>PHFN01000028.1:0-600000 GCA_002796735.1 Alternaria brassicicola
ATTGACAAGATAGTTAACTAGCCTTAGTGTCGTAACTCTAGAGAGGTCTAAATGTTTATTAGTATATGCGTGTACTATCGCATCTAGGTCCTTGGTTTCGCTATTATAGTAGCTCCTCTTTTTAAGCTCTTGCGCAAGAACGCGCCCTTTTAATAGGAGAACAAACAGATACAGGCCATAGAGTACTTAAAGGGAGCGCTAACAACTGCACTAGCGTTGGTATTAATCGATTACAGCGAACCACTCCGACAGATTATCTAGCAGTAGATGTAGTAAGAAAGGCTAGGGTGCAGTTATTATGCAGGTCGACCTAAATAGTTATCGGCACCCTATTCGTTTCGAAAGCGGGGTATAGTCTGTCACGGAACGTAACTAGGATTCTAGCAAGCATAAGTGTAAGGCGCTGTTACTCGCCCTAAAGAAGTTTCGCTCCTATATCTACGGCGTACGGTTTACAGTAGAAATGGATGCGAAAACACTTATCGCCTAACTTTAGCGTAGTGCGACGGATCTTCTAGGTGCCCTAATTACTCGCTGGTTAGCTCTTCTTAATATGTAGGATTTTGATATCGTACACGTCGCTGGAAAGAAAAACGTAGTTGCAGATGCGCTATTAAGAAGACTAGAACTAGAAGGATAGGAACTACCTTAAGAGCTAGAAGATAATGTAGAAGACTTTATTAATGCCCACCTAAACGCTATTTAGCTTGTGATTAACGAAGCGCTAACACTAACATATAGAATGTGTCGAGCCGATTTATTATCGAGGAGAATCTACTAGAGGAAGGGTATAGCAGTGAATCGCAAGAAATAGCGGCGTGGCTCCTTTATTGCAGAAGGCCTACTAGTCTCTCTAAGGTAGAGTTGAGGAAGTTCAAAACCAAGGCTTTGCGGATGACCGTTTGGGAACGTTATTTGTTCACGCTGCTAACTAGAGGTAGACCCTTGCGACGAGTAGTTGATGATCCAAACTAGCAGCTAGAATAATACGCGCTCTTTATGATAAGTCTAGACACCAAGGAAAGGAAGGTACATAGAGAAAAGTCTGGGCCTACTACTAGAAAGGCTAATACGATTAAGTTAAGAACTACGTTAAGAGCTGTCCTAAATGCTAATCGCATGCATTAGCAGTTGTACAGGAAGAGCTCTAGCCCACTAAGCTACCGAACATTCTATTTGGATAGATTACGATCGACGTGGTCTACATGCTACTAGGGCGTAACAGCAAGAAGTACCTTATAGTAGCTCGTAACTACGTCTCTTAATAGGTAGAAGCTAAAGCGTTAACGAAAAACGACTTGAAAAGCGTTTAGAAGTTCCTATTGCATGAAGTTTTCTGCCAATAGGGTATCCCGCTCAAAATGTTAGCAGACGGCGGACTAGAGAATAAGGGCCTAGTGGAGGACCTTTAAGCTTACTAGGGAATTAATCGAGTTATCTCTAGTGCGTACTATCCTTAAGGACAAGGACTTGTTAAACGAGGTCATGCGCCCATCGTAGCAGCGCTGAAAAAGCTTCTAGGAAACTAGGTTAACAATTTACCTAATGTTCTATAGGCAGATCGTACTACTATTAAGAGATTAACGAACAAAACCCTAGCTTATCTAGTCGCTAGCTAGCAGCACATATTGCTAATAGAGCTTTCCATTCCTACCTAGTAAACGCTTTTATAGAATACAGTTCACGATACACCTACGCTCCTAGCAATGAGGGCGAGGCAGTTTAATTAAAGGGACCAACGCTTCCAAGAGGCTATTAACAGGACAGTTTGGTTGCGACATGAAAGTAAAGAATACTTCGATAATTCGAAAGTCCTTTAGCTAACAAAGCTTTTAGTAGGAGATCTAGTATTGCTAAGAGACTCTTTCTATAAGACTAATAGATCAACACTTACTAAGTTCCTTCCTAAGTAGAAAGGCCCGTTTCGGATACGCAGTAGAAACGAAAAAGGATAGTACTAGCTAGAAGAGCTTAATAGAACTAGATTCCGAAGTTATACGCCAGGCAATAGACTAAAGGCTTTTTATCAACAAACAGTGGCTGACCTAGAGAAAATTAATTCCTAGCTTAGTAGTTCTAGTAAAAGCGCAGCTGAACAGCCTAATAACAGCGAATCTTCCGAAGAAAGTGATGGAGAAGTTGAGGAAATGCCCTAGTACGGACAAGACATTCCTAAAGCGACCGGCGCTTCAAAACCTGTAAGAAGAAGTAAGCGACTCCAAAACAAGAACAAGACAATGGATGTAGATAAGCAACAAGACGTTTTAAGAGCTAAAGCAAAGCCGAAACAGCTTGTAGCAGTAGTGCTAAAACGAAGGCCTAGATTTAACCTGAACGACTATTAGGTGTTTACATCACGGTATAGAAGATAAAGACGGGCGGGACAAAAGATTAAGATTCTGCAAACTTAAGCTAAAGAAATCTAGGACAAAGGAAATCTATAGAAGCACTATATACTACAAGACGAGCTAACGGAACAGAAACTGTTTTTAGTAGCAGCGCTTCCTCTTAGAAGGGCTCTTAAATTCTAATTTATTATTAGACTTAGCCGCAGCGTAACTGTCGCTTTCATCATCCTCCTTATCTTTAGCAAAGACATTGGGAGGCAGGCGCTTAGTATTAGCGCGAAGGGATTAAGTTGTAGGGGTAGCTAGCGCTAAACGCTTATTAGCAGCACCCTTCTTAGTAGGCGTCTTTAGAGCGGCGGGTTTCTTAGGGGACGCCTTTTTAGCAGGCGCCTTGCGCTTAGTTAGTAAGGAGGTAGAAGCGCTCTTAGACCTCTTCTTTTAAGCAGTAGGAGAAACTGTTAGGGCGTTTTAGACGTCCTTAATTACTTGTTAAAGACAGGCAATTATCTCGCGCTTGTCCTTTAGGGAGCGCCTAGCGGAGAGATCACCTAGGTTAAGCTTTTAGAACCTCTTCTTAGGCTCGTAGTTATAGTCGTCCCTTAACTCTTAAGGTTGTAGCTTACTCCAAGCAATACTGTCCTTGTTAAGGTACCAAACGGCTTTTAGCGGGCTTGCGTTAGTTAGCAGGCTAGTTAGGCGGGCAGCGCGGGAAGGCAGCTTAAATGTACGAGGGGTAGGAGAGTTGTTATCGTTATCGTCGTCGTTGCTCTTAGGAGGTAGAGGCGGCTTTTGTGCGCTATACTTCTTAGAGACCTCTAAAAGAATTATATTAGCAACTGTCCTAAGTATAAAAGGAGGCGGTCTAAAAGAGATTTAGCAACTTACAGGTTATTAAGCAAGAGGCTTCTGCCCCCTTGCCGAAGCAGTTAGTACAAGTACCCTAGAGGAACAGAACGCCGTTTAGAATAGCCTAGCGACATTCTTTAAAAGGCCGCTTAGAGTCGTTGCGGCAGCAGCTACACATCTAGTTTACGCCGCTAAAACTATTATCCTCGTCTCTAGAGCTAAGTGTAATAGCGCCCTTAAGGTAATAGTGTATAAGAGCGGTAATAAGAGGCTTAAAGAGCCTACAGTTGCGGGGGCGGTTAAGCGTAAAGAACTTACTAATAGTTAAGCTATCTTTATACGTGTCTAACTAACTAGTAATTAGCCTTGCGGCCTTTGAAGAGCTATTAAAGGTCGGCATAACAGCGCGAGCGAGGCAGGGACTAGGAGGAACATCTGTCTTAGCGACAGCGCGGACGAAATTAGTAAGGCGGCTAACCTAGTTAACTATAAGCGGCGTATGTTTTAAATACTTAACTAGAAGAGGCACGATGTTAGAAGGATGTTTAGAAAAGCCTAGAGTAAAAGAAGAACTTACTAAAGTTAGTAATGCGGTTAGCCGCAGAAGTAAGAATTAGGAGCTCGTAGAGCTCTAAGACAGTGTTACCCTTAGGCCTAGGAATAACGCGAGAACAACGAGACAGGTCGAGAGGAGGGCCTTTGTAGGCCTCGCTGTTAGACGACAAGTAAGCGCGAGAAGCAGCTAAAGGGCTTTTGTCTAAGGTTTTATCCTTAGGCTTAACCTTAATAGCTAGCTCCTTAGCGTTAGGATCGCTCACTAAATAAGCGGAAGACAGGCTAGACATGTTACCCTTAAAGAGAAGCTAAGCGACAGTCGCATCCGCCTTAGTTATATCTTTAGCTAGCTTAGTTGCGGTAGTGTCTTAAGCTAAGACACCTTTAGACGCTATATTGTTATAAGGAAGGGAAGGTTTATTAACAGCGGGAGCCTTGCCTTTACCCTTAGCGGGCTTCTAACTAAACGCCGCGTGCAGTTAATAATAGATTTAGAGTAGAACGGTGGGGAAAGGCCTAAGAGCGGGGCGCTTAATAGGATCTAAAGGCTCTTCAGCGAAAGACTTACTAACAGGCGCGGTATTAACCTTAGGCGCAACCTTAGCGGCAGACTCTTAAGGGGGAGGAGTCTAATACGGCGGCTGTTCTGACTAACCCTTAGCTAACGGGCGAGCAGACTTGTTAATAGGAGTAAAGCTAGACATCTTGCAGACAAGAGGCAGCGAGTAGAGCGACAGCGAAGAAAAATGTGTGTAAGAGAAGTTAAATAATTAAGTGTAGGAAGTAGAAGAAGAGTAGGAAAGAGACTAGGTGCTGTTAATTGTTTTTGTGCGAAAAATTTCGAAGTGTTTGCTGCCTAAAGGACTATCGCGGCTATAGCAACGGACCTACTTTTCTCGCGAGACCCCTCTATAGAAGTAAGAGAAGGCAAGAGATAAGATAAAGAGCTAGAAAAAGGCTAGAAATGTAGGCAGAATGTTCCTAAAGACTATTAGAAGACTAGACTAAGACCTAGACTTTAGTAGGATATGCATATCTATACTAATAACTGCTTAGGAAAAGTAACGGCTATAAGATAGGAAGACAATCCTGCAAAAAGGATAAAACTAAGCAACTAGAACGGAGAAAAGCTACAGACATGCCTAAAGATTATCTAGAGCAATCCTAAAGAGCGAGATTTAAGGCTTAAGGATCTATATACAAGATCTAAAATCCTCCTATAAGATTCAAGAATCTTTATTAAGAATTCGAAGATTTTAAGAGGTAGAACAACAATCCTAACTATCTGTGCAAAGAGAACTAAATATAGAAGTTATAGAATTGCATATCTCGTATTAGGGACAATTTCATGTCTACAGGAGTACTAGCTATATCGCCTAACGACTAGCTATATTCCTACAGGATGTTAGTGTCTAAACACCTTTTAGAACCGTAAGGACAAGAAGATAGGACCTTCTTTTTTTTACGAGGAGGGAGGGAATAGGAAGTATAGATACTTTAAGTAAGACAAATAGTTAAAGCCGAAAAAGCAAGAGGCATACAGCGAAAGGACAAAGAGAAAAGAAGCTAGTACAAGTCTTGTATTATTGCATTTCTAAGCTAAAAGACACTTAGAAGAGCGGAAGGACACTGTCTAAAACACTAGCAAAGAAACCTAAAAGCTAAACAGATAGACACACAGCCTAGAGCTATTAATCTGTAGAAGAGCTTTTATTACTGCTCGAAATTACTATAGGAGCGGAGCTGTTAGCAGAACTACTATTAGCCTTATTCTTAATAGCAGAAACATTAGCAGGCGAATAAGCAGCTTTGTAGCTAGGTAGAGAACGCTTTACTAGCTTAAGCTGTAGAGGCGGCAAAAGGGTGCGAGACTAAAGTGTTCGCTTTGTTAGAGAGCTAGTTAGAGTAGCAGGCTAGGCAGTAAGCTAATTGTTAGTACTAGTTGCAGTTGTTGCTGTCTCTACAGCCTAAGTACCCTCCTGTGCAGCAATATAGTCTTAGAGAGGGTTAAAGTTAGACTCGCGATCCTTGTAGATATTAACGAGGTGTTTGCCGTATTTAGTAGCATTAGACTAAGATGTCTAGGCAAAGGACATCTAAGGGTCTTTTAGCTTTGTAGCCTTAGCAAGTAACTTGCTAGCAGCTGAGCGAGTGTAAGGGCGCTCTAAATCCTACTTAAGCAGCCTCTTAGGGCGAAGAGGACTAGCAATACCTAAGGCTTAAACCCCGCGACGAACGACTAAAGTGCCTAAAAGAGAAAAATTAACAGTTGTCCTAAGAGCAGAAAAGGGTTGTCCAAAAGGAATTTAGCAACTAACGGCGAAAAGAACAGGCTTTATAGTCGCTAGCCTTAATACAGTTAGTGCAGACACTACCTTTTAATAGCTTGCTATTATAGTAGACCTGTATACACTCTATATAGTATTTAGTATACGATGTAGAGGAGCAGCGACCGTAGGAGGCTTTGTATAAAATACTATTAGCGTTGTTAATGTCGCCTATGTACATGCGCGCATTAGAGTAGAAGAGCAGAAGAGCTTTAACATCTAAGTTAAAGAACTTTCGCACTAAGTCGCTGTAAAGGCGAAAGAAGGCACTAATAGTCTAGAAGCTGTTAACAATGTCTAGTAGATAAGTCTAGTTAATTGCGACGTCTAAACGCTAGTTAGCACCGTCGATAGCGATAAAAGCGATGCTAGGGCCTAGAAGGTAGCTAGCATGCTTAATGTTGTAGAGGTGCTGTTAGAACTCTTAAAGCTACGACATTGTAATAGTGTTCTTCTTGTATCTGCGCACTACAGGAAAAGAAATATAAACTTACGACCTAAGGAAGTAGGAGGATACTTGTAGAGCCGTAAGCTAATGTTTCTATAGCTGCCGGCTACGACTCTCTTTGTTAGCGATATAGCGGGAGCTTGCTTTGACTTAGGCTATTAAGGTGCCTTTAGAGTCCTAGCTTAAGGAGTCTAAGGAGCTTAGGGTGGCGGTGTAGCATCCTAAGAGTCTATTAGATTAATAGCCTTAAGGTTCTTACCCTCGTTAGCAGCAAGATTATAGCTAAGGCGCGCATTTTTATAGTTGTCCTTATTAGCTAGTGTAGTGGGCTGAAAGTCTATTAGCTTAACATTATTGTGGGCGGTAGTTGCTGCGGGCTCTAAGGTAAGAGGAGCAGACAGCGGAGCGGAGCGACAAGGAGGAGGAGTTGGATTATAGTATAAGGAGTTATCGCTTTTATAGTCTAAAGGCGGGAGAGTGCTTGTAAGAGGGGCGAAAACGAGCTTTTCTTCTTCTTTAGCTAGGTTGCTCTTGGTGTTGACTAAGAGATCTTTGGCAAGCGACTTGTTAGCGGGCACAAACTCTTTAGCGGGCGAATCTTTAATTAGCTACTCCCTCTAAGGTAAGGTTAACTGCGCCGGTTGTTCTAATTAACGCTTAGCTAAAGGGCTGTTGTTCTTACTAATTTAAGACGGGCCAGACATCTTGAAGACAGGCGAAAGCGATTAGCAGGACAAGACAGAAAGCTGTACAGAAAGAGATAGTAAGCGTTAAGAGCGGAAGTAGTAGCGTAAGGAGAAAGAGAGGAAGAGTAGGGACAAGAGAAAGATATTATTATTAATTGTTTACTACTCCGTTGCTAGGCGCTGAAAAGCCCTTAGGAAAGTAGGGCGGCCTAAAAGCAGGGTCTAGAGGTAAAAGTATTAGAAATCTCTAAGTCTGAAATGCGCTTAGAATGCATGGCCAGACCGCTAAGAGACTATTAGAAGGACAAAGCTTTTAGATTAGATGTCTAAGGCTATAGTGCTAGGCTGCAGTACAGCGAGATCCAAAATTTAAGCCAACTAATATCTAAGAGGGAACTAAGAGAGACATCTAGGTCCTGTAATCTAAGCGACAATTAGTAAGTCGCAAACAAAGATTTCTATTTAGAAATAAAATACAGCCTTACAAGGGCTAAGATTAATATATAAGGCACGAGAACAGATTACAGAACAAGAGTATAGACTAAAAGGATTTTAGAAGGTTGCAAAGAGAGTTAAAATAGGGAGTTAGGGATTTGTATTTTTAAGCTTTAAAAGGAATTAGTTTCGACAGTTAGCTAGCTGTAGGCCTTAACAGGTGTAGATGTTGCCTAAGGGTTTATTAGTCTTTTGGTTTTAAGGTTTGTTGTAGTAGAAGAAGAGGGGGCCTTCTTCTTAAGTAAGGGAGGGATGTGGTCGAGCAACTAGTGCTGCTAAGGGCCTGAAGGCTAATTAGACCTAGGGGCAAGATTAGAGGTAAAAAACAGACATTAGACAGAACATAAACAACAACTAACCCAGACAACCTAGAAAAACAACGAACATACACACACGCACAAATAATACACTCTTTTGCATCGAGCACCTGTTCCTGTAGAGTATTCCGCACTGTGCAGAAAACTCCACTACAGCACTATCCTAGGGTTAATTATTAAGTAAATAGGTTAAAATCCTACTAGCGCTAGGGTCGCTTTATAGCTTAAAGTACAGCCTAGACGTCGTCTTATATACACTAGTGTTAGTAGGGCGGATAGGCAAGGAACGCCTCTTACGTAACAGGAAACATAAAGCACATATAAGGTCTAAATTAAGCTGCGCTAGAAAATAGAGATCTAGGTAGTATATAAAGCCTATATAATAGCTTATTATACTTTGCTAAGGAGTTATAGTACTATTTCTAGGTAATATTAGCCTACAATTTCTAGTCCTTACATATAAGCATAGGTATAGTTAAGGTTATAGAGCTAGGTAAGGAGATCTTTATTACACTTTAAAGAGACTGTAATAATAGGTCTACAGGAGTTGCTTACTTATCTACATAGGACACTAAGCTAAGAAAGATAAATTAACCTTAAGCAGCAGGAGGAATAGCTAGTTAGCCTTATATAGTGTATAAAATTTGTTTATCTAACGCGCAATACTAAGTAGCATACTAAAAATCTAGATTTAGTCTAACTTAGGGCGCAGGTAGTTTTAGGGATGCTGTAGAGAGAACAGGCTAACCCCTAGTAAACCTACTAATAGACTTTCTTAACTTACTCCTAAAAGACCTTAATTGTAACGGGCTAAAGCCTAATTAGTTAGTTCTTTAATAATATCTTAGTTACGTGTATAAGCGCATAGTACGCGATAGTACGCGTCTAAACAACGCTTAGACTAAACCCCTAAACCTTAGCTAGAGGATATTCTAAGCCGCCCTCTAAATAACCCTTAGCACCCTAGTAGTCTATAGTTCTCTTCTCTATTAAATACAACTCTAGTATACCTATACAATAGCTCCCTAAACGTAGCCCCTTACATTAATAACTCTTTTAAATATTATAGAACCCCGTCTAGCAATAGCGGGTTAGATACAGCTAGTAAGCAAGATAGTATACATAACGCTATTACCCTTTCTAACACACTTCTAGGTGTCTAATACAGCTTTAAAGTAAAATAGATAGAGTAGCAAGATACACGTCTATACTCCTAGGAACAAGTTGTGTCTATTAGTTATAATGCTTACAGTAACACTCTCTTTATACTATGTCTAGACAGCTTAGACAGTGTAAGGACAGCATTTAAAAAAAAAGGCTAATCGCAGCTAAAACAAGATTGTCTTTAGAGTAGTATGTTATCTTCCTTAGAGTTTTGCAAGACAGATATAACGAATTAGTCTAGTTATTAAGAGATTGCGTTTAAAACGCAGAACTTGTATGTAATCTCCCCTCTATCTACTCTAGCTAAGACTAAACGATAGCAGGCACGTAAGTTAGCCTAAGAGTTTAGGCTAGAATTTATATATCTCTATAAGATTGCACGTTATCTACTCTACTCGAACAAAATATTAGACGTCGCAGTCAACACAATTAAATAGATCCTAGCTAGCTACCCTAGGCTGCTTCCCTCTAAAAGAAGAGATAATCTAGCGCTACTTAATCTTTATAATAGAACTTCTGCGCTAGAGAAGGATGTTTAGGGAATTAAAAGGTAATCTAAATCCCTAACTTAACGCCTGCAGAATAAGATCGATCTAGTAAGCTATGCTTTTTCTTAATCTTAGATCTCGTAGTAGCTAACATGTCCTTAGGCGTATAATCTTGTAGCTTAGCGCGAAAACCAAATTATAGTCTAGATAGGCGAGCGTGCTTATTAAGACAACAACAACATAAAACTAATCGCCGTAGTTAGTTTAATATACCTTCCTAGAACCTTTGTATCTAGTGTTTTTAGGATAAACTTGTTTTCGTTCGTTAAGGAAAACGGCTAGCAGAGATAGCAGGTGTCTAAAAAGTTCTAGCTATACTAGGCTATTACTGCACCTTTAACGCTCTGCACTATTATTATCTAGGCTCTAGCAAATTACAGAGAGGTAGTTAAGCGGTAATCTAGAAACTAAGGAAGACATAAACGTGCTAGAGCGAGGCTTGTGTTACGCTTGTGTATTTACGCTTCGCATAGCTTTGTAAGAATAATATAGAAAGAGAGATGTATATAAGAGATTAGGGGTCCGTGTTAGTGTAGTTAACAAACTAACTAACCTATAAGAATAGTTAGTTTAACAGCGTTTAGGTTAGTTTGATATAGCGGATTTAGTATAGCTATTACAGGGGCCTCCTAGACTATTTCCTAGTATAGGTAAACAAACAAACTTTCTAGAAACACCCTCTAAATTTTATCTACTTGTCTATGCTATAGTTATATATCGCATCGTCTATCTCTGTACCCCCTATTTTTATAAACTTCTTTATTTAGCTAAATATTGTCGCTTTAATATAACCTCTAGTAGAGTAAATAGCCCTGTTATATATTCTCTTCTATCTTGCTTATAGGTTATTCGCGTTAATAACTCTTCTAAGACGACCCTAGCACCCTCTAAGTCTGTATTAATTAATAAAGAGGTTTAATACAAGTTTAATATTAACTAGACAAATATCTAGCACGGCTCGATGCGGCTTAAAGGCGCGAAGTTAAGGCCTTGCTACAGGCGAGTAGTTAATACTAAAGCTAAAGAATTATAGATATTCTAACACGGCGCTAGCCTAGAACACGAAGGAGCACAATATTAGCTCTATAAGCTTTGCTACTTAAAGAAGAGCTACTTAACGGCTCTATATTTAGTAGCTAGCACTACTTACGCAGCGAAGCACCTAAGCTGTAAGCACTACATCTCTCTATCTAGTAAGCTTCTAAATCTACCTACTAATCCCTTTTTACTTATAGCGTTGTTAGGAACATGTAGGGCGCCTCTATTAAGTTAATTTAGTACTAGATTAGGGCTTCCTTCGCGTTTTAATAAGTCTATGTAGAAAGCTTAGTTTGTTAACTAGATTATTCTAGAAGATGTTACTCTTCGTTAGGCATCTAGTAAGCAGCTTTAGGTAGTAATTAACTAGCGAGCTCGCCGCCGTTTAGTATTAGCTACTAAGTCCTACGCGTCTGTATTAACTTATATTTATAATGCGTTCTAGAGGCGCTAGAAGATTATCTTTAACCTAATTAAAAACGCAAAAAGTTTAGTGTACTTAAGCTTTAATTTATAGACCGCTTCTAATAGGTTTAACTATATTAGCATTGTAAGTTACTTTGTTAACAGTAAGGGCTTAAAACGTAACGTCCCTATTAGTCTACTACACGTAGTTAGTCTGTATTCTAGCGAGAATATTACGACCTATATTAAAAAGGTTATTAATTGCTACGAGCTAGGTTTAAAGTTAGGCTACTTCGTCCTTAACAACGCTAGCACTAACAATATATGCCTAGAGGCTCTTGCGCTATAGTTTCCTATAGACGTTAATAAACGACGTTTGCGTTATATTAGCTATATTATTAATTTTGTTGTACGAGCAGTTATCTTTAATAAAAACGTAAGCAAACTTAAGGACGAACTTTAAGGTGCTAGCGACAAAACCTGCTTTGAAATCTAGGCCTAAAAAGGGGCTATTAGTAGACTCTACAATCTTGCTACCTATATCTGTTAGTTAGATTAACGGCGACAGGTCCTTTAAGATCTTTAAGACGAGCTTGCGAGTGACGATGTAATATTTACTATTAACCTTATTATTAACGGCAAAACGCGCTAGAACTTAGTTTACCTTATAGTAGAACGTAGTAAGTTAATACCTGAGGCTTACAGTCCTTCTAACTCCAAAGCTAACAGTTTGTTAGCACTCGAGCTTCGCGACGCTTTAGAACTCTATTAAATTCGCTAGCAAAAGCTAAAAAAACGACCTAAGGCACTAAGACCTAACGAAAGACTTCTTTAATACTAAAGGGTAGGCTAAGTTGCAACGCTTCTGCAACTTTCTAGAACTATTTTATATCCTTACAAAGACTGTAGAAGGAAATGCAGACAGAGATAGTAAAGAAGGTAGCTATAGCACTATTTAGGAGACTCTTAAGACTCTAGACTATATATTTATTGTATTTAACAATGCTGCAGCTTTATACCGCAACGAACTAGAGTCTTACTTTAAACGTAGAATTAAGTGTAGCTAGGTAAAGCTTAAGGAATGTTATAAGCTAATAGACATAACGCTAGTGTATCGCGCCGCTCTAGCTCTCTACCCTACCTACAGTTACGATTATTTTAAGGAACACTAGGACAGGACGATAAGAAAGCCTTCTTAGTTTAAGGGTATAAAGACAGTTGTATTAAGCCTATATAACAAATATTAGCGCTAGGCTAAAGTAGAAGCTTAAGCTTAGGCTAGCTTAGCACGTAACAAAGACAGCGAGGATAGACAGTCTATAATTAACAATTACAGCTCTTTTAGAAAGAGGAAAGGTAGTTTACTAATTCGCTAGCAAAAAAGGTCTAAAGTCGCTAGCGAACTTACTACTTTTTAGGAGAGGGAACTCTATCTAGAAGACAACAATTGTCCTAACCCTTTAGCGTAGTAGTATAATTATAAACACGAATATCTAGTCTTCTATAAGATAGCGTTAGATCTGTTTTTAATACCTAGTATAAGCTCTAAGTGTAAGAGGGTTTTTAGTTAGACGAAGAAGTTTGTTACAGACAAGCGTAACAGGCTATTACCTAAGACTATTAAAGCGGACTAGCTTTAGAAACACTAGCTTAGGAATAGTTTAGTGTTGTAGTAGCCTTAATATACGGGTGCTAATATAATACAAACTTAGGACGCTCTAAATAGTTAACTTTTTAGGCAACCTACTAACTTCTTTAAGTTAAGCTGTTACACCTAGTTAAACTTAAACTAACGGGCGACGTTCTATTAAACCGACTTAAACTAACCGACTAAGCCTACCTATTAAATTAAACTAACTAACGAAAGCCTCTAGTTTAAGTTAGTTGGTTTATTAACTACACTAATCGGCTCTTAATTGTAGATAGCTATAGGAGTTATCTAACCTAGGATTTTATTAAATACTATTACTAGAAGCGGATTATATTAGTAGTATTGCCTCCTTATAGTACCTAGACTCTTTAGCCGTTAGATGTAGTCTGCTTTAAGCCTCTCTTATCTAACTACTCCTGTAAACTTAATAACTACCTCTAGGTATCTTAGGGCCTTTCTCTACTATCTAAAGGTGGCTTTTTTGCCCTGTTCTAGCCTGCCTGGATATCTACGTTTACCAAAAACCTTATATTAAAGGCCTTTACAGCCACTAGTATATACCTAGTAAATCCTAACGTTATACTTAATAGGTTCCGCTATATAAGCCCTAACAGCTTAGAATTAGTCTTCTCTAGCTCTACGGCTTATTCTGTAGAGGATTAGTTTAAAGCCTGCACTACACTTTAGGTAGTAGTAAAGGATTCGCGTAGTGTAGGTGCACGGAAGCTAGGTTAAACTATCTACTATCTCTTATCTTAAGTAGAGTTACTCTAAGTTAAAGTAGATAGCTTACGTAAGAAGCTCTACTAAAACAGGAAGCGCTAGAAGCAATCTAGTAGGCAATTAGACCTGTAGTAACATTAGGAGTATCGCGGAGGTGCGATAATGTAGTCTCCTTAAGCCTTCTAGAAGGCGCGCGCTCGCATAGCTGTTGCAGAACAAGAGGCACAAGAAGAGGAGCTTTAAAAAGGTAGAGATAAGAGAATTAGCTACTGCTAATAAACTCTACAAGGAGAAGGTTGCAGAAGAGAAGCGTAAGCAGTAGGTAAGGGAGAAGGTAGCAAGAGACTAGGCTAAGGCAGAGGAGTAAGCAGCTATTAATGCGCGTAAGGAGCAAAGACGCAAGGATAAGGAAGCTTACAACGCTGTAAGAGCTCTTAAATTATCCTAAAGAGGTAACTGTCTAACCTTAAAAGTTCCTACTATTAAACAGAAGCCTGCGCGTCGTGCTGTAGGTGCGCGTAGTTACCTAAAGCCTGCGACGCCTCCTCTACTACGCCTAACTATTACGACGCGCAGCGGCCGCGCCGCTACTAAATATTAGTAACTTTGTACAAGAAACTTTGTCGCATAGATCTATAGATTAATCTACTAAAAAACCTTATAATATTAACTATTGTGCGTAGCTCTATAGCTTTACTGTCGCAGTCTACGTACAGCTTGCTCGGTCTAATAAGTACTTAGTCCTATGTAAACAGAGTTTTACTATAACCCTACTAACATCTAATTATTCTAGTATATTAACACGTAGACTTACTTTAATTTAACTTTAGTGTTCCTACTAAATTCTACTGCCTAATAGCCTATTACTTAAACCGTAATAGTTATAAGCCTAGCTGCCTACTAGGTTTACTTACATTTAATATTATCTTAATCTACCTAACTCTACCTTACTATAGCCTCTCTCTACAATATTAACACAGTCGCGATTAGGCAACAACAAGTAATACTTACCTCTGTCGACGACTAGATCCTTTAGCTTAAGATCCGCATGCTTACGGCTAAGAAGCTTAGTATTAAGGACTATGTCGACCCTAAGAAGGATAGATTAGATCTCCTTAAAGTCGTCTACACTCCTCTGCTAGTATGTACCTAATACAAAACTAGCGCAACGTTGTTAGCTAACCTTAATGCTAGCTAAGCCTCTAATTATTAATAGGATTACGACTAATAGGAACAATTAGAACTTAATAAGGAGAAGATTACTAAAGCCTTAGCTACCCTATTATCTAAAATTAACTATACTATTAACAAGCGTTATTACTACCTTATTAACGATTTAGATTCGCTATATAATTAACTTATTGTTCTTAAGGCTACTCTTGCCCTAACTAAGAAGTTCTGCAAGAGAGCGCTTGTATATTGTTTTAAGGCGCTTAAGAATAGTCTACGTTTAGCTAAGCTTCTTAAAAGCTAGTTTAGTAAGTAGATCAACGTTACAAATTAGGGTATTAAGATAGGTGTTCTATGCTGCATAGACAAGAATCCCTAGGAGGAGTTTATTAGGGCTTTAAAGAAGATTAACCCTAAGTACTATTAAGGACTACTTACAGACTTTGTAAAGGAGATACAACGCTTAGACACTACTATTTAGTTACTCTAAGAATACGTTAACAACGCTTGATTGTATCTTTAAGCTAGCGACTCTAGATACAAGAACTACCTTAGTTCCTTTGCTACTAAGCTTAAAGTAGCTAAGCTAGTCGACGAAGACGCAAACAACGCTAATTCCGCTAACAGCAATTAAGGTAGTAGACGTAGTAGACGTAGTAGACGCGGTTGTAGCCGTAGACAAGGTAGTTAAACAAATAGATAACGCCTAACTCCTACATGCCTTTGTAGTAAGAAACACTAGTGCAGTAATTGCTTCTATATTAACAAAGAGGCAAAGTCTTAACTATCTACCTTCTAAGGAGATAAGGCAATACGAAAACGCGTTACAGAAGGACGTAAAAAGGATAGTATTAAGAAGTAAATTTAACAGTCCCTTAAGCGATTTAAGGAGTACAAGAACTCTAATAATAATAAAAGTATAGATGTTAACAACAATACTATACCCGCTAACGCTTAGTTGTACGTTATTACCGCTATCTAATATATTAACGTTAATCCTAGCGAATACATAGTCGAGCCTAACGCTCCTATTGCAATCGACAATAACACTGCGCTTCTAACAGACCTTACTATTATAGTTATTGCCTAAGACGTCGACGATTCTAATGTCTTACTTATTAACTAGATAATTCTTAATCTAGGATCTAATACACACGTTATAAACAGCGACTAATAGGTTAGTTAGGTACCTAAGAGGGATAGTTAAGGCTTCTTTATTAGTGCTAGTAACTTACAGGTTCTAGTTAAAGCCTAGGGAGAGTTTTATGTAGTAGTAAAAACACCTACTAGCTAGCGCAATCTCTGACTTACTAACGTTGTATATACTCTAGGATTTCTTACAAGCCTTATAGGTCTTAGACGCTACTAAAGTATAGATATTTATTTTAATTTAGGCTAAGACATACTATACAAGAAGGGTAGTAATAAGCTTACTTAGCTTTAATACTACAAAGGCCACTAGCTTGTTAACATTAACCTAAGCCGCTAACCTAGCCTACAGTCGCTTTAGTCTAAACTTAGTACGTTTAGAACCTAAGTCCGTTTATTACGAGTACCTAAGCCTCTATCGTTACTTAATTAGAAGCTAGCCTATTAGGTATAGGCCTATCCTAGCCGTTAAGCTCTTAACAAGCTTAAATCAGCTACACGTAGAGTTTAGCTACAGGGAGAAGGTTATTGCTTCTGTAATTCTTGTAAGCAATTAAAACTTACACGCATTATCTCCTAACGTCTATAAGACGCTCCTGCAACAAAGCTATTTAAACAGATAGGAATTAATATTATCTATATTGTTCCTATAAACAGTTAGCATTTTAGTACGCTCCGTTATGCTCTACATACAGTTAACTCTAAGACTAAGTAGCATAAAGTTAAAGCTACTATAAACAAGTCTTAATTAACGCTTATGCAATAGCTTAAAGGCCTTATCGCTCGTATTTAGCGCATCTACAAAGGAGTACCTATCTATATTAGGATAGATAGAGAACGAGGTTTCGGCGATAACTTCTTAGAACTTGTTAACACACTAGGTCTTATCTATAAGAAGGCACCTAAGCACACAAAAGAGCCTACTAGCTTGCCTAAACGAGCTAGAGGAGTACTTACGATACGTGCTTAAGCAATAAGAATTTATGCTAACCTACCTAAATACCTTGCTAGAGAACTATACTAGACTACTGTATATATTCTTAATTAAATACTAATAGAAGCTCTTAGTTAGAAGACACTATATAAAGTAGTATATAGTTGCTTACCTCTCGTCTCTTACATGCAACCTATTAGCTGTTGAGCTTACGCTCTTAATACAGAGCTTAAAAATGCAGACAAGCTTAAATCTAGAGCTCTTATTAGACACCTTGTTAGCTACGTAGGCACTAATATATTTCGTATCTAGCTACTAGCTACTAACAAGATCCTTATTACCCGCGACGTTGTCTTTAAACTAACTTAGTTCTTTAATAGCTATAAAGGTTATGTAACAAAGGAGGACTTGCAGGAGATTGTTATAACAATCTCTTTACTAACATATTTAGATAAGGACTATACAATTAAAGAACTACAACTAGTCTAACAACAACACTAATTACATCTGGATTTAGCTACAAACCCTTTAGTTTTACTAAACGCTACGTAGCTAGGGGGTGTACAATCTTACTAAACCCCTCTATAGTTTACTTAAGAAGATTCCTTTAGTATAGTAAACAACTAGCTACTTACACTATTACTATCTACTTTAGCTAACAACAACAACGAAGCGCACATCGTCCTATTGCCTAACAATATTACCCTACAGCAATCTAATAATAAGGAATTTATAACTCTAACAAACTAAGGCAACATCCTTTATCCTAATATTTAATTAGTTAAACAAGACGTTACTAACAACAACGACCTATTATCTTAATTACCTTACGAATTATCCTTAACACTAATACAAGGATTATCGTCTAATTAATCTAGACGAGGCGGAACAGAACGCCTACGAGGATTAAGAGGCTTAGCAGGACTAATAAGCCTTCCTGCTTAAAGCTATAATAAAGCTCTACTAGAAGGCTATTAACAATACAGCAAAACAGCTCTATATAATATCAGCAGCTCTATTAATAAGTCCGCTATCGTTTAAGGTAGACGAACAAGGCAACTACTAGGCGCTTTCTTTACGATTGCTTTATTTGCAGCTAACCTTAGTAAAGAATTAAGAGCTTATTACTTTAGTGCATTTACAGCCTAGGTACTCAAACAGCAACCTAATGCAAGTACTTAATATCACATTAACTAGGTTCTAGCCGCACCTAGGAACGTAAAAGAACTGCAGAACTACATATTCAAGAACAAGTTTAAAGCAGACATGTCTATTAAATAGAGGAATATCTAATTAAAGGGGTGTTTCTAACGTACAAACAAAACTTAGGAGACTACAGACAATAAGGTTCTTCCTCTTATATAGGTATTTACCTACAAAACTAACAAAGACGGGTATATTACTCGTTTTAAAGCCTAATTAGTTGTTTGTAGAGATTTACAGTCTCCGCTTAATAATACGTACACAGCTACGCTTACAGTTTGTAACTTCCGCGCTCTTATCTCTATTGCTAACTACTTTAACCTTAAGCTCTATTAATATAACGTCCTAGTAGCATTTCTTAACGCAAGGATAAACCGAAAGCTCTACGCCTATACACTAGAAGGTGTAGACAAGATTAAATTAGGACTAGGCGAGCTCCTTCTAGTTCTCTAAGCCCTTTACGGACTTAAGGAGTCTCTATTACTTTAGTTCAACGAATGCCGAATACAACTTATTAAGCTTAGTCTTAAGCTAGTTAAAGGATTCCTATACCTATACACTAACTAATAGCTTATTCTGTTTATATTTGTCGACGATATTGTAATAGCTTTTTACGATTCTAATACCTCCCTCTACTAACGCTTCAAACAACGTCTTACTAACGTATACAACCTTAAGAAGATAGGAGAACTTGCATAGTTTCTTAGAATTCGCGTTGTCTAAGACTAACCTAACTAACGCACATAGCTTATCTAGGACGCCTATATTAAGAAGGTATGTTCTCGATTCGATATTACTGTCTCTAGCTAATACCTAGACATTCTAATTACTAAAAACTAGTTAGATCTATCTAATAAAGAACTAAGCAAGGAGCGCACAAAACTGTACTAATAGCTTGTTAGTTCGCTCGCCTATATTGCCGTATAGGGCAGACTAAACGTCGCCTAAGCACATGTAATACTAGCTTCTTATCTTATTAATCTAGGCTAGAAACACGTAGCAAAGGCTAAGAAGGTGTAGCAATACCTACTTAGTACTAAGATATATGCTCTACAAGCTTTAGTTAATTAGTTAGAACCTAAAATACGAGAATATTACACAGATTAGCCTACTACTTACCTACCACTCTTCTATAGAGCCTTAGACGCTTCGTACGCCAACGAACTAGAGACTAGGCGCAGCTTACAAGGTTACGCATTTTTCTTTAGAGGACTTATAATTAACTAGAAGTTAACAGTCTAGCGCACTATTACTAAATTAACTACTAAGTCTAAACTACTATTATTGTCTCTTGCTAGTTCCTAGATAATTAAGTAGATAAGATTTTTTAAGGGCATATCCCTCTGCCTTAATTCTAAACTAATAATACTGTGTGATAACTAGCAAACAGTAGGTATTGTTACAAAAAGAGAAGATCGACTTTACACTAAGGTAAAACATGTTAATATACATTAGCTATAGGTTTAACAGGAAGTATTAGCTAGCTAACTTAACATTAAATAGATCGCTACTAATAATATGCCTGCTAATAGCCTTACAAAGGCTTTGCCTTAACAGAAATTTAACACCTTTGTTAAGCAATGCGGCCTTGTTAACATTAAGAAAGAACTAAAAAACCTTAAGTAATATTTAAACACTAAGGACCTGCATGTCCTATTCCCGCACTAGTATTAGCGCGTCTTTCTAGTCTATATTACACGTTACAACAACGTTTAGTTATAGCTCTAGCGACTTAACTTCGCCTAACTACCCTTATTTTGTTTAGTTATTGCCGCTAGACCTAGGGGGTGTGTCGTAGTCTACGTACAGCTTGCTTAGTCTAATAAGTACTTAGTCCTATGTAAACAGAGTTTTACTATAACCCTACTAACATCTAATTATTCTAGTATATTAACACGTAGACTTACTTTAATTTAACTTTAGTGTTCCTACTAAATTCTACTACCTAATAGCCTATTACTTAAACTATAATACTTAGTTAGCTAGCGACAACAACGACTATACACTTAGACAGATTAGCGAGTACAATATTGTAATCGCGGGCCTACTATTAGGACAGTATAGTATAATAAACGCTGCTATTATCGCCTAAGACATAGTACGCACGTTCCTAAACATCTAGTTTAGTCTTATAGTTAGAATTAGGGGTAGCGCTCCGTCCAAAGGTTATAATATCCGCCTTAGTAACATAGTCGTTAGCATATTAAAGAATAGTAAGAACGAACTTTTGTAATACAATTTTAGAAAGACAATACAGAATCGCAATTTCTAATAGATTAAAACGCGTAACAACACTCTACTTATTCTACAGACTGTAGTTAGTAGACTTAAGGCGGATTACAATCTTTACAGACATTAACTTTAAATGTCTATACACAATGCCCTTAACGCACACAGGCGGATAAAGCGCTAGTATAAGAAGCTAGATATAAAGAGTAATATTTTGTACAAGTTAGACTATCTACATCTAAACAGATTAGGTAGAGATTGCTCTGTACTCTGTAGAAATAAGTCTAAACACGTTGTTAGACGTCCTGCTCTGTTAAACAACAACAAAGAAAACAACTTAGAAACTAACAAGATCTCCTATTACAACCTAACTATTTACTACGGGCTTATTGCTTTAGCAAACCAACTTATAAAGAATACGGAGATTCGTAATTCTCTTACTAAGGAGGCTAGCGTTTTGTACTTTAAAATAGAGGTAGTAGGGCTGCAAGTCTACTTCCTATACTTAGTTATCTGTGGTATCTGCAACTATTCTAATACACACAAGAACAACTAGTAGTATAGTTATACAGCAATATCTGCGGCTGCGTATACAAAGAATATCTTAAATCGCATACTACTAAGCAAGATTAAGGCTAAAGGGAAGATCTGTGCCGTTCTTAATTCTAGTTAGTTCTGCTCGCAGAAAAAGATATTTTAGAGTTAACGTTAAACTAGTAAATAAAAAGATGTATGTTATTTCCTACGCCGTAGAAGATGTAGCATCTACGCAGAATTAAGAAGTAATTCGTCGTTAGCTGTCGCTACTAGATCTATTAACAATCTATAACAAAGCATTACAGCAACGCTAGAAAGACACAGGACTTTAGCTATTGCAAAGTAGCCTATTCTAAAAGTAGAAGACAGGGTAGTAATCGTTTCTATAGCTTTACGGCATACCTAGGTGTAGGAAGACGATTCTTAGCTCTATAGTTATTAAACATCTCGTAGACACCTACCCTAACTAATTTCTACTTTACTTCTACTTCGATTTTAACAACTCTGCTAAGCAGATACTCGACAACGTAGTCTAGTCTCTTATTAGTTAGCTTTACTATAAGTGCAAGAATACCTAGAAGCTATTAGACGCGCTCTTCTCCTCCTGCAATAATAGACGCAGCTAGCCGACTTGTAAATTACTTTGTAAGGTCTTCTTGCAGATAATTAGTTAGGCTAAAGAGGTCTATATTGTTCTCGATGCTCTTAAAGAATGCTGCACATAGAAGGGGCTACTTTTAGAAGAATTACTTGCATAGATACAAAGTCTCCTAGACCTTAAGTAAAGAAATATCTATTTGCTTGTAACAAGCTAGCTAGAGCATAACATCGAATTAGTATTACGCATACTAGTCTAAACTAACAGAGACATAGTGCTAATTTAAAGTAATCTTATTAAGGGAAGTAAAAAGGTGCGAGCGCATCTACGGGAGTTAAATTACTTCTTAGAGCTAGCGCTAGTGTGCGTGCACATAGTATAGACAGCCGGCTTAAGGCTTAGAGCTTATAACAATCTAGCATTACAATAGATTACTGCAAGACCGCAATTTTCTAGTAATAAAAGCTGCCGTAATAATTGTAATCTGTTACTACAAGTCGCAGTCGCAATACAATGCGCCGAAGGTTATACTACGTTTTGTGCCGCTAGAATTAGGACCGTCTCTACAGAGGTGCCTTTTAAAAGTTCTTGCTAATAGGGGGTGTCTTAATTACTACTAAAGTAATGCCGAAACCTTAATAGATCTGTCCCTCCTACCCTCCTTATACTTATTACTACTATTAAGTTTAATAATTTCTTAAATATAAAATAGAATCCTCTCTATCTAAGCTTGTATTTGTAGTTGTAGGAGATCTCTCTAAGCCTCCTGCTATACTTTTAATGCTTCTGCCCTGTTTTTTAGAGCACCTTTCCTTGTTGTTCTCCTTTTTAACTATAACTAGGCTAGCTTAATAGCGTTAAGGTCTAGTAAATTGCTACACTAGAGGAGCTTCTCCACGCTCTCCCTTTTATATACTAGACGTTAGGTATAGTAAGCATGTAAAGGAGCCTTGTCTTCTTAAACAAAAGTACCTAGTCTCTCTCTCTAGCCCTCCTTAGCAAAGGGGAGAAGCTTTAGGATAAGAACTTAAGTCTAGTAACGCCACTAGTTAATCCTACTACTTCCGCTATTATAAGTTAGCTTGCTAGTCTCTTTTATCTATCTCTATTAAGGAGATCTACTAGGCTTATTTCTTAATCCTATCCTCTTTACGCCTATTATAAGCTCCTACTCCTCTCTTATAATTAGCTCTAAGACCTTATTTATCTTTGCAATCTAAAGAGCTGCCTCTCTCTTCTCCTAAGCTATCTTAGGCCTCTAGACATAATAGGGGCCTTTATAATTATAAGAAAAGCAGCCCTAGAATATAAACTTAGAGTACCCCTTCTACTTCTCCTAGATAACAGATTTTGTAAATACCTTATCTACTTTTCTCTAGACGCGATAGCCACTACAACAGTAGTTAAGCACAACAGAGGTCTTATTAGACTAGATAACGTTCTTCTAATCCTCTAGAGTCTAGTCTCTGTAGGCAAGACACTAATTAAGCCTCTCCTACCCTATCTTCTTTGTTAACCTAGGCTTCCTTGTTAGCTTCGTCTTCTTGTAACTAGCTACTTTAAGGACTCGCTACACTGTAGTAGAGGACACGTTGTAGCTATAAACACTAAGATTACTAGCTATATTAGTACAGCTCTTCTCTCGTCTATATTAATTACGGCGTACTTTCTTAATAGCAGCTTCTTAAATAGCCTCTTGCTTATATAGGCGGCCTATACGTAGAGCATCTTTAAGATATTTAGGGAGGAGCTTTATCGTAGGTCTATTTAGCTTAAAGCCTCGCTAGCAGGCTTAGCTATAGATAGCGTTAATCGTGCGTAGAGAGATACTAGTAATAGCGCTAATCTAGCTTGTTAACTTACCTCTAAAAGGAGACTTTAAAGTAGTAATTAAGGCCCGTGTAGAGAGATCTGTATTAGGAGCTATTACAGAGTACAACACTAAAGAAAGCGAGTATACTAGCTACAGCTTTAAAAATCTCTAGATCGCGCTAAGAAACATTAGGCTAATAGCTTACTAGGCTAGCAAGAACTTTTAAAAGCCACCTCTATATATTAGTAGAAATAGAACTTAGGGTCTCTATGTTTTCTAGGTTATAGCTAAGGGATTTAGAGGGAGTCCTAGGTAGAGGGGAACACGTAGATCCTCTACAAGGCAGAAAAAGTAGGTAGGTAGGCATGTTTAACCTAGAATCTAGCGGTTTCGTACATAGAGGCTGCAGGCGTAAGAGTTTTTAACAGCAAATCTTAAGAGCGGCAATTTCTAACTAATTAGAACATCTAGGCTAGTAATTATTCCTATCCTAATGCCCTAAAAAACTCTAGTCGCCTACCTCCTCTACAAAAATGCCTAATGTAGTAAGGTCGTTAACTAACTCTAAGTTAACTTAGGTAATGCGAAAACCCTTACTTGTAGTTACTTAGATAGACGTTTGCTCGTAGTTGCTTGTTACGTAATTAAACAAAGTTAACTAACTAAGCTAAGTTACTTAGTTATTAGACACACTAGGGATATCCGCTAAAAGGCCCTTTAGATTACGCCCGCGTAGCGTAGTTATTTAATAGCGGACCTAGTCTCTTCCCGCAGGATCTTCTAACATCTCTCTTGTAGCGTCCCTTTTCTAATTCCCTCTTTCTAACGTCTTAGTATGTGCTATTTAGGATTTCCTAATTAGATCTTCTAGTTCGCCTAGGACAGCACGGAATTCTTTTTTAGATCTAATCTAACTAAAACAATGCCTAACGCTACTAAGGAGCTCGTACAGCGATTTGCGATTTAGGGGGCACGCGCAACTAAATTAAAAGGAGAGTTTCTAACGCTATACTAATTATAACACGATTTAGATCCTAAATAACGCCTTATGTTAAAATAAACTAGGGTAGCGCAGACTAACATAAGCACTGCGTTAACTATTAGCTTCGCCTATTAACTAGGCATAGCTACGAAGTTTGCGGTAGAACCTATATAGGAATAGACTAACTAGCTAAACAATTAGCATGCCTTAGTTCGCGTAGAACTATACTTATTTGTAAGGTAAACACAAAAGATACATGTTTTAGCCTAAATAGGGTAGCAAATTAGAGGAGGAGTTAATATAGTTCTAGCCTTTTCCCATTTACAATTTTAAGAAGATTAACTTATAGTGTTCCTCTTAATAGGTATACAATTTACAGCTATCTTTTCTATAACCCTACCTCCTACTTTCTGTACAAAGCTTAACACTCTTTTTAGCTAATCTTCTTAATTAAGAAGTCCTTAGCGACTGTTAGCACAATATAACTAAAGATAATTTAAGAAGACTTTCTTACAACACTATTATTTTGTCTTAACTAGATAGGGACGGGGAGGTTCTACATCTACTATTAGACCCCCTTATAGAAGCCCTTTATCTATATACTCTTATACCCTCCTAAGCTATATACGTGCTAATAGTTAACATGTGTATTATCCCTTTTAGCATTCTAAGTTATTGTAGTTAATTATTCTACTACGTAGAGGCGTTTTACACTCTATGCTGCTAGGGTATAGATAAGACGGATCTTATATTAACAATTGCTAGTACAGCGCAGAAAATATATAGCAGCTATATAAGCTATTATACTTAGAACTTTAATATTGCTAATGCCTAGTTAGTCTTCTTAGTCCCTATTATTATTTTCTTATCTAGGTCTAACTGTGTCTTGCAGGCAATAAGTACAGGTTCCTAAGGCAGTTTTATAGTAGGATTTAACCTGTTTAGAGAGATTGGCCTTAATTCTTAGCTATCTTGTTAGCACCCCTAAAGCTAGCTTTAATATAGAAGAGATTCCTAGATCGATCTACTTTTAGACTAGTTTGGATTTCTGCTATAAGCAAGACTTCTCTTTAGACGAGGCCCTAAAGCGGACCTTAGATTCTATCTTAAGTTAACAACTTATTAAGCATTCTATAATAAATAAGAGAACTTAAAGCAAGGACAAATCTACAATTATAAACGTAGTAGAAAGGTTCCTAGATAGCTTTTAAAACATAAGTTTTTCTAGTGTCGCTGTTAAAATACAGGGCTTCTACCTATTTAATATAGGCGTTTTAGAAAACGGATGTTCTAAGCTAGGCATGCAAGCTTTCTAATACTGCAAGGCGATAGCACGCTAGGCAAACAAGTAGTTAAAGTATATAACCTTTACTTACTTTATTTCCTTATGCTTCTTCCTTATCTAGAAGGCATTCGCTTGTAAACTAGGAAAATCTAGTGCTCAAATAGTATATGCGTTAAACGAAAGCTAGTTGTTGTGTTGTATAAATAATTGTAGTTTAGATTAACGCGAAGATAAAGGAGGCAAGATTTAAAGGGACTTTAAGAAGCCTAAAAACTCTCCGCGACAAAATAGTGTATATTAACTAGCTTGTAGCTTCTGTTAAAGCTAAGTATAGTATAAGGGTTGCTTTATTAGTCCTTTACTACATCTTTAGTATAAGCTTTAAGTAAAATTACCCCTAGACAAGGACTAAATAAGTGCAGATTCTTTAAACTACTACCTAATCCGCTAGATAAACCGCTATAGTACTACTAAGAAAAGGCTTGCTATTACAAGAATCTGCGAATATCTAGATTTTATAGGATTACGTAGGGTTCCTCTCCTTATACTGCGGATCTACAAGCTTATAAGAGAGTACATGCCTAATCTTAAGTGTATTGCTTGCTTGTAGAATGCGGTCTTCTACTAACAATCTATAGCAACGGCGAGATTAGCCTAGTAATTAGGTACTTAGAAGTTTATTTGAATATAACTATAGAACAAGACCCTTAACTCCTTAGTGTATATTAGAAGCAAGCCTTCTGCAATACTTAAGAATAAATTTGTAGCTATACTAGGATAGGAACATCAAAACGGGACTATTTCGCTTAAAAAGATTTAGTTTTAGATTTCCTTAAAAGGCCCTATATCTATTACGAAGAAGCTGCCCCTATTTCTAATGCAAAATATTACTATACTAAGGTAGAAGGCGCAATAAGCTACCTTAAGCACTAAAACTGCTCTATAACTTAAGGCTCTCTACTACCTACAATCTTATAAAAGCTTTCTTTTTAGTAATAGCTCTAGTAGGAGCCTTAAGAGTTCGCTTGTTACTCCCTAGGGAGGTTTTAAGAGCTTGTTAGAGTCGTTTTGCAGCCCTACAAGCAGTGTTTGTAATAAGCAAGTTAAGCAAGTTTTAAGGCTCGACTTAACTTACTTAGGACGATTTTGCGGTAGTAACGAAGCTTGCTTAACTTAGGAGCAATAATAGCACAACTTAGTTAGTAAACTTCTATAACTTACGTAACTTAGGTGATTATTATAGTTAAAATACACGCAGATTACTCTAAGTAGGCCTTCTAGTTGTACAGATTATACTCTCCCTCTAGTAGCGTCTTAGAACGCGTTGCCTCTAGTTTCTTAGCGATCCCTAGAGTTAGGCGTTCAAATCTAGCGCGTGTCTAAGCCTAAATATACTACAGCGTAGCTAGTAATTAAGCTCCTATTTTACGTCTCTTTAGCTCTAATAGGTTACTAAGCTCGCTAAACAATCGCTTGCACTCGCAGCTGCTAGTAGGTATCGTTAAAACGTTAAACGCTAGCCTAGCTAAGTTAGGATACTTTAGTTATAGCTTAACCTAGTAATAGATAGGATTACAGCCTTAAGTAAACTACTTGCGCGTCTATTTTAGCTTAAGCTTCTTCTAGCGTTAGAACTCGTTAATATCCTTATCGTCGCTGCTATCGTCGGCGTTAGCTATCGCGGCGATAGCATCCTTAGGCGCGCTTTGTAGAGGCCTAGGAGTAGGTTATATAGCATTAGTTAGTTTGTATTACTACTAAAGGTGCTAGAAAGCTACGTTGTTAGCGTGTAACTACTCTAGCTTTAAGCGCTAGCTACAATCGCAATAGCGCTTATAGTACAGATAGAGTATTATTGCGGCGTAGTAAAATAGTAAGCTATTAAGTTTAGAGTAGTAAGTGTTAGCTTTAGCCTAAGCGGCGCGGAGGTTAATAGGTAGGTAATCCTTAGGAGCGTTAGTTTGTTCGTAGTTGGCGTAATTATATAGTTTAATACGCTGCTTAAGCTCGTGTAGTAGCGTTTTAAACACTAGTATTACTAAGTATAGGGCGCTAAATTAACCTAATTTACCGCGCCCTCTAAGCTATTTAGTAGCCTGTTTTAGTAGTTTTAACACCTCTGTGTACTCTAATATTACCGCCTAATCTGCGGCTATAAGGCCGTCTAACCGCATCTACTTTAGCAGGTTAGGAACCTTATTACCGCGTCTCTTAGCAATATTGTTAAAATTGCGCGTGTGTTAGATGTAGTAGTTAGCATAATTGCTAACAGCGTGCTGTAGTTTAATAGCCCGCTTAAAGCAGCTATAGAATAAGTTCTAACGCGTAAAAACAGGCTTAATTAGCTCTAATATCGCCTTTTAATTATTTGTAGGGAGTTTAGCGTTAGCAAGAAGCTAGAAATAGTTAAACAGATTGTACTATTAGGGCGTTCTAATATAGTTAATTACGTTAACAAGTACGTCTAATAGGCTATCCTTACGCTAATTCGCTATTAATTCCTCCTCCTCCGCGCGCTCTGTTGTGTTGTTATCGTACAAATCTAGATTCTTGCTAAATATAATAGCCTAGCTAATAAGGTTAAGCGTATAAGGGCTATAGCGTAGGCGCTAGTATGCTGTAGTAAACCTGTACTACTTAGTAAGATAAGTAACAGCTGTGTTGTTAGCGTACGCGTTATTAAGGACAAAACAACTAAGCCTTAGCGGCGATATCCTAAACTTCTACAACGTTTAACAAATAACCTTAGTAATCTATTTCCTAGTATAGGCGCCTATTAACTGTAGCTACGCGATAGGTATATTAAAAAGCGTCCCTAATGCGTTAGCGTAGTGCGCAATAATCTTAAAAAAGCCCTACTTTCTTCCCTTTGTTGTCTATGCGTTAAAGCTTATATAGATTTTGCTAATAGCTTTTAATAGCGTAGTAATAACTAGAGGTAATATAAACTTATATAGCCGTATTGTATACGCCTTAACGCTATTAGCGCTCGCCTATAACGCACTCTCTGCTTTAAGGCTTACGAAGCTAATTATTAATTAGAAAGTAGGTGTTTTAAGCTCGCAGAGAGGGTAGTTATTCTTAATAAGCTACGTAATAGCCGCGTAGCGGAAGGCCTGTACGTTAAAGTTGCCTAGCTTATTAACTAGCTCCTAGCTAATTGCTACACTAGATCTAGTTACTATCGCAAGCGATTGCTAGCTAAATGCTTGCTTTGTCGCTGCTTGTAAGCCGCTTTCTGTAAAGTTATAGCCTGCTTTTAGTTGCTTTAGGCGAGTAACCGTGGATGTAGTTAACTACGTAACCTTAAGGATACTATCGTGTAAGTAACGCTAATAGTAGAACTTGTAGATAAAGTAGATCTTATTAGTGTTACTACGCAGCGTAACTTAATATCTATAGTTGTATATCTAGCTTTTTTAGCGCTTCTATAAGCGCAGAGGCTTGCAAAAGCGCGACAATTAACTCTAATTAATACTATTAAAGTTGCTAAGGAAACGCTTGTTAAATAAGCTATTAATATCGCGATTATTATTAGTAACGCTAGCTACTATAGCAGCGTTAGAACCCTTAATAGGCGGTACAATAGCCTTGTTAGGTACAGCGTTAAGTAGTAAGTAGCTCTTAAAAGGGTGCTGTTTAGTAGCCTAGGACGCTGCGTTAGCTAGGGCTTTGCGCGGTAATTGCCGCTAAGGTAGCTTAGGTGCTAATATTATTAATAAGCTTTGCTAAGTATTAGCTAGCTCTAACGGCTACGTATTAGTGCCTGTACTACAGGTAACGCGCACGCGTTTAGCGGGCTGTTTAGCAAGTCCTGCGCTACGTTTAGTACCTTTAGCGGCTTGTTAAACAGGTATAGAAGGTAGTAACAAACAATAATAATAATAATAGCTTAAAAAAACTGTAATAATACACGCTAATGTTGTTTTGCTAACGCTAATAGTAGAGTATTATTACGCTGCTAATAGTAGCGCTTCTACTATATTGTTGTAAGCCTCGCTTAGGTTGTAGAGGAAGTTCTAACATATTTAGCAGATTATTATAAAACTTAGTAGGATAGTAGGAAGTTAGGTTCTAGGTGTAAAGACGGGAAAAAACGCCCCTAATACGTTTATAGCCCTAGTACTGTGCCCGTGCACCTAATAAGCTACTTTTACTAGTAAAAATACAATTTTTAGCACTTTTTAAAGTAATATAACTTAATAAATAACGTAAACTATTACTAAGAGCGCTAAATTACTAAGAGCGCTAAAATATACTAAGCCTACAAACACCTATCTTCTTCTAAGTACCTACGCCCGTTCCCTTGTCTCTACTCCTCTGTAGGATTAGACATAATAAACTGCGTACTTACTTCTAACTTTAATAACTTATCTAGAGCCTACGTATAGGTCCTTACGTTGTAGCTAGCCTCTCTGTAGTTACTATAGCGTTAGCTACTACTACTACTACGAGCCTTTTTTGCAGGCTACACTATTAAGGACGATACTATAGTTACCTACAACGCTCCCTTACTGTACTCTATAGTTCTACTAGTCTAGAGGCGCTTCCTTTTACGCGATTTACGCTTAGTTATTACTGCTAATTGCTCTTTAAGGTTATAAACGTAGGCATTAATAAGCGCAACCCTATGTAGTAATCTCTAATTACCTCTCTTAAGTTTTAAGTAGACCTCCTCTAACGTTATAGGAGAGTGCTAGAAGGAGTTACAGACTAGCTTTAACTGCGATCTAAACTCTAAGGTGTTGCTAGGCGTCTTAGACTACTATAGAGTGTCCTTAAGTAGAGGTGCTAGTAGGGTACGTAGCCGTACGTTAAGTTAATCTACAACTACCTGCGCGTCTAGAGGGACTAGTCCTAATACTGTGGTCGAGCAACCAGTGCTGCCAAGGGCCTGAAGGCCAATCAGACCTAGGGGCAAGATTGGAGGTGAAAAACAGACATCAGACGGAACATGAACAACAACTAACCCAGACAACCTAGAAAAACAACGAACACACACACACGCATAAATAATACACTCTTTTGCATTGAGCACCCGTTCCTGTAGAGTATTCCGCACTGTGCAGAAAACTCTACTACATATGGCGACTGATTACGACTCCAACCTTACAGCCTTCTAGCCTTAGGAAGGCTGCGCGTCTACTATACTATCGCGCACAAAACATACTCTGAAGGCTTTACAGAACACGCAGTTCTACAGCCTTAGATAGCAAGGAAATTATGAGATTATACAGGAACAGGAACAGGTAAGATAGAGCAACAGAGAGAGATGACATAGTACAGGCATACTGAACGACGTTTAGCGAACGAAAAAGAGACAGCAAAAGAGATAGCAAAAGGACAGCATATTAGAAAGTGGGCGTGACGGAAAACCCCCAAAGGAATCAGCAACTACTGATCGAACTACCGAAGTACACGAGGGTAAAATTATGATAGGACTGTCACCGCGCCGTTGGGCGCGAAGAAAGGTTTACGAAGCCAGGATCGGCGTAATTAGGCTTTAAGAAACTGCCCGAAGGGGTATTAGCAAGGAAGAAGCCGCACGGATTTACTGCACTATACCCACCTGGTGCAATAGTAACACGAAATCGACCGAGAAACCAAGAATAAGCGGTTAGAAGGACAGCTGTCCTTAGGAGAACACGGAAAACACGGCAAACGTATTAGAGCACATAAAAAGGAGAGCGATAATTCTCCTCCAGAACGACAATTAGCAGCAAGAGAGCGAAAAGAGCAAACAGCAGTCTTTACTACACGCAGTGTTTACACTCTTAGTGGTGTTCCTTTATATCCTTATCGCACACATCGCGCGAATGAGCGAGAGCTATCTTGCAAAGCACAAGCTGGGCAAGAGAAACTGATTGATCGCTGAACAGCCTTTAAAAGCCTACAGTACAGAACAAGCTACACCTTTAGTCAAAGCCAAGCAATTAGAGACGGCAAAAACCACTATGACCGACTTAGAGAGTTCTGCTGTTCCAGGAATTACGCCGGAGGCGTCTACAGCTCGGGAAAGCCCTATTAGCCGTCCTTAGGATGCGGATATGACGAAGATCCTTCAGATGATGGCTACGTCTCTTCAGCAGCTTGGAAGCCGCAGCCCTACACTTGCTACACAGCTTCCGCCTTATCCTGTGGAGACTGTGCTGGTCTTTGATGGGTCTAACGTCACTGTTTTCCTTGAGCGCTTTGAGGATATGTCTAAGTACTACGGTTTTACTGAGAAGATGATGATCGATCGTCTTTTAGCTTATTGCAAACCAAAACAGTGGTCTATTATTTAGTCCTCGGATGTATACGCAAAGGCGTTGATTAATGAGAGCTGGAAGGACTTCCGTGATGCGCTTAGAAAGCTTTTCAGAACTAACGACAAGGATTAGCAAGAAGCGCGTGCAGAGTATTTTGAACATTGGCTTTTGCAGTGCTAAGCACGTTCCAACCTGAATATTAAGGAATACTTGCAGGAGTTCCAGATTCGCAGTAAACGGTGCATTGAAGCCGCTACGATTGATGAGGAAAGGCGTGGATTCTATCTAGTGAAGGGATTACCTCTTAGACACGCAACTAAGGTGTTGGAAAAGTTTTCCCTTTGGACTGATAATCCTAAGTCCTTTGGCTACAAAAAGATTAGTGACTACCTAACTACGAGGCTCGAGGTAGAAGAGGAAGCTCGTATGCTCAATCCGTCTGAGGCAATTAAGGAAATAACTCTAGAAGTTGAGTTCACCCTACTGAGCCACCGAACATTCTATTTGGATGGATCACGATCGACGTGGTCTACATGCTACTAGGGCGTAACGGCAAGAAGTACCTTATAGTAGCTCGTGACTACGTCTCTTAATGGGTGGAAGCTAAAGCGTTGACGAAAAACGACTTGAAAAGCGTTTAGAAGTTCCTATTGCATGAAGTTTTCTGCCGATGGGGTATCCCGCTCAAAATGTTAGCAGACGGCGGACCGGAGAATAAGGGCCTAGTGGAGGACCTTTAAGCTTACTGGGGAATTAATCGAGTCATCTCTAGTGCATACTATCCTTAAGGACAAGGACTTGTTAAACGAGGTTATGCGCCCATCGTAGCAGCGCTAAAAAAGCTTCCAGGAAACTAAGTCGACAATTTACCTAATGTTCTATGGGCAGATCGTACTACTATTAAGAGATTAACAAACGAAACCCTAGCTTATCTAGTTGCCGGCTAGCAGCACATATTGCTAATAGAGCTTTCTATTCCTACCTGGCAAACGCTTCTATGGAATACAGTTCACGATACACCTACGCTCCTAGCAATGAGGGCGAGGCAGTTTGATCGAAGGGACTAACGCTTCCGAGAGGCTATCGACAGGACAGTTCGGTTGCGACATGAAAGTAAAGAATACTTCGATAATTCGAAAGTCCTTCGGCTAACAAAGCTTTTAGTAGGAGATCTAGTATTGCTAAGAGACTCTTTCCATGAGACCGATAGATTAACACTCACTAAGTTCCTTCCTAAGTGGAAAGGCCCGTTTCGGATACGCAGTAGAAACGAAAAAGGATGGTACCAGCTAGAAGAGCTCGATGGAACTGGATTCCGAAGTTATACGCCAGGCAACAGACTGAAGGCTTTTCATCAACGAACAGTGGCTGACCTAGAGAAAATCGATTCCTAGCTTGGTAGTTCTGGTAAAAGCGCAGCTGAACAGCCTAATAACAGCGAATCTTCCGAAGAAAGTGATGGAGAAGTTAAGGAAATGCCCTAGTACGGACAAGACATTCCTAAAGCGACCGGCGCTTCAAAACCTGTAAGAAGAAGTAAGCGACTCCAAAACGAGAACAAGACAATGGATGTAGATGAGCAACAAGACGTTTTAAGAGCTGAAGCAAAGCCGAAACAGCTTGTAGCAGTAGTGCTAAAACGAAGGCCTGGATTTAACCCGAACGACTATTAGGTGTTTACATTACGGTATAGAAGATAAAGACGGGCGGGACAAAAGATTAAGATTCTGTAAACTTAAGCTAAAGAAATCTAGGACAAAGGAAATCTACAGAAGCACTATATACTACAAGACGAGCTAACGGAACAGAAACCGTTTTTAGTGGCGGCGCTTCCTCTTAGAAGGGCTCTTAAATTCTGATTTATTATTAGACTTAGCCGCAGCGTAACTGTCGCTTTTATTATCCTCCTTATCTTTAGCAAAGACATTGGGAGGCAGGCGCTTGGTATTAGCGCGAAGGGATTAAGTTGTAGGGGTAGCTAGCGCTAAACGCTTATTAGCAGCACCCTTCTTGGTGGGCGTCTTTAGAGCGGCGGGTTTCTTAGGGGACGCCTTTTTAGTAGGCGCCTTGCGCTTGGTTGGTGAGGAGGTAGAAGCGCTCTTAGACCTCTTCTTTTGAGTAGTGGGAGAAACTGTTAGGGCGTTTTAGACGTCCTTAATTGCTTGTTAAAGACGGGTAATTATCTCGCGCTTGTCCTTTAGGGAGCGCCTAGCGGAGAGATTACCTAGGTTAAGCTTTTAGAACCTCTTCTTAGGCTCGTAGTTATAGTCGTCCCTTAACTCTTAAGGTTGTAGCTTACTCTAAGCGATACTGTCCTTGTTGAGGTACTAAACAGCTTTTAGCGGGCTTGCGTTAGTTAGTGGGCCAGTTAGGCGGGTAGCGCGGGAAGGTAGCTTAAAAGTGCGAGGGGCAGGAGAGTTGTTATTGTCGTTGTTGTCGTTGCTCTTAGGAGGTAGAGGCGGCTTACGTGCGCTATACTTCTTAGAGATCTCTAAAAGAATTATATTAGCAACTGTCCTAAGGATGAAAAGAGGTGGTCTGAAAGAGATTTAGCAACTTACGGGTTATTAAGCAAGAGGCTTCTGCCCCCTTGCCGAAGCAGTTGGTACAAGTACCCTAGAGGAACAGAACGCTGTTTAGAATGGCCTAGCGACATTCTTTGAAGGGCCGCTTAGAGTCGTTGCGGTAGCAGCTACACATCTAGTTTGCGCCGCTAAAACTATTATCCTCGTCTCTAGAGCTGAGTGTGATAGCGCCCTTAAGGTGATAGTGTATAAGAGCGGTAATAAGAGGCTTGAAGAGCCTACAGTTGCGGGGGCGGTTAAGCGTGAAGAACTTACTAACGGTTAAGCTATCTTTATACGTGTCTAACTAACTAGTAATTAGCCTTGCGGCCTTTAAAGAGCTGTTAAAGGTCGGCATAACAGCGCGAGCGAGGCGGGGACTAGGAGGAACATCTGTCTTAGCGACAGCGCGGACGAAATTAGTAAGGCGGCTAACCTAGTTAACTGTGAGCGGCGTATGTTTTGAATGCTTAACTAGAAGGGGCACGATGTTAGAAGGATGTTCAGAAAAGCCTAGAGCAAAAGAAGAACTTACTAAAGTTAGCAATATAGTTAGCCGCAGAAGTAAGAATTAGGAGCTTGTAGAGCTCTAAGACAGTGTCACCCTTAGGCCTAGGAATAACGCGAGAACGACGAGACAGGCCAGACATGTTACCCTTAAAGAGAAGCTAAGCGACAGTCGCATCCGCCTTAGTTATATCTTTAGCTAGCTTAGTTGCGGTGGTGTCTTGAGCTGAGACACCTTTAGACGCTATGTTGTTGTGAGGAAGGGAAGGTTTATTAACGGTGGGAGCCTTGCCTTTACCCTTAGCGGGCTTCTGACTAAACGCCGCGTGCAGTTGATAACAGATTTAGAGTAGAACGGTAGGGAAAGGCCTAAGAGCAGGGCGCTCGACAGGATCTGAAGGCTCTTCGGCGAAAGACTTACTAACAGGCGCGGTATTAACCTTAGGCGCAACCTTAGCGGCAGACTCTTAAGGGGGAGGAGTCTGATGCGGCGGCTGTTCTAACTGACCCTTAGCTAACGGGCGAGCAGACTTGTTAATAGGAGTAAAGCTAGACATCTTGCAGACAAGAGGCAGCGAGTAGAGCGACAGCGAAGAAAAATGTGTGTAAGAGAAGTTAAATAATTAAGTGTAGGAAGTAGAAGAAGAGTAGGAAAGAGACTAGGTGCTGTTAATTGTTTTTGTGCGAAAAATTTCGAAGTGTTTGCTGCCTAAAGGACTATCGCGGCTATAGCAACGGACCTACTTTTCTCGCGAGACCCCTCTATAGAAGTAAGAGAAGGCAAGAGATAAGATAAAGAGCTAGAAAAAGGCTAGAAATGTAGGCAGAATGTTCCTAAAGACTATTAGAAGACTAGACTAAGACCTAGACTTTAGTAGGATATGCATATCTATACTAATAACTGCTTAGGAAAAGTAACGGCTATAAGATAGGAAGACAATCCTGCAAAAAGGATAAAACTAAGCAACTAGAACGGAGAAAAGCTACAGACATGCCTAAAGATTATCTAGAGCAATCCTAAAGAGCGAGATTTAAGGCTTAAGGATCTATATACAAGATCTAAAATCCTCCTATAAGATTCAAGAATCTTTATTAAGAATTCGAAGATTTTAAGAGGTAGAACAACAATCCTAACTATCTGTGCAAAGAGAACTAAATATAGAAGTTATAGAATTGCATATCTCGTATTAGGGACAATTTCATGTCTACAGGAGTACTAGCTATATCGCCTAACGACTAGCTATATTCCTACAGGATGTTAGTGTCTAAACACCTTTTAGAACCGTAAGGACAAGAAGATAGGACCTTCTTTTTTTTACGAGGAGGGAGGGAATAGGAAGTATAGATACTTTAAGTAAGACAAATAGTTAAAGCCGAAAAAGCAAGAGGCATACAGCGAAAGGACAAAGAGAAAAGAAGCTAGTACAAGTCTTGTATTATTGCATTTCTAAGCTAAAAGACACTTAGAAGAGCGGAAGGACACTGTCTAAAACACTAGCAAAGAAACCTAAAAGCTAAACAGATAGACACACAGCCTAGAGCTATTAATCTGTAGAAGAGCTTTTATTACTGCTCGAAATTACTATAGGAGCGGAGCTGTTAGCAGAACTACTATTAGCCTTATTCTTAATAGCAGAAACATTAGCAGGCGAATAAGCAGCTTTGTAGCTAGGTAGAGAACGCTTTACTAGCTTAAGCTGTAGAGGCGGCAAAAGGGTGCGAGACTAAAGTGTTCGCTTTGTTAGAGAGCTAGTTAGAGTAGCAGGCTAGGCAGTAAGCTAATTGTTAGTACTAGTTGCAGTTGTTGCTGTCTCTACAGCCTAAGTACCCTCCTGTGCAGCAATATAGTCTTAGAGAGGGTTAAAGTTAGACTCGCGATCCTTGTAGATATTAACGAGGTGTTTGCCGTATTTAGTAGCATTAGACTAAGATGTCTAGGCAAAGGACATCTAAGGGTCTTTTAGCTTTGTAGCCTTAGCAAGTAACTTGCTAGCAGCTGAGCGAGTGTAAGGGCGCTCTAAATCCTACTTAAGCAGCCTCTTAGGGCGAAGAGGACTAGCAATACCTAAGGCTTAAACCCCGCGACGAACGACTAAAGTGCCTAAAAGAGAAAAATTAACAGTTGTCCTAAGAGCAGAAAAGGGTTGTCCAAAAGGAATTTAGCAACTAACGGCGAAAAGAACAGGCTTTATAGTCGCTAGCCTTAATACAGTTAGTGCAGACACTACCTTTTAATAGCTTGCTATTATAGTAGACCTGTATACACTCTATATAGTATTTAGTATACGATGTAGAGGAGCAGCGACCGTAGGAGGCTTTGTATAAAATACTATTAGCGTTGTTAATGTCGCCTATGTACATGCGCGCATTAGAGTAGAAGAGCAGAAGAGCTTTAACATCTAAGTTAAAGAACTTTCGCACTAAGTCGCTGTAAAGGCGAAAGAAGGCACTAATAGTCTAGAAGCTGTTAACAATGTCTAGTAGATAAGTCTAGTTAATTGCGACGTCTAAACGCTAGTTAGCACCGTCGATAGCGATAAAAGCGATGCTAGGGCCTAGAAGGTAGCTAGCATGCTTAATGTTGTAGAGGTGCTGTTAGAACTCTTAAAGCTACGACATTGTAATAGTGTTCTTCTTGTATCTGCGCACTACAGGAAAAGAAATATAAACTTACGACCTAAGGAAGTAGGAGGATACTTGTAGAGCCGTAAGCTAATGTTTCTATAGCTGCCGGCTACGACTCTCTTTGTTAGCGATATAGCGGGAGCTTGCTTTGACTTAGGCTATTAAGGTGCCTTTAGAGTCCTAGCTTAAGGAGTCTAAGGAGCTTAGGGTGGCGGTGTAGCATCCTAAGAGTCTATTAGATTAATAGCCTTAAGGTTCTTACCCTCGTTAGCAGCAAGATTATAGCTAAGGCGCGCATTTTTATAGTTGTCCTTATTAGCTAGTGTAGTGGGCTGAAAGTCTATTAGCTTAACATTATTGTGGGCGGTAGTTGCTGCGGGCTCTAAGGTAAGAGGAGCAGACAGCGGAGCGGAGCGACAAGGAGGAGGAGTTGGATTATAGTATAAGGAGTTATCGCTTTTATAGTCTAAAGGCGGGAGAGTGCTTGTAAGAGGGGCGAAAACGAGCTTTTCTTCTTCTTTAGCTAGGTTGCTCTTGGTGTTGACTAAGAGATCTTTGGCAAGCGACTTGTTAGCGGGCACAAACTCTTTAGCGGGCGAATCTTTAATTAGCTACTCCCTCTAAGGTAAGGTTAACTGCGCCGGTTGTTCTAATTAACGCTTAGCTAAAGGGCTGTTGTTCTTACTAATTTAAGACGGGCCAGACATCTTGAAGACAGGCGAAAGCGATTAGCAGGACAAGACAGAAAGCTGTACAGAAAGAGATAGTAAGCGTTAAGAGCGGAAGTAGTAGCGTAAGGAGAAAGAGAGGAAGAGTAGGGACAAGAGAAAGATATTATTATTAATTGTTTACTACTCCGTTGCTAGGCGCTGAAAAGCCCTTAGGAAAGTAGGGCGGCCTGAAAGCAGGGTCTAGAGGTAAAAGTATTAGAAATCTCTAAGTCTGAAATGCGCTTAGAATGCATGGCCAGACCGCTAAGAGACTATTAGAAGGACAAAGCTTTTAGATTAGATGTCTAAGGCTATAGTGCTAGGCTGCAGTACAGCGAGATCCAAAATTTAAGCCAACTAATATCTAAGAGGGAACTAAGAGAGACATCTAGGTCCTGTAATCTAAGCGACAATTAGTAAGTCGCAAACAAAGATTTCTATTTAGAAATAAAATACAGCCTTACAAGGGCTAAGATTAATATATAAGGCACGAGAACAGATTACAGAACAAGAGTATAGACTAAAAGGATTTTAGAAGGTTGCAAAGAGAGTTAAAATAGGGAGTTAGGGATTTGTATTTTTAAGCTTTAAAAGGAATTAGTTTCGACAGTTAGCTAGCTGTAGGCCTTAACAGGTGTAGATGTTGCCTAAGGGTTTATTAGTCTTTTGGTTTTAAGGTTTGTTGTAGTAGAAGAAGAGGGGGCCTTCTTCTTAAGTAAGGGAGGGATGTGGTCGAGCAACTAGTGCTGCTAAGGGCCTGAAGGCTAATTAGACCTAGGGGCAAGATTAGAGGTAAAAAACAGACATTAGACGGAACATAAACAACAACTAACCTAGACAACCTAGAAAAACAACGAACACATACACACGCACAAATAATACACTCTTTTGCATCGAGCACCTGTTCCTGTAGAGTATTTAGCACTGTGCAGAAAACTCCACTACAATACCTTAAAGGCCTTTTAGTAAATAGCCTCTGTAAACACGTTAAAAAACGCGTCTCTAAAGGCTAGTAGGAAGCCCTCCTTATTAATGTAGAAGACGCGTTAGCGTGCTAAGTCTCTAACGCGCTAGGAGTACTTGCGCTTTAACGGCGAGAAGCACACTACATTAAGCGGCTAGAGGACATAGGATAAATAGGGTAGCATGTAGAGGGTAAGGATCTTGTTTTCTAGGTAGTAGTCTTTAAATTCCTAGTTAAGGTAGCTCTTGTAGCTATTAAGTATAAGTAGCCTATATACCCCTACCTAACGCGCCTTTGTATGCGCGTTAAAGTGCTTTAACTACTCTAGACCTAGCGCGTTGTTTGTCTAGCCGTTCTCTAAGACTAAGAGCTTCTAATTACGCAGTATTAAAGCCTCCTTGTACTACGCTAAGATATAGACGCGTCCCTTGTAGATAATAAAAGGCGGGGTATAACTACCGTCCGCGTAGATACTCTAGATTATAGTAACCTACTCGCAATTGCCTAGCTAAACTAGCTCTAGCTAACTACGCCTTTCTAAGCCTATAATAACCTTGCTAGACAATACAACGCCTATCTAGAAGCTAGTCTTATTAAAGTTATGTACGTTGTTAGGGTGTACGCTGTACTTAGCTATTGTCTCCCCTACTAGCTTAAACTACGCGCTAATAATCTTAGGGTCTTGTTGTAGTATCCTCTGCCTATCCTTAGCTTAATTAAAGGCTATCTTAAGCTTAGATAAACGCGTTACAAAGCGCGAAGCCTAGCACTTGCCTACTAGCTTACTACTACGCTCGCCTAGTAGTTTATTAGCTATATTAGCTACCTTAGAGAGATAAGGCGCAAATCCTCGCGCGTTAAGGTTAAGAATGTATTAGATAATTATCTCCTCTTTAGTACTTATAAGCTTTTAGCTATTAGGTAGAGCTTCTGCGCGTAAAGGGATCCCTCTAGCGCGTTTATTAATTACCTAGCAGCTAACGTTAAACGCGGCAGTAGCAGCGCAGTAGCTTTAGAATTAGCTAGCTTTAAAAGCTTTAAGGGTAAGCTGTACTCTCCCTTTGTGTTAGAGCAATAACGCGTTTGTAGGTATAGGTATTAAGAGAGAAGGTAATAGTTAGTAGGCTTAGCATATTTTAGCGTTCTTAGTAATTTAGCGCTCTTAGTAATAGTTTACGTTAGTTGTAGGCAATAGTATTTGCTTTACACTATAAGAGAATAGTAGGGGGTAGCTCTGTATTACTATACTAGGGTTAGAGAGGTAGTAGGAATAATTCTTGCTAATCTTAACGCGCGCGGAGCGCAGGTTAAGAGCAAGTTCTTTAGCTAAGGCGCAAGCAAGAGAAGTAAACACATTAGGACGTAATCTTCTACCTTACTTAGCTTTCGCTATCTTATGTTATAAAAAATTAATAAAGTTATTAGAGTTTAAGCTTTTTAAAAGTTCAAAATGTCGTTTTTGTTCTTAAATAACTTAATAAATAACTAAGCTTTTTTAAAATTACTAATATAAAAAATAAAAAAGTTAAAAGCTTTATACTATAGAATCTAAAAGTAGTAAGAATAAAGTACTTAATTCTAGACTTTTTAGAATAAAAAGGCTTATACTAAAGAAATTTAGGAAAGTAAAATCCTAGATTTATACGGCGTACTTTTCTTTATAACTTTAATATTAGAAGTTTTTTTTTTAAAATAGCTTATATTAAAAGAGTTATTTCGCTTTTAAAAGTGTAAAACAACGTGTTTTTACTAGTAAAAAGTAGCTTATTAGCTGAACTAGCTTATTAGGTGCACGGGCACGGTAGACTAACTAACTTATATTATGTCTATGCGCGTGATGCCTATAGTCGAGTAATGCCTACCCTACTAATTCTACAAACCTACACAAAACACGTTACAACTCCACTAATATAGATCTAATTTAGGAAGCGATTGCAGAAATTAAATCGCGCGAGCTAGGCGCATCTTTTTCGTATTCTTAAATTGCGAAAAAGTATAGTGTAGAGCGTACAACCCTCGCTTAAAGACACTAAGGTAAAACTTCGCTAAATAAAGTTGCCTACTTCTTACTCTACCTACAATATAAGATAGAGCTTATACAATACACTAAATTACTTACTAAGAGGCGTACCCTACTGTCCCGTACGCTTGTACGCCGCTTTGCGTTATCGCTAGCTAAGAGAGAGGTTTTAGAAAGCTAGGTTACTTAGTTTCTCTACAAAAACTCCTCCTATCTTATCTTACGCTAGCAGCGAGGGATAGACTAGGATCGTTACAAAGCTAATTTAGAAGCTAAGTATACGTTGTAATTTAAGCTGTTACACGATAAGATAAAGGAGTATAATATACAGCCGTCCTACATCTTTAATATAGATAAGAAGGGCTTTATAATTAGAGTACTTAGATAATTAAAAAGAATCTTTAACAAGAAGGTTTATAGCTATAAAGGAGTTACTGTAGCTCTACAGGACAGTTTTAGAGTAGGGATAACAGTCCTAGCCTGTATCTATTTAGATAGCACAGCTCTTTCTCTATCTCTTATCTTTTAGTTAGATGCTAGAGCTCTAAAATCGGCTTAGGTAGAGGCAATCAATCTAAGTAAGCACTTAGTCTTTATTACCTTATCTCCCTCTAGCTAGACTAACAACAATTTGGGGTTAGGAGGTGTTTAAGAGAGAGACTAGACAGTACGCTCGAACTAGGTACTAATTACTACTCCTTAATAGCTACTTATCCTATATAACTATAGATTTTATTAACTATTACAACTAACACAAGATCCTATTAGCTGTATTTCTATCTTACTTAACCTACACGCTTTAGCTACTTAACGTTAGATTGTTTAGTCCTCTCTTAACTACGTACTTAACTAAGCTTTTAAAATACCTTTACCGCAGCTACAGGATCCTCCTAGTAGTAAAAGGAAACTTCTTTAAGCTATTCTAGAAAGCCTAGGGTGCTACTTTTAAGAAAGAGACTATTAGAAAGTCCTTTAAGGCAACTAGGATCTACCTAGCTAACCTATACTAAACACTAACTTTTTAATTTTTTAATATCCTCTCTAGAGACCCTTATAATCCTAGTAACTAAACAAGCCTACTGCGCTAATTCTAGGAGTACCTCTAACATCCGCCTAGCCCTCCGCGCAGCCGCGTAAAGGAGCTTATTAGGATAGTAAAGTTTCCCTCCTCCTAGTATATAGGATCTCTAAACCCTAAGATCTCTTAGTAGCTTTATACACGCGCCCTAAGAAGGCCTTAGGAGGACATGCATTACTATACACCCCTTCTAAGTAGCTAGAACCCTAGTAGGGGCGCTCCTAAACCTCGCGTCTCTAATACTGTTTAACGCTATATTACTAAGACCTAGTAGACAGCCTAGCTGTAGAACACTATTACTACAGCTTTTACAGTAGTAGTAGACTAATACGCAGAGAGCTATACTAGCCCTTAAGAAGCTAAGATTGCTAAAGAGCTATAGTAGAGAGTTATTTAGGCTCTAACCTTACTCTCCCTAAGTAACTCTCCTCCTAGCTCCCGCTAGAGCAGCGACACTAGGCACAGCAATCTAAAGAGCTAAGAATTAGGACGCCGCTCGTAGGCGGACGTAGCTAGAGACCCCTAAATCTTAGATAGGGGTAGCAGTTAGCCCTTAAACCTTACAAGAGCCTAACTTAGCTAGCTAGCTAAGCTTAAAGAAGATATTTAGATCTTTATAGCTATCTCTAACCTAGCAATACAACTACAACAACTCTTACCCTTTGTAGTAAGACAGGTAATATGCAAAAGCATAGTAGGACTTACCCTTAAGGACATACTTTCCGCATTACTAATTAAGACAGGCTAGGCGATTACCCTAGCAAATAAGGACATTTAAGGCTAACTTTTAACTTAAGAAAACTAGGAACTTCTAGTAAGTGCGCTAGACGGAGACGCAGTAAGGATCCCTAAGCGTTAGACTAACTACGTAGTTTAAGGAGTACCTAGCTCCTTCTAGACTCTAGACGGCACAGAACTACTAACTACTACCTAGCTAGTAGAGGAAGAGGTCTGCTCGCAAATAGGTAAGCAGCTAGTTAGTTATAGGACCTTATAATATAGGGCAAATTAGCATAGCCTTACTACCTAGATTATTTCTTACAAGGAGCTAGTCTACTTATTCTAGCTCTTTAGCACTAGCTAATTCTTAAAAGAAATCTACAAGCATCCTACTATACAGCGACACGACCTAGGCTACTAGGGCTACTATAATAATACTTACTATACCTAAGTAGCCTGCTACGCACACTACAAGGTCTATACAGATAGATACTAAAGATAGTATAGAGATAGTTGCGCCTACAAAGCTATATATGCTAACTATTATAGCCCTTATCTAGCTAGCTACACTAACTGCCTAGCAGCCCCCTGCTAGGTTAACGGACATATTACTAAGCCTACGAAGATAGAGCTAAAAGCTATCTATTGCGTAGGTAAAATAGCACAGCAACACCTCTATAGGACAGTAGAAGTAGCCCTTAAACAGGCAATACGTTAGCCTAAAGCTCCCCTTATAGAGGTATTAGAGACTATGCCTTCCTACCTTTCTACTTAGAGGCAAGAAGGAGATAGTAGGGTTACACCTCCTATAACTACTACCTCCTATAGGTCCTCCTCTACTACTAGCAGAGAAAAGAGACTAAGGCGGGCCGCTACAGCCTAGAGAAGCCTTAATATAGGACAACTATCTGCGGGTAGTATTTGTCTACAATTAACTATTTACACTAACCTATCTACCTTAGAGAGAGAAGACACTAGCATAAGTAATAACCTGCTATTATTATGCTAGTACACCCTTATAATATCCTAGCTAACACTAGGTATTAACAGCCTAGCCTACTAAGTAACTAACTCTGTGTTTACTAGGCTAACGTAAGCAGGAGCTTACGCTAGTATATTATAGTACTAGAGGCGGCCTTTTAGAAGGGTATAGATGTTGTGTGTATCTAAAAGCCCTTTACGCGTACTAACTTAAGAACTTCTACCTATCCTAGTTTTACACACCTAGCACCTATTAGCACCTAGGACAACCCTAATACGCTAGGCTCTGCCCGCCCTAGGGTAATAACCTATATCCGCAAAGGACGCTACCTACAATTCTAGGCTAGGGAGAGCCTTAACTACCTAGACATACTATAGGCTGTAGTAAATAGAGTTGCTATACTTAACTACTATAGACAGCTACACACCCCTAACGTTATTTAATACGTTATATATCTTATACCCCCTCTACTTTACCTCGTAGGAGGAGACTTTAACGCTAGACATAAATCCTTTAAGCCTACTATTACTATAGCTAATAGAGGTGTAGAGCTAGCTAGATAAGCTGCTAACGCGTCTATAGACTATATTAGCGTGCTAGGGCAGCTAATATACTGCGCTAGCTATGTTCTTAACCTTACCTTCTCTAATATCTTATTTACCTAGTCTGCTGTTAATACTAGTATATATAGCGGCTTAGACTATAAGATAATAGTAACCTCTGTCCCTATCTCTATACTAGGCACTCCGCATCTAGAGCAGTACTACTATAGAGTCCCTAAGGCAAGCCTACCTAAGTTCGCTAGGTTTATAGAGATAGGTGTCTAGAGTATCCTAGACCCGCTTATAGCATAGGACGTAATATAGCTAGAGGAATATACTACGCTACTTATAGAGACTATACAGCACTCTGTATAGACAGCAGGTAAGCCTAACTACAAGGAAGGGCGCGCTGCACTATAGTAGACTAAGGAGTGTAAAATTGCCTACTAGGCCTATAAACACGCTAGACAACTCTGCTCTAGTAGTCTATAGGAGGAGAGACAGGCCTTTAAGACTACAGTCTAATAGGCTAAAAGGTAGTACTAGCGATATATTATTAACAACGCTAAGGATAATAAGGACCTATTTAAGATTATTACCTAGCACAAGCTTACGCTAGAGAACTAGGATACTCCTCTTATAGTAAATAACAGGACAATATTAGACCCTCTAGAGAAGGCCAAGACTCTACAAGAGGAGGTCCTTAACTAGTACACAGCGGAGGATAACCTTAGATACTACCTAGACTAGGAGATTACTAGTACCCTCCTATAGAGCACACACATCTTACTAGAGGAATATAAGCAAAATATAATAGGGGTCTTAAGCACCTTACTAGGCACTAATCGCTCTACTATATAACTACTCTGTGCCTACTAGGCTTATATTAGGGGAACTTATACAAAAAGTCTTCTAGCGTTACCTTAAGCTTAATTACTTCCTAGCATAGTAGAAGCTCGCTAAGGTAGTAATAATACCTAAGATAGGAAAGACAGACTAAATATTACCCCGCTCTTAGAGACTAATAGCGCTTCTCTCTTATATTAGAAAGGGACTTAAATAAATAGTAGCTAGAAGAATCGCGTAAACTACTATAACATACAAGATCCTTAGCCCCTAGTATAGCGGCGCCCTCCTAAAGCGCTCTGTAGCTAACCTTACTACAGCGTTTACCTACATCATAGAAGCAGTATAGATACTTAGAAAGTATATTACTATAGTTACTCTAGATGTGCAAGGCGCGTTTAATACGCTCCTTAAGAACCGCCTACTACACTAGATAGCTTAATAGGGCTAGCTACAAAGGACTTTGCTCTTTATAGACTTATTCCTTACTAAATAGAGGGTTTAAGTACGCCTTAGCTATATTACTACGCTAAGCTACCCTATTGCCTGTAGTATACCTTAAGGCTCGCCTCTCTCGCCTATTCTATATACATTGTACCTAGCAGAGCTACTATCTATAGACACAGAATAGAGGTTTAGATATATAGATAACATATACCTATATTAGGCTTTACACTCTATAGATAACAACGTTAAGCTCCTAGTATTAGATCTAAGATAGATTAGAGTATAGGGCGAGGCTAATAAGGTTACCTTTACGCTAGAAAAGCAGGAAATAATACACCTAACTAGGTAGTAGAGCAGCTACGCCCTACTATATGTTGTAGATAAGCAGCTTACAATTTACCCTATCCCCCTAGGTAGGGAATACAGCTAGCTAGCCCTACGCTAGCTAGGAGTGTAGTTTAATTATAGACTTACCTTTAGACAACACGTATCTACACGCACTGTAAAAGCTACTAGAGTAGCCTATTATATTTATAGTCTAGCTAGGACTACCTATAGGCCGCTAGCTAGCTCCCTCTATAAGGCTACTATTACCTATGTATACCTGTCGCTCCTGTATAGGACTAAATACTAGTATAGAGGCTGCACGAAACTGCTGTATTTACTTAAGCTAGGTAGGCTATAAAAGGTTAGCGCTTACATTAGATAGCATATAACTACTATAGACAAGACACTTGCTATAGTAGTAAGAGGTATTCTACTAGCGTAGAGAATAACTCCTATAGCTGCACTCTTTTAAGACGCTAGACTACTAACTACAGTAGTAGCACTAGAGGAAGCTAAACTTAGATTTACAACCTACTTGCGTACTATAGATATAGACTACCCCTTTACTAGGCGCATAGTAGTACATGTAGTAAATAGAGGCGTAAAAACGGGACAACCCTAGCGGGTTAAGACTAAAGTCTAACAGATTACTTCTCTGCTACTAGAGATCCTTAGGACTACACTTACAGCTCCTTACTACTTAACTAGCTGCTAAACTAACCTAACGCTTAGCATAGACAAGAAGACTGCAGCGAAGGCTTTTAATACATAGTAGGCCTAACTCCTACTACTAGACGTAACTATCTTCTTAGATAGCTCTAAATAGTACATAAAGGAAGGAGAAAAGTAGGTTACCTACAGCTTCGCAGTGTATTAGAACAGAAAGCAACTATGGACTAGGCGCTAATTACTTAACTCTACCTCGTACGTCTTTAACGCTAAGGTAGTAGGAGCATAGAGAGGCCTCTAGTACACTATTAGATAACTAGAGTTTAATACCTGTTAAATCTAGATGTGTATAGACAGCACCTTAGTTATATAGTGCCTAAGGGGCGACGTACCCCCTACCTTATAATAGGCCTTCCTAGAGTGCTATAGCGCTATAAAGACTTATAACGTCTCTATTAAATAGGCCCCTAGACACCTAGACATTAAAGGAAATAAGGCAGTAGATAGATTAGCTAACCTAGAAGCTTAGTAGCTGTCGCCCCTAACAGGAAAAGCCGCTGTACCTACACTCTTAGGCATTAAGACAATAGCCTGCAAGATATTACAATATAAATAGCAGATCTAGTAGTCTAAAAAGAAGAACAAACTCTTAAAATAGTATAAAAGCTAGCACCTAGACTATGTACTACGCAGTAGTCTAAAGGAACTAGACCTACTAAGAGCTACCCTAGCTAGACTACTTTCTATTTAGACTAGACATAGGGACTTTGCCTAGTACTACTAAAAGTACAACTATAAGGATGTAAACCTTACATGCTTGTGCGGATAGGACAAGACGCCTAAGCACCTTGCGCTTTACTGCAAGACCCTAGGGACGTTTAGTAGATAGCTACTTAGACCGCCTATACCTCTATCTAGCTAGGCTAACGGCCTAGCGTATACTACAGCACTAGTAGGTAATCTAGAAGCCTTTAAAGCCTTTGTTAAACTTATATAGTACTACACTAAGATCTGTCCCCGCTAGCTCTTGTAGTCCTGCAATAGTAGCAAGTAATACAGCATCTAGTAGAACTAGGTCTAGTATAATAGCTGCGACACCCCTACCCCCTAATAGACATACATATATATATTCTCTCTCTCTCTCTCTCTCTCTCTCTCTCTCTTAGCACACAGCTGCCTCTAAATGCAAGGAGATTACCTTAATGTACATACATCGCTTAGCCTCCCTAACAGGAAGGGGAGCTGTAGTTCTAAAATAGTAGTAATACCTACGCAGGTAAGAAATACTTTCTAAGGTAGTGTGTTAGCACTATAATTCTATAGCTTAGCACGTCGTAAATGCCCTTTAGGAGGCGAGATAGCGGACTTAATCCCTATTAACTAGACGAAAAATAAATACTAACCAACTAACTAACCTAGCTAACCTAGAGGTAATCCTTAAACGCTTTTACAAAGAGGCTTTAAGTTTAGATAAGAGCTTATCTTCTGTACTTAGTAGAGATTAATAGCCTAAAATAAGGACTATTATACGTTAAGAGGTAAAAGATTAGGGTAGTAAGGTAGTAAAAAAGCTTACTTAAAGTCTCTATTACATCTCTGCCCAAAATAGTATACTTAGAGATAAAGTTCGAGACCTAAGGGAAGCTATACTAACTAGAAAGAGGCAAAAAAAGAAGAGCTACACGCTTTAACTTAGTAGTACTAAGGAGTACTACGGTAGAGCTCTTTTCTAGTTGCCTAAGAAAGTAAAACAAGCTAAGGAGGATAAGACAGTACGACGGCAATAACAACAGGAGTTACAACTCTAAAAAGCTAAGAGATCTAAGCTACGTAAGCAAGCTTAATTGTACAAGCTTTAACAAGCCGAAGAGAAGCGTGTTAAGAGAGAGAGACTTAAGGAGGTAAGGGAGAAGGAGCGAGCTAAAAAGCTAGCTAAAAAGGAGCGCTAGAAAGCGGCTCGCGACGCTAAAAAAGCTATACAATTATCCTAAAAGGGTAAGCGCAAGGCCTTACAAGCCTCTACTTAGCCGTGTAAGCGTTAGAAACGTGTTATAGTTAATCTATCTTATGTATAAGCTAAGGTAGCTGCACTAGCTATCCTAACTTAGATAAGCCGCCTTAGCCGCACTACTAAGGTACTAAGTAAATACAAGTAGTATAAGTTAATCGCAATAGTATAATTAGTATAACTCTAAGAAATCTTATAATAATAGCTATTGTGGGTAGCTGTACAGCCTTATTTTTTATAAAGTTTTAGTGTTATAGCCTAGGCATTACGCGCACAGATATAGTAACATGTATCGCCCGTAAGCGAGAAACGCCCCTTAGCGAGATAAGCTAACTTAATAGGTATCTTATCCCCTCCCTATATACTTCTAGTAATCTAAAATTGTAGTATATCTATATTTTAGACACTTTTGTCTCTACTACTACATTGCAGCAGAGAAAATAGGATAGTTAGGGTTAAGCTATAACGCTAACTAGAGGTCTATTTAACTTAGGGATTAGCTTAGAGCACATATTCTCTAAGCTTAGGTATCTTAAAGATTAGGGACGATGTGCACCTTAGTAGCGTTAATTACCGTAGCAGTTGTAGATTGTAGAAAATAGGGTTAGTAGTAATTAAGTAGGGTAAGAACTAAAGTAGTTCCTAGCGCAGCGCGCGACATAACTGTTATTGCAACTACAACTACTATATTTTAGTTATTATAAGATGCAAGGCGATAGAGAAATATCTAAAGAACAAGAGCGTATACCCTATAAGCCTATAAGTAAGTGTAGTAAGGATTAGTTTAGATTAAAGTTAGATTTATCTTACTAAGGGTTATTTCTCGCTTACGGGCGATGCACGTTAGTTAAATAGATTTTGAATACATAAACTATAATATTAGATTTAGAAAAGCTAATCTTAATAGTGTTTGTGCTCTACCTTTAATATCTACTGTGCTTAATAACGCTAAGGGATACCCTTTTACTAAAGTCCCTAGCACGCAATAAGGTACTTAATTAAGCTTACAATATTAAAACTTACCTTAACTACGAATTCTTCTACGCGAATGTGTTACCCTTTAGTGTTTTTGTTAACTTTAGAACGCTTTGTAGTTTTTGCTAAGGAAGACGATAATTCTTATTAGTAGGGTAAGCAGGCCGTTATGCTTACATTAGTAAATATTATTAGCCTTAAACAATTCGTTACAATACTGCTGTGCAGACTTATCTTTCTTACTACAACAGCTTATTAAGGTTAACCCTTCTTAATAATTATTTAGAAGGATGTTGCTAACTCCCTGTTATCTATTATATCTGTAATACTAACAGAGCATTCTTTTAACACTAGCTATATCTATTAATTCCTATATATTAGTCTCTGTCTTTACGACTAGATTAAGGTAGAATTTTTAATTAAAGTGTTAGAGTAAACTACAATACAGAACTAGAATAAATTAGACTATCTCTAAGCTATTACGACATTTTTAAAATACCTTTTAGTACAATTTGATTATGAAAATTTCTTCCTGCTTAACGAAGACGAATTTAAGGCTCTAGGCATAACACTAGAATCTAATCTTCTGAATTTTTCTCCTAATATCTATAAGAAGAGTGTCTAGAGCAAAACTGTATATAATGTCTGTAATTAACAGGTTTAAACCTATAGTCTTAACAATTTAGAACTTTTTATCTTTAGGATAGTAGGAGAGAAAGAAAAGAGATAGTTGTCTAAATTAGCTTTCGTAACTGCAGTAAGGGACAAATCTAGCGAAAAGTTTAAGAACAATACATCTACTTTAACTTATAACGGATAGAAAGCTACAAAGAAGGTAGGCACTATTAAGGAAGCTAAATATATAGCAAAAGAATAGCTCACCTATTATAATAGTAAAGATACTATTATAGCTAATAATTATACGCTAGTTTAAAGCGTAGAGGCGTAGAACCCGGCTAGGGAACGTTTCTTCTAAAGTTTAACACTAACTGCTTGTTAGACTATATCTAGACAACAAAACATGTCTAGGAATTATAAGGAGTCTAGGGTGCGCTATAATTTACTAGGAGAGAGCGGAGAAACGCTAGCACTAAGAGATAGTAGAACTGTTATCTACGGCATTAACTATACTTTTAGAAAGACTAAAACACGTAGATTAGTCTCTAGATACAGTGTGTATAAGTTTAAAACGCTAAGTTATTGCCCCCCTAAACTAAAAATTCCTAATTAAAACAGAGGAATAGCCCTAAAGGAGGACAACGCGTTCGTGTTATTAATAAAAAAGCGAAAAAAATCTAAGGTTAGAATAATAGGGTGTACGGCTAAATAGCACTCTAGGCCGAAAAAATACGCTTTAGTTATTCTTAAAGTTACAAACTAGGAACTTCTAGAGAAACTTTAACAATATTAAAAGGATAAAGGATATAGATACAAAGGTCCTCTTGTATACAGCCTCTCTAACTTCTAAGCTATTGCTAAGGAAGAAGACACGCAAGAACTAGAAGATTACTTAAGAATAATAGAATTTACTACAGGTGCAACTAAGGAAGAAATTTCCCTAAAGAAGGGTAAAACCTAACAACCTAAAATTAACAAACTTATTAAGCAAGTTATAAAAGAGATGCAAGCTAGTTATATAATGTTTTACAATAGGATTAATTAAGTGCTAGAAGAAGTTTGTGCTATTTAGTAAGCGACAAAATTATTTACTCCTAGTCTTAAACCTAGAGAGTTACGCCTTTTAATAGTTCCTTACGCTTAATTTCTGTACATAGTTTTACGGTTTTTGCGTTAGCTAATGTCCTTTTACTTTAAATTAAAGTCTCTATCGCGTATGTTATGTAATGTTAATCCCTAGGTTATAAGACGTACCCTAAGGCAAGACAATCTTACACTTTAGACCTTTAGAAAGTTAATTTTATAAGTTTATACACCTGTAGTTAATACACAGCAATGTAAAGCTATTTTTCTACAACTAGAGAGTCTCTAAATAGTATCTCCGCAATAGTGCTTATATCGTTAATCTTTTCCTTATAGCTATTAGTTGCCCCTTTATAAGTTAACCCCTGTCCCTTTGCGAATTTACAATTCTTTTAGATATTTGGAGATCTCTAGGGGAAGTATAAGTAGCAAAGATAAGATCCTTAAGCTTAGAAGCTACTTTAATATTAGGAAGGTAGATGCTAGGAGCCCCGTTGCACTAGAGAAGAAGATATAGAAAAGCCTCCCGCTTTAGAGAGACGCTCTAACTATATTAAGCTACTAACATAATCTTATATTAAACTATACGCTATTCCTATCTTAGAGACTTCTAAAAATAAGTGTAGCGCGCGTTTAGGGCCTCTTAGCTCTAAATGTGTCCTTTGTTACCGCGATGCCTTATAATACCTCTAGGCGACGAGGTAGTATCTGCACTATAGACTGTTACTAACTATTATAGATAAGGCAAAGTAAGTATTAGCACAAGGAGTTCCTCCTAGTATACGTAGATTATACTATGCCCTAGTAGACTACGGCGGAGTGCCTTATACTACCCTCTACTATCGCGCGCATAGCTAACCCTTAATAGAGGACAAGGCCTAAAGCTAGTAGTACCTAATACTATAGGAAGAGAGTGCGCTTGTTAAGTTTATCTTACAAATATTAGATCTTAGCTAGCTAGTACAAATTAAGTACATTCTTACCCTCGCCTTTGTTGCTACCTACGCACGACCCCTAATAGACAGACCCCTTAAGCCCCTAGGTAAGAACTAGGTAAAAGCCTTTAAGAAACGCTATCTAGAAACAGTAGCGAAATAGGTTATAGTAATAGACTAGAACCGCTACAATACTAATATCGCTAACAAGATAATACACTAGTTTAGGGTAATAGGGAGGGTGTTGCGTAACCTAGCTATTCTAGCGGAGAACGTATATAATATAAATAAGACTAGGGTTATACTATTAATACTTAGCTCTATAAAAGTCCTTATAGGTAAGGCTAATACACGAACGTATAGAGGAGCGCGCGTAAAGCGAACAATAGTTACTACTATTAAGTGTATTAGCGCTAATAGTAGGTATCTAAACCCTATAATTATTTAGCTAGCTACTACCTATTAGAGCAACTAGATAGTCTTTCCTACTCCTAGATAGCAGTATGCGTGTAATAAATCTAGATATACTAACTCTAATATTAGCTTATAGTAGCTTAAGCGAGTATTTAACCCTAAGACTAAGGAACGTGCTAACAGGAGACCCTACGTATTAATTCTTAACGGCTTTAGATAAAACCCTAAAGTAAGAGCAAGTATAATAATATTCTATCTATACTTTAGGCTTTGTATATATAGTTAACTAGTGTGCCGTCGCACTATTATATAAGGAGATTGTTACACTAGTATTTAGTTATGCATGTTACGTAATCTAGAATCTAACTACTTTAGGACACACAAGACCCTTAAGATTTTAGAGTATTATTTTGCAAACAACATTATCTTATGTCGTATCCCCTTTTATACATCCTACAAGCTTTAACCTTGCGACGTTGCTGTATTTAGGCTACTAAAGACAGCCTACCGCGAACAAGTTAAGCGATTAGAGCGAGGAGGTATTAATACTATTAGTAAGGAGTATTTTACTTCTCTATATAAGCCTGCGAGGGAGCGAGCGCTTACGCTAAAGAATTTTAAGGCTAGTTTTACTACAAGTAGCTTATTCCTATTTAACCTAGAGAGAGTACTTAGGACTGTGCTAAAACTACTAGCGGAACTAACTCTTGTAGTAAGTAGCAAAGCACCTTGTTAAGAAGATAAGGTACTATAAACGCCTGTAACACTAGTATTAGCAGAGAGCCTTATATTACTACAAAACCTAATTCTAAAAAAAGACGCTTATGCTCTTAACAGAACGAGCAAGTAGAGCCTAGAGCGACACCTACTAAAAATCGCTAAAGCTACCTAATTATCCTTAATAAAGAATACTCCTTAGCGAAACTACATTTACCTCTTAATAGTAGTTAACAACGAAGCTAAGCCCTAATAATTAACTAAGGTAAATATACTAGAGAAAGGGTCTAGTAAGGTGTTTACTTATAAGCATCTCTAAGATAAACAGTTAAAGCGTGCAGAAGAGAGCGCAGCCTACAAGGCTAAAGCTAAGGCCTAGCGTAATTAGAAGTCTAAAAAAGCTACGCAGGAGGTAGGAGAAGCCTATCTAGCTATAAGTATAGTAAGACGTAGTTAGAAGCGCAAGAGTACTGCGCTAGAAACAGAGGCGAACCCGCTAGATGTTAGGGCTAGGCTATTAGTGCTAAAAGGCAAAGTCGCGAGAGTAAGCTATATTTAGGTAGCAGAAACTGTAGGAACGCTATAGACAGCACTATTCGCGAAGATATATTAATTAGTCTAAAGAGTAACTACTAGATATGTTAGATATTTAAACGTGTGCCTACTTTAATATATATTAGTATTATTGCTTACAATTTCTTTAGATAAACTACTATTATATAGTAAGTATTAGCAGTAATAAGCTGCATAGCTACATAACCTAGCCTCTTAGCTTATAATATATTACACGCTACCTGTATTTAAATTATAGGGTTATTAGCGCACTAGCTATATTAGGAAACTAGTTCTGTGTTAAGTACTAACTAGGGTAGTAACTATGCATAAATTAGCGCGTAATAATCGCTATAGTACTAATAGTAACTTACTATTCCCGTAGTAATATTTAGAAGCCTTAGTAGAGTAAGTGTTAGTGCGAAAGCTTTCTAAAGTTTAAGAGCAACGCTATGTATTATAGGCGTAGAATAGTGTGCAATAGAAGGCTCTAGTGCTTTAGGTACGTAGGCGTTAACCCTATTATAATTTTAGTATCTAGTTGTACAATAGTAGTCTATAAGAGGTTTAGGAACTATTAATAGAAGACTGTACGTAAACCTAACGCGCCTAAAGGACTAGAGTTAGTTTTTCTTAAAGTACCTGCGCTTTGTCTCGTAACGGGGTGCGTCTTGTATCCTAGGGATAGACGTTATTTATTCTAGTAGTAACTTAGCGACGTAGATATTAGTACGCTATAGCTATATAGTTCTTGCCCGTCTCTAGCGTACTTAGTTGTATTGTCTGTGTTTAGCAACGCTATCTTAGGTAAAACAATTATAGCTTCTGCAATCCTTACGCCTCCGCTACTACTTTAATAGTATTGCCTATAGGCATTAAAGAAGCGCTTGTACTAGTGCACAGAGTCTTATAGCTTAGCGCGAGTTTTAGGTTTAGAGAAGTTTAGGAAGTTAATAAAAAAACAAGAAAAGGCAATCTAACGTAAAATTAAGTGTTTAAAGTACGTTTTTACGCAAGCTTCTTCCCTAACTAAGATTTGTGTTTCGTTCCTTTACTATGTAGCCTAGGGTTATATATATTCTAACTTTCCTCGCAGTTAATATAGGTAGCTCTTTTTAGAGGGCTTAGTTTTTAAGGGCACGGCTCTCTTTCTTTTCCTGCTAGTGTTGCACTAACAGCTGCTCGCACCTACAAAGTCTATAGTTTAATAGTCTAGTCTACTAAACCTAGCGTCTAGCAGCTAGAGCCTTGTAAATTGTGTTATAGATTGCGGAAATCTACTAATTTAGTGCTAACCTAGTTAATAGAACTACAGGTAGATAGATATACGCTAGTTAACATAGTAGACCTTAAGATTTACGTCCTTGCAATAACAACTACACGTAGTACAAAGACTAAGGCCGCTAATATAGCCTAAGCTAGTACTATCTTCTGTAGTAAAAGAGGCTGCTAGATACTCTTGCAGAATTCTTACTACTAATGCGCGCGTGTTTAGGCTACGACTACGGATAGAACCTAAGTATACTACTAACGCCCTCTTTACAACTAGCTCCTAGTAAAGAGTAAAGAAGAACAAGGTAGTAAAGAGCGCCTAGGTAATACTAGAGAAGTTATAACTATAGAGAAAAGTTGCAGCTAAGTCTTCTAGTTCTAGCATCTTGCTAATATTATCTAGAGAGGGCTCCTTACTTAGCGCTATATTAATACGGAAGTACTTGTACTACTTAGCTCTAGGCACTTAATTTATGTAGTCGTCCTAGCTGCTCTAAGCGTTTAACACGGCGTTAAAGAGCTAGAACAAGCGTAGAAAGAAGTAGTCGCGAAAACCTAGTCTTCTAGACATAATCTATAGCGATTCTAGATCTTAAGCGAATCTAGTGCCTATAGAGATAGCTAGGTTAGGTGTAGTGCCCTAAATAGCTTACAACTCCTATTTAGCGGGATTAATAGGGTTGTTGTACTTCCTAGCACTACTATCTTATAGAAATCCTAGTCCGCAGATAAACTTTGCTAGGAAGTAAGATAGAGCAGCGGATGTTACCCTAGCTCTAACTACTATTAGTTTTAAGACTTAAAGCAAGATATAGAACGTAAGCATTATAGAGGAGGGCCTTGTTTTCTATACAAGAAGCTTAATAATATTTGTAACCTGCTGTTGTGTGTTAGTCTCCTACTTAAAATTTAGACCTAAGTTTTAACCTTACCTAACGCCCGCTCTATTGTAGTTAGAGAGAATATAGAGTTTTGTACTAGACATAGTTATTATTATAACTACTACCTTTACTCCTAACATCCCTATACTAGATTTAATAAAGCTAAAAAGAGCTATATCTAACCTAAAGGCTTCTTTTACGTATACTTCTATCTCGCTAGCTCTGTATAAGCTATCTGTTAGTAGAGAAGACAGAAAGCCGTATAATTTTGCAAGTAGGCTACTTTTAAATAGTTAGCGAGGACGAAAGACGCGCTAGGCTAGCTACTTAAAGATAGCGACGCACTCGTCTAGGTTACGGCGTAAAAGGAATATTAGCGCGATAAGGCTACCTACATCTAGCGATAAGTAATCTATATATCTGTAGATATTAATAAAGTAGCAATACTTACCTATACTAGTCCCTAGCGTTAAGTTAAACTTGTTGTAGATAGGATACAGGAGCTTCTAATACTAATTAAGCGCGCGTAGTATTTGCAGCGTAAATATTCCCTAAATACTACCTCTATTAAGGACAAGTAAGCGGCTTCCTATAGTTAGTAGCTTAAGATGTACTATAAGCTCGCTCTTAGACTAGCACAAGATGCACTAGGAGATGTAGTAGGAATACTCTATCTCTAGCCTTTTTGTTCTAAACTTGCAGGCGTAAGAGTTATAGAGCGCGTGTCTACAGCGTAAGCTATATTTAGGCTTATAGAAAAGGTAGTAAAGATATAGCTAAGAGCTGTAGATAGTGTTCTAGTAAATAGGAATAGTCTAGAGATTTCTATTATATAGTTCTACGGCCGTAAGCGTTGCTTTGTTAAGTTTAGCGCAGAACCTACTAAAGATAGCTTTTAGCTGTACACATAGAGCTGCTAGCGAGTAGCCTTACTTAGAAGGTAGCAACAAAAAGGCTTAGTAGTAGTAAGATTAGTATAGTAACTTAAAGACCGCTAATAGTTAGAAGCCTATTAGTTAGAATTAAAGCATAATAGCTTAAGTGTACAACACTTACAATATATGCTAGGCGGAAGGCTATTAAGTATAAGTATAGACGCTATGTATTCTAACGTAGCCTCCTAGCTCGTATAATTAGCAGTGCAAAGTGCTAGAAAGTCTTATAGGTAGAGCTAGAGATAGTCTTGTATTTAGTTGTATTAGCGTGTAGCGAGGATAAAGCTAAATAGCAGAGAGGCGCAGGTCGCAACGTGTCGCAGTGCTAACTTAAAGAAGATATTAAGATAGTAGGCTAAGTAGAGCGTCTTAGACGTATTTCTACTTTTCTTTACTATCTCTATACTAGTAAGTATAGCCTTTTTTAGAGTAGAGAACCTAGAAGAAGACAGGGTCTTACAGCTATCTACTAGTAGTACTACATACTAGATACTACTAAATATAGGACGGTCTAGATTACCCTTGCGCCTGTACCTACTCCTGCTAGCAAGGATAACCTATAGCTTCTAGCTGTGCGAAAGACAACTATAATGTATATACCCTTAGAGGAACTAGATACCTTCCTTACAAGTAGGGAAGTTATCTAGGAAAAGACAGACAACGTTAACAAACAGTAGGAGTAGCTTGCTAACAATAGTCTTAGCAAGCGAGTTAGTTATAGTCGTAGACAATTACTCTAACAACTATATAACTTTATAGCGCAAACGCCTATTATGCTTTTGCGGCGGCCTCTGCTTACTGCAAGTATTATTAATGTCTAGGCTTGCAACTAGTAGTAGATATTCTTTATCTAAAGTTAAATTGTCTGCCTGTAGTTGTGTAATACTACGTAATCTTAAGTAGCTATACCCTAGCAACAGCGTCTAGCGTATAGCTTCTCCCTTACGCCTGCTAATTAGCAAGACAGTAGAAGGGAACTAGGTATGTAGATAGTAGAGGTTAGTAGTAGCCTATTCTAGGCTATCTCTACACGCTAAGAACTAATTAGCTCCTGTTTAGAAGCTGTACAGCTAGTCTAAACTGTTCTGTAGCGGCATATAGAATTGCCTAAGATAGCGAACTATAGTCTAATTACGCGTACAAACTTATTAGTGTCTATATAAATACTTTCTAGAGAAGAGCAGATTCCTATAAGATGCACTTTTATAGTAGGCACTCGCCGTAACACTATATCTATAGTTAAGCTAGACCTGTGCTAACGTCTAAAAGCAAATTGCAGTATAAGTATTAAGCTTAAGAGATGTTAATACTACCTTAGGACTGCCTAGATAAGACTACTAAACTTACGCTATAGTAAATCTAGCACAGAACCTAACAATTGCGTTAGCTACTGCACGTCTAATCTAGAACATAACCTGCCCGCTTTAATTAGTTCTACTAAGTACTAAGACTACTTAGAGAGCGTATATATATCTCTAGACGCGTTGTATGCTGTTAGATAGTCTCTACAGCTTGCTCTTTTAAGTAATCTTAAGTTACCCTGCCTTTACAGACGATTCTAGCTAGAGGCCGCAAAACAAGATAGGTTATAAAGTTAAGGGGACTAGTAGCTTATTAACCTTTACAGCTTAGGTAAGAGTATTACCTACTTATCTACTACTAGTTATTAAGCGGTACATAGACGTATCTATAGCTATATTAGCTTAGATTTGTTAGTTCTATAGGCGACATGCGCCTCTATACAATAGGGAGACGTTCCTGCATATTTAGTTCTACGAACGCGAGAAGGACTACGCAGTTGCCTTACAGTAGATAAGACTACTAGGAGCGAAGGCAAAGAGTCTACGTTAAGTTATACGTAGTAAATAGCTGCGCGACTACCTTAAGAAGCTAGAGCTGTTTCGTGCTCTATAAATAGGCTTCTAGCTCGGCTCTTTTCTACTTATTCTAAGCTAGCGGTGCAGACAGGTACAGCTCTCTAAAGCTAAAGCAAGTTAGGCTGTTAACTCTTATAGGAGGTTAAATACTATCTTAGCTAGATGTATAAGATCTAGTATACGATTACAGGCGGCGACGCTTATCTCTGTAACAAATACACTATTAAGAAGCTTAGGGGCCTTATACCTCTATAGAGTTCCTATAACTACTTAATAATTAAAACCCTATTTGCTATATATTAACTCTTCCCTCGCGCATACGATCCTAGGGTACGCGCTTAGATTCTTAAAAGGGTCCTTACTATTTAAGGGCTTGTCCTTACTTTCTAGACCTTCTTTAAGCATGTTAAGATACTAGGACCTATTATACTTCCTTTAAGAGCGCTGTTCTTAGCAAGCGAACTGTGCCTTCTAAAGGACAAGTTTAGCCTAGTATCTAGACGCCTTCCTTTAGTAAGAGATATCCTTTTCTAGCATCGCTACAAGCGGCTAGGACAAAACAACTAATAGTACCTGCTGCAATATAGCGAACACAATAAGCGCTTTTTTAACTATAGTAACCCTAGCCTATATACGTACTAGTAACTCTGTCTCTATCTACTTCGCTACGTACACGGCTAGTAGAAGTCTCTAAGAGAAACACGCGACTAGGTAGAGTTGTTAGAGCGTCCTAGATAGGTAATTTAGCTCGGCTACTTTGCACGTAGGCTTAGATTTAAGTCTAACTAGATCTCGTCTCTCTACTGTTAAGATCCTAACCTTTCGCAGATTCGCATGCATATACTCTAAGAACAACCTAGCGTCCTCTTCTTAGCACCTACTAATAAGTTTAACGTAGAAGCTAATTTACGCTAAAGAGGCTAGGTAATCTTTAAGCCTTAACTACCTACTCTTACTCCTCTAATAACAACCGACAGCACAACTGTAGTCTAGACACCTAAGAATTACCTAGGATTATTTCTTCCTACAGTATAGAGCGCGCTTACCTAAGAGCTAAGATACGCTTTAATAGAGTACAGAGCGCTTATGCTAACTTCTATAGCCTTCTTTAAGAACTTTAGATTAAGCTCTGTTAGCGGCGTCTATAAAGGCTCCTAGCTAGCTTAGTTATTACTACGCTCTTCCTTTGTCTACTTAGTGCCTATGTATCCTAACTATCTAGCGAGTTCTTATAGCGCTAGCATTATATTCTAGTATCTACCTTAGAGTTAGGATAGGTATCCTACTGTAGAATATTAATATAATGCGACGAAGGAGGACGTTAAGAAAGCTATCTATAGTATTTGTGTGTAGGGTGTAGCGCCTCTATTCGCTTTAGTAGATAGAGACGGGCAACTTAGGCTTTGTAATCCCTCGCAGATTATGTATCGCCGCAAAAGATCTAAGTAGTTAAACAACGTATACTACCTATATAGCAATAAGAACAGTATAATTTAGATTATAAGGAAGCTTAATAGTCGCTAGATGTAGGCTTTATTACGTAGTACGCGGTAATTAAAGTGCTTAAGATTAAACAAGGTAACGGCAACTATGTCCTCTTTCTTAACAAAGATTAGCGCTTCCCCGCTCTCTAGGAGTAATTTATTATTACCCTAATTAAGCTAATATTCGCCCGTAGCACTGTGTTAGGGATAGCTAACTTCTACACTAGCTGCGGTATAGTAGCGTTCATTTAAGGAACTACGTAACCTAAGTTCTTATAAAGTCTTTAGTTAAACTGTTGTAGCACAGCACTAGTATATAGGTATTAAAGACAAGGACCCTTCTAGTAGGCGTATACTATATCCTGCAAAGTATCGTATAGATTAGAGGCTATGCACTAATTAACAACGCTAGTTATAATAAAAGGGACTAAGCAGTAAGTAAAGTAAGCATGCAACTAGTACTAAGCAAAGAAGATAAAGGTAAGTGCGTTTAATTCTAATATAACTAATTATAATTCTAACCTTAGTATTGTGTAATAGAGGGTATGCATGCAACAGATATTAAGCTAAAAACTTGTTGTGTAATTATAGCTAAAACGCAAGTTACTAGTAGAATAGGAATTCTTTGTAAGCGTTCTCTAAAGTAATAGATTAGTCTCTGCTTTTAACTTATATAATTCGCAGGATAGCACTCCTTAAGGAATAGAACAAGTAGCTATAAGACGCTGTACAAAAGCTATACGACTACGTCTAGGCTAGCTATAGCTTAACAGCACTACTAGAACTAAGTACAAGAGACAGCTACCTACTCCTGCACGATATTATAGCACACGTAAAAACACTGCCTATAGGTGTAGTAACTAGGTATAAACAGGCTTAATACTAGGTTCTAGAGCTAAACGCAGCGCCTACTATATCCTTCTTGCGACTATAACTAGAAGTTTTACCGTGTCTAGGCTTTGTCGCAGTAGCCCTACAACTAAACACTATTATAGCCTTGTTAATACAATAAAACCCGTTACTAATAGGGTACGACCTAGCACAAACAGACTATAGATCTCTTAAAAGTAGACTAGACCTGTAAGAGCTTTAGACACTTATAGAGGTAGACCTAGCTAAGGCTGCAAGATTAAATAACTAGTATCTAAATTACACCGCATAAAATATGTATACACATAGCTATTAGCCTTAATAGGAGGACTATAGGAACTTGGTTAATAGAAATAATAATTACTTACATTAGTTCTAAGTTAGGTTAATTTTTCGCATTTTAAGATGCCTCCTTACTTAGAATACATGCTCTTACACTATCTTAGCAGAGGTTATAGACACGTTGTCCTTAAAGTCTAGATAGTTACCTAACATAGTGCCTATAGGTTCGCTGTAGGCTTTAATATCCTTAAACTCTGTGCTACTAGGTAAGACACACTCTAAGTCTAGATTATTAATATCTATAGAGTCCTTTAACATTTGCCTGTTGTCTGCAATCTAGACCTCTAGACGCTTTACCTTGTAGCACGCGTTTAGCTTTATAATCTTAGTAGTGTTATCTCCCTCCTATTCCTAAGCGTCTCCTATAGTAGTGCGGACATAATAGTAGATGTCTATAGTTGCTTCCTTAATTACTCTACTAGTATCTAGCAGTAGCTCTTTCTAGAGATCTATAGCGCTCCTTATACTGCGAAGACAAGTATCTATCTCTTGTAGGCTAGGGCTGTCTTTAAGGATCTACACAGCTACGTCGCTTTTCTCTTGTAGACGGAGAGTTTTATTATTACCTAGTAGACTTAGTAGTGTGCTTACTACTTCTACGCGACACGCAGCCCCCTATAGTATTAGATTTGCTATAAGACTTAGCTAACTTTGTTATGTTTGTGTAAGTATACCTTCTACCTAAGAGCAGGACATACTCTGCGTCCTAACTACTAGCGATCTACTTAGTGTGCAACGCTTCTAACTGTAGTAGATAAAGCAAAAACACGTCTTAGATTAGCTATTTGTATTTAGAGGGACCTAGGACCTTCGCAACACAGAAAAGTATGATAAGCTTAATCGCGGAAAGCGTTTCTAGCCGCAGCGTTTGCATAATAAAACTAAAGGCTACAGTGTTGTATACGCGGGATGTAGTAGGGATCTTGTATTATTAGATAGCCTTAGCTATGTTAACAAGCGTTTCTAGCGAAATGTAAGCCTACAGTATAAAAGAACTATAACGTAGTTTAACGTGCCCGTGCGCAGTGTGCCCGGATTCACAGTGTGCCCCGCAGAACACCAACGCGCGTCTCAACACCACAACTCCAACGCGCGATAACTCCACAGCCATGGCTCTAATTAATAAGGCGATTGAAGATCTCAAATCGCGAGGTTCAGAAGAACAATTTACATTAAAGGAAGTTGCTAAAAAGCATAGTGTTGACCAGTCAACTCTAGGGCGGCGATAGAGAGGCGTAACAGGGCCTAGGGATGCTAGGCATGCTAGCAGGCAAGCTCTTAACCTACAACAAGAGTTAGAGCTTATACAATATATTAAAGGCCTTACAAAGCGAGGCCTTCCTCCTACAAGAGAGATAATTAAGAATTTTTCCTCTAAAGTAGCCTATTAGCAGCTTAGCGAGAGCTGGGTTACTCGCTTTATTAACCGACACGAGATCTATCTTATCTTAAAGTAGACCAGCGCCATAGATCGTACGCGCCACCTAGCTAATTCTAAGTTAAAGTATAGACTCTACTTCGAACTGCTGCATTACAAGATCACCAAATACTACCTTAAGGCTCAAGATATATACAATATGGATAAGAAGGGCTTCTTAATTAGCTTAATAGGCAGAAGCAGGAGGATCTTTAGCAGGCGTTAATAGGAGAAGAAGGAGGTTCGAGCATCTCTCTAGGATGGATCACGCGAGTTTCTAACAGTCCTAGCCTGCTGCTGCGCCAATAGGAGCTCGCTGCCTCCAGCCCTTATCTACGCAGCTAAGAAAGGAGCTATACAATTAAGTTAGGTAGAGGATATTAAGGCAGGAGAGCATAAGGTCTTTGTCTCATTATCTCTAACAGGCTGGTTAAACGATAACATAGGTCTAGCTTGGCTAGAGCAGGTGTTTAATCGCTATACAAAGCAGCGATTAGGGAGATAGCGATTGCTCATCCTTAATGGCTATAGATCTTATGTTACGATAGAGTTTATCGACTACTGTGATCGCTACAGGATTCTCCTTATGATCCTTCCTCCATATTCAACTTATACGCTCCAGCCGCTCGATGTAGTGCTGTTTAAGCCACTCTCTTAAGCCTACTCTAACGAGCTCACTAACTATCTCTATAAGGCTCAAGGCCTTATTCTAATTAAGAAAGGGGACTTCTTCCCGCTCTTCTAGAGCGCCTGGATATCCTCCTTCACAGAGAGCCTCATATTGAAGGCCTTCGAAGCCACTGGGATCTGGCCGATAGATGCTAACGTTATCCTTTGTAGATTTGCCAGCACGCTAGAAGCTAAGAGAAGCTTATCGTCAGGGCTCTCTAATTATAACTAGAGAAAGCTCGATCGGTTAGTACGAGCTGCTGTCGATGATAGCTATTAGTATAAGGCAAGAAAGCTGCGTTTAAGCGTTTACTATCTCTCTGTTTAGAATAAGCTTTTAAAGCATGAAAATAAGGGCTTAAAGGAGGCCCTTTAACACAAAAAGAAGCACAGGAAGAAGGGCAAAGCTCTTAACCTTTAGCAGCGCTAGGAGTATTACGGTAGCGCTGTCCACTAGTCTCCTCGCAAGTTGCGTAAGGCTCGAGCTAGAGAAGCAGTACGGGAGCGAGATAAGATAGAGGAGAAACTCCAAAAAGCACGGGCTAAGAAGCAGCGCGAGGAGGCTCAACTACAGCGTTAAGTTAAGCTCGAGGAGAAGCGTGTAGAGAGGCAGAGGCTTAAGGAGATAAGGGAGCTTAAGCGAGCTGAAAAAGCAGCTAAACGCGCGCGCAAGGTTAAAGCTCAACACTAGAAAAAACCTATCTAACAAGCTTAAAAGCGCAAGCGACTAGCCTTGCAAGCAATCCTATTAAGTAACAAGCGTTAAAAACGCGCTGGCGCTACTTAAGTTAGTGTTTAAGCTCGAGATAAGCTATCTGCTGCTCTAGCCAAAGTTACATCACGTGGCCGCAACATTAACCTTCTAGAAAAATATAGATAGTACAAGTTAATCGCAAGCATCTATTTACTACAACCCTACGTTTTTATTAATATTAAGCTATTGTGTGGCGCTGTACAGCCTTATTTTAAGATTGGGTATGTAGTGTTCTGCGGGGCACACTATGAATCCGGGCACACTGCGCACGGGCACGTTACAAGCGAGTAGCTACCCTAAGCGAGTGGCTACCCTAACACTAGCGCAGCGCACGCGCAGCGACGCAGTACAACACTACAACAAATTACTATACTCTACGTAATACTATAGTATTATTTAGAAGCGTCGCTATTATCTACATCCTCTATTTCTACTTTGCAGGTGCGGGAGTTGTGCCTAACCTTGCTGCAACGGCCGCAGCGCCTCTCTGCGCGCACCCTCTTTGCAGGCGTCTCGCCGTCCTTATGCCTACTACCCTCCTTTTTAGCAATTAAATTAGATACCTTACTAACTGTTAGAGTCTCCTCTACGCGTACGTACCGCCTTTTGCGAGTCTTGCGCTTTGTAAGCGTGTTAACAGCGTCTCGAAGGCTGCTTACTTCCTCTCGTATTAACACTATATTATAAGCTATTTGCTAAGCGCCTTTACTTAGCTGCTTAACCTGCTAATCTAATAAGCTTGCTGGTGACCCTTAGTGGTTTCGCATGCGATTTTAAATTAGCGTAGATTGCGCCTCTATCTCGCGGGCGTTGCGCGGTGTTTGCGCCTCCTAGGCGATAGTGCCTAGTGCAGGTAGTGTTAGCGTACGCAGCTGTACATCTAGCTTTAATAGCACAGCCTCTAGTTGTAGAGGAATAAGGCCTGCGCTGTAGAAGGCTAAGCAGATATTAGCTAGCGTAAACGCTTAATTAAACGCTGCCTTAAACGCTAGTAGAAACTCTAGCTTAGTAATGTAGTTAATGTAGTTGCGTATAAGGCTCTCTACCTTACGGCTGTACGCGCGCTTTAATAGCGAGAAGCAGCTAACATCAAGCGGCTGTAGTAGGTAGGATAAGTAAGGAGGCATATAGAGCGTATAAATATTGTTCTCCTTATAGAGCTCCTAGAACGCTAGAGATTAGTAGCTCTTATAGCTATTAATAATAAGCAGGCGACGCGCGCCTACACTACGAGCCTGCGTGTAAGCGTTAAAGTGCTTTAGCTACTTAACTCTAAGCTTATTATTCGTCTAGCTATTGTCGCTAACTGCGATCGCCTAGTCGCGTAGGATCTTAGCTTCCTTATACTAGGCTAATAGGTAGTACTAGCTAGCGAAGATAAGGAACAGTAGGACTAACTAGCTAGCAGCGCTAATAGCAGCGATTAGCGTTACCTACTCGCGATTGCCTAGCTAAATACTCTTCTACCTGCCTCTTCTCTCTAATCCTATAATAAATAGCTGCGTTGTAATCTTGCCTATTATAAAGCTAGCTTTATTAAAGTTGTATATGTCCTTATTATAGATACTAAGCTTAGCCTTTGTCTCTTCTACAAGCTTAAACTACCTCTTTATTAATGTTGTATCCTTACACAGAGCTCTCTGCCTATCGTACGCTTAGTTAAAACACGTCCGAAGACTGTCTGTACGCTTAACAAAGTTAGCTAGCCACTTCTGCCCAACCTAGCCAGCGCCGCGTGCAGCCAGCAGCTTATCAGCCATATCACGTGCAGCTGCGTAGGTAGGCGCAAACCCGCGCTAATCTAGCTAAAGTATATAGCTAACAATTACCTCCTCTTCTCTCTAGGTAAGCTTCCTTAAGTTAGGCTGGCAATCGCGTCGGGCAGGTACACTAGCGCGTTGGCGGCGGAGCGTTGTTTTAGCTACGTTGTAGACTACTACAGCAGTACAGGTACCTTAAATCTAGTGCGCATTAATAGATGAGATAGCAAGCTAAATATCTGCTTTATTTAATAGTAGTTAAGTAGCGCTGCGTTAAGCTATTGTAGATTAAGATCAGTAAGGTAAGTAAAGTTAGTGGGGTGCGCCGCTCGCTTGCCTGCGCCGCTCGCTTGCCATCTATGTTAGAGAACTTTAAGAAAGCTATAGACTTCCTAAGTTAACAAAAGGGGCCGCAAATATAGTATATTTAGTAGATATATAACTACTTATTTAATTTTCTAAATAGTATATTAGGACTTAATAAGGAATTAGGAAACTAGCCTAGCAGCGAGTAGCCTACTATAGTAAAAGTAGTAGCTAAGAAAGGTAGAGATAAGTTAAGGAAGTACTACTTAAAAACCTCTACTATATATAGGTTTTTGTTTAACTATACTACTATACTTAACCCTACTTAGAAGCTATCTGTTTACAAGGTATTATTATTATAGTAATTTATTATATACAAATACTAACTATAACTATAGGATAAGACCTAAGATTCTAAGAACAAATACATATACTATAATAAGTTTCTTAACTACCTTAATTAATATAATAAGGATAGAGTACACGTAGGACCTAGTACACCTAGGCCTTCTATTTAGCGTAACCTAGGAAGCTATAAATAGTTCTAAAAGCGTCTACCTCCTTTTATATCTAGTAGTTTCTCTATACTAAGCTATACGTTGTTTTTATTAAATACTAAAAATAGAAGCTCTTCTACTAGGGCTAAGGGTAAACTATATTTATTAGTACCTATTTATAATTAAGACAAAGACTACAACATTCTTAAATAGTAGTAAAGCTTAGAGGTAGTATTCCCTTTACTAGTATAGGTCATAAAGGATATATTAGTAGTTCCTCTTACTTAGGTTAGTGTTAAGGGCGTATTTAATAGCTTAAAGGACGTTATTAGTAACTAGAGGTATTAATTAAAAGCTATAAAGTTATAGTAGATTATATTTCTAAAGGATAGTATTACTAAGGAAGATAGGGTACACGTAGATAATAATAGTAAGGTAGACGCTTTTATAGTAGATAATATATTAGAATTGCTAATACCTAGTAAGGATCTTACTACTACTATTTACAATAGAGATATAGAAAAGGATACTAATAGAAACTAAGCTCTAGATCCTTTACCATCTTTATAGTATTTACTAAAACGCTAACGTTAGTTGCCTACGCATTACGCGGGCTACAAAATGTATTAGTATTATTTATTTATATTATAATCTCTATATACGCTTAATCTATCTAATAACGTAATAAAACGCTATAATAACTTTATTTTATGTACCTATTATGCTAAATATTATTTGTTACCTAACTATAGCCTAGGGTAACCTAACCTTAACCTAACCCTAACCCATCGAGTAGCAACCCTAACCTAACCCTAACCCATCAAGTAGCAACCCTAACCCAACCCCGACCCAAGCTGGGTTATCACAACCCATTTGCCAGCGTAATGTATGCAGTCATTTTACTTGCCCTACAAGCACTTTCATCAACCATCGCTGCTCCATTATCACCAACGCCGAGCGCATCAGGGCAACAGCCCATCCCTACCACCATGTCATCTGTGTTGTCACAAGCAACGGTCTCGCGCTCTTAACCGACTGCCAACAGCAGCAAAATAAATGGGTGTCTATCAGGCGGCGTGGTAGGCGGCGTGATTCGTGAATTGTTGGGTGGGCTCGCTTCCTTCTGACACAGAATGAAGAATGGCAAACGCGATTCGTATGCGCCAGCCAGTTAATATAATGCGTTCACGTCGCTGGTTATTTATTCAAGCGAGATGGACTCAAATCATACCTACAACTAATCGCCAATGATTGAGAAATACGGACATGCAGTCAACTCTGTGTCTGCAGTGCCTGTAAATCAGGTACCAGCACAGCTACCAGATGATCTGACGCACAACAGATAGCCGGAACGAGTTAATAATAAGTTGACGGCTGCATAGGAAATAGCAGCGTAGAGAGCACTCTAATCATGACTTGGATCTTCGACTTTATGCGACTACACATGAGATGTCAGCACCAGCTGTCAGGAACCGGCCCGGAAGGGTCCGGTCTGACTCAGCGAAGGGCATAAATACCCTTCGACCGCTATCGTGGCTCGATAGCGATTCGTCTCTAGTCTTTCAGAACAATACACCTCATACTATCTGATACCGTGCATCCAGTGTCGTCTCTCCCTATATTGTTTGACACCAGCCATTCTAGACATTCCTGGGTAGTCGCGCACGCAAGATCGCTTTGTGCTGAAGGCGGCAAAAACGATGTACTATCAGAATATATGGCAAACCACCCAGCGTGCCCTATGATCATTCTATTCCAAATACGAAGACTTTTGGGCGCTCTTGCGGGCGCAATGGTGCAGCAACTGACCTCGATAGCTAATATCGTCTATCGACTATTTCATAATTGCGGGCGATCGATCTTTTCTAGTTCACGCCCCATCCAACACCCTATAGATCTCGTCAAACTTCTTCATCAACCCCACCCCATCTTTCAACTTGGGCTAGTCTCTCTTTTCTGCTTCCCCCCACCCCCCCCCCCCCCATTTCTGCATCAATTCACTCTGCATGCCTCTCATATATCTCCACTACGGTCCTCGCCCGAATACCAAACTCCTTCTGCCACGCTGGCCAATCCCAAACTGAGTCTTTCACCTCATCAGCCGCGTGGTCTTGGTGCTCGATGGCAACGGGACCTTTGAACGAGTCACTAGACATAAGGCAATGGCCCGGTACGGTGACACGCAGTTCATCTGCCTCACCGGCAATATACCATACAGAACCAGGGTCACCTTTGAACGACTGACCGAGGCGAAACGAAGTCGTCAGCGTAGCCTCAGGCACTGTAACACGTTGGTCGGTAGCAAGCGTACCATGTACTTCAATCAGATCCAGTACATCACTATTCACAGTCTTGCCAGCTTTCTCACCAACTGCGAAGACTGTCAGTTCCGGTCGCCGAATCTGCATTTGATTCTTTCCATTCTCAAGCATTCAATGAACGTGGTCGATCATACGTCCATAACAGATGCTAATCGGATGTCCTCCTACCTTCCTATCTAAAAAGTACACAAGAGAGTCCGGAAGAGCGTCGCGCTGCATTGAGTTGCCAAATGTGCGGACTTGGCTGCTGAGCACCTTCCCCAGGGCGTTTGCGGTTAGAAATCTTTGATGCACAAGGTTATTGGGGCGACGCGCCCTTGGAGGCCGATCATACTGTTGTGGGGATAGGAGGTGAGCGCCACCTGGCCCAGAGAAGTGAGAAGATTCTGCGTGAATTTTCATTCAATGGATACTGCTTTCCCTGATTTTAGGCTTGATTCGACAACGGAGGCATGTATATCGACCTGGGTATATACAACGATGAGTCGATGTCAGGACCCGCGGCGAGAGCAGCTGGATCACCGTATGCTTTTGTCTCGCTGGAGAGATTGAATGTCTTCTTTGCTGCTTCTGCGGCTTGCGTGGGGGAGTTGAGAAGACCAACGAGCTGGTAGTGTTTCTTGCCAAAGGAATAGAGAAGGTATGGAAGATGAGCGTCCACGGCCCATGTCACTTTTGCTGAGGACGAGAGATCAACGGGGGCTACGCAAAATTAGCGACATCTTGGGAAGCTGAATGGGAATTATCTAAGATTGGCAGCAAAAATTACTGCAACATGCTTCATACTTTTCATACTCTTGATTTCTAATCCGGGGTCGAGCAAAACTTACGCCATGTCCCTCCCCACTTCAACGGTTGTGCCACCATATCTAAGGTACTATGTATGCCTTAGAATGCGTTACCAATGTGACAAGTCAATTGTGATGGAAAGCACTTCTTCGCAATACTAAGATCTGACAAAACTAAGCGTTGGAAATACACTGTTCGCCCTAAAACCTACATCCTTCAAGCCACGAATAATGTTGTCCCACCAATAGTTCACCAACAGTATGTGTCCCGTGACTGGCCTTGGCAGACCTCTCTATGTGAGATGTCTACCACCATCCCATGTACTTTAGCCATTAAGGCCAATGCGGTAAAGATCGTTGATTTATGCCATTGGCTGAGTAGCATGACGACGGCCTGCTCTGCAACTTGTAGATGATACTTGGAAAAGAGAGGAAAACGATGAGAAAAAGGTGAACATCAGCATGACCTGTTTCCAATCCTCCCCTGATCCTCCGGTGGCTCTTCCGTCATTGTTTTTCGAGCCCTCTTCCCCCACATGCTCATGGCGGAGCGGAGCCGCGGAGTCGCAGCGCACGCTAAACTCGATACAGCTTCCATATACAAACTCCACCTGATAACTCCTCTTTATCTCGCGTGAAAAGACTGAATCTTTCAAGCGTCTGGGGTCAAAGACCAGATATACAGACGACATGAATATGCTTTCCAAGAATGGCGAATGTTAAAGGGAGGAAAGTGACAGGGGCAGCGGAGCAGTCGGTAAGGGTACGGCTAAGACGGCAATGACAGCCTTGGCATTTTCCCGGGGCGCACTTGGCATGTTTCGGATTGAGTAATGAATGACAGGAGTGGATGTCAAAGCCGGGAATTGAGTCCCAGATTGATAAGCGTTGGTCAGGACTCATGCTTTGTAGATCAGAGAGAAAGGAAAGTGGGTGTTCTCCGAGTGAGCACTTATATATGTATATCCGACTAGGAGACTGGCGTGCAGACAGATGAGTGGAATTTAACGGTGCTCTATACTGTGCATATTGGAATGAGTGCCTAAAGCAAGAGCGAACCATACGTATGATACAAGCCTGAAGGTGAGCGTACCATCCAGTATCACAGCTCGATGCCTGCGACTCCATCCACCTCTTGGAAAGCCGTCCACCAGATGTACTGCTGAGCAATACTCTATCGGGTAAACTGCCAAAACCCTCAATCCTGTATCGTTTTACTGGAACGAACGGCCTGCAGCTTCTGTGCGTAATCTGCAGCCTCGTTCTGGGAGTTTGACCTGAACGTAGCATCGCTATCTCTAACTTGGTTGTTCCACCTGTACAGCTCTGGACCAGGGCCCATAGACACCGGACGAGAGAAGCGGTTGTGCTGGTAGACTGAGTTGCGCCTGATATCCACTCTTGTGTTGTTGGGGAGTGGTTCGTGGATAGATAGCATGCGGATCTCTGCAGGCTCAGCTTCCTCGATCGGCGGGATCTTCTTGTAGCGATAGAAAGCGTCGAGAGCAGGAATGGACAAGCCATGAACTACGATCGAGAAGATGACAAGGAAGTATACAATGGGAATCATCGCGGCGACTAGGTTTTCTTCCTCCTCGGTGGAAGCCTCGCCGGGCTTGGGGAAAAGATGGCGAGTATGTTCGACGTAAAAGACAGCTCCGATACCTGGGACACGTTACCTTCCTGAAATTCATGGACATGCAAAGTCTACTTACCGATTGGCCCAAAGTATCCCATAAACAACGCTTCCTTCCAATCCTTGACACATGCGGGCATAACCTTGTACACCATGAAGATGGCGGGAATCCTGCGGAATGCAAGTATGAGGAAGCCGAGGATGGTGAGCCTTCCAATGCTGATACCGGTGACCTCTGGTAGCTGGAATTCAGCCCAAGGAATGATGGTTCCAATATACATGAAGCCGCCGAAGTTGAGAATGACGTCGAAGCAGCTGTTAACTTCGTCGTGGCGCTTCTCTGTTTCTTCCAAGTAGACGCCGTTCCAGTTCAATGCGTTACCAGCAACGAAGCAAGCGAGGAGATCGTCTGTACCAAGCGCACCGCAAATACCGATGAGGAAAAGACCAACTGCCATGGGCCAGAGCAAGAAGCTCTCGGAGTCGATCCACTTCTTGCGGAGGGAGAACTTGATGGCGAACATGCTGCCAACGCCAACCAGCGCACCAATCGCAACAGACATGACGATGATGTACAACCAACCTTCAACAATCCACTGTTCCATGGCCATGGGGACACCACCACCGAGACGGCCAACCCCTCCCTCGCTACGCTTGGAAATCGATCCAACTGCGCGATGGGCGATCTCCTTCACGCCCTCTACGCCTGGCTTGAATTCGATACCTTCGAGGTCGGCATGTCGGATGAGGTATGTGGCCAGAAGTAGGAATGGGAACCCAAATCCATCGTTGGCTCCAGCTTCGGAAGAGATGATTTCTCGTAGCGCGCGAGGGACAAATTTGTCTGCGAAGGGGCCTTTGGCTACAGCCTGTGACAAAATAGGATCAGTGCAGGTAACGCAAGATCCGATTACCAACGCAGCTAAAAACGAGAGCTTCGGGATGGTGACGAGGATGCATAAGCTTGTGCAGATCCACATAATTGTCATGACGGGAAGCAGGAGGATAGTCATCTCTTTCCAGCGGCCTTGCTGATACTTGGCAGGAAGCTGAAATCCGGCGATGACTAGCTGCACGCCAATCACGATGCGGCACATGCCCTTCAATATGCTCAGCAAAGTTCGCTATCAAGCTTTGTATAATTCGTGCTTACCAGCGTGATCGCCTCGCGCTGACCCTCTGTGGCAAAACCCCATTTCTCGGCATCCAGAAATTTAGCTGCTATCGGTCCCAGGATGATACCGACCACGACAGCGGGCACTATGAGAAATCAGTAAGGATATCTCGAGCCGCCGAGAATGTCGACTTACATGCTTCTCCCAGGTACCAGACTTGCTTGATTTTAACTGAAAGAAAGCCATAGCAAATGATGAAAGCACCAAGAATGGCAACAACAACGTTGAGCTCGCTAACGTCGAGAGTAGGCATTTTAAAGATCACGGGTACTAGAAGTACGGAAAAGACAGAGGAAGAGATTTAATAAGAATGCATGCGCCGAAGAAACTACTAAGAGATTGGACAAAAGGGATAGAGAATGAAGAGCGAAGACGAACAGCGGGAGCCAGAAATTGTAAATAGCAGACCAGCCGTATTTACAAGTCGATTAGACCCAATATAAGCAAATACAAAAGATGTGAAGAATAAGGGATTTCCAGAACTGGTTCGGGAAGAATGGCAAGCGCAGTTATGGTCGGGAATGGCCGCCTTGAATTCCAAGTTCTTAGGTGCCAGGTTCTTTTACTTCATATCGTTACACGCGTCACGGACACCATGCACTTCGTTGACTTGAAACAGCAGCCGCCAGGACATTCTTGGCTTAGCAGCCACTCCTGCCATCGGGAGGCTCACAGTCGAAGCCAAGGTCAGCTTTAGCGCTAGCTTCGAACACAGCGTGTGGGACGGGACTTTCCGCCTCAAGGCTCACTCCAACTTTGTAAATAACACCTGTAGGCGTGGAGGGGATAGTGAAGGTTGAGACATTGGGAATGTATTGTGACAGGTTGTACTTGTATGCCGTGATAGGAGTAGATGAGGAACACTAGACGATACAGGTTCTTTTGTCCGGCTGTGTGAATTTCGGCTGGGTAAACGTCTCAACATGACAGTGTCGACATGTCTTGTCGAGCTTGGCGGAAATTGGTGGCCCTAGGGAGTCTCTCTGCCAAGTCGGCCAAGTCCGCTGCGCCAAATACAGAACAAACCCTGCTTGGCGATGAAGCGACATCCAATAGTGATGGTGTGCATTGGCTCGAGCCTATTGAAGAGCCCCCTCGCAGATCTTCGTCCCTAAAGCTATGGCATTTGGATCGACACCAGGCTTGGAGACGCGTCCGCTCAAGCATAGGCAGTAATCGTTACCTGTTGCGGCTATGGGAGATTGTGAGCGTCGCCTGGCATTTTCGTTTTATCCAAAACGTGTGATAGGCCCAGTGGAAAGAAGCACCCAACTTTGTGGGCAGGTGCCGGCGGCACCTGTGTCTCTCGGTCGCCGCGGTACACATTGTGTTGGTGATGATCACTCAACGCAGACGTTGACTCGGTGTACACGAAGATACAGCCACGTGCTTTAATACCAGCGAGTAATCTGTGATACCATAACTGTTCGATGTGGTTCAAAAGGTGTCAGATTGTGGTTCGTCTTGCAAAACATCTATTGCCGTATTGCCGAGTTACGCAATTAGCGTAGCTACCAGAGCCGACATGATTCCTGCGAGTGGGTCGATAGCATACACCGGCTGGCACTCGATTGACTACGCCCTCAAGCGTGTTTCGCGTAGTGCGTCCCGCAGCTGCTCGTTTGCGCGGCTGCATGGGTTGCGCATGTCTGGAATAATGAATAGGTCCTTTGGGAATATTGTGACCTTCCCACGTCCTCCTACGATCGAATGTTGTCTCTGTCGTCAGGAGCGCGTGGATGCTGATACATGGAGTGGGGTGTGGGCAGCTATCAAACGGTGGCCGGAATGGTGGTCGTAAGCTATGATGACATCTTGCCTGAATGGACCCGCCCGCATTCAGCTCCGCACCCCGTCTTCTCTCCTTCATGTGTCCAAAGGCTTTCCAGACGCCCATGTCAGCCTTCTATACTCTTCGTTGCCTCAGCTGAAATTCACTGCGCTGGTTACTGTGCCATTATCGGTATCGAGGCTGTTCTGCTGACTACATTGCTTTTCGTGTGCTAATGAGCGCTAATCCACAGTAGGAGATAAAAAGGTGCATATGTACCTCACATAAGGCGTGCCAGGCAGTGAGCGGGGCTGAGCAAGGCATAAGGTCGAATATCTTCAGCACAATGCCAACTAAACAGGTATAATTACACTGTGCGCGCCAGCACCAATTCCAGGGAACCCAAATCACACACATCATGTCCACTACTACTGCGTCTATTCCAGCCCAACATATCATGTCTACAAATATTGAAGCCTCCGCCAACCCGTCTGTAGCATCGGAAACAGCGTTAGAAGAATCTAACAACCCCATGATGCCCCTTCCCTCTCATGGCCTCACACTCCAAGTGGACTTTGCCTGGTCAAAATTTCGCAACACAATAGCTTCTAGAGGCGCTAATGGGCAGTCCACACCACTTTACATCCAGCATTTCCGCCCCACAAAGCCTCAATTACACTTCGAGCGTGCAATAGATCGCAAGAACGTTGCCAAAGGTACCATTCACAGTTTCTCAATCAGTGGAGACTGCATAGTCCACGGCCGGGAAATCACCCTGAAGCCATTGAAGCGATGGAAGACCGAATACAACTACCTCTCGCACGCCCTCGATGGCACACCTGTTTCTTGGATAGCCAGCAGCAGCCTGAAAGTCTGGGACTACGTGTGCGTAAATTCTGTTACCCAGGAACCTATCGCAAAGCTCAGTGTTAATTTGTGGGCACTAAAACAAGTCGGAAACTTCTACTTTGTGAAGAGGGAAGAGGAGGTTTCAGAGAGCTTAAGAGACGAAGTTGTAATCACGGGGCTCACTTTGCTATATGTCATGATGACGAGGATGAACAACCCAATGCATCTGCTAGGTGCAGTGTTCGCGAAGCCAGGGAAGGTCGAGGGTGATCGTACCCAAGCAACGGCATGACAGGATGTTAAAGAACAGAATGGTTCAGTGGAGAGTACGTGAGGGGGATTTCATGGTGACATATCGCGTGCAGTTGATACCGCCAAGTGGGGTGGGGGTGAGCTCAGCTCGTATTTTACGCAATATAATTTTTTGAGCGTTCTACCATTCGCCAGGTAGCGCTGGGTGACCTTTGGATGATCGACAGTGTGTCGTTGACATGACAATGACATTGAACATCTATTGCAAGGATAATGCACCCAAGATTGATGATGGCCTGATCATGTCACTTTTGATTGGGTGGACAGTTCTTTCCATTATTGCGACGCGGCCCAGGCTACGATCGAGGGGCGCACTATAATCTCACCACCACCCATACCTCGCCTCATACGCATCGATTTGGATCTCGTTAGAGCACACACAAAGTAAAAGACGCATCCCTATGCATCAGAGAGGCCAGCATTAGCGATGATAGGAACTCATTATTGCGCAAACCGAAGGACGGATGTGGGCAAGCAAAGAAGCCAGATACTCCGAAGGTCAATAGTATTTCGCGCCATCAAATTCGGTATATGACAGCCCTTGAGGCGATTCTATATGAATTACCCACTTGAAGGTCCGATTTTGGATCGATTGTAGCAGACCCCTTGCGATGCCAGGTCGGATAATGGTCCAGTCTCTATGAGTGAGTAACACGCTTCTGTCTAGCACGATGCGTTAACTTCATAGTGATGGTTCTTCGAAATTCAAGGTAAGGGGCTTGATGATACTTCAAACACACCCGCTATGCAACGCGAAAGCATGTGCTGGCTATCTAAAAGACGGAAGACGCGTGTTTTTGCACCAATCGCAAATCTAGACCTAGGATGAACGCTTGAAGATATACCAGCATTCATTCAAGACCGTCTTCTTCCCACGGTTTTTGACCATGACCAAACGTATAGCTGCCGCAAAAGATGCCGCACCCCCGGTGCTCAACCTTTGCGTTTATGTCAAGCTTGACAGCTTCCATGGATACTTTCTGTTCTTCTGTATTACGAACCACGGACGCACAAGTCGTCGGGTCGATAGCATCTTGGAATTTCTTTTAGATGCATTACAAAAATGACAAAGTCAAGAGCAAACGTGACGTCGATGCACAAGTACGACAGCCGGAGGCGGCTTATCTTTGCCAGTCCATTCGCTGCTTGTACACCGATTACGACTTTTACGATCACACTTTTGTATCCGATGTATATCCTCAGTGAGGAAAGAAGATATCTACGCCTAACTACTGCAGTGGATCCTAATCTTCTACAGAGGTATGTATTCATCGCGACCAAGCCCAACGTGTACCGAGTTATGGGTAAAAAACTTCCGAGAGAGCTGGCTGGTATGGTCTTTAGACATGCGCTGCACAGTCAAGGCCAATCAGAATAGCCTAGTATCTTTGATCAATCCAAAAAGGCGGTTGTTGAACGCAGAGAAGTATCTATAGGAGTCTCACGGACCGAACTTCACGAATGCAGACATTTACTTAGCCGTGGCTTCATCGATATGGCAAACTATAATCAATGTCTATTCGTTTGAGACTCATCGGTATCCGAGTCGGTGCTCTAGGAAGAGCTGAAACGCATACAGAGACTACTGATGTGCACTTAAATGGGCTGCCCGATACAGTCATAACAGCCATTGTTCCGTGTCTAAACGCGATGAAACACACAAAACTGACCGAACGGACTGTGAGGCCTTCTCTTGGGTCGAGGATGTTGCTGCAAGTGGCTGAGGCCAGGCGGAAGCTCAAGTCCACGTCATGCGCATGTTGACAGACCTACAAGGCGTGCCATCGAAATGTTGATATTTGTTTCCCAATATTGTTTTCTTGTTGTATGCTGAATATGTCTAGACAGCGTCAACGACATTTGATGCGCCGGCTCCTCCAATCTCTGCAACACAGCTTCAAGCAAGTGATATGAACGATGACACCGATATATCGGGAGTAACTTCAACACTTGTGGAGATTTACGGACAGGTCAGGATGGAAATGTGGGCTGCACCGATGCCGTCAGAAGTGGAAGCGAAGGTTATCAGGTTCGAGTCACCCGGTTATGTCAGACATGAGTTGCAGAGTCCAAACGGGGTGGTGTTGTGTGAGGGGGCGGGAGTTGCCGGGCTGGAAGATAAATACGCGACCAAGGGAGGCTAAGGAGGTTGAAATGGTTGGATTTGAAGACGAGTCGTTCACAAAAGGTTTCGCGACTGGAACGATGTTGAGGAGATCGATCACTCTGGCTATCATCGACCATTATTCTCCATGGTTTTGTTTAAACAAGCATCAAAGCACTGCCATTGATGAAAAGATGTTAACAGTACTCAACGCGCATTCAATTCGAGGCAGAGACGCATACGGCATCAGAAGGGGGAGTGATGTCATACACCGTGTTCACGCGTCAAGCGACGACGCGTTGTAAACGATCTCCAGCAAAACCGACTGCAAATTCTAAACATTATCATTCTCGTTGCATCGCCACTTAGATGGTACATTGACAAGAGGGGGAGAAAAACATGGGAAACCTTTGAGATCCACATCGGCAGCCGCGATTCATCATGACATCAACAGCGCAACTAGTGTGGGTACCTGCATGCGATGATGGCATATAGCCTATGCTACCACCAGCTACAAAACGACCCCTCAACACATACCCCGCCTGAATTCTTACATATCCATCTTGCAACTGAAACAATCCGCAAGTTATAGTCTTCATAACTCAACGGCATCAACACTGTCGCCACCTATCAAACCAATCTATACACACTACATATCAAGATGCCTCGCATGGTGGCACCCCCGCCCTCTGGAGAGTTCCAGGTCGTCCTTAGCAAGCCTTTCAACGGCAAGTTCTTCGGTTGAAAGCCATGTGGAATATCTCACTGACGCAGTCTGCAGGCGCCCCAACACACATGATTGAAGTCATCGGCGAGCCCAACCGCTCAGCCAGCATCCGCATGTCTAACTACAACGGCAACGCCAAGTCATCAGAGAAGAAGGGCGATGTATCACAGTATGTTTCCTATAGCCGCCTACACTCCAATGCGTCGTCACTAACATCCTCGGTAGAGACGACGTCAAGGAGCTCATGTCTCTCATCTCCACACTACGCGGTTTCCCTTCGCACCCAAGCAAGGACATCTACGGCCTAGACACCAAGGTTGAGTTCAACACAATGGAGATCCAGTGGGGCAACCAGGACGACGACGCTGCCATGGATGGCGGAGATCTTGCTGGAGAGCAGAAGGATGACTTTAAGAGGATCGCAGACAGCATTGAGGCGTTGGCGAGGCAGTTTGCCAAGCAGGACTCTCCTGTATAGATGGACAGCGAGTGTTGAGTGACACCTTTCCAAAGATATGATATCATGACCCACGAACGAATGAAAAAATCTACCTTCATCGTGTCGTTCGTCTTCCTGTGGGCATGGTGAGCGTGGAAATTTCTACTTGCATCTTTTCGACATCGGAGCAAAGAATAGTGGGATTGCGCTCAGAAACCTAGTCTCATAATGGGAATAACGCCATGTCTCCTACCTGTCAGCAAAATTAACGATCGTCGCGTCATATCCACATTTGACAATACAAGCATTCCCATATCGAATTCTCTAGATCTTGTACACAATACCTCCGGAGTACATGATCTTGTTCCTTTCGCTGAGTGCTTCGAGTGCCTTCTCCGCCTCATCTTCCTCGAATGCTTCGCGCCCATTGCCACCACCAAGTCTGGCATTTACAGCGGCAACGAGTGGTTCCACATCTGCAGCATCGTTCGCAAACAGTGGTCCGTCGATAAGCTGACCAAGCGCTGTTTGAAACACTTGCAGACGTGCCGGTGTGATGGCCTGCGATTCTTGCGATTCGGTTTGTGTGGCTGGTAGCTGGGACTCGGGATGTGAAGATGCGGCGCTGACTTGTGACGATGCGCCAGCGCGGGAGGACTGTGTACGGCCGGTCGTGCGTTGAGTCTTCGGCGTAACGTTGTAAAGGTCTTCGTTGTTGTCGTCGTCTTCTCCGCCGTCCTCTTCGGCTACAGGAGTGCGTGTGGTACCTGTACGCGTGCTGCGGGTAGATGGCCCACCGGTGCGGCGAGATTGTGTGGCTTCCTGCTCGTCACCGTCTTCATCATCATCACCAGATGACTCTCCGTCTGTAGACATAGCATCTGGATCGCGGACTGTCCGTCGTCGCTTGCGGCGGTCGTCTTCAACAACCTCTTTGAATAGTGCGAAACGGAGAATTTGTTCAGCGATCTCTGCATCCTTCTGCTCTACTCGCTTTGACAGACGAGCTTTTGCGTGTGCGGTGGAGAGACGGATGAGTGTTTCGAGAGTACGCGCGGTGATAGGAGAAGTGCGGCGGGTTCCAGCATCTAGCTCGTCATTTCGCAGTGCCGAATAGGTTGCTACAATGTGATCTGCGGCCCCCTTGGTAAGGATCGGCTTCTCACGCTTCGCATATTGGATGTATTTTTTTATAAAGGGTATGCTGAGGACTTCGGTCCTTCGATTTGCGCCACGTCCGACTGTAATTGTGACACCGGAATGCAACATGGGGTTGAATTTTTCGTAAACTTCCGTTGGACGGTTGGCATCAGCGTCAGTGTCGAGACCAACACCTAAGAGCTGAGCTCCCTCCTCTCGGACTGGTGCGCCCTCCTCAGTACCAGGCTGCCGGTACCGATGCATACGGAGGACGTGCTCAGAGATCTGCCTGTCGCGTGCGTCCTCGATGTCGTCCGTTACAACGAACAGCAAATCGAAACGCGATAGAAGAGAGTCTGGAAGAGCAATGTTGCGATGCGGGTCCTTGTGGATATCATACTGACCAAAGATGGGGTTGGCAGCTGCGATAACACTGCAGCGAGCATTGAGTGATGTATGGATACCGGCCTTGGCGATGGTGACGGTCTGTTGTTCCATGACTTCGTGGATAGCTACACGGTCGACATCAGACATCTTGTCGAACTCATCAATACAGACAACGCCACGGTCAGCAAGAACCATGGCACCAGCCTCAAGGCGCCGCTCGCCTGTTTCCTTGTCTGATGTGACGGCTGCCGTAAGACCGACGCCGGAAGAACCACGACCAGTTGTGGCAATGGCGAGCGGAGCGGTATTGAGGACGAATCGCAAAAGTTGCGATTTGGCAGTCGAAGGGTCGCCGACCATAAGGATGTTGATGTCTCCTCTCAGATGGGTACCGTTCTCGAGGTTCTTCTCTTGTCCTCCCAGAAGGAGCAGCAGAATTGCCTTCTTGATATAGTCATGTCCGTAGATGGATGGGGCGAGCGATTGCGACAACAACTCGAAGACGCGTCTGTTCTTTGAGATCTTGTTGATGTTGCGGATATCGGTGTCGGTAATGGATACCTGGGCAATGCCACCACCAGACTTGGAGGAGAGAAGTATAACGTTGTTTGCAAGGATCAGCGTGCGGAAGGTCGAGCTGCCGGCACCAGCGTTGCGGTTACCGAGTGAGCGATAGATTCCTACGAGCTGTATGCGGTCGCCGGGCTTGACACGATCGACCAGATCGTCGTCCAAGATAACATCAACCGAACGCGGGAGCTGTCCAGCAGGCGCACGCTCAGGCATTTCCTGGATGGATATGGTCTGATGGTCGCGGTATATGCAGTAGCCATACTCGGTGACGAGTGGGTTTCCCTCGCCGTCGTCTGTCGGGTATACGCTGGTGCTCGCAGCACCAGTAGTCATAGTCTGATCTCTGTACTCGCGCGAATGGAACTTTTGCTTGTTCTCATTGTAGTGCACGCTCTTGACGACCTTGGGTCGCACAAGCGAGGTCTTTGTGACGATGCCCTCGAGCGACACCATGTGGTTCAGCTGGTTGGAGCCCAATGTACGCGGGTTACACGAGTACTCGCCGAAGCTACCGATGTATGCGCAATAGTATACCACATCATTACTCGTCTCGGACTTTGGTCGGTCGGTGAAGGTGCGCACGACGTCTTTGAGCGCCCGGTCGAAGGCTTCTGTGAATTCGAAAGGAGAGTTAAGGAGGCCGTCGGCGAGTTCGCGGTTGTGTGAGCGGATCTCGTCTATGCTAACCTGGACATGATGAGTATGCGCATCCTTCATGCGCGTGTTCCGCTTACTGTAAGTCTTCGCAGTCCTCGGTTGAGCATCACTAGAATGTCTGGCCGGTAGCTGAAGCGGTCAGTAGGCGCTCTGCCAAGCAAAAGCTCGCTGCATACCTTCGCCTAGAAACATCGTCTACATTGTAATTAGTGCTGATATCGTCTTGAAAGTCGGTCCAACGTACCTGGGTCGAGAAACTCTTGCGCAAGTCGCACGCGCCTGCGCACCTCCTCGTCCCTGATCACCTCGGCCATGCTGTATTATGTGATTTTCGGGGCAGTACACGACGAGTCACAGTAAAAAGTAACACAATCCAGCGCAAGCAGGGGTATTCGAAGTGGGTATCTGAACGTGTGTGATGTTTGTGCTGTTGCTGTAGTCAACACTTCGAGGGGCACCAGCGCGACATCAATTCGCGTTGGCGCTAGTCTCTTTCCGTCACGCGTTCCTCGTCCATTAACCATCCTCTTTCGGCCTGGCAGTAACCAGTCATGTCCAGCATCAGGAGCCCAAGTGCTTCTGGCACTTGTGATTATGTTGGCAACCGCCCTATATCTTATCTCCCTTCATTCGTCTGTCTAGACCAAGCTCCCTTCACTATCGCTATCTTCTGCAAACAGCCTGCCTTGCACATGCCTGCAATAACAAGATATGGGCGTGCCAACAACAGCCTCACAGCTTCATCTCTGTCAACTCTCATCTTCGCATTCCGAAGCCCATGTTTATCCTCATCTTGCAGCGCTACCTCGACGCAGCACAAATACAGCATGTGGAGCGGCTGCAGAACCGTCTTAGCCGCATATGCTCATCTTCATGTCCGTCGACGTCACCTAAACATGCTTCCGAACGAGCTACCGTCGCCGGTCTGCAAATGTTGCTAACATGGTATACGGCAGATCTAAGCGACTCGCCAATCCGTAGTCGCTGCCGGTCCAACTTCATTAACACTGTGAGTTCCCTCTAACGGATCTTGACGTAATGATAATGGCCGCACTTGACGTCGTTGATCCCTAAGGTATATGAGGAACTCCTGGTACGACTAAATGAAGCTTATAGCAGCGTTTGACCTCATTTTCGATCGATACCTCTAACATCTGATCCGAGTAATACCAACATGGCACCCCGTGTCTTCCTAATTACCGGGTGTTCAACTGGCTTCGGCGAAGAATTCGTCAAGGTTGTTTTGCAGAAGGGCGACTATGTCGTCGCAACTGCACGCAACTCGTCCAAGCTATCCTTTGACGATGCCAATGATCACAATAGTCTGCTTATAGACCTTGATGTAACGAAGAAAGTATCCATTGACAAGGCCTTCGACGCGGCTATCAAGAAATTCGGGAAAGTCGATGTCGTTTGCAACAATGCCGGATATGGTCTGAACGGGCCTTTCGAAACGTTATCGGAAAACCAGATCAGACAGCAAATGGAGATCAATTTCTTCGGTCTGATTGATGTGACAAGAAAGGCCATGGAGACTATGCGCGACTTGAAGACTGGAGGTGTCATCCAGCAGGTAACCTCTATTGGCGGCCAGATTGGTAAGTTGGATGTCTCCTCTACACTTATAGTTGTGACTAATGGATACTAGGTGTTCCCAACTTCTCCATTTACTGTGCTAGCAAATGGGCAGTCGAAGGATTTACAGAGGCCATCTCCAAAGAAGTGAAGCCCGAGTGGGGAATCAAGTTCACTTGCATCGAACCCGGTGGCTTCCGCACCGACTGGTCAGGTCGCAGTATGGACTTTGGCGAGATATCCAACTCGGCATACGCAGATGTCGATCCAAAGAAGCAGGCTCAAGGGCGCCATGGTTCTCAAGCAGGAGGTACGTCATCGTGAATTTACTATGTATTGAACAAATGGTGACCACCGTCTCACAGATCCTGCCAAGGCTGCCAAGGTCTTCTACGATCTAGCAGTCATGGACGATCCCCCTATGCGATGCGTAGTTGGCACCGACGCGTACAGCCTTATCAACAAGAAGCTAGACATGTACAACGACAGCGTCAAGAAATTTGGCAAATGGAGTAACAGCACCGACGTCGAAGGCTACCAGGCGCCCAACTAGCTGTGGGCAAACAACAGGCCAGCTGGAAGAATACACCCAAAAGAAGCAGGTAGATCAACGTGTGGTTCTTGTGCGGAGCGTTTGCACGACCTTTGCCGAATAATGAGATCCATCCCATCAACGTCAGTACGCTCGCAAATCCCCGTGGTGGCCTTTGACTTGTTCATCGACACTGCAGGAACAAATTGCTAGACTGGTCTTATTTCTGACATACTGATGAGTACAGTCTTGTACCTTAGGAGAGTATGGCTTTAGTTTTCGACTGCTAGATGCAGAGTGGAAGACAGTGGCTGCAAGATGGCGTACCGTCACACAGCTACGATGTTGTGGCTGTTGCCACGTTGCGCCCGACCAGAGGGTTTGACTCCAATCCGGTATGTGTCGATGCGACCACGCATCATGCTAACAAAGATCAGCGCTGTCATTATGGAGAACTTGGAACCTCCATGTGGCGCTACCAGCATCGCGGAGTAAGTGAAACATTTGGCATTCATGTGGCGGCAACAACGGCCACTGGATCTGATCGCGTAACGTTGCACTCAAGCTCCGTACCATAGAGGACAACGACTCAAAAATAGTTCGAAGATCGTCTACCCAATCCATAAGACTGACGAAAAGCGCCCACTGACACCACTAGTACTACTCGAGCGATATATCCGCCAACGGTGTTGCAGAACCGTTGTAGCATCGGCACTTCACGCATCCGAATATCTACACGACCTACGAATATCACGTGCTCAGAAGTGATAGGTCTTTGGTATTCGAAACAGGCGCAAGCTCGACGATGTCACACGACTCTCTTCACGAGCTCCATTGCGGACAGGGTATTGTTGCCGGCCTAGCCTCTAATCGCCGCCGCTGTCCTTACCGCTCCACATACGAGGACAACATCCGGGGGCCTGAACAGAGCATCTGACCCTCTTCTAGGGCTGGGAGTTAAGTTATGAGCTCTTCACTGAACGAGAGGCGAGCGTGGGGGCTCGCACGAGAGCGTTCCCGACCAATCCCCGCATCCATTATACAAATCTTACCGCTATCCTAGCTACGAGAAGGGCAATTCTTACAGAAAGATTCCACCGCCGTTTACCTTCCGAGTGCTGGCCATGGGTCTCGGCGTCAGCCGTGTATTGTGGTTGCAAACGAATGCTGTCGTCGACTCCAAGTGACGGATCGTGGCCCCTGACGTAGTTCACTCCCTGTCTGTATATATCCTGCGATCGATTCCTTAACTCTCCCATACACTCATCTAATTTTGTACGTTTTACTACCAACCACTGTTTGATTATGAGGGGCTTTGGAGCATCCATCCGGGACTCGGGCCCGGTGAGGGTCACCACCGCTTTACTTACTGCGATACTCATCACTAGCGCTACCTTCCTCCCATTCCTGGCTCATGACGCTGCTGCAAACCCAGTTCCGGCACCGAGACCACAGCCTCACGCGGGACCAGGACCACAGCCAAAACCAGATCCGCAAGCTGGTAGTCCAACCGGAGATGGTTTGTATCCGGATCCAGAACCATGTCGCGGTAACTGCTCCTGGATTCACGATCCTAGTATTCTGTACGATGGTGGGAAATATTGGCGTTTCTCGACCAGCGGCAATATCGCGATTGCAACTGCACCTTCACTGGAAGGTCCTTGGCGCTATCAAGGTGCTCTGCTGCACAACGGTACTAGTATAATGGTCCATCCAGATCAAGATATCTGGGCAAGTTTACCCTCTCATAACATCTGACATTACGCCCTATCGAACACCTTTCTAATTTGACACCAATAGGCACCTTCAGTGATGAAGCGAGGAGATACCTACTACTGCCACTACTCCGTATCCATGATCGGTCTCCAGAACTCGTCCATCGGTGTGGCGACATCGCTTTCCCTCGAGCCAGGCACTTGGCAAGACCACGGCGACATCGGCCTCCCCCTCTCTGATAAGTACAATCTTATCGACCCCTTTGTGTACCAAGAGACGCCCAAGGACCCTATTTACTTCACCTTCGGGTCGTTCTGGGACGACATCTTCCAAGTCGAGCTTTTTCCACACGATGATCTCATAGCCTTTGGTAGGTGGGCCCAGGAAAATAATCGTATAAACAACATGGTGCGCAACGGTACCGTTGGCGCCGGAGTCTCCGAGGGTGCCATCATGCATAAAGAGGATAGTTTCTACTACATGTTTTACAGTGTAGGTCAGTGCTGCAGAAAGCCGTCAGATGAGGGCGGCCTTGCGCCGGAAGGGCAGGTATATCACGTTGTCGTCTGCCGCTCGGAAGCTCCAATTGGACCTTTCTACGACCGGGACGGCAAGAGTTGTCTCGAAGAGAATGGCGGTACAACCATCCTTGCCAGCCATGGTGATATTTATGCACCTGGTGGGCAGGGTGTCATGGTACACCCTGACAATGGGAGGACGGTGATGTATTATCACTATGGTAAGTTGAAAGAGCAAACACATGCTACACGAAGGCTGAGCTGATGTTGGTGTGCAGTCCGTCACAGTGTTGGCTACGAGGCCGATCAATTCTTCTTTGGATACAACTACCTCGATTGGGAGGACGGATGGCCGGTCGTTGTTGCTGCATGATCGACTGGTGTTTCGTAACATCGGCATTGCCCACGCCTGCCTACGATTTATTCCATTTACATTATACGAAGATCAACCTGAATCTGGCTGTTGGCTGTTGCAAGCTTTTATTCTTTTCTCTGGGTTTTGCTACAAGGCGTCTGGGACGGCGCGCTTTGACATGAGTCCTCAGGGCGGGGTCCCCATGGTTCAAGCTTCTTTACAAACTCACGACTAGGATTGTCTCCGAAGCAATGTTGGACAAGCGGTTTTATGGAATTGGGTTTGCAGACGGGATTCAGAGGGCCATCAAGTGACGACTATGGCTATAGTCATGATCCTTTGCTATCGGTTTCTTATCTGTGTCATGCTTTGGTTCATAGCTTGTGGGCAACGTCCAATGTATCTTTACTGTAGCTATAAAACATACTATCGCTTCATTCTTGACATACGAATGTGATGATCAGACCGAGCAAGCATCGGAACTGCGTAGACGCCAGCGTCTGATCACACCATGTCAAAGCTTGCAGTCCAACAGACTTTTCTTTCAGATGATGCGCAGCATTTTAGGGCTGTTCGCCAATAATGCAGCGTGCATGCGCTTAGTCTCGGAAGTGGTGGCTGGTGGAGAGAAGCAACCGGAGGGGCCGAATACGCGGGGTAAGAATAACGACAATGGCTGTAAAACAGCTTACTGGCATGGACGTGATCTTGGTGGTTGCTTTTGCTGAGATGAACGTCTTGTGACAAGCCGTCACATGTCTGACCGCAGCTATCGGATTGGTTTCGCAACGTCGCGAGTCGTGGATGGTAGCCTCAGCCGCAATGGACGCTGGATGGAGGTGCATGATTGCTATTTCTGAACATGGCTAGCCACCGGTGACGTCACCAATTGGTCTCTTCGGCTGATATCGCACCATGCCCATCTACCTGCCGAGTGCTCCACAGTGAATTCAGGTTATTCTATTGCTGCGGGTTAGTACAAGACCAGTGCACGCGACCGATCGCCTTTTCGTCGCCTACGCCTCACTCCTCAGCCTCTCCATCTCCAGCCTCACCACCACCATTGCCGCCCCGCGCGATCGCTGATCGCTGCGCACGGTCATCAGCATGCCCTCCCAAGAGAAGGGTCTTAAGAAGCTCTTTCACCCCTTCAACCATCGCGCCTCCGAGAAGATAGAGGAAATCGAGCAGAAGCTTGAGCACACCAAATTGCGAGGTGCGCATATCAAGGCTGTGCACGTCAAGCACAAGATTGGCAAGTTCACCAACCTCTTCAACGCCAACCATCGCCATGACGAGGAGCATGAGAAGCAGACGGATGCGAAGAGGAGCAAGATTGCAGAGAACCACAGGTTCCAGAGTTTTGCGCCGGAGCGAGATGGCAACTTGGTGAAGTGGTATGTAGATGGCAGGGACTACTTCTGGGCCGTTGCCGAGGCATTGGAGCAGGCCAAAGAGACCATCTACATTGCAGACTGGTGGCTCAGCCCTGAGCTGTTCCTGAAGCGACCACCCTACTACAACCAGCAATTCCGGTTGGACCAAGTGCTCAAGCGACGTGCCGCGGCCGGTGTAAAGATCTATGTTTCCGTGTACAAAGAGGTAAGGTCATCATCCATCAGCGGCAAATCTTCAGCAACTCATACGCGGATAGGTCTCTGCCGCTCTCACATGCAATAGCCAGCATACTAAAAAGGCCCTGATGGGATTGTTCAAAGAGGGCGAGCCTGGATACGGGAACATCAAAGTGATGAGACACCCTGATCACAATGTCTTCGAAAACGCCTCGGACATGACATTCTATTGGGCACATCACGAGAAGTTCATCGTCATCGACTATGCCATGGCCTTTATTGGCGGACTAGACTTGTGCTATGGCCGATGGGACGAGAAGCAACATCCGCTTGCTGATGCGCATCCCTCTGGTGTTCAGAACCAGATTTTCCCTGGTCAGGACTACAACAACAACCGTATAATGGATTTTGAGAGTGTCCAAGATTGGAAGTCCAACAAGCTAAACAAGCTAGAGTATGGTCGCATGCCATGGCACGATGTCGCTATGGGCGTCATTGGTCCAGCGGTGTACGACATTGCTGAACATTTCGTCCTACGATGGAACTTTGTGAAACGAGAAAAGTACAAGCGTGACGAACGATATGACTGGCTCACTATGGAGGGTCGAGAGGGCGCCGACGAAGATTTGATCGGAGTGCAGAGACCCAAGTTCCCGGTAGGTGACTATGTACACCATCCCATCACTCAGCTGAACAGTAAAAATCTCGACAACCGTGGCACCGTACATGCACAGCTAGTCAGGAGCAGCGGGGATTGGAGCATGGGAATTGATCCTCATGAGCAGAGTATTCAGAACGCATACTGCGAGCTCATCCGCAACGCGAAACACTATGTCTACATTGAGAATCAATTCTTCATCACCGCGACGGGCAAACATGATGAAAACCCTGTTCACAACCAGATCGGAGCTGCAATGGTCGATGCTGTGGTATCAGCAGCCAAGGAGCAGCGCAACTTCAGATTGATCATTGTCATTCCGGCTATTCCAGGATTCGCGGGAGATTTGCGAGATCAGGCTGCTGCTGGGACACGTGCCATCATGGACTATCAATTCAAGAGCATCTGCAGAGGAGACGAGAGCATCTTCAGCAAGGTCAAAGCGGCCGGTGTCGACCCTGAAAAGTACATCTTCTTCTTCAATCTCCGTTCGTACGACCGCATCAATGTCACTCCCACGCTTAAGGAGCGCGAGAAGAAGTCTGGTATGACGTACATGGACCTTGAGGCAGCCGAGATTGACGAGCTGGAGGCTCCACCCGAGGAGGGCGGAGAAGAGGCCCGGCGCAAAGCGGCCGAGTTGAGGAAGGCATACATGAACGAGTCTGAAGACGTAGGCAAAGGTGATCAGGGCGGTGTCATTGACCCAGACTCGATTGCCGACGACGCCATGCTTACGGAAAAGAAGCCTAGCGAAGAAGATTGGGAAGGCGAAGAGGAAGAGGAGAAAGAGTACTTTTTCCAAGAGGAGCTCTACATTCATGCCAAGATCTGCATCGTCGATGACAGGACCGTTATCTGCGGTTCTTCCAACATCAACGACCGCTCCCAATTAGGCTTCCATGACTCGGAACTCTCCATTGTCTTGCAGGACACAGACGAGGTTGACACAGAAATGGACGGCAAGCCCTACAAAGCCGCACGTCTCGCTCACCAACTCCGCAGCAGCTTGTGGCGCGAACATCTTGGCCTTCTCCCACCCCAATCCCTAAACGCTACCGACGACCCCAACGCGCAGCCACCTGGCGAAAACTCGCCAAACGATCCCATGCCTGGTCCCGAAGCAGACTTTGTCTCCGATCCCTTGTCGCCTAAACTCTGGGACGAATGGACCGAGCGCGCGACTACCAATACCGAGGTCTTTAGATCCTTGTTCCACGCTGATCCCGATGACAATATCCTCACGTTTGAAGACTATGACAAGTTTACGCCTAATCCTTCGGGCGACAAGGAGCATAAGCAGGGTCATTTGTACGATATGGTCAGACCCGTCAAGGAGATTAGAGCCGAGTTGGATCGCGTAAAGGGGCATTTGGTGTGGATGCAGTTGAAGTTCTTGGAGAATGCAGATATGGCTGAACGAGGACTGCAAGTCAACTCCTTCACGGAGAGTGTGTACACGTGAGGGGGGGTATTGTCGGTTGCATGGTAGATGATGGAGTCGGTTATCGGAGGTGGCTGGTTGTTGACGCTGAGGCGATTGGACTATTCGCATCGGTGTATTGGTTTGGCTGTTGTTTCTTCCCTTTATGATTCCCTGTTACGTTGTATCGACGTCTTTGTGACGTGAATGTATCTTTCTATTCTTTTTTTTATTACTGCAGAGCATCGCTGAACGTCGTATAACGACGAGTGTGGGGCTCCAAATGGATATAGTTGATATGCTGTTCTCCTTCTTGCAGTGCATAGGATGGACTACCGCGGAGGTCGTCACTCCAAGATGTGAAATGCCAATGTATGAGATGTGTAGGGGGAGCCCACCAGGCCCTAGGATACTACACTGAACTCGGACACGAAAATCCAACGTATACCTCTAGCTATTCCGTTCCAAGCCCCAATCCATCATGCTCCATCTTCAACATCATCACCACCTCCTTCCACTTCCCCCACCCCCTGCTCCTCCTCATCGTCGTCCGCCCAAGCCAAATCGTCCTGAAAATCCCCCTCACTCTCATCTGCCACAAAAAGTGGGCTCTCAATCTTCTCCGCAACAAATCGTCCCAACGAGTCCTCTGGACGTGCTACAGATGTGTGGTCCTCTTCCTGCAGTCCCTCTCGCCCTTGTTCTCCTGGTTGCTCCTGTCGCTCTTGTTGCGACTGCTGACTTGCCCGTGGCGAATCATCGAGAAAGAGCGCAAAGTCAAAGGAATCCAGTGAACTCACGACCGATGCTCGCTCAATTTGCTCTGGTAATTCTTCTTCTTTCTCTTGCTGGTCTTTGTGTGCTTCTTGCTCGGCATATGGCTGCTGGCTCATCACTGGGGGATTGTCAGCAAAGACAAGCGGGAAGTCGTATTGATCATCGATTGGCCGAGGCAGTAGGGGTTGCTGATCAACCCCTTGAGGACATTGTGGAGTGGCGAGTTGACAAGCTGTCGATCCATGGTCAAAGTCCAGAGAAAAGTCAATCCGATTGCGCACCAGTGGCCTTGACCGTAAGTTTTGCTCACCAGTTCTCAGACGGCCTCGTCTAGTGACGGGTAGACGATCTGGGATCGCGTCGTCTGGCTGCGGCTGGCTGACTAGAGAACGGCCACCGATATCAGCAGGAGCAGATGGGCGTCTCCATGTTTGATCTAAGGCCGTTGCTGTAGCATTCATCCCTGGGACAGAGGCAGGTGGCTGAGATCAAAAACCTGGAAAGGGATCCGTGTAGTGCTGAGGATGTGACCGTGGTCGAGGAGGACCAGGGGGCAAAGGGATGAAAACATAGGGACCAGAGAAATAAGTGGTCGTCCTATAGCGAGTTCGGGGTAGCGGTAGACCAAGGGAGTAGATGGTCGTCGAATCGGTGTTCCGGCGCTGTGTGGCTAGTCGACGGACGGCTGGAGAAGGCTGAATAGGAGCTGGTGGCGGTAAAGGAGTGGGCGCTTGAAAAGAAGCGTCCGATGCTGTACGTACTGTCTGACATCTTGGTGCGAGAAGTCCTTGATCATCCACGATTGGTAGCGGCGGCTGTATCCATGGGGACTCGGGCGATGGAACAACAGGAGGTGTTGTTGAATCTCTAGCTCTGTATCCAAACCCGAATCTGTTTTGACCTCGAACTCGGACTCTTCCCACAAAGTGTGCGTAAAGTACTCCATACGAGGCGTCATCCCATTCATCCTCCCTTAGCATTTCCCCGCCTTCACAACGCGAGTTCCGCCGGAAGTGAAAATGTACAGTGTAGTTCTCTCGGTTGCGGCGGAAGTAACTGAAAGAGTGAGACACGAGGACGTCGTAGTTGCCTATCCCAGACGAAGGACGACGAATATAACGAACGTTGTCGACATAGTCGCGTATCTCTATCATGGTAGAAAACAGAGGCGGACACGTTCAGTCGAATGGAGAGTATATACTAAAGTCTCTGGAAGGTGGTTGTGTATATATGAAGTTGATGATAGAGGGAAGAAGATGGTAAAGAATTGGAGCTAGCTTGTAATCGAAACCACAGACGAAGACATAGAGAAGTAGATGACATCAATTAGTGAAAAGAGAACAGCACGACTTGACCATGTGAGTTGAAACCGAGGAAAACCTAACTTCTGATGAACTAACGCTGACACACAGAAGCTGCTCGAACTTAATGTAAGATACCGCCTTTAAAAACATCCGTGGTATCCGAGAAGAAACATGCATCCTCCTCGGTATCTGTTGTTGCAGGGGCTCCCGTCGACTCTTCCTCTTGCCTTTTTCCGCATCGTCTTCCTTATAACTACTTAGCTCGAAATCGCACACCGCCGTCGGCTTATTGTCCCCCTCGTAGGTGTGTGTCCTTTCGCGCGGCCGATGATGACATCTTCTTGGCGCTGACGCTGGTGCTGCGAGTCGTCTATGGCGACAATCGGTAATATAGATATGAAAGGTTTAAGTGTGGTTGATAAGGGTGAGTTTATAGTGCAAAGACGGGACTCTGGTGTGGTGTTCCTCTTTTTGAGTGCTTTTATTGTCGTCAATCATGGCTTGGATGGCTTGCAATGTGGGCATCGCCCTCGATCAAGTTGCGTTTCAAGTATTTACTAGGGATGTATGCTATTAGAGCAACCGACTTTGCTGATCATGGCACAAGCAACAAGACGAACATTGGAGTCGGGATAGCATTTGGGTAGGGCTTGTCCAATTGTGACGCCAGTGTCGAGGAAGCGCTTACTGTTTGAATCATGAATGGTGATTACCTCATTGTTAGCGACTGGCAGCGTGAGTGCGCTCCTGGAGGCGTAATTCTGTTTGACGACCGAGTCAACGATAAAAGACTGATGTGAAAGTTTTTCGGGAAAAGACGGATACGCATCTTGGTCCACTTCTTCGATTATCGTCAATGTCTCTCGAAACCCTTCTCTGCACTCTGTCAGTCACACTCAGTATCTGAATGTCAAAAATTCTTGCCTTCATGTAGATGAGTGTGCTCTAATGGCAACACCGCGGTGAGACAGAGGGTACATGGAGGTGGGGCACTTGCCGACATGTGATATGGATGTCATGCTTTTATCGCAGAAGAGTCTGTCAATGGGTATCCTAAAAAATGTGCAAACGCTCTACGAAGACGTGGTCCAGCCCAGTGGGGGGTTGTCGCTAGATACCAACCATGTCGTCACTCCGGTTGACCTTCCGGCCGTTCTCTTTTCCTCTTCCCTTGGTCTTCTTGTTGTTGCTATCTGCAGCAGCAGTACTGATAGCTCTCTTCCTCCGCCCGGCTTGTGCACTCGCCGTAGGTGACAGTGTCTCTTCCCTCGGAGCTTTGGCCATATCCTCGGGAAGGAACTTTCCGCTGCCAGCAGCCTCTCGAACCAAACATGTATAGAGCTCTTGAACAGCAAGCTCACTTGCACTGGCTTCTTGCGATGCGGTGCCTTCATCCGAGAAGGAGGTGTCGGCAAGGGGATCGGGTGCGACAAGTTTGAGGCGTTCGGTGCCGATGTGGAAGCTGTTGCATGCTATCCGGGAGATTTGGATTTTGGGGTGCGACAAGTCGAGGGCGAGATGTTGTTTGACATAGGCGGACAAGGCAGCTGTGAAGGGCTTGGTGTGGGCATCTTTGAGCAACCTGCCGCGATCGACGAAGCCGAAAATGTCGGCACCTGCGATGGTGACTTCGACGTGTTTGAGTAGGGTTGTGCTGTTGGGGAATGCTAGTTGAATGTGCAGCTGTCTTATGATATCTTGGATGGATTGGGTCGAATGCCTTGACGAGAGGTGCTTGAAGTATGTCTCGAGACTCGAAGTTATAACGGGCGAGGGCAGCTTCAAGGGCGCAACGTGGGCATCGAAGGTCGTTCGGAGGTAGTTCAAAAAGGTGTCACGCACTGGACCTGGCATCTTCACAAGCAACAGTGGGAGTGATGTGAAGCCCTTTGGCGAGGAAGTGACGCCCGGGTCGCGCAGCAGGAGCGCATTGTATGTCTGCTTCTCGTACTCGAGGCTGACTTGTAGGCCACGCGCGCGGTCTGGAGTGAGTTGGGAGGTGGAAGACATCTGTGATGCCTCGGGATCTATGGACTGGCGATGGCGGTCGATCCAAGCATCCTCGTCCCCGATCAGCTCCCAGCTGCACTCGCTCAACGGCCCCGATTTCGCCGTGTCGTCAGCGCCGGCAAAGTCGACCTGGACGCCGCGCACATTGTCGCCCTTGAGTTGTTCCCTGAGGCGCTTGGCATGGATCCGAAGTGAGGCTTCTAGCAGGAGGGGCGTGTCGTGGCAGTGGAGCGGGGATAGGCGGTACAGGCTGTACGTCCGGTTGTAGAGTGGGTACGGGGGGATATGGGCCATGACGAAGTTCAGCTATCTCATTGTCGAGGTGTTTGACGCGTGCCAGTTGTCTGCGGGGATCGTGTATGCATGCGTGGGCGCTGGAATGGGATGGCGTCCTCTAGACGCGTCGGCGGTGACTGGGACGTGTCCGTGGGCGGCCCATGACGCAGCGTGTTGTTGGAGCATTTACGTGTGGCCCGTGCCTCCCGCAACACTTTCTTTAGTCACCCCGCTAAAACAGGGCTTGTCGAGAAGGTTCTCTTTTCTTCGACGTCCTGCCAGCAAGTCATCAGAGCAGCAGCGGCTTATTGAAATTTGCGACCCGTGTCCGCCTGTCTTTTACACGACTTCCCCAAAGATTGGACTTTCACCGCACACATTCCCTACCCGCCCCAAAATACACGCATACACGCACACACATACACCCCGCCGTCAGAGATCAACATGTCTGTAGTAGGTGTTGATTTGGGAACGCTCAACAGCGTCATTGCTGTTGCGCGGAACCGAGGTGTCGATGTGGTGAGTAGTAGTAGCCTAGTCGCATAGGATGATACATGAAGATGCTGACTGGGTGTGTAGATTGCAAATGAAGTTTCCAACCGCGCGACACCGTAAGCAAACCCCAGCACACACACACAACAACCGTCGACTAACAATTTCGCAGATCGCTAGTAGGCTTCGGCCCCAAGAGCAGATACGTGGGCGAGACGGCCAAGAACCAGGAAATCTCCAACCTCAAAAACACCGTCTCCTCCTTCGTCCGCCTCGCCGGCCGCAACCTCTCAGATCCCGATGTCCAGGTCGAGCAAACCTTCGTATCCGCGCCGCTCATCGACATGGGCGGCCAGGTCGGCGCTGAGGTGACATACTTGGGCAAGAAGGAGCAGTTCACTGCTACCCAGATCACAGCCATGTTCCTCACCAAGATGCGCGCCACAGCGTCTGCCGAACTAAAACTTCCCGTCAACGACGTCGTCCTCAGCTGCCCCGTCTGGTACACCGACGCCCAGCGCCGCGCCATCCTCGACGCTGCTGACATCGCTGGCCTCAAGTGCCTCCGCCTCATCAACGACAACACCGCAGTCGCCCTCGGCTGGGGAATCACAAAGCTCGATCTCCCAGCCCCAGAGGAGAAGCCACGGAGAGTCGTCTTCGTCAACATCGGCCACAGCAACTACACCGCTACCGTCGTCGAGTTCAAAAAGGGTGAGTTGGCTGTCAAGTCGAGCGCCTGGGACCGACACTACGGTGGACGCTACATCGACCAGGCCCTTGTCGAGCACTTCGCCAAGGAGTTCAAGGACAAGTACAAGATCGACGTCATGGAGAACGGCAAGGCCCGCCTCCGTTTGGCTGCTGGTGTCGAGAAGCTCAAGAAGGTCCTTTCTGCAAACAACCAGGCCCCCATCAACGTCGAGTCCATCATGAACGACGTCGATGTCCGCGGCATGCTCAAGCGCGAGGAGCTTGAGGAGCTGATCAAGCCCCTCATTGACCGTGCTACCGCCCCTATCGAGCAGGCTCTCGCCGAGGCCAAGCTCACCACCGCCGACATCGACGCCATCGAGATGGTTGGTGGCTGCACACGTGTGCCTGTTCTCAAGGCCAAGATCCAGGACTACTTCGGCAAGCCCCTCTCCTTCACTCTCAACCAGGACGAGGCTGTCGCTCGTGGATGCGCTTTCTGCTGCGCCATCCTCTCGCCAGTATTCCGTGTCCGTGACTTCTCCGTCCACGACATGGTCAACTACCCTGTCGAGTTCACCTGGGAGAAGTCAGAGGACATTCCCGATGAGGACACCAACCTGACCGTCTTCAACAAGGGTAACGTCATGCCATCGACCAAGATCCTGACCTTCTACCGGAAACACCCATTCGACCTCGAGGCCAGGTATGCCAAGCCCGAGCAGCTGCCAGGCAAGATGAACCCCTGGATCGGCCGATTCTCCGTCAAGGGTGTCAAGGAGGACCCCAAGGGCGACTTTATGATTTGCAAGCTCAAGGCACGCCTCAACGTGCACGGTGTGCTCAACGTCGAGTCTGGATACTACGTCGAGGAAACCGAGGTCGAGGAGCCGGTTCCCGAGTCTCCATCAGCGGAGAAGAAAGAGGGTGATGTACGTTCTTCCGAATTTCCTACTGATCTTAGTAACGGCCGGCAAAGCCCGCCTGAACCTGCCGCGAAACGACGAAAACCTAGCGCTGATCCTGTACTTGGGCGTCCTGCTTTTGCGCACACAACAAATGAGCTAACAGATAATGCGCAGGCAATGGACGTTGACAAGGACGCCTCCAAGGAGCCACCCAAGATGCGCAAGGTCAAGAAGCAACAGCGCAAGGGTGACCTACCACTATCAGCAGGCACTGCTTCGCTTGACGAGGAGACCAAGCAGACCTTGGCCGAGAAGGAGAACTCCATGATCATGGAGGACAAGCTCGTTGCCGACACCGAGAACGAGAAGAACAACCTTGAGAGCTTCATCTACGAGCTCAAGGACAAGATTCTCGACGTCTACGCCGAATTCGCCAGCGACGACGAGAAGGCAAAGCTCAACACTAAGCTCGAGACTATCGAGGTAAGTCTTGCTAGCGGCACAGAGCAGGAACCGCGCTAACATGCACACAGGAATGGTTATACGACGAGGGTGACGACGCGTCCAAGGCACAGTACGTCTCCAAGAAGGAGGACATCCGCTCCATCGCCGGTCCCATAATTCAACGCTACAACGACAAGATTGAGAGCGAACGACAAGCGATCATGGAGAAGCAACAGAAGGAGCACGCAGCTAAGCAAGCCGAGCTCGAGCGTGCAAAGCGGGAAGCCGAGGCCAAGAAGCAGGCTGAAGCGCCGCCGGCGGAAGAGCCCAAAGACGCGGAGATGACAGATGCTGAGGCACAAAAGCCTGAAGGCGTTGAGGAGGCTTCTTAAGCGAGGCATCAGCGTAGGCGTAACGGCAAGTGAAAAGCATTTGGTCGACGTGGTATATAAGGCCACGTTTGGCACGAGGGAAAGTGTCCTATTCAACTTTTTTTCCTTTTTTTTTCTGTGATGAGATCATGGTAATGCGATGCTTATGATAGACTAGTCCATAGACGAACGAACACGATATCCGGTTTTGGAACTAAGTTCCATTACTTTCATAATCTTATCAAAGTCCTTGCTGTCTGCTTTTGGAGAAGATGCATCTGAAGCCGCTGAATACCTGTGCAAAACTAGCTGAGGCTGTGCCTTCATGTTGGTACCCTAGCTAGGGACTACTCTCGCTATGCACTCAGAACTTGGCCTGTCAAATCAACTTGCTACTGCGAAAGCTACATGTCAACGCAAGAGCACTTTCGTACGGAGAAAGTCGGAGACAGGGTGTAAAACCTGCAAGTGAGTGATTCGATTTGCTCAAGGGTGTCATTGTCGTCTAATTGGTGGTCCATTATCCACCGGTCTGGACGGGCTGTGGATCTGTGCCTATAATCGGTAGCCATAGAGCCCAAAGAGTCAATTGCAAACCCATATGCTCTCGTTGTCAATCTACGGGTCGAGTATTCGAGGGCTACGACTTGTGAGGAGGCGGAGGAAACACCTACGTTGAGGGATATGGTAGGGTATCTACGAGCAACATTCCACTACCTAGTCTCGATTTGCTTACTTTGCTAGAGTACCTCTGCTGAAGATGCCATCTTGCTGGGATACACATGCGGACTGGTTTGAGGCTTCTGAAAAAAAAAACCAGCTACCGCGTACGATCGCTTCCATCATGGCGTCCTGGTCATCAGACCGGCTTCTCACGGTAACGCTGTAGATTAAAGTATTATGCACAGCTTCGCGACTCTACACATGCAGAGCTGTCTATTCGGTTCCAGTCTAGAGGATTCCAATCGACTCCTACAATCAATGGAAAATAGAGTGATGTGATTTTGTTATTCCCGCTTTTTTTTTTAGTTTGGCCATCGCAGCGTATTCGCCTGTCACTTAGATTTATGCCTGTGCTGGATTGCATCTGGCCAGTTTGAGGGCGGTAGCTTTGCCGATTCTGCTGTTTGCTCCAGTTGTGACAACAAGTTCGTGTGTAAAAGAAGGTCTTAGTATAGTATCCATTGTTACTTGTACGCAACAGAGGGAATAATGATGCAGTAAGCCATTGTAATAAAGAGCGGTAGCACAGGGCAGCAGGGAAGAATTCTTGTATTGCATCTTCATCCTCCTGTTTTCGAGATATGTTCGTGGTTCTCATTCAATCTTGTACATATGCACCTGCTTGTTTGTCAGTAACTGCCATGTTGATTTCCCCAGTTGGGAGACATGTACCTCCTCCTCCACCTCCTCCACAGAAAGCGTAGAATAAATATTCATTCTCTCCCTTATGTACTTCTACCACCCTGCCATCAGCTGTAACAGCAATGATGGCGAGCACCTGCTTGTTAGCCAGTCTATAGCAGCTAGTATAAGCGTTATATCCACCGCCCTGGAGAAAACCTCCTGCAGTACCTACTTTCCCTCCACCTGCAACGATCTTGAGCATATTCGTCTGCCGCATCAGTGTCGATCCGTCATACGTTTGTACACCAGCTGCATAGTTTACAGCCCTTCCTGTGTAGGAGCTCGTAGGTAATGTGTAATCCCTTTGAGGTTATGTGTCCACATACTTAGCGAGTACCCACCAATTGCTCTTTTATTGAAGTCGTGACCTAAACTTTTGATTACAAGACGCATGTTGTTGTTTCTAGCACAGTTGACTGCAACCTGTAATGCGTCTTGCTGTAGTTGCTCTGACGACATACTCTGGTCAACCGCCTTGGGTACAGTTTGAGTTTGCCTGTGAGGTCGGTGTGTAGGTATCTCCAGATGCCCACCGGGACACGATACTTGGTAGGTCGTTGGAAGTGTCGTAGTCAGGACAACGAAGATGAAACCATCACTGTGGCACGAGTAAACTCACTCTAGGTTCCTGACCACCTACCTACTCTTCAGCTGCTCGCACCTCGCTGCATTGTAGCCCTCACCAATGACTTGTTTGCGCACCCAATCGATGTTGAGAGCAGTAGTCGTCGCTGTGAGTAACAGGGAGGAGAAAGCCACGCAAAGCATATTTACCAATTGGAGGGTGCAAGTGTAGTGATGTAGAAACGTAGAGATGCTGAGGAAGGCGCGGTGGGATTCACTAAGCGACCTCAAAGTGGAAATCCCGGTCTAGGTTTACCCTAAGCCCGGTTGCAGCACGACTAAGGAGATGGCGGAGGAAAGACAGACGACTTGAAAGAGTTGGGAGATGTTTCTTTTCATAGGAGGAGTTATCATGCAATACGACAATGGGACAAATGATCATGGGGGATAGAAGAAGTGCGCCATGCGCTGTACATAAGATCGTCTGTCCCTGAGATCCAATCTCATCTAGCCCAACAGTAAAGTTACACATTCATCTCAAATGCACCGAAAACAGAATCAGATTATAGCAGAAGCTCAAGAGGGTTCTCAACGGCCTTCTTCAGCTCGCGCATGAACTCGCCACCGACGGCACCGTCGACAACCTTGTGGTCGAAACTGCCAGTGATGACGATCTGGTCGTCCCACTCAACGTTTGCTGTGCCATCCTCTGCCTCGCCTGGTACTGCAACCTTCCTTGTTGTGCCGATTGCGACGATGCAAGCTTGTGGGGGGTTGATGACAGCGGTGAATCGCTCAACAGCGGGGTTCATTCCCATGTTGGAAATGGTGATGGTTCCACCCTGGTACTCATCGGGCTTAAGCTTGCCGTCGCGAGCGCGCTTGCCAAGGTCCTTGATTTGGGATGAGATGGACTGGAGGCCGAGTCCGTTGACGTTCTTGACGATAGGAGTCATGAGACCGACGGGGGTGGAAACAGCGACGGAGACATCGACAACGTTGTGCTGACGGATGATGACCTTGCCGTTTTCCTCGCGCCATGACGAGTTGGCGGCAGGAACCTTGCGGGCGGCGACAGCAAGAGCCTTGACGAGCAAGTCGTTGACTGAGAGCTTGTACTTGCCGTCAGCCGAGGCATTGAGAGCTTCGCGGAGCTTGAGAAGCTTGGAGACGGAAATGTTGGAAGCGACGAAGTAGTGGGGGTTCTGCTGCATGCTCTCGGTGAGACGGCTGGCGATGACCTTGCGCATGCTGGTAGCCTCAGTGTCCTCGTACGCAGCGGCACCTGCGGAGGCGCCAGCAGTGGGGGCAGCACCTGCGGCAGGCTTGTACTTCTCAATGTCCTCCTTGGTGACCATGCCGCCCTTTCCAGTGCCCTTGATGGCACCAATCGGGACACCCTTCTCGAGCGCGAGCTTCTTCGCGGCGGGGGAGACGCTGGGCTGGCGCTGAAGAGCCGTCTCTAGGCGGTCACCGGTCGACTCGGACTCGATGGCAGCGGGCGCAGACTCCTCCGCGGCGGGGGGAGCAGTCTTGGAGCCAGTGTTTGGGGGCTCGCTGGCCTCAGCAGCGTTGCCCTCCTTGGAAGGAGTGTCGGGCTTCTTGTCACCGCCGGCGTCGTCGATGGAGAAGTTCTCGAAAGCGGACACGTCCTCGCCCTCCTCGACCATAACAGCGATGGGCTACAAGAGTTAGCATGGCGTTCCTGTAACCATGGTAGCCTGAACTCACGCTTCCGACAGCGACATCCTTCTCGCCAGCGTCGCGGAGGATCTTGGCAATGGTACCCTCTTCCTGGAACTCAAAGTCCATCTGTGCCTTGTCCGTCTCGATTTCGACGAGCACATCACCAGGCGCTATCGAGTCGCCAACCTTCTTCTGCCATGCGCCAATGTTTCCGGAGGTCATGGTTGGGGAGAGTGCGGGCATGCTGATAACGCTGTGCGAGGGGTAGGCTGGGAACGAGATGCGTTAGCAATGCGATGACCACCGGAGTTTTTCATCGCGCAGAAGACGGTGGATGTGCTCACATTTCGAGGCATAGTATCGTGCAAGCGCGGCCAGAGCCGGTGTGCGTCTGTTCACCGGCGTGTCAGCTGTGCTCTTCAGAAGGGTCTCTGGGTGCACCAAGACACCAATGCAGGCAACTTACGCAGAGCATCTCGAGGTAGGGAGAGCGCCGCGCAGGGCAATTGACCCTCTCGAGCCCAATTGGCTTCCAGCCCTGGAGAGCAGAGTTGTGGTGGCAGGCATTGTGTCGGGATGCCGGTGCGCTGAGATTTACTCGAAACGACCCAAATAGGCGTGGGTGGAGAAGAAGAGACTCGTCGGGCGAGAGCGACAAGCTACAGCTGTATGCTCAGGCGCTGGTCGGGGCTGGAGGAGATGGAAGGCAGTTCAACGAAAAGTTTAGTGCAGTTGTTGGAGAGCCGGCGACTAGCGTTCTCTCCCGATGAGCGTCTATGCTGTATGCGACATTTCCCGGAAGGCCCTGTTCAAGTGTGGCTCGGGACACGTGGCTGGTGCAGACGAATGTGGCGTCCACTAGCGCGTCCCTAGCTACCAGTGGACTGGTCGTCGGGGTACGTAACTAGTAAGGAAAGTCACAAAGTGTCATCTCACTCAGCAACCCTGCAACTCTTCTTGGACCATACGTGGTTTCTCCGATCCGCTTCCCGTCTCTGTACTGCATTGCGCCGGTGCAAGTCGCCACTGCCTTGTATCCACCCCTTTGCGTCGCTGCTTCCGCCATGGTTGCTGAGGAAAGGGCACTACTACGAATCTCCCGGACGTGAATGAACTATGGCCGACACCGACCCCCCGCCAGCGCAGAAAGAGGAAGTTGAGAAGCCTGATCATATGGAGGAAGAGAAGGAGACACATCCATACAACACAGGCGGAGAAGAGGAAAGCGGCTCAGATTCCGAGTCGGAGCAGGCGTCAGAGGAAGGAGAGGATACGTCTTTCCCAGCGCCGGAAGCCCCACAGGAAGAGGCGGATACTTCGACTTCGACGCCGACTTCGACAGCCGCGCAAGCACTCAATGTACCCGACGGAGGAGATGCGCCGCGATCATCCGAGCAGATCTTCGACCATCGCCTGCCCATCGAGAGCCGACCGCGAACAGACTCGCAATCAACTGCCGCCACTACCGCCACGCGACCTTCTACAAGAAGCTCTTTAGTCTTCGTCGTCACTGCACTCGAAACAATAGCAGCCTCAAAAGATGCCAGGAAGAATAAGAAGCTTGGAGATAGCACCAATGCGGCTCTGTCTGCGATCAAGAACGAGGGCGACCCGGCGCGCATCAACCCCGAGGTTCTCTTCGAACCACTCCAACTCGCCTCAGAGGCTCCGAGCATCCCCGTATCCATCACAGCACTCGATTGCATCGGCAAGCTTATCAGCTACTCCTACTTCTCCGTGCCTGCCGAACCGCGAGCCGACAACAGCGAGGTACCTCCTCTGATCGAACGTGCCATAGACACAATATGCGATTGCTTCCAAGGCGAGGCTACCGCGCCAGAAGTGCAACTACAAATCGTCAAGTCGCTGCTGGCAGCCATCTTGAACGACAAGATTGTTGTGCACGGAGCGGGACTGTTGAAGGCTGTGCGACTTACGTACAACATCTTCCTTCTTTCCAAATCTAGCGCGAACCAGCAGGTAGCACAGGGTGCATTGACTCAAATGGTCGGAACCGTCTTCGAGCGGGTCAAGACGAGACTTGCTGTCAAAGAGGCTCGATTGAACTTGTCAGGGTCCTCCTTGAATGGCAAGGGACAATCGGAAGAGAGTGTACAGCAAGACGAGGGTAGCTCAGAAGATATCAATGGCGCCGAGGCCAGTGGTGAAGACGAAAAGGCGGAGCACGACGCTGAGAACGCCGAACCTAGCGACAAGGCCGTCGACCGACACACGGGTCCCAAGATCACGCTGCAAAGCTTCGAAAACAACATGAGCTTCAACGACGACCGTATACACGACAACGCACCAACGCTGGTCACTCGCATAAAAGGCAAAGCTGGGTCGCGACATGTATCTGGGCAGGAGAGCTCGCCTCATGTCAACACTGAAGAAGAGGAGGAGGATGAAATATTCGTCAAGGATGCATACCTCGTATTCAGAGCCATGTGCCGTTTAAGCACGAAAGGTTTAACAGTGGATCATGCTCACGACGTGCGATCGCAAGGCATGCGCTCCAAGCTTCTCTCCCTGCATATGATCCACACCATACTTTTCAACAACATTGCTGTATTTGTGTCACCAAATGCTACTATCCGCAGTGGCAGCGACGAACCGACAAGTTTCATTCAGGCCGTCAAACAGTATCTCTGCTTGAGCCTGAGTCGCAACGGCGCAAGTTCAGTGAAGCAGGTCTTTGAAGTTGCCTGCGAGATTTTCTGGCAGATGCTCAAATACTTGCGCATATCTCTCAAGAAGGAGGTCGAGGTATTCCTAAAGGAGATTTACCTGGCAACTTTAGACAAGCGAAGTGCTCCTGCATTTCAGAAGCAATATATTTTGACAATATTCGGAAGGCTGGCTGCAGACCCCCGAGCATTGGTAGAAATCTACCTCAACTATGATTGCGACCGCACTGCACTTGACAACATGTTCCAGCGCGTCGTTGAACACCTGTCCAAGATATCGAGCAACCCTGTCACTATTACAGCCATGCAGCAGCAAGCGTACCAGGACCAGCGAGAGAAGCAGGCGCGACAGATGGACTGGCAGAGTCGAGGCACATTACCGCCATCACTCACGACCGTCTCCATGAATTCATCGCACGAGACAGAGCATGGCTACCCCCAAGAGTATGCCATGAAGCAGGAGTCTCTCGAGGCCCTGGTCGAGATACTCCGATCTCTCGTCAACTGGGCTCAACAAGCTCTGCCCGAGAACACCAAGCAAAACAACCCGGACCTGCGACCATCACTCGACGATCTCCGGGTGTCAACAGACACTAGACTCGCTGCAGAATCTCCAATGGTGGGAGCAGACTCCGGAACTGTTACGCCGCTCGCCGAGGATGACTACAGTCAACTTGAGAAGGCAAAACAGAGAAAAACAGCCCTCACAAACGCATTGAGACAGTTCAACTACAAACCTAAGCGTGGACTAAAGACGTTGATTGCAGAGGGTTTCATTCCCTCAAACAAGCCTGAGGATATTGCTCGCTTCTTCCTCGACAACGACCAGATCGACAAGACGGCACTGGGAGAATTTCTTGGTGAGGGCGATCCCGAAAACATTGCCATCATGCATGCTTTTGTGGATTTGATGGACTTCACCAAAACCCGCTTCACGGACGCCCTGCGACGCTTCCTCCAAAGCTTTCGACTGCCTGGTGAAGCCCAGAAGATTGATCGTTTCATGCTCAAGTTTGCTGAACGATACATCACTGGTAACCCCAACGCATATGCTAATGCCGACACTGCATACGTTCTTTCATATTCAGTCATCATGTTGAATGTCGATCAACATAGCAAGAAGATGAAGGGCCCTCGCATGACGCCGGCGGACTTTATCAAGAACAACCGAGGTATTAACGACTCAGCTGATCTGCCGGATGAGTATCTACAAGGTATATTCGATGAGATCTCGCAAAACGAGATCGTGTTGAACACCGAGCAAGAGGCTGCTGCAGACAAGGGACTGTTGAACCAACAACCCACGGGAGGATTGTCTAGCATTGGACAAGTTCTAACGGGCGGTGCACGCGACCTACAGCGGGAAGCGATTGTGCAAGCCTCCGAAGCAATGGCTAACAAGACCGAGCAACTTTACAAGCAGCTCCTTCGGGCTCAACGGAGAACAGCTGCAGCCCTTCCAGTCTCCAAATTCATACCCGCGTCATCCTCGAAGCATGTTGGACCCATGTTCGAGGTCAGCTGGATGCCGATTTTAACTGCTCTCTCAGGCCAAGCTCAAGATCACAATATTGAAATTGTTCGCTTATGCATTGAAGGCATTAAACTAGCGATTCGGATATCGTGCTTGTTCGATCTCGACAGCTCACGACAAGCTTTCGTAGCTTTCCTCGCGCGCTTCACCAACCTCTATAATGTGAGCGAGATGAAAGCTAGGAATATGGAAGCGTTGAAAGCCCTGATTGAAATTGCGCAGACGGAGGGTAACCTTCTACGGGAATCTTGGCGTGAGGTCCTCACATGTGTTTCACAGTTGGACCGTTTCCAGCTCATCTCTTCTGGTATCGACGAACGTGCCGTGCCGGACGTGCTCAAGTCAAGTTCAGGCACCGCACAGTCGCGTAAAAACCTCAGCGTCCCGGCTAATCGTCCAAGACCCAAGTCACAGGCGAGCACCATGAGCTTCCACTCTGAAGTAGCTGAGGAGAGTCGATCCACCGACATCGTCCGAGGAGTAGACCGCATCTTCACCAATAGTGCAAACCTGTCGGGTGAAGCCATCGTGGACTTTGTCAAAGCCCTTGTTCAAGTCAGCTGGCGAGAGATCCAGTCGTCTGGGCAGAGCGAATCACCGCGTACCTACAGTCTGCAGAAGCTCGTGGAGATCAGTGGCTACAACATGACGCGTGTCCGCTTTGAGTGGACCAACATCTGGCAGGTGCTTGGCGCTCACTTCAACGAGGTGGGATGCCACACCAATACCAACGTCGTCTACTTTGCTCTCAACTCGTTACGGCAACTTTCCATGAAGTTTATGGAAATCGAGGAACTACCGGGTTTCAAGTTTCAAAAGGACTTCCTCAAACCCTTCGAGCACATTATCAACAACACAAACGTTGTCTCAGTCAAGGACATGGTACTACGTTGCTTGATCCAGATGATACAGGCACGAGGGGAAAACATTCGATCAGGCTGGAAAACCATGTTTGGTGTTTTCACTGTGGCCGCCAGAGAACCCTACGGTATGTTGTTTTCCCATGTTGATATGCACGGCCACTAACATGTAGCAGAGGGCATCGTCAATCTCGCATTCGAGAACGTCACCCAAGTGTACAATACCCGCTTTGGCGTAGTCATCTCCCAGGGCGCGTTTGCAGACCTCATTGTCTGTCTGACTGAATTCTCGAAGAACTTCAAATTCCAGAAGAAATCTTTACAAGCAATAGAACTGCTCAAGTCTTCTGTACCCAAGATGCTACGGACACCCGAGTGCTCTCTATCCGCCCGCGCTGGATATTTGAAAGATTCAGAGAAGGGCTCTTCGATACCCAAGCAACCCAGCCGACAAACTCAGGAGGAGCAGTTCTGGTTCCCAGTTCTATTCGCCTTCCACGACGTCTTAATGACTGGTGAGGATCTGGAGGTCCGGTCAAGAGCGTTACAATACCTGTTTGATACCCTGATTAGCTATGGTGGCGACTTCCCGCGCGATTTCTGGGACATGCTTTGGCGACAGCTCCTGTACCCCATCTTCATGGTTCTGAAGTCAAAGTCCGAGATGACAAAGGTTCTGAATCACGAAGAGCTTTCAGTGTGGCTTTCGACTACCATGATCCAAGCTCTCCGCAACATGATCAAACTCTTCACCCACTTTTTCGATTCGTTGGAGTACATGCTCGACCGATTCCTAGATCTCCTCGCCCTCTGCATATGCCAAGAGAACGACACCCTAGCGCGCATCGGCAGCAACTGTTTACAGCAGTTGATCCTGCAGAATGTCCAGAAGTTCCAGGCTGATCATTGGAGCCAGATCGTCAAGGCGTTTGTTGACCTCTTTCAAAGGACCGAAGCAACAGCACTGTTCTCTGCTGCGACCAGCGGCTCATCCACGCAGCCCGCTTCGACGAACGGCACTGGCAATACATCGGATCTGACAACGCCAGCAGGAGAAGGACCGCCTGGCGAACTCTCACTGCAAACGCCCGCCGAAGAACCGAAGATGGACAACGCACTCGGAATCAACGGCCTTTCAGGCGCGAGGCGACCGTCTCTGGTGACTTCAGACTCTGCGAGCATCAGTGGCGGCGTTGAACAGCGCATGCCATCGCCGCTACCCAAGCGCCAGACTCAAGAGCTGGAAGACTACCGTCCCGACGACCAGAACCTCCAGCAACCACCTGTTGTCGTGACCGCTGCCCGCCGTCGCTTTTTCAACCAAATCATCACGAAATGCGTTCTACAGCTTCTTATGATCGAGACGGTGCAAGAGCTCTTCACGAACGAAGCCGTGTACGAAAAGATCCCATCCGACGAACTTCTCCGCTTGATGGCCGTGCTGAAGAAGTCGTACCACTTTGCTAAGCGCTTCAACGCAAACCGCGACTTGCGATCACGTTTGTTCAGGGAAGGCTTCATGAAGCAACCACCAAACTTGCTGAAGCAGGAGAGTGGATCTGCCTCTGTGTACGTCAGCATTCTGTTCAGAATGTACCACGATACATCCAATGACCGCGCCGCCTCGCGCGCGGATACTGAAGCGGCCCTGATCCCACTCTGCGAAGATATCATTGCCTCATACGTCGACCTCGACGAGGAGACCCAACAGCGCAACATTGTTACTTGGCGCCCTGTTGTCGTTACTGTGCTGGACGGGTACACCGGCTTGCCCGACACGGATTTTGAGAAGAACGTCGACATCTTTGCGCCGCTTGTCGTCGGACTTTTAGGTACCGAAATGGCGCCTGATGTTCAAAGAAGCGTGCAAGCGCTTGTGGGGCGCATCTTTGAAACGAAGCTGGGTATGGAGAAACAGCCGCTCATGCCGGCAATTAGTCGGAGTCCACGGGGCAGCTTTGTGGGCAGCCCGAGCCAGAGAAGGGCGAGCAAAGGTGGACGGTAGAGTGAGCTTTTCGCTTTGCACTTCTATAGTTTCTTTCCAAGGTTCGTTAATTCAACACCTGCTGGTTTATGTTTTCCTCTTTAGGTCTTACTCGGGAAGCCATGTTTACCTGCCAGCTCAGCATTTTTCTGTTCTTCTTCTGGGTCCTAAGCATTGCCGCTGAGGCCGGGCTTTCTTCAGAGGGCGTTTATAGGCGCGAATTTTGGTTGTGTTGTACAGTAGCACGATATCAAAATCTGCATCATCTTATCAACTCTTTGTTCAGTTTCGCATTAGAGTGGAAGAACTGAAGCAAACAGCATACTTTACTATCCTTTCTTTTTGTCTAGTAGTTCTGATGGTCATCATCGAACTTGTTTGCGGGATCACCTGGATCGACAAAGCCGCTTCATGCAGGTACGACCGGGGAAAGCTTAAACCCGAAAATGCTCAACGTCATGGAACCTAATTGCCGTTGCTGGTAGCATGTACCGCCCAACACACAGGTAAGGAACATGTAAGGGTAATGACGTTTGTTAGTCTGACATCATGATGCAGGAGCGAGAGGAAGCTACAATGCTTCTTGTATGCAGCATGTCTCACATCCCCTCAACAAGACAACGACCACAACACAGACTTACCAGGAGAACATTACACACAAGATGCGATCCTCACTTCTCTCAGCCGCTGTCTTGACAGCAAGTGCAGCTGCGCAAGTCAACTTCCAAAACAGCAGCGGCACAATTCTGCGAACCGACACAGGATCCTACGACCCTGAAATAGAAGAATACCACTACTATCACTCGCAATGGCCCATAGGCCTCGCCATATCGTCCACAGGCCGTTTCTTTGCGACCTACACACGCGGCAGCTACGCCTACACACTTGGCGAGGTCGTCAACAAAACAGCAGAAGTCCCCTATCCATCCGCAGGCCTCAATCTTCCCGTCTCTCAGCTAAACACAAGCTGGAATGGCATATCCTTCGGTAGTGGAAACAGCACCGGGCTGGTCAGCGTACAAGCTCTATACATCACCCCAGAGAATGATAGAAGACCAGAAACCCTCTGGGTAGTAGACACAGGCCGCCCCACCATCATGGACTCAGCCGGCGCGCCATCGATGCCATACGCACAACCCGGTGGTCCCAAGATCCTCGGTATCAACCTAGGCAATGACAGTGTGTATGCGACTTACACGTTCCCGTCCAGCGTCCACTTCCCCGACTCTTACATGAACGACATCCGCTTCGACCTGCGCCCAAACACCACGGCGTCCGGATCAGGCGTCGCATACATTGTCGACAGCAGCGACGAAGGACGTCCCGGCTTCATCATCTTGGATCTAGGCACGGGTGAGAGTTGGAGAAGGCTCACACAACATCCATCTACATTGCGTGTCGATCGTGACGTGCCTTCCTACCAAGGCAACCCTTTTTACCAACGCACAATTGGCCAGCCCATCCAAACGCTACGGGAAGGCCTTGATGGAATACAAATCAGTCCCGATGGCTCGACGATTTACTACAGCCCCCTGACATCTGATTATCTATATTCCATTCCCACCGCGAATCTGCTCACACCTTCCTCCGACCCCCTCGCAGAAATCATGGCTGCGAACAACGTGACCAATCTCGGTCAACGTGGCGGAAACGCAAATGGCTTTGAGGGAAGCGACAACGGACTGATCTATCAATGCATGCCTGAGCACAACGCTATCTATGTTTACAATCCCGAGACGCTGCGCACGGAGCCTTTTGTGAGGGACCCACGCATTATTTGGCCGGATGGAGCGAGTATAGGTGAAGATGGGTATTTGTATATGAATATCAATCAGCTGCCGTATCAGCCGAATTGGAATGAGGGAGTCGATGGACGGATATTCCCTGGGGCGGTGCTGAGGGTCAAGTTGCCGAACGGGGCGAGGAAAATTATGAGTTTGAGCTGAGGGTTACGTATGACAAGGCTTGAGGAAACGGATCAATACAAGATTAGAGTGAAATATGCACATGTCAATATCCCATCACCAGTTATGAGAGGCATCAAGCAAGAGATTCCGTCCCGATGATGATATTTTCCTTTGTTCATCTTACTGGACTCATGCCTCGTGAACTGCATGTCTGTACAGTGAAGACACTGTATGCAGGACTGCTATATACAGTTGGACATGCCCATCCATGACATGGAGAAAGAAACTTTTGTCCCAAACCCGGTAAAGGTATCATAGCGATGACCATAGAAATGTAGTAATCCTTCAACGCCGCCAAATGCGATAACATCCCGTAGATACTTTAAATCGACTCCATGGAGTGACAAAGGTGTCGTAAATGCACAAAAGACGAGAGAGGATATCTCTACTCATCTTGCTTGATCTCAAGCTTGCTCTTCTTGGGGCTGCCCTGGGGCTCGCCGTCATCAGCCTTGCGCTTGTTGGAGGTGTCCTTGACAATGGGCACGCCATGAGCGTCGCGCTCAATCTCCTTCTTATCCTCCTTGTGGGTGGCGCGGTCGTTCTTGCCGTCCTTGAAGCGGTCCCGACGCTTGTTCCAGTCGTCAGCGTCGACGGAGCCATTTGAAGCGCTGCGGTCGCGGCGTCTACGGGGAGAACGAGATCGGTTACGGTCGCGGCGGTTGTCGCGACGGTCGTTTCCACCACGTCCACCACGTCCACCGCGGCCCTGACCACGACCTCCACGGCCTCCTCCACGGCCGCTGCGGCTGAAGTCTCCGTTAGCCTCGCGTTGTGCTTTGCGCTGCTGGTACTTCTCCTCCTCGGTCAACTCCCAGTCGGGCTTGATGCCCTTCTCCTGGCACTTCATGACAATGTACTCCTTCTTGCCCATGGTGACAAGTTCGTTGCCGTTGAACTTGGGTGTGGGGTCAAGTTCAAGGAACTGCTTCTGAGAGTCCTCGGAGTCGAATTCGACAAAGACGCTGCCCTTCCAAGCACCGTCGTTCTCGCGACGCTTGCGGATCATGACTGCGCCGTAAGGACGGAAGAACTTCTCGAGCGCGATCTGGCCGGCGTCCTCTTCGCTGCCGAAGCCCTTGACGTAAGCGCTTCGCTCCATGTTGTTGGACGAGTTGTTCTTCAGGCGGTAGAAGAGTTCCTCTGTGGTAGGCGGGTTCTTGTCGTCACCCTCCTTGGTGGGAATGGAGAGGGGCTCCTTGCGCTTGACAGCTTCACTGCCAGCCTTGCTGTACTCGCCATCGTCGACGACATCGAGGTCGTTGCTGTCGCGAAGTGCTTTTACAACAGCGGAGTAGGGCTTGAAGCGGCGCATGCGCTTGAAAGTGCAGATATGATGGATGGAAACAGGTGTGTTCTTAGGGCCTTCAAGCACCTTGAACATGTGCTCGTCGGTTGCCAGATTCTGTGCAGAAAAGTAAAACTCAACCTTGGAACTGTTAGTAAGGCGTATCATGGCTAGCAGATTGGGAGTCATACTTGGGCGCGGATCTCGTTGGGATCGTCAGATTCGGGGAGATCGTCAAACTCTTGGTTGTTCTGCCTGCGCAAAGATTAGCATTAAAAGACGCAGACTCGAACAGCTAAGCGCACCTCTTGTTACGGTTGTCGCGGAAGTTGCCTCGGCCACCGCGACCTCCTCGACCTCCGCGACCACCATCGCGGCGGTCGTTGCGACCAGATCGGTCATTGCGGTCCTCGCGACGGCCGTCCTTGTCCTCGGACTTGCCGTTAATCTCCCACTTCTCCTCGCCGTTCTCGGCCTTGGAAACCTTCTCTTCTGGCTTGGAGCCGGCAGTCTCAGTCTTTGATTCAGACTGGACGTTGGCTGCGTTCTCAGTCTTGGAGACTTCAGTGGGGTTGGCGGCTGCCGCAGCAGTAGTCTGTTGGTCTGCCATGGTTGATACGTGTGCAGCTTGAGTCGCGTATGTGTGTAGAAGCTGCGAAAGGCAGTTTTGAGGTTGCGACAAAGAGGTTGGATGTTGTTAAAGAGAAAAAGGTTCCAGGTGAGAGACAGCTATGGTTCTTAGTGGGGAATTTTCGATGCAGGCGGGCACGGACCGCTATCCAGATTTACGTTCGCTGCGTGGGCCGCTATTGTAACAATATCACCAATTCTCGATCCGCCTTCGCCATGCCGAGGAAGAAGCCGAGGTTCCATTCGCTGAAGAAGCTGGTATGCTTGCCATTGTTCGCGTTGGATGCACATGGGCGGTGAACTGACACTCGGCAGAATGTCCGCCAGAACTGGTCGCGGTGGTCATTGTACGCTCTATCACAACTCAAGGCTCCAAACGTCACCACTCGAACATATTTCCAGCAGAAATGGACCGCCAAGGCATCTACAAGAGCATACCATGGCGAACACATACGGGAGAAGAAGTGGAAGCACATGTTCAAACGCAACCTGCCAGCAGTAGTGGCCATGGACCATAGATATCTCGCCCAACACGATGGTTCAGAACAAGCGGCTGGACGAGGAATGGGTGCAGACTCACCGGAAAAAGCGAGGAGACCACCAATGACACCATATATGCAAATGGCGTATTACCCATTGGAGAGGAGACTAGACACAGCCATCTTCCGGGCCTTGTTCGCAAGTAGTGTCCGACAGGCCAGGCAATTCGTTGTCCACGGCTTGGTGAAGGTCAATGGCAAGAAGGTGCGCAGTCGTAGTATATTCTAGGCAAGCACGGCTGACTCGAAGCAGATGGTCTACCCCGGCTACGCACTCAACCCAGGCGACATGTTTCAAGTCGAGCCCGCGTCCGTCATGTTCGCAACAGGCGCCCCAAAAGAGCGTTCGTCAACCGCACGTCGCATCGCCAAAGAGAAGGCAGCCGCCCGCGCCGAAGCCCGCGAGCAAAGTGGTGGACAGACGCCCAAGCAGCCAAAAGAAGACGACGTCGTCATCTCCCGGTCCACGCGCGAAGAACCCACGCCCACGGAGCTAAAGAAGCAGCTACAAGACCTGATGGAGCAAGTCGACGGCGTTTTAGCTGAAGACGTCAAAGCCAAAGACAAGCAAAAGTTCCGCGCCTTCCGTCAAAGCGTCAAGAAGGCGATAAGTCTGTGGCGCACCGCGAACCCAGAGACCATCTCGACGCTCGATACGCAATTCGACTTTCTCAAAAACCACATCGCCGAGCGTTCTGCTGCCCTCACACCCTCCTCGCCCAAAGAGGCGTCCGCCGCCGAGCCCTTCATATCAGAAGAAGACCAAGCGCGTCTCCGCTCCGCATTCGAGAAACTCAGACTAGAGACTGAGCACACATCGGCGTGGAACAGGCGAGATGCTCAGGCGCCTTACGCGACGCCGTGGCGGCCAAGAGACTACATGAGTGCGTTTGCGTTTATACCGCGGTATTTGGAGGTGAACCAGAATATCTGTGCTGCTGTGTATTTGAGGCATCCGGTCGCTAGACAGGGCTTGGCTGAGGTGCCGACACCGTTCCACATCGAGACGGGTCAGTTGGCGTTCAACTGGTACCTGCGAAACCGGTAAAGCGGGTGATGGTGGGGAATGTGTTTGTACATTATGTAGATGGACCGCTTGTAGCGGAGCTGAATTGCCACGGTATAACATGGTCATTTCTTGATATCTGCAAGCATGGTGATTTTGTTTGTTTCAATAAATTGATCTTACAGACTTTACTAATAATGCAGGTTTGGCGCATATAGCTGCTATGACCGTGAAACAAGAACGCGTCCTGCGTATGTGTGTATCCCCTCGGCGCCAATAGGCTTAATATTATACAAGAGGACGGGAGAAATATTAGTGGGCGGTGTCCTCTAGCCACCCGTTGATCAAGACAGTAGTACTGCATCAACATTGCTTCAAACAAAGCTGGTAGTGTTACCAAAGGCATGCTTACTGGGGGCTGCTCCTCATGCCAACCCGACAAAAACGCCCGAATCGCGTGGAAAAAAAATGCCAAAGCAAGGAACCTGTCTACAAGTCAAAGGGCGTTCGACAGTTGAAACAAGAAAAGCCAGGTGCTGCATCAGTGCGATGCCGTAGGCGTGGATGTGCAACAGTGCGACGTCTTATGCGTGCGGACTGTGGGACTGTGGGTACGCAAAGGGTCGAATCCTCCACGTAGTGGGTGCCGGGTATGAGGTGCCAAAGACGGGTTAGTATGCCATTTGAAGGCATGGAGACTCATGTCTTCAGTCGGCGTCCGACTCTTCGTCGAGCGTCAATATACTGACAGGGTATCTGAGTGTTTCCGCGCTCGGCCTGGGGCTTACATCGACAACACTACTGTCGGGCGTCCAATGCGAGCTACGTTCGGATGCGGTAGACTCGGTCGTGTATTGCCCAAAGCCGTTGGCTACGACATCTGACGCCTCGAGGTCCGATTCGTAACTCGGAGGCTCCGTGGGCGTGCATGAACGATAACTTGGTAGACTTTCGGTTCGAGAGAGCGGCCTTGAGGGAATCTCGGGTAGTGAGGTAGGTGGGTAGGTCGATGCTGTCGAGAGAGGCGAGCATGGTGCTCGAAGCCGTTGTCGTTGACAGTCGCAAGGCGTGTTGTTGATGGCCCTGCCTTCTTCGGCGTCTCTTACAAGATCGTTCACCACGTCATGGGCAGCCCTTAGTTGCCTAATCTCTTCCTGCATCGCATCTTCAAGCACACCCTCTTGTTCCGAGATGAGCGCTCGCTTCTCCTCGTAGTCCGCAATGCGTTGGTTGTCTCGACGGGCCCAATTGCCACGCCACCAACTGCGCCATGCGTGCTGTCGGGCCGCCCGGCGATAGGCACGAGCGTTTAGTCGTTCTTCTCGGGCGGCAGCACGCTCGGTCCTTGTTCTCAAGCTGCTGCACTTGTGCCGGATTACGGCGACGAGGCAGCCACAGCAGAGAACACCTAGAGTGATTTCGAGGGCAAGAAGGTAGGGAGACGTATTGGTTGGCCGAGGCGGAAGTTCATTCTGTGCACCATCAGTATCAGACAACTGCTATTCGTCTTCAATAGGACAGCGCAAGAAGGTCACATACTGCTTTCGCCTCGTATACGTGGGGCGTTGGCGACCCAACCTTGAGGCGGTCTCCAGACATCTGTGCTACCTGTGCAGCATGACCATGTGACTGCGCGAACACGTCCTCAGGACTACCCATGTCTTTGGATCGGTGGCTGGGTTTGAGACGGAAGGACACAATCTTCCAAGCGCCGTGAGCTTTGTGGGCAATAGTCTTGATGATACACGAGATGCCGTCACATTCACCCAGCTCGTGGGACAATTCCTGTGCTTCTTGCCTAAGGTGCGAGTGGATCTGCTTTTTCTTCAAGGCAATGAGGGATTGTATTGCCTCAAGTTCAATTTCAAGGACCTTCAACTCGCGGATTCTGTCTTCGAGTGACGGCACTTTGCCCTCTCCTTCCGAAGTTTGGTTGGTAGTGGACAGGACGAGACGCAGAGACTGCGGGGGCTCACGCCAGGATTCGGCTGCGTCCTCGTTACTGGCAGAGGGGTTCGGGACCGATTCAAGCCTGAGCAAGGAAGGAGGTGATGTTTGTTGTTTGAAGGAGATTGTAAAACCTGAAGGTCTGTCGACGGGCTTGCCGTCGATGGCCTTGATGTTGACTGTCACTACCTGGGCAGCCTCCGTTTCCTCGGTGGCGTGGAGACAAGCCGTCTCCCATTCGAGATCCAAGTCGCGCCGCAGAAACCATTCATTCTGTGTGAGGTCGGTAACGCCTTGGTAGGAACCGGAGCCAGATGCGAAGTCGCCGTTCCACTCTTGGGGAAGATAGACTCCGTTTAGGGTGATGTTGGAAGAACCGCAAGCTTGATCCTGAGCATGACTGGTGAAGCTCAAGATCTAGGGAACGTGAGCAGGTGGCATGGTATTTAGGTGCCTGAGGGTGGGCCTTACCAGAGACTCGTCATCCTGGCCCGTGTGATGGTGGCCAAGACAGCCATTGCAGGGAACACTGAAGGTAGCTTGCGCGTAGTTTTGTTGAAAGTCTAGCAATGTTCAGCAGCTGCCTAGATATGGCAAATGTGGAACGGTATGAGAGGAATGCCGACCTAGTTGCAAGAGATTTCCGTCCGGGCGAGCAACCTGGCGCTCGTGTTGAGGTATGACGGCGGAGAGTACAGGTGCCACCCATGCGCAAGCTGACAGCACTTTGGACTTGAAGGAACGCATATTTAAAGCAAAGGAGAACACGGTCCAAACAGAGCAAAACGACCCGAACAGCGCACGACAACGCCGGCCCGCAATGAGAGTGAAGTTTGGCGGGTTATGGGACAGATGTTCGCAAAGGTGTGGAGATCAGGCACCAGTCGGAAGGGCGATTTGGTGTATAAGGGCGCGGAGCTGCTAGTGGCCGCCGTCAGCGTGAGAGTGGCTTAGACGTCCGCTCACGATTCAGCTGCCAGCGCTATGCATAATGCAGCGTGATGAAACAATGGGAGACGGCAAGTTTGGGGGGGAGAGAATGCTAGAATGTATGGCAAATGTGACTGTGGTTGCGATAAATGCCATGATTGCTGAGCACCCTGGGAGGCCGGCTAGCACGGTCGTTGGTGCGCTTCTCGTCCTTGCTACCGAATACCTGGTGACATGCGCCCGTGATACCAGGAACTTGTGGGAGCTTGTCCCGGTGAGCACATGCTCTGAGCATCGCATACCATAGTGATCCTGAAGCTGCTGAACACATGTCTTCTCCGCACATGGCACGTGCCCGTGCAACAGGTCGGGGTAGTAGGGTCCACACGTGCGCATTTGGATGATATCATATGTAGACAATCCCATCTGGCTCGGGGCCACAGTGCTCAGCAGTGCATCTGCTCCATTCGCTGTATGCTGGGTGAGCCGAGATGTGCATGGAAGTGCTTGGTCGCACTTCGTAGGGCTGGCTGCCAAGACCAGGTGGTCCAAGCTTTCGCGGCCTGCGATGCAACGAGGAGGGAGATCATGTTCACTAACCCAACGACGTATCCCGCCCTTGTCTCTACCCAATACTAGCGACCTCTCCAACAGCGTCGCGAATTCCGTCGTTCTTGGACTACCAGGAATACAGCACCGGATCCGTTCGCAGAAACCCACAACGCGACAATATGGTACGTCACCTCGTGCACCAACAGCTCGCACACCTTTTGACTGACTTACTTCCAACTTAGCTTCCATTGGGCCTCTTGACGGCTGCGACTGGCCATCCCATGCTGGTGGAACTGAAAAGCGGCGAAACTCTGAACGGACTGCTTGTCAACTGCGACACATGGATGAATCTCACATTAAAAGAGGTTGTGCAGACGAGTGCGGACGGTGACAAGTTCATGAGGTTACCAGAAATCTACGTTCGCGGAAGCACAGTCCGTGTCCAACACCCTTCTTTGTAAGGCTCTACTGACACATATTCCAGATAAAGTACCTTCGAGTGCCAGACGAGATCGTCGACGTTGTAAAGGAACAGCAAGCCAAGGATCAAGCGAATCGCGGCGGCCGAGGAGGTGGCATGCATGGGCGAGGAGACCACCGGGGCGACCGTGGTGGAGGCAGAGGCACGAGGGGACGAGGACGCGGCCGCGGAAGAGGAGGTGGCGGTGCTTGAAGCTGGACTTATACCCCACTGCAGCGGCAGCCAGCGCACGCGATACTTGTACGGATAGCGGCGGGTTGATATCCCACCATCGACTACCAAGCAAGAATACAGAGGAGCGAAAGGGCACCACTATGGACCGTCGAGTTGAGCAGACTGCTATTGATGCTGCCCTGGGACAAGGCCTGTTCCGAGTGTCAATTCCAGCAAGAGCAGCATCATCTTCCTTGTCGCGTCGTACTTTTACACTGAGTACTCGTTGCTCTTCTGCTCGGTAAGCATAGCAGAAAGTCCGCTATTATGGGCACAACCTGAAGCTAGCGACATGACACGAATAGGTGTCAGCATATTAGCCCCATAGGAAACCCTGCAACGACAGGTACATGGTCGTTGGTTCCATCTCCATATATCTTGGCTGCAGTGACACAAGTACCCAAACAGCTTGGTGGCCTGGCCAAGTCGTACGCTGATGCGGGGCACGCCTTATCTCCCGAGCTTCTAGTGCGGTCGTAGTTGTCTGCTCCGGCGACTCTCCGTCTGCACCATGCTATAAGACTTGCGCCGTAGCCAACATACGCTCAACGCCCCAGCATTTATCAGTTCATTCTTCGTTCTACATGACAGTCCAATACAGCCTGTAGAAGACGTTGCTTGTTTGTCTACATTCAATTCCCTTACGTGCTCAAAGTCTGGGCATCTCTCTTGCAAATATATTGACCTTCACTCTCGACTTCGCTACGCCTAGTCACCACAATGGCAAGCTTCACCATTTCAGATGATCAACTCGATGAGTTGAAAGGTCAGGTAGCTGTCATTACTGGTAGAACACCATGTTTGGATCTCATCTAACAGCCCACTCACGAATAGCAGGAGCATCTTCAGGCATAGGGCTTGCAACACTACGAAGGATCATCAAGCACGGCGGAAAGGTCTTTGCTAGCGACGTTAATTCGCTTCCTGAGCTTGAAGCATCATCCGTTCCTTTCTTGAAAGCCGATGTCACTTCATGGAAAGAGCAACTCGACGTTTTCAAGGCGGCAGAACAAAAGTACGGAAAGATTGACCACGTGTTTGCCAATGCTGGGATCGGGAAGACATTGACCTTGTTGGACGATGGTGTCGATGAAGATGGCAATTTGCTTCCGCCGACGCTGAACACGATAAACATCAACTTGATCGGCGTGATATACTCTGTGAAACTAGCCATACACTTCATTAAGAAAAATCCGGATGGTGGCAGTATCGTCATGACAGCATCAGCATCAAGCTTTGCACGACTCGCTGCTGAAGATTATAGTAGGTCTAAGCAAACCACATAAAGGCTCAATGCTAACACCCATCAAGCCTCAGCAAAGCATGGCGTTCTTGGACTCTTACGTTCTCTGCAACCTCAACTTTACCCCAAACTCCCAGTTCGCATCAACGCCGTCGCCCCGTCCTGGACCGACACGGCGATTGTACCACGCGACGTTGTCGCTGCACTAGGCGAGGGCAACTTACAGTCGGCAGATGTTGTCGCCCGCTCTGTGGCACTGTTGATGGCAGATGAGGGGCGCCACGGAGAGCTGGTATACAGCGCAGCAGGCAGATTTTGGGAATTGGAAAACGGGAAGACGGGGTTCCATGCTCTTACGCAACAGATGCTGGGGGGCGATAAGGATGAAGAGACCAAGGAGTTGCTAGCCATCGGATAGGGAGTGGACGGTGTGACAGACATGATGTCAGAGAGGGAGAGGCAACACCATACAAACGACACTTCGATGGCTGTTGAGTAGACATCTGGGATATGGTAATGTGTCAGAAATTCAAAGGTTGAAGAAAAGTCAAGTCGCTGTCACGCGATCAATAGCGCAAGCGGAACGGTACAAATAAGTTCTGTTCGCTACCAGGGATATCTCGCTGAGCAGGAGCTCTTGACGACTTGCAAGGCTCCCGGGAGCCACTCCTGCGTCGTTGGAAGTTTTGGTATGCTTTAACCTGGATCGACGAAGCAGGAGATGTTTCATATGACGACAGCCGCTAGTTTGAACAAAGACTCCAAGGAGGGGCAGTGATACGTTGTGTTGAAACAGGGCGGCGTTACTGTACATGCAATGCGCGCTGGCAGCGACATCAATTCTGATGCCGGAGTGCATTGGCTGTAGATTCAAGGATCTCTAGCACATGGCGTCTTCTCTAGGAGTCGCTGCATGTATGGTAGGTTTTGACATGATGAGAACCAAATGCACATACTAAATGGACGGAAGCTTTCCCACAAACGATCCAAGGCTTAGCGAAGACCATGTTGTTTGCTGACTCGCTTCACGTATGCACAAACACCACACAAACCCTTACTTGCCCATGGATATCGGACAGGTAGCCGACTATCAGTCTATCAACGACTTCAGATATCGTGGTTTCTGATGCCTCCGAGTACCAAGCGTCGTGGCGTCGCGGGCTAGATAAGGTGAAGTCTTCACCTAATGATGCAACTGAATTCAGCTCCACACAAAATCCTAAGCTGAACACGACCACATACCGAACTCGACACCCGACGGCTGTCCGCCTCCAAACAGATGCGGCCGCCGATCATCGTGGAGTCTGGGGTAGGTCCGCCTCCACGCCGAGTGGATACTTGCAGCTAGCGCCTCTCCCTTTTGAGTGCTAGTCACGACAGCCACGCACTTGGCGCACACGCGCTCCATTAAAGTACGTGCTGACGAGGACAATGGCCAGGTCCAGCTGCGGGCCGGTGTGAAGAAGAGTCCGCCGAGGGGGTGAAATAGCTAGGTATAAAGCCGAGGTGCGACATTACGACTTGCTCTTGTTGCGAAGGTCGCCCTTTCTCCTTGTCACATTGTCACTTTGCCATGACTCAAGCCCAGACGGGTTATTCGGCCGAAAAGTTCACGCCGAACCAGCATGAAGACGACAAGCATGAGGACGCGCATCAGATTGCCGGGCACGGTCATGCTGCTACGGACATGCGAGTTCACCCTCACCATCACCGGGCGCCTTTTCCATCTAACAATTGCACAGCTACGGACACGCCCTGATGGAGTTTGACAAAAAGGCCGAGTCACGTCTGAGGCTGAAGATTGACCTGTACATCATCCCGACTGTGGCCCTCCTCTACCTCTTCTGCTTCATCGATCGTGCCAACATTGGAAACGCTCGTCTAGCCGGTCTCGAAAAGGATCTTGGGCTCACTGGCTACGACTACAACACGGTCCTCTCGGTCTTCTACATTAGCTACATCATTTTCGAGATTCCTTCGAATATATGCTGCAAATGGATGGGTCCTGGGTGGTTCATCCCCACCATTTCCCTATGCTTCGGCATCGCATCAATTGGCACGGCCTTTGTTCATGACATCAGCGCGATTTGTGGAGTCCGCTTTCTTTTGGGTATCTTTGAAGCTGGCATGCTACCGGGTATTGCGTACTACATGTCTCGGTGGTACCGACGCTCCGAGCTCGCGTTCAGACTGTCTCTGTACATTGTAATGGCTCCCCTGGCAGGTGCTTTCGGAGGCTTACTAGCTTCGGCAATCCTTACGCTCGATTCCTTTGGCTCACTCACACGCTGGAGGATGATTTTCGCCATCGAAGGCATAGTTACCTGCTGCTTGGCACTTGTTTCCTTCATTACGCTTACAGATCGCCCGGAGACTGCGCGCTGGCTGACTCCTGCGGAGAAGGATCTAGCCATTGCTCGTGTCAAGTCCGAACGTGTCGGTCAGAACGAGGTACTGGATAAGCTGGACAAGAAGAAGACACTCCGCGGCATCTTCAATCCCGTAATACTGACCACCTCGTTCATCTTCCTACTTGACAACATCACGGTACAGGGTCTCGCTTTCTTCGCGCCTACTATTGTCAGGACGATATACCCACAAGACTCAGTCGTCTCGCAGCAGCTTCACACTGTGCCACCATACGTCGTCGGTGCCTTCTTCACCATTCTCCTACCCTACCTGAGTTGGAGATACGACAGGCGCACAATCTTCTTTATCCTAGGAGCACCCTTCATGATGATTGGATATATCATGTTCTTAGCCAGCACCCAAGCAATGGCTCGATATGGAGCCACCTTCTTGATTGCATCGGGAGCGTTCTCGTTCGGCGCTCTCTGCAACGCCCAAGGCTCCGCTAACGTGGTATCCGACACTGCGCGAGCATCCGCTATTGGTAAGTAGTTCAGATTGTGAACTTTGGGAAGCGCAAAGTCTGACTGGATACTTAGGTACTGTTGTCATGTTTGGCAACGTAGGCGGTTTGATCTCGACGTGGAGCTTCTTACCGACCGATGCCCCCAATTATCCCATCGGTAACGGGCTCAATTTGGCGACCAGCAGTACGATTCTGATATCGAGTATTCTTCTCTTGCTCTGGATGAACAGAAGCAACAAGCAGCGTGAGAGTATTGATGTTGATCAGGAGCTGGCAGGCAAGTCAGAGGGAGAAGTTGAGGACCTTGATTGGAGACATCCGTCGTTCAGGTGGAGGCCGTGAAGGAAGACATGCAGCAGAGTGTGTTGACCTAGTATCAAAGAGTGTTGCAAACTCTCTAGCTTGCATGAACATGTAAAATGCAATATGATGTACTATAGTCGGAGGCGAATAGTAATGTATGTGGGCCACCAGCAGGGATTGAGTTCGACTAGGACAACATGGGATGGTAAGATTGGCTATCTAGTACTTGGTTTGGCCGCCCTTGGCGAGTATTACAGCTTCCAACCTCTGCTTCATAGTATTTAGTAGAGAGGAGAGAAATTCTGGTGTGATAGAATCCCAAGCTTCTAATACTGTAGTGCGAAGCTCTTCACAGGTCCTCTGCCTTCCATGGGGGAGATCTGGATATTTGATTTCTATGAAATCCTTCATCTTCTTCCACACTGCTTCAAGGGGATTGAGATCTGGAGAGAAGACGGGCCATGACAGAGTCTCCACCCCTCTTGACAAGAGCTCACAGCGTGTAGCCCTTGAGGCATGATATGGAGCGTTATCCTGCATTAAAACCAACCCTGTGCGCATCATCATCCACCCCTCAATTAGTGGAAGAATCCTCTCACAATAGGTTCTTGTGTTGACAGGCCCCCATTCCTTTTCCCAGAGCAAACAAGGACCTTTTTCTCTCCCATTGAAGCAAGCCCAGAACATCAAACCTCTCCTTTTTGGCACTTTATCCACCAAACAGGTACCCAGACTCTCTCCGGGTAACCGATTAACCCAGGTTCTCTCGTGCCAACCCCCAGTTACCCAAGTTTCATCACTCCAGAGTATACTGTTCCATTGCTCTGGTGTCCAGTGGAGGTGGTCTCTTGCCCAGCTCACTCTTGCCCGCTGCTCTAGGGAGAATATAGGAGGTCTGCCGGATCTCTTCTTTGGGGTAACAGGGCGAGAACAGACATAGTTAACCTGCCTGACGGAGAATTTCAAGTGGTCGGCGATCCATTGTTGTGTGTGGCCGGCTCGATAAAGTGTCTGTACCATGAGCCTTTGGTCTCTGGTCAGTTGCTTTCTGTGGGTTGGGGTGCTGGGTTCGTCCATCGTGGCTGGCCTTGGTGAGAGAAACTGCCCTGGAAGTTGGGCTGAAAGGAGCTGAAGTAAGGGGTTGGACCCATTCGATGTTGCGCCGGATCGCCATTTTTAGCGTCTCCACATACATTAATTTTGACCGAGTTATGTCCGTCGTGCGCATCCCCCGCATTGATCGATAAGGCAAATCCATGGCCCCGAACGCGACCTCGGTCCAGACAGTCTTTCGTCATGCAACCGAGCACGACAATGATGAATAGTCATTTAGACGACCTCTCTTCCCGTATAGACTGCATCCATCTAATCGAAAATCCTCCTTGGCCCACTCGTGCTACTCTACAACCTCACGCATTACCTATACTGCACCTCGGTCGACCTTAGCAACCATGCCGTCAGCCATTGTGATTAGACAGGTCGAAGGCAAGCCAGGACAAGTGTACTACCCCCTTGAGAAGATCACGGTCCCCGAACCCAAGCCACAAGATAATGATGTAGGTAGCCTTGGGGTCAAACCGCCAATCGCGCGTGAACTAAGGATCAACCCAGGTCGTCATAACCCTTGCAGCAGCCGCCCTGAATCACCGCGACCTCTTCATCCGTCAACACCTCTATCCAGGCACGACCTTCGGCGTCCCCCTCCTCGCAGACGGCGCCGGCATCGTCTCCTCGACCGGCACGTCTTCCTCCGCGAAAGCGTGGCTCAACAAGCGCGTGCTCCTGAATCCCGGAACGGGCTGGAAGGATAGCCTCGATGGCCCGGAACATCCCAAGGGATACTCGATAATGGGTGGCACCAAGAGTAACCCCGTGGGCACACTCCAAGATATGTGTGTGCTGGACGCGGGCGAACTGGAAGAATGTCCTGAGCACCTCAGCGACGAGGAGGCTGCCGCGCTTCCTCTAACCGGCCTGACCGCCTGGCGCGCATTTTGGGTCAAGAGCGGAAACGCGGTCGCAGGGCGGAATATTCTCGTTACAGGCATTGGAGGCGGTGTGGCGCTCATGGTTCTGCTTTTCGCCGTAGCACAGGGCTGCAACGTGTACGTGACAAGCGGGAACCAGGACAAGATTGACAAGGCAGTCAAGCTAGGTGCCAAGGGCGGTGTGATATACAAGGAGAAGGATTGGGACAAGAAGCTACAGGCCATGTTGCCAAAGGACAGACAATATCTCGATGCTATTGTAGATGGTGCGGGAGGCGATGTCGTCAAAGTGGGTAGTAAAATACTCAAGGTTCGTCCTGTTCCTCACCCCTCCCCTCTCACAGCAGTCTCTAACTTTGCAACAGGCTGGTGGCGTCATCTCCATCTACGGCATGACTGTATCTCCCAAGATGGATTTCCTCATGTCCGCCGTGTTGCGCAACATTGAAGTCCGCGGCTCCACCATGGGTTCGCGGAAGGAATTCGCCGATATGGTGCGCTTTATCAAAGACAAGAAGATGAAGCCTGTTGTGAGTCGCAGTGTACAAGGTCTGGATATTGAGAAGATCGAAACGCTGTTTGAGGACATGAAGAGTGCGAGTCAGTTTGGCAAGTTGGTCGTTACCCTGGGGCAGGGCAAGGAGAGTAAGCTATGAGGTGAAATTCTGATATGAAATTCTGTATAGCGACTACAATGACTTTTTTTCTTCTTTGGTGCAATGCCCTATCAATGTGCTGTTTGGCTTGTTGTGTGGTGATGTTGTGGAGCGGTCGAGTTCACTCCACCTTGAAGAGGTGCACCCCACCTTGTACTACGATGCCTTTCTAACCATCTAGCGAGCTGGGGACACAGCGGTATTTCGTTGTACAGACCAGATGAAACACTATTTGAATGACCTAACGCTACTACTGCACCTGCTGGTCGACGACTAGTTCGTGGTACACTCGTCCGAGATGTTGGCTCGAGACTATGAATCAGAGCATCATAGACTTGGTATGTAATTAAGAGGTGTTCTGTAGCAGGAGATATGTGAATTTCCACCCCGACCGCCCAGAGCCTCGCTGGTTCTATGAGGTTGAAGGGGCAAGGGAGAGTCAGATATCTGAGTGAGTGTAGGGTACGAGAAATGTAGGCAAAAAATAACAATACATGTGCATTGCTTCACGCATGCAGAAAGCTCATCGGAATTAGAGTTTGCATGCAAATACCATTGGATTCTTATGGGGGTTTCCGAAGTCGTCTATCGAAAAGGAGGGTCTACAGCAGAACTTACCCGATGCAGTATGAAGTAGCGACTTTATGCTCAACAACCACAAAAGGTGGCCAACGTTCATAGCGGACGATGCTTACCAAATCCCCGAAATCCCCATAACCCGTACAGGCCATCCCTGCATAGCACCAGGAACGGACAAACGCCGCTAAACCCGCCGACCAGGCAGATAGGCGTGAAGGCGTCCGTCTCAACGAACGCACGCGACGCGCGCCATAATTGTTTTTCCCAGCTGAGAGACCAAAACAAGTCCCAGCAACGAACCCTTTTTCATCATCGTACAGAACCAGGGGGTTCTTCGGTCAATAACATGTGGAGCTGTTGAAGCGTAAGAGTGCGGAGTCGGATATAACGCCGTTTGTTGTAGTATCGTCGATGACGAGATGATCTATACCTAGCTTACAGAGCCAACACCACCACAACAACGACAGCCAGTCAGCTAGCAGCTGAACGAAAGGATTCACGACCTGCATATCTGACCGATCGACAGGAACAGCGACCGCAAATTTCTAATCCTTGTCTTACAAATCTTTGTGCAACACCCGTTGAGAGAGAGAGGGAGGAAGAGGGAAGGGACGGGTATAAGGCAGGAGAGGGAGACCAGCAACCATGAAGTTCATCAAGCAAATAGCCCAGCGCTTGAACCCCGACTTGCACATTCCCGGGTCCGACAGCCCACCTTCGTCACCAGCACCACTACGGAAATCGAAGAGTTCATCCACGCTGCTAGTAAAGGAGAAACGAAAGAGCCTAACGACCCCGCCCGCCAACATTTCACTAAGGAAGAAAGCGAGTTCCATGTTCCTAGCCCGAGGATCCAATGTACAAGATTTTGCGACTTGGGAGGATTCGGCAGCAACGACACCACCACTACCACTACCACTACCACCTCACGCACGGCACTCTTCCAGCCCAGGACTAAGCTCAACCGCGACATCTACAAGGACGCGAGGCTATTCCACGCAGACATCCACTCGAACTTCGACAATCACCGGCACGCCAGAACATAGAGCTTCGTCTCCGACACTGCCTATCGCAGTAGCCATGTCGTCTGTCCGCTCCTCTGAAAAATCACTGCCCTACTTTCCTCTCGCCGGCCAAGCCAAAGACGGGTATTCCAACGCCGAGGAGGCTACAGCGACGTGTTATTGCGGCGCGGTTCAACTTGCCTTCCCGGTCGAGGGTCCCGGATTGGTATCGACATTTGTGTGTAACTGTACGGACTGTCGGAAAATCACCGCGAGTATGTTTGCTTCAAACTTTACGATCAAGGATAGGTCCGTCGCTTTCTTGTTTCTCTTGCTTCCATCACGTAGCGATGTTGCTATCGCATCCTAGCAAGAAACAACTAATCTAACGTGCTACAGCCACCTCCGCCACCTCCGCGGTCAGGAGAACCTCTCCGTCTACAGTCAAGGCGCCACAATTGCCTCGGGCCACTCCGTGGCAAATCACTTTTGCAAAACCTGCGGTACGCTCATGTACCGCGTTGGCGGCGCCTTTCCTGCTTGTTCCATCTTGCGCTTGGGTACGGTGGATGATTTTAATCTCGTGGAGACCAAGCTGAAACCGCAGCGTGAACTGTTTGTCAAGGATCGTGTGAGTTGGTTTAGTGGTGTGCAGGGGGCTGAGGTGAAGAGAATGCAGGCTATGTTGTGAGGGGGACACTTGAAAGGGGGCCATGGTGAGGGATGAGTACAGGGGAGGGTGTACTGTAGGTAGGGTATTGGATCGGTAATGGTGTAATATCAGCATTGAGGTGGAGGAGTAAAAGTATGTTGGATCCCGTTACGGTGTTGTGAGACGATGAAAACAATGCATTAGACGAGTATATCTCGGTGTATTAATATATTGCATTCATGCGGAGAAACTATCTCGAAGACATCAAGAAGATCTCTTAAACTGCGTCGCTACAAGACACTTCACTTCCATTCACGTAGAACGAATAACGCCACGTTGATGATGCATAGTGATAACAGGAAGAAAAAAGACGTTGCAGAGGCTTTTTGGAGCACGTCACCTACCTATGGTATCACTCACAGCCACTCGTCCACATCATCCGCAACATCCATGTCCGCGTCCACTCCACCGGTCTGATGATTCTCATCTTCTTCAACCTTGATTTCCGGCTCTCCGATGGTAGCGGAAGAGTCATCATCATCGTCATGATTCGCTGTGGAAGCGTCGGTTGTGGTCGTGACAGATCGCAGACCACCGAAGGCGTCGTTGGGGACCCATGCGAGATCGAGCTTGCCAACGCCGGGTATATTGAGGGATTGGTCGAGAAAATCTTCAGCTTGATATCGTTCCTTGAAGGTTAGAATGAGGGCATCAGCTTCCTCGGGGTGACGTTGGATACTGCACTCGGGGATGTTCTAGACATCATTAGTGGACGAACACAAGCACATGAGCCAGCTCCACTTACAAGAAGGTGCTGCCTCAAAGATTCATCCCTCGGTGTGTCCGGCTTGATGCCCGTGACAGCCAGGCGCCTGGGTCGATTGTCCAGTTTCTTGTTCGCTGCCCGACCAGCAAAACCACCTGTACGACCACGATACGCACCCCGGTAAGATGCATAGCCTCTGCCTCGAGGTGGGAAGGGCGCATAACCCCGACCTCGATAGATTCCATAGAACGCGCCATGACCGCGTTCACTAGGCGAGGGCTCATCGGGACCATGCTGATCGAAAAGTTCCGCAGCCTCGGCTTGGAGCGTCGCAAGAGTCTGCGAAAATTCGTCCGATGGGTCACCCGACAGTTCTGCAAGTTGACGCTTAATCTCTGCTATCTCTCTGTTCTTTTCCTCTAGCTGTTTCTCGATCTCCGCGGCTCTCGCATCTGCTTCCTGAGCCTTACGGCGGCGCTCCTCGAATGCCTTCTGCGCCTCCGCCTGCCTGATCGCAATCGCCTCAAGGTCAAGCTTTTCTTCTTCTTTGCGCTTTGGATCATCCATATCGGCGTCTTCATCCTTCTCGTGTGACAACTTTTCCCCTGTATCTGGCCCATACCAGTAAACCTTGACGAACCGGTTCTCGAAAACGGCCTTGGGGCTATGAAAAGCCTGATTAGCAGCCTGGCGATTAGCAAATGTGATGACCGCCAACCGCCTTCTGGGGTGAAGTTCCAGATTGGCGATATCACCAAATTCCGAGAAGTAACTCGATATACTGTCATCATTGAAGTATTGTTGTGGAATCTGTTCAACAACCAGCGTGGTGTTCGATCGGTCATGCGAGTACCCCGGCAAGGAGAACGAAGACCGTGGTCTACGGCCCTTAGTTGAGTGTGGCTGGCCGCCCGAGGCTGTGCGTTTTCCAGATGCTCTGTGTGACTGGACTGCAAGGAACGACTGCTCTGGATCGTACGCAGGAATCTCGTCGGGCGAAACAGTCACAGCCGCATCGCTATGCTCGTGTGGACAAAGGCTACCCAGCGCGCAGAAGCCCCTTTCGTAGTAATCCGCACACTTTGTCTTAGGTCGGCCTTGGTTCGAATCACCGTCTTGCCCGTTAGGGAAAGGGAGCTGAGGCATGCCCGGCAGATTCGCTCCGAACGCTGCTGCCATTGCAAAGAAGGCCATGGGATCTGAGGGATCGAAGGGTAGAGGCCCCGGGGGTGGTGGCGGAAAGCTCGTGAAGTTTGGCATGCTACCAAAGGCATTCTGTGACCGTACATCTCCAGCTCCAGGATTCCTACCGCCTCTACGGGCGGTGTGCTTCGATGGCCTATTGTTCCCACCGCTGCTGCGGTTATAATGTGGATCGTGACCTTCTCGTGACTGGCTGTCACCCCGTTCCAACACCTTGCGCTTCCTTGACTGATTCGAACCATCTTGATATATACCTTGCGCGGTCGGTCGGTCGGGTAAGTGGTGCGGTGCCATTGAGTTCCTAGTGGCGGCAGGACCTCTCGGGGCCCCAGATGGCACATTTGACGGATGCGGTTCGTATTCGAAGTTCGCACTGCCCACTATAGACTGTATGGGCGCTGACTGCGAGGCCGGGCCTGGTAATTGTGGGTTTGCATCGATCGCTTTCGGTTCTGGGAGGTAGCGCTTGGCTTTGAGTCCTGCAATGATGTCTTTTGCGAAAGGTTCAGTGCCTTGCATTTGTTAGCTACAAGGTTTGACATGGTCTTCCTATGCGCTTACTTTCTCGGCCAAGAAAATCTTCCAGCGACTCGACCAGAGTACGCTGAACGTTTGCATCTGTATCATCAACGGTGACGAGCGCGGCTACATAGTCAGCAAGGACTCCACCTTCAGCATCGGAACTGCGCTTCTTGTCAGTATTTTGCGACTGCGCAACAACTTTGGTGAGAGCGATGGCTAGCTCTAACTTACATGTTCTCGAGCTTCGGCAGTAACCAGCTCTTGAAATCAGCATGATCTTTCTCTTCGAGTAACATCGAAGCTCTTGTGGACAACTTCTGCTCTCCCCTACGTTGCGCAATCCTATCAATATAAAGTCGCCGTTCTGATACTGCGTTGCTGTTGTTGGCGTTTCCGGTGGAACCTGAACGGAGCCGAGCGTACTTCTTTCGCGTTGTTCTTAGCGCGACGACAATGTCATAGCTCTCTTACTCGTGGGCACATGACATCAATGCCCCACTACATTCACTCCTAATAACATTACCTCTACCGTCACGTTTCACACATGCAATACATACAGGAAAACGTACACTTGCATCGCGATCATCATCCACAGTCATTCAACGGCTTGTGCCTGCATGTTAGCACCAGCATCATGGTGGCAATAGGCAGACATATTGTGCGATATAGCTTGATTTTCTCCAACTATATTACACTGAGAACAGGTAAGGAAAAGGGTCATCATCCGTATCTTTCGTGCAAAGCCCCAAAAACCTGACTAATATCAAGGGCGAAACCGCCCGGACCGACATTTACTAGTTCTGATTGCTCCAAGGGGGAGCCGTTTGCGTCATACATCGACCAGCGGCCACGAGCTTGCCCATGACTGTCGGATGACCCAGAATTGCGAGGAAAGAAAATCTAACACTTTTGCTAGCATTCCCTTATAGCTTGTCGTAGTACTGAAAAACTTGTTAGTATCTGCTGGTTTGTTGCAATTCATGAATAAACTTACGTTGGAGACATCAGGCACCTCAGTCTTGATACCCTTGCGCTTACGCATGTCGAACACGATCTTACCGACCATGGTGGTGGCGTCAAGCGGTGAGCCACCCTGGAGATGTTGCCAATGGTCGAAGACTTGTTGTGGGAAGGCCTGTCCACCGGTGGCGGCACGGAGATCGGCGGTGAAACCGAAAGACTCGTTGACGGGGAGGTAAGCCTTGACGTTGAAGAGAGGAGTACCAACACGCTGGTTCTCCTCGAAGACGTGACCTCTCCTTCGGGTAAGGACACCGTAGATACCACCCATAGCCTGCTCGGGAACCTGGATCTCGACGAGGTAGACAGGCTCGAGCAGAGTAGGCTCGGCAAGGAGAGTAGCGGCGTAGAGGACACGGCGCGCGGTAGGGATGATCTGACCACCACCACGGTGAATGGCATCAGCGTGGAGAGTGACATCCATGATGTTGAAACGGATGGAGCGCATGGGCTCCTCAGCAATGGGACCTTCCTTGGTAGCCCACTGGAAACCAGAGACAACAGAGTCCTTGATTTCGCTCAGGTACTGGACGGCCTTGGTCTGGTCAACGAGCAAGTTGGCGCCGGTGGTGTCGGGACCGAAGCACCAAATCTTACGGGCATCGGTAACGTCCCAGCCGTGCTCGTCAGCAAGGATACGGGCACGCTGCTTGATATCGTCACGAGGAGCGATCTTGCCAGACTCGATAGCCAGAGAGACGGCCTCATCCAAAGGCTGAGCAGTGAGGTAGAGACGGTTGTGCTTGTTGGGCGACTTGGACAGCGCAGTGATGCTGGAAGTGGTGTTGACAGTCTCACGGTACTGGACGACAGGGTCGGAGATACGGAGAGGAACACCAGCGTGGTCCTCCTCGAGATCCTTCAAGCAAATCTCCAAGTGCAACTCACCGGCACCAGCAACAACGTGCTCACCGGATGGCGAGATGTAGGTAAGGACGCAAGGGTCGGACTTGGAGAGACGCTTAAGACCCTCGACGAGCTTGGGAAGATCCTGAGCGTTCTTGACCTCGACGGAACGCTGAACGACGGGGGAGACGGAGAACTTCATAACCTTGAGGTTGTGGGCAGTCTCGTTGGTGGTGAGGGTACCAGACTTGAGCAAGAACTGGTCAACACCGACAAGACCGAGAATGTTACCGGCAGGGACGTTGTCAATGGGCTCAACGAAGCGACCCATCATGAGGATGGTACGCTGGATGGCCTTGATGAACAGGTCCTCCTTCTTTCCGGGCTGGTAGTTGGGGCCCTGAATGCGGACCTTGAGACCAGAGCGGACGGTACCGGAGAAGACACGACCGAAAGCGTAGAAACGACCCTTGTCGGAAGTGGGCACCATCTTGGAGACGTACAGCATGAGGGGACCGTTGTGGTCACAGTCTCGGATACCGATGGCGTTGACGTCGTCGTGGGGACCCTCGTAAAGAGTCTCCATACGGTACCTCTGGGCGGTGACGGGAGAAGGAAGGTGGAGAATCATCATCTCAAGGAGAGCATCGGCGGCGGGAAGGAACTTCCTCATGACGACCTTGAGGAGCTGCTTGCCCTCGAGATCCTTCTCATCGGAGGTGAGCTTGATCTCAAGCTTCTCGAGGAGAGTGGGGATCTCGTCGGTCTTGAAGTTCATGACAGCCTGGAAGATGCGGAAAATGGGGTCCAAGATGAACTGGTTGAAAGCACGCTCAAGGGTCTTACCCTCGTGAGTGCCAACCTTGGTCCACTTCTTGGTCTTGGGGTTGAAGAAGCTGTCACCCTTGGTTTTGTTAGCAACTGCTGCGGGCGATTTCGATCGATCCACTTACCCAGAGACGCTCCATCATCTTGTTCTTGTCGACACCGAACTTCTTGGCGTAGCGGGTGGCGAACTGACGGATGGTGAAAGCCCAGCCGTGAAGACCGGAACCGAAGGCAATGGTACCCTTCTCGGGGTAGACCTGGACATCACCAAGAGCTTTGTCGTAGTAGGTGGCAATGACGACGTTGACGGACTCGATGACACGGGAGAAGTTCTGGTACAGATCCTCCTTGGAGAGCTGGAGCTCGAGAAGAGCACGGTCGACCTTGTTGATGATGACAACGGGCTTGATACGCTCACCAAGAGCCTGACGCAGGACAGTCTCGGTCTGGACGCAGACACCCTCGATGGTGTCGACGACAACGAGCGCACCATCGGTGACACGGAGAGCAGCAGTGACCTCAGATGAGAAGTCAACGTGACCGGGCGAGTCGATCAAGTTGATCAAGAAGTCGTTCTTGGTGGTGGGAACGGGGATGTCCTTGAGGTCCTCCTCGTCCTTGAGGGTGGCGTACAGGGAGATGGCAGTCGACTTGATAGTGACACCACGCTCCTGCTCGTCCGCTCGGGTGTCGGTGAAACGAGCCTCACCAGCCTTGGCAGCCGAAATAATACCGGCACGCTGGACAAGCGAGTCGGTGAGGGTGGACTTTCCGTGATCGACTGTGGTGGAGAATGTCAGCCATCTTTCCTGCCAGATGCTGCGGGGTTTCCACGAGAACGCTTACCGTGGGCAATGACGGACATGTTCCTAATGTTCTTAGGGTCGTCCATGAGACCACGGATCTAGTCGCGCAGTCAGTATTCATCCATGCATCCTTGCCAAATATCGCCGTGTGATGCGGGGTGATGTGTGTGCCCGAAACGTACCTCCTCGACGGTGAAGCTGTCGTTACGTTAGCCATTGTTCAAATGGCCCCACAGACAAGAGGCGGATTGCTCAAGCCTGGGAGGAGGTGGAGAGGGCCGGCAGCAACTTACTTGACCATCTTTGCGGTGTTGGTACTGTTCTTCTTTTACGAAAATTCAGTGGTGGGGAGATGTCGAATACCCCGCTTTGAGCGCGCGGATTCGGTGTATAGGTCGCGGGTTGAGCTGATGTCTCTGGCGATGCAGTCGACCAGAGTCAGACAGACGGGAGATTGATATAGGCCGTAGAGGCGGGCGTGCGTCTGGTTGAGAAGAGTTCAGCGAGGGGGGAGCGAAGGTTTTTAGTAGAGCTAGTGGTGGGGTCAGTCGCGCTTTCCTCGCTAAAGCACGGCCCACTGGTGGCGCGAAGTAGCCTTGGATGCCCAAACTGGCCATGCTGCGGCGCCCTTTCTGCTGCACTCCGCACAGCGTCCAGTCCTAACTTCTACTGCTTTCCCAGACTCAAAAGAGATGACTCCACTGATCTGTTGTGGTGCCGCCAGTTGTCTGTCTGGGGATTGTAATGCGGTGGCCCAATACATGTCATTGGGTAGCGCTGCGACACATGTGGATCATGATCGGGGGGAAATATCGTCACTGGTAATTTCGACCACTAGATTTGGCCTTGCAGCGGAAGAGTGCATGGCTGCATGTGCCTCGATTAAGCATTTCTGGCAAGTCTACGCCTTGAAAAAGCACAAATACTTACAGACGCATCATGCATTACTACAATGACCACCGTTCCATCCTATTTATTCGACCAAAAACGCCCCTGCGAGACAAGTGCTCCCCACGCCACAGGGAACTGATGACCATGGTGATCAAATCGAGCACTTTGGCATGTCTTGCGCCGTCAACGAATTGGTTCGGCTTGTGGCTTAATTCCCGGTGAGGACAATCGAGTCAAGATCAGACATCTTGCTAGTGAGGGCTTTGAAATATAATCTGAGGGCGACCGACTAGTGGGCTGGTGTCATGTTTAGGCTTATCCCCGGTATCCCCGCAGCCTCTCCAGAGCCACCGTATAGTTACGTCTCAGCTTTTCAGGGCAGTCGACATAGCAGGTTTGTTGATTTACGTGTAAGACGATAAGAGCTGGATGTCTGCATTCCGTGTGTGATAGCAAAATCGGAATGTGATCATTGTTCTATTCCAAAGGCTGAATTACTACATCGATTTGTTCTCAAACGTGGCTCTAATAAGAACCGGAACAACCTCATAAGCTGTCTTGCCCTTTCTCACGGAGACTGATCAGAGCGATCTGGATAGATGAAAGCTGTCAATGTCTGTGATTCTTCTCGCTTTCCGCCGTTGTTTCCCATAGCGACGCTCTGTGGCGAGGCCTCGTCTTCGCCTCGTGGTACAGCAACGTGGGCTCCATCCCGAGAAGAGGGCATTCGGTATTGCTTTGCTCGACGAGATATATCGTCGCCTCGTTCGTGACTGTCGTGGCCAGCCTCGTAGTAGTAATCTCTCATACCACGGTGCGTAGCCCTGCCTCCGCGCCCTCCGCCACGTCCTCGGTCACCAAAGCCCCGAACCCCGTCTGGAGGCGTGCACTGGCCAGGATAATCAAAGTTCCGTTTGTGATTCGCTTTGCCATGGGAGGACATCGACAACCTTTGTGGTAGACGCTCGTAGCTCGATTCATTGTGTTGAGCAAGTCTACTACCAGGTGCTCCACCGCGTTTCTTTAGATCTGGTGTACGAGGTCGTTTCCGTGAGCCTCTACCACGTCCTCCATCTTTGAACATCCTATCATCGAATGAGCCACCAATATTATTGGCTCTCCTCTGCATATTGTCTTTGTCCAAGAACGTCGTTGAAATTTGCGGCTCTTCTCGATGGGTGAACATTGTCTTCCCCTTTGGAAGCGGGCTCAATATCTGATACCACTTCTGAGCGCTTGCGGAGTCTGTCCCAGTACCCTCTTGTGTGCTTACTATCCACGCTATTTTCCTTGTCATCTCCTACGGAAGCTGGAACAACACGCCAGTTATCAGTGACGCTGGCAGAGTCCTATTAGTGGCATTTAGCTTCGTTTCTCTCATGCGTGGCAAGACAACGCAAAAACAGAACAAGCCAAATCCAATCGCGAAATCCAAGTTTATACTCAACGCACTCTTCCGGCTCTTGCTCTATCTCTCTCCCTCTCATCAGCCCTTGGGTCGCTCGGTATCGGCACCTCTACCTCATACTCCTCTTCCTCAACCTTGTGAAATTTCTCAACCTCGGCGCGTTCATCGTGTGCACGGGCGGGGTCCAGCATAAATCTGACCGTGCCGTTCTGACCACGAATGCCGATTGCAGATTTTGGCGCTTGATCCACGCCAGGCGAATGTGCGGCAGGAGTAGCTGGTGTAAATGGGCTTGCAACGTCGATGCCGTTGCGAGGCTTGGTGCCATTTCTGGTGCTTTCCGCATCGGCGACTGACTCGGACTTGTACTGAGAATAACGCGGGATGTTCGCTGCCGAAGCCTCCTGATTGAGCCCAATGCGGATATTGATGAAATGCTCAAGCGTGTAAGAGGGTCCAACTGAGGTTGCGCTGCGGTGATGGGTGTACAGGTCGAGCAGATCAAGTAGCGTCTCCATAACCTCTGCCCGGCTGGTAGCCCACTTGCTGTATTTTACAGGACCCGCATCCACGAACTTTGTCGCGTCTTTTCCATGCAGCCGTGCAGCAAGCTCCACACACGCAATAGCCAGGGTTGGTGTAGACTGCTTTAGCGGTGCAAACGTCCTATAGGAATCGATGCTCAGGTTCCAGGTTGTTTTGGCCTCATCTTTCGCGTCAAATCGCAGGGCTCTAGCAAGCTTGACCATGACTTTCTGGGGGTATCGGTTGCGGAAATCAAAGCTGGCGCTTTCGAGCATAAGCCGTTCGAGACCGATGATGAGTTTGGAGTGAGTTTCAAAGCGCTGTCGCGAGGTTAACATTGATCCTGCAATGACCATTCCTATCGTGCAAGGTGCCTACCGGATCGTCGCTACTTAGACTCTCGCCAGGCCCAACTTTGAGGTTCCAGTGAGCGCATAAAATTTCTCTGCTCTTCTTCAAAGTATCCTCAATCTTGCAGGCCGTGAAGAGGGCTGCAGCTGCCGCATCTGCCCAGTTGTACTCGTTATCCGCGTGCAACAGCCTGAACTTGTGGTAGTAGATGACGGCAGTGTTGAAAGTGCGGATGGGCAGCTGTAGCGCGCGTCGCACCTGATCTATCCAGGCGACGCCTTGCAGACGCACGGCATCCTCCTTGGCATCGCTCATGTGTATCTCTGAGAGGCATTTCTGCATACGCGACTGTAGGATATAGGGCTTCGCGATTTCAATGTATGACGGGTGTGGTCCAACGCGCTCAGGATCGCGCTCTGAGAGAGGGGCGGCGGGCGCCATGACATGCGCTTGTGTGCGGATGTTGTGCTGAAGGTATCACGTCGTGGTGGCCGCGAGTATGCGGGCATTGATCGAATGCAGCGTGACTGTGCGCAACTGGGAGAATGATCCCTTCCCTGTCGCAAGGTTGCACGAAGACTCTGAATACGGAGTGGGATTCACAAAAAGGATTTGGGCTGTTAGAAGCGCGTGTTGCTGCGGGCGGGCAGGTGGTGGAAAGTCGAAGACTATCGGCATGTGGAGTGGACTAAGAGTTCATGGTCATAGCTCTCGTCCCTGGCCGCAAGGCTAGTGGGTGAAGACGCGCGGAACTTGTCATGTACAATCTCATGACAATACACAACAAAACAATTGTTGCTGTTATACGCTCTTCATGCCATTATCTGTGTCTTACATGAACCATTCCCTCCCCAGCCTATCCTCTCGTCCCAGTATTAATTCATCCCAGCTTCCACTGTACTCATGAAGCCAACGGGCCACTTCTCAAGAAGCGCCAAGGGCCGTAATCATTAAAGTCTAAAGAGGCAAGACCAGAGTATAAACGTTACTCTGCCTTGGACGAACCAAATTTTGAACACCGAAACCTACGGCTGCAAATGCAAGAAAAGATCGCTCAAAGTGCGCGTCACGTCGAATGAAACGTGAATTATTTATGCTGTAGTTCGGTCCTTGAATGTAAGGAGGCAGTCATCCTATGAGGGGTTAGCAACAATTCGTTGCATCATGCCTGGTGTTCCGACTTACCATGGGGAAAATAGTGGCAAACACCTTGATCACCTCACTCTGATCGGTAACTTTGTGGTCCCAGTCAAGCAGCATACTCGCTTTGCCAATCATCAACATGAGGTTGGCTTGCGCGTATGTCTGACCCAGGCAGTAGTGGGGACCTGTGCCGAAGACGAGCCAGTTCTTGGTTTGTTGATCAGCGTTACCAGTGATCCATCGCTCAGGCTCGAACGAGTCAGGGTTGGGGTATGCCTCAGCATCGTGTAGTGCCATGTACGTGGTAGGAATGACCATGGAACCCTTGGGGACAGTGTATTCGGGCGTTACGGGGAAGTCCTTCTTAGCAAGGTAAGGAACCATGATGACTGGGGGGCGGTAGCGGAGGGTCTCCTTGACGACGGCGCGGGTCCATTGCAACTTCTCGATAGCGTCAAGCGAAAGGGTTGCGTGGACGTCGCCATTCCTGGCCTTGATGTTCTCCTCGCGAATCTTGTCAAGGTACTCAGGTCGGTCGGCCATGATCTGGAAGAGCCACGTGGCGGCAGAGGAGGTAGCGTCCTGGGAGGCGAAGAGGAAAGTGAAGATAGTCATAGAGATCTCAATGTCGCTGAACCAGCGGATGACGGTCGAAGGCTTCTCGGCATCATCGACCTTTTCACCAGCTTCAGTCCTCTTGCGGTACTTCTCGGATTGGATCATGTTGTCTACCCAGAAATCGAGAATGCACTCCTTCTTGCCACCAGCGGCCATGCGGACTTTGCTCTTTGCGGCGCACTTGGAGAACTCGTCCAGAACCATGTCGGCGCACTTCTTTCCGTACCAGGTCTTGGTGAAGGGAATGATGATGGGGAAGTTGACGAGTTCGAGCGCAGCGGTAATCAGATAGTAGTCGTCGGCAATCTTCTTAACAGCCTCATCCGAGCAGTAGTGGCCAACAAAGGTACGGCAACTCAGGGCCGTGATCATGAGGCGGAACTCCTGCATCCACGGAACGTGCTTGCCCTTGTTGTCCACTTGCGAAAGCTCCACAAAGCGCTTGAAGTACGTGTTATAAATCTCTTCTTGGCCCGGTAGGTACTGTTCGAGCGCTTGGCGAGTGAACAAGCTGTTGAGACCCTTGCGGTAGTCGACGTGAGCACGGCCGTCGAGGAAGACCCAGTTCTCGGGGCGGAGGAGTTTGTAGGCGACATCGACGACGCAGGGCTTGACAAAGGAGGGCGAGTTGAAGATCTTGCGAGCCATGTCGCGGGTGGAGGCAATGACGACGAACCTGAAAGACGGTCAGCATGGGCAGAGACTGAGAGCGGATGCAGGGATTGCGTACTTGTGGAAGACAGATACACAGCTCAAAGGCCCCGAGGACCATTTTTCGTGGTACTTTTTGAAGTCGGGGTTAACGGACTCCAAGAATGGGCCGATGAAGGGTATTTTCCATGATGGACCGACAATGGAGCCCTTGTTCCAGATGTACTTGACTGCAGGAGGGTCAGCAATGGCCGGCGCAAACGCGATGGACGTAGTGCGTACACTGGTCGTACGCCACAGCCGTTACGATAAGCGTCAAGGCAAGCTTCCACACGTTGAAGCCAGTGAAGACGGAGGAAAGGAGGCCGTTGGTATCGAATTGCTGGATGACATGCGCAACTTTTGCATCTGCCGTGGGTGAGACGAAACTCGCGTTGACGGCCATGTCGAAGAGAATTGGGATCGCGCCGTCACCGTGGGACGTACAGAAGGGAGCGCGAGGATCGCGGAGGGGAGGACGTAGGGAAGCCACGGAGAGTCAATCCAGGGCGTGGTAGATTACCACGCGAGGACAAGACCGAAAGAGGGTCTTTAATTGTTTAATTGCAGGGCTTGGCGCAAGCGGTGGCCAGTGCAAAAGGAGCCATGGGCCATGTCAATCCCATCGACTTTCGGAATCTAGTGCATTATAGGCCTGGCGCAAGCGGCGATTCGGATTTAGCACATCCGGGCGCGCGACGACTGGACGACTGATCTCGCATGGAGGATGCTGTCGGTATAACGGACGACATGGTCGGTCGGCCGGTATGGTCATACGAGCCATGCATGTCGACGGCACATGCAGAAGCGTAGTCGGAGACTAAGCCCAAGTCGTGTCTGGTGTTGAGAATGCAGTCCATGTCTCAGATCTCCAAGTTCAGCCACCGCCCCATGCGGTGCCTGCCCAGCTTTTCAGGCACACGGCCAATCAGCGCATTCGTCCGCACTGGAAGCACTGTTCGTGGAACTCCAGTTTGTAGATCGCATGTCCGCCACGCCACTGGATGGATATGCCACTTGTCGCGTGATACCGCCATGGATCCTTTGCACGTTCACAATGATATAGTCAAAGTGGCCGAGGCCGCGCTAGGGACAGTTGGCGCAACATCTCTACTCGATGATGACAAGGTCACACCCAGCCAGACTGGGCGTCGTGACAATCTACGCCCAAAGCAAGTACCAATGCAATGACACCACTGCAATATCAGCCCCTTCATCGGCCTACATGACCAACCATGTCTCCAGGCAAGACCGGCCTGACCGACCTAGGCCAGTACCTGCCGTCGCTGACAGGGCGCGTCGCCCGGATAGCCAACACCGAATCCATACCCCATCGTTGGCGAAGCATTGCACCTACTTCAGTAGCGGGATAACCCCAGAGCATGTTGCCTGTTACCATGCCTGGGACCCCAAGGTAGAACCACCTTGCACAGTCTCGTAAATTCCCATGCACACTTTTTTCCTGCAACTCAGTTAGTCTGCGGTTGAAGAGACAGCCGTGGCATCAGCGGGATGTATATGCAGCAGGCACGGCTGAACCAAGGGCTCATACGTACATGCTCCCATTGCTCCTTTGTCAAGCCGAACACACCGGTGATATTGCGTGGAAAGGCCGAAAGATTCTCGTCGTGGTGCGTAATCTTGACCGAGATGTCGTCACAATCGTGCATCATTGTGTAGACTAGGTTTCTGACGCACTGCAGAACATTGACATAATTGCACTGAGCGGCCCACCCGGTCTCCCTGTCCTCGAAATCCGGGAACTCAGTCAGAATGACGAATTCAATGTCGATTCCATGCCTATGGCGACGCTCCAAGAAGCCCTCGAAGGCTTCCAGGTTGGTCTGAGTAAAGCGCAGGAAGCGCTGTTCGTACGCAAATTTCTCGTATTCGGTCATGTCATCTTTAGGCATGTCTGTGTAGAAGTGCTCGAATTTGACGCGCACCTGTAGATTTCGGATGTGATCTCTGGGGTATACCGGCAGCGGTAGCTGGAGATCATCTGGTACTTCCTTGGGGGTGCCATCTTCGTAACACCCCACCATATTGTAGCTAGAGTCGCACCCTAAGAAGTAGGATATGCCCTGCTCGACGCTGCATACGGAAAAAGTGTTTCGCGTGTAGTACATCTTCTGTATCTCAAATGCAATTTCTGGGCCCACGTATCTTGGGTCCAGGAAATGGCTGTATGGAAGTGCCATATCGCTCGCCGGCTTATGGGTGTGCACTTCTTTGACTCGGCCATCAGGAAGTATAGTATCATCGTCTCCGTCATTGAGTTTGACTCGGTCGGCTGGAGTGGATAACTCCGTCTCCATGACACGTCCAACAAGGCCCGAAATCATTTGTGGATCATTACTGTTGACGGGCTGGGACGAGGCAGTCTGCTGGACAGATGCCTCTGTCATGTCCACATCGACCTCTGCACCATCGCCAGCATAGGATGCACACGAACTGAGATTGATAGGCCTTTGTGGTCGCCAGGTAATACTGTTATGCCCATGGCGCCAGCGGTTGCTAACTTGTGGATGATGAAAAGGACGATCGTATTTACGGAAATGGTAGTACGGGCCTACAGGAATGGGTCGATCGGGTTCGACGCAGAGTAATTCGTACACCATCTCACGTAGCTCTACGGGAAGTTTTTGGTGCATCATGTTTGCGAGTTTCACGCAGTCCTTCCGTGCATAGTAGAGGAGGTATTTCTGGTGGGTCTGATCGGCGGACCGCGCTTCCTCTGTGGCTTCTTGAAGCTCCCGCTGCAATTTGGCGATTCTACAATGATGTCAGCTGCTCAAGTATATATGCAAACTTGCATGAGTTTTTCAACTATTGTTGCTCATCAGCTGGACGTGTGGGCGCAACGTCACGGAAGTAGGTGTAGGTACTTGGCGGACTCACCTTTCATGCTGGAACTGCGACTGCACCGTCATGCGCCGCAAAAGCGTTTGTAAATGTCCGAGTTCGGTCAGGTCATCCATTGTGCTCGAACTAAGCGGTGATATTTGAAGCTGGTGAGCTTGGAAGCCCAAATGCTGTGGAGAGTCCACTTCGACCCCACATTCTAGCGCACACCAATCATTGGCCAGTCTCAAACGCGTCGCGTAGTCACGCCTTTCGTGTTCATTCATCTCAACCGCGGCATGAGTTGACATGGCCACCATCAAGGCCATCGAGGGTCGATCTGTGCATCAGATCCAGTCGGGTCAGGTCATTGTTGGACTGGAATCAGTATGTAAAGAACTCGTCGAAAACAGCCTCGATGCAGGCGCTACATCAATTGGTATGTCTTCGCCACGCGATCTCTGGTTGACGTGGGATGACTGATGTTGAATACAGAGGTGCGCTTCAAGAACCATGGCCTAGATGCCATAGAAGTCCAGGACAATGGCTCTGGTATTGCGCCTGACGACTACGAAACCATCGCCCTCAAGCACTATACGTCCAAGCTCGCTAGCTACGACGACCTCTCGTCGCTACAGACATTCGGCTTCCGTGGTGAGGCTTTATCGTCGCTATGTGCGCTCTCCAACTTCCACATCATCACCACTCGCCCTTCCGACGGCCCAAAAGGCACGAGGCTGGATTTTGAGCAGTCGGGCAAGCTGAAGGGGACGTCGGTGGTAGCGGCTAAGCAGGGTACGACGGTGGTGGTGGAGACACTATTCCATAACCTGCCTGTACGGCGGAAGGAGCTCGAGAAGAACGTCAAGAGGGAATACAACAAAGTGCTGCAGCTGCTGAACTCGTATGCTTGTATAAGCGTAGGCGTCAAGTTCTCTGTGAGCAATCAGATACCGAAAGGGTGAGTGCGGATACTGACGCCCACCACTCCTCGATAGTACTGACATAGTCCAAGGAAGAAGACGGTGGCTTTTTCCACCAACGCGAATGCGAGCACGCGCGACAACATCTCCAACGTCTACGGCGCAAAGACGGTTGCCGCCCTGATCCCTCTCAGACTCGAGTTTGTCATGGATCCTTCAAGTCGGCCGGGTGCAACACAAAGCGCAAGGAACTGGAGCACGCAAGAGGATTTGGGCTCACGAACAGTCAAGATAGTAGGCCACATCTCCCGCCCAGTTGTAGGTGAGGGCCGCCAAACACCAGACAGACAAATGTTCTTTGTCAACTCGCGGCCTTGCAATCTGCCACAGGTCGCCAAGGCGTTCAATGAGGTCTACAAGTCCTACAACGTTACACAATCACCCTTTGTCTTCGCAGATATCCAGCTCGACACCAACGCCTACGATGTCAATGTGAGCCCAGACAAGCGGACCATCATGCTCCATGACCAGACTGCACTATTAGAAAACTTGAAAGAAGCTCTTCTGGAGCTATTCGAGGGCCATGATCAAAGTGTTCCTCAAGCTCAACTCTTAGGCAAGAAAACACCCATGTCCGCCTTCAAGCCACCAAGCATGCAGTTTCGTGAGAGCACTACCTCAGCGGCAGAGGGGGACCGGAGCGAGTCGGAAGATGTTGTTGAGTCTCGTCGGGAGACCCCAAAGAGACATGAAATGAGATCTGTCCCAGACACGCCCGGAACGAATGGTCTTCCAGGCTTTGTGAAAGCGAGCCTCATCGAGCGACTCGCCGGTCGGGACTCTGAAGATGGGACAGTTTGTCCAGTGGTTAGATCCAGAACAACCAGCACCCCTAAAAGTAGCAAGGTGAGTGGAGATCGCGTGTCGCACTCTCCTATGCCTCGACGTAGTGCGACGCCTGAGCATGAAGACCTAGTCTACCCACCACTTGCAAGGTCGCAGTCACCGTTATTCGAACCAGAAGAGGTAAATGCGGAGTCCGTCCGGTTTTCTCAACCTTCCAAGATCGTTCAAGATTTCAACGCCCGCATAGCGTCTCAGAGTCCCTGTCGGCCAGAACTAATCGGCTTGTCCAAGCATTCAGAGTCCGCTGATAACGGAGAAGATGGACAGCAGCCAATTCCGGCCATTGTACAAACGCCGCAAAAGTTGTGGTCACAGAGTACCATTCAAACCGCGTTTGACCGCATGCGTCCCATGCGAACCCCAATCCAACAAGCCACGATAACTGTGGGCGACACGACGACGGTTTCTACGATCGGCACCGGAAGTCAATCGCTAGCCTCCAAACGGGCTAGGATACACACGCCCAAGTTTTCTCTTTCTGGCAAGCCATTGAATCAGACACCGAAGAGGAGTTTATTCAAGAAGGGTCTAAGTGGCTTTGCAGCACCAGGTACCCAAGCAGAAAGTAGTGATGAGTGTGATGAGGGTGATGAGCAGGAGGAGGGGGAGGAGAAGGAAGAGGAAGAGGATGGAGATGAAATCGCTCATGACAGTAATATGTCTGATACGCCTGTACGCTCTCCATCTCCAACCAAGCGCTTGCCATCTCGGGGATTTGAAATGCCGCGAATCGATGATATGGCAGGCACTTCCAGCGTCCCGCTGCCCTTCTCGAAAATTGCTCCGGAACAAAACCAAGTAGCGGCATCAGCATCAGATGCTGAAGCCGAGCCTCAAGCGGAAATGGAAAACACAGATGATGAGTATATCGAGGACTCCGAGAAAAAGGAAAGAGAAGAAGCAAAGATTGCGCAGCTCATCTCTGAAGCCGAAAAAGCTGCTGCCCGACCCACCGAAATGAACTTGAAGCGGGCCAACAAATTGTTCAAGGTCACTCAGAAGAAGTACTGGACCATCAATATTGAGCGAGTTATCGAGACAGACGTCAACACGATTGCTCAGCATCTACAGAGTATCCAGGCGTCTATTGATGCATCGACGGCAGAGATCGATGAGGCAGCTGTGCTTCCCACAAGTACCCAGCTGAACCAGGAGGACCCGGAAGAACGGCTGAGTCTTACAGTAACGAAAGGGGACTTCAATGAGATGCGCGTTATTGGGCAGTTTAATCTAGGCTTCATCATCGCCGTGCGACCACCTACATCCACATCACCAACATCAGACCTGTTTATCATCGATCAGCATGCGAGCGACGAGAAGTACAACTTTGAGCGTTTGTCTGCGACAACAACGCTGGTGCCACAGAAACTCGTACATCCACATCCTCTCGAACTCACCGCTGTGGAGAAGGAGATCATCCGCGAAAACAAGCACTCGCTTACCGCCAACGGCTTCGTCGTCGACTTGGAAACTGCAGATGACAATGAAGCGGATCATGGTGCGCAGCTGGTCTCACTGCCCATGTCGAAGGAGGTCACTTTTACTCCCACAGATCTAGAGGAGCTCCTAGCACTCATTCTGGAAAACCCACCATCTTCTTCCACCTCCACATCGCGGCACATACCCCGCCCTTCCAAGGTCAGGAAGTTACTCGCAAGCCGTGCTTGCAGGAGTTCGGTAATGATCGGTAAGACTCTACAGCCACCACGGATGAGGGAGATTGTTCGACATATGGGCAACATGGACAAGCCCTGGTCTTGTCCACATGGTCGACCTACCATGCGCCATCTCTTTGGCCTGGAGAAGTGGCAAGGCTGGACCGAAGGAGACGGTGTGACAGGAGTTGACGTGCAGGGCGAGAAAACCGATTGGAACGCCTATCTAAAGAACAACAAGGGATGAGGCAAACCAGGGGCATTTCAATGTTTGCACGTGGGAGCCAGGATACTTGGGCATTGTTATTGCAACGCGCTTTTGGATTTGGCGCTCCGGCATGGCGAAAATCGCTGTTGACAACCGGCGTATATCATTTAGTCATTCCTATGGAGATTGGTACAATATCTGAAGTACGTACAGATTAGGTCATACGCTTTCGGTTCTAGAAAAGGATCACATTCGCCATGGCGATATTGAGAAGCACAATGAGCTGCTGCAACTTGCAAGAAAGCAGCACACCCAGGCGTTTGTCCATGTGGATTGAGCTGTTGGCGCTCTCATTTGGTCAGTAGCCTTCCACGTCCAAATGAATATTCTTTAGTGTCTGTTTGCAATGACATGTGATTTCATTTCATTCCTCTACCAGCTTATCTCACACTCTTGTCTCTTCCCCCTCGTCATCTCTACCATGCTCTTCTTCTGTCGTTTTCCTGCCTGATGCGTCCTTTGGAAAGCTCGCACGTCATCCAAGATTCGTCGTACATTCAATGAAGTGTACACTTCACAGCCTACCGCCAGTCCAGGGCATCGCACTTGCGGATATCATTTCCGGAGAGTAGAGGGAGAATTCAGAACAGGAGGTAAAAAACCGTGTAGAGAGCTAACTGCCAAACGTGACGAAACCCGGCCACGTGTCTGAAGCCGTTTGCTTGAGGATCACTCAATGGCAGTATAGTGATGAACTGGCTGATGTCATGATAAATACACTTTCACCTTATGAATACTTTTTCAATGCACCATTTACAATGACAAGCGCACCTCTATACGTACTTGGATGTCATTACAACGCATTTAAACACCCTTCTGCACATCTCTCGACCCTTGTTAGCCCCTTCCTTCCCTTCTCATTACATATCTGTTCCCCTAGTCTATCTTTATCTATTTCATTCAAACATGGTGGAGGAAAATACCATGTGGTTCATCGCAGGCTTCATAGCTCTGTGCGTCTATCTAAATGGCGTTCTGATTCAGATGGATTTTGCAACTCCGTTCGGGGATCCGGACGTGTGGGACGAGGAGCCCGAGGGACCGAGCATAGATGATGATCACGATGAAGATGAACCGAATGCCGAAAAAGAAGGATCGGTGGACGCGAAGCGTGATCACGTTCTTGTGTGAATGGTGTGGAAGCTTCCATGCCAGTGGGTTCGGCTAAAGGTTGCGACATCCAAGGCGTTGGCGGTGATGCTCATTATGCGTTTGTGCGTTTGCCAGCACAGCCTTCGCCAACGATGTAGCTTGCTGCTTTGTGGGCATCATCAAACAATTCATAGTCCATTGATAACTCTACTTTTCTTTCTTCAATTCCCGTGAGTCAATCACAACTCTAGTCATTCCGCCTACCAGACATTCAAAGACATGACATCCGAAAGTGATACCTACTTTGTCTCAGCCGGAGACTTCTCGTGGGAAAAAGCCAAAGTGCTTTGGGTCATAGTCATCATCATCGCCAGCCTTATCTTCCTCCGCATCGTCTACAAAATTATCGGGAGGATACTTGAGCGACAGTATGAGAGAAATCAAGGACACGGACTCGCTGAATTGGTTCACGTCTCAATGAGAGGAGAAATAGGGGGTGATGGTGCGGAAATACAAAGGCCACCGCGAGCATGGACGAGAAGAAGTAGCGAAGTTTCGGCCTTGCCGCGGTATGGTACCGATGAGGGAGAGTTGTGTGATAAATATGTTGAAGTTGCGAAGAGGGGAAAGTATAGTTATGTGGTGGCTGATGACTGGTCCAGGGAAGGAAAGACCTGAAGACAGAAAGGGCACGGTGTGAAGAGGTGGTGTGATGTGGTGTGGATATTGGGAGTCCAGAGCGGATGGTGCGCTGGCCCTGACCTTGATAGTATGATGAAATGAAGATTTAGTAGCGAAACCATCCTCTGCCGTCGATAAAGTAGAGACTCGTATCTCTACTTCGTGCAACAATACGAGTGCTGTACCTAGGGCTCGACGCTTAGATAGTGTCCCACCGAGCTCATACATCACTACAACCACGCTTGCGATGAATCAGTTCTACGAGATCTTTATGCTGTTTGGACTTTGCCTCGTGGTCCCACTCATATTCTACCTCATCTTTATAGCTGTTAAGAAGCCCATGCCAGTCCGTAGCTGAGCCCGTCTAGCCTACGAAAACAAAAAACTACATAGTATTAGAGAGTGGGCGCGAGACTGCGACGGTCATTGTTAATCTGAAAAGGAAGCTCCGAGTCGTGATCATGGGTATAAAGTAAATCGTGTCTTGAGGGCATGAAGGCTGTAGTGTATGACAGATGTGTGGCCAGCTAACCGCGCACTCGGAATGTAATGACTGTTCGTGGCTGTCTTCTTCTTTTGTTGACTGTGATCGCGCTCACGGGGTAATATTGAACAACAACACAGATTGCGTGAAGATTCACATACGTATGATGCTATCTGTTACAACCCATGACACTTACTGTTCTCTTTACTCCTGCTCTCACATATGCCACAGTCTCTCCTAATCACCCTCTCTTCAACACGTTTCTTTTCTTCCCACCCCTTGCGGCAAACTCCGATACTAAACCCACGCTACTACTTTCTAATAGCAGGACAGAGCCTATCCACCATGGCTAACGATCCGGTCCCTCTCATTCGGCGCTGGGCCCTCTTTAAAGAATAGCTTCGACGTATGAAGATCAGATTGCGCAACTACGACGCTGCCCCCAAGAAGACGGATCCTCAATTAGACTTGTATTACGATTTTCGGACGACGAACCCGAGACCAGCGCAGACGGTGGAATGTGCGCATCCTGGAGTACAGTATTACGCATAGAAAGAAAAGAAGTGAGTGGTGGCGGACACGATGTGAGATGCGGAGAAGAATGCAGAGAGCGAAGATAGGTGATAATGATGAGGAGTAGAAAATTCGAGAGGATAACACGTGTGTGATGGTGATTTCACCAGCAATCGCGAAGACCCTTGTCCTAAAATCTTCTTCTCGATATCAAATCATTTTCCTCCCAAATATTTCGTTTTGCGTTTGCCATGCCGCTGTCGATAGCATCATAACAGTACGTAACTCGTACGTGTACTCACAACAAAAGTACTTTCCAATAGCTGCTATAACTCGTTAGCATGGATAACCCTAAACTCTCTACACTTCTAAAATGGAGATCGAAAGCATAGCAGTAATCTGCCTAATCATCCTCGTCGTTCTCCTTGTCCAAATCATAGTCACCCTTCGTTTATTCTTATACCTTCACATGTCGCGTGGAAAAGATGAAGAGCATGGCCTGCAGACGATGGATACTAGACCTGAGCCGGTAACTGCCCAAGAAGATGCTCAGCCGTCATCTCGTCACAGCGTAGGAGATCTTACAGTACCGGGACCTCCATATCCTGCGAGCTCCAGATATAGTGTCCAAACCGACAACAGCGACTCTTTCTTTTGCTCCAAACCTCGCACTCACTTTCGTGCTCCGCGCCCACAGAATGGCACAAGTCCTGTAGACCGGGGTAACTTCCCCAAAGACTTCCACAGCGACTCAGGGTCTGAGTCTGGAACCCCGTCTTGTCATTCCACGCGTCGAGTGAAGAAGCATGATATATTGACTGAAGTATGGGCGAGGAGACCAGGGGGCTATTAGTTGTACGTCGGAGAACGAGCAAATACCAGGTTGGAAGCACGTTGAAGCGCCTGAAGAGGGTTATCTACTCGAAAGTTGTGAGCAGCAGCCTGATCTGTGCACATGGATCAGTGTGGCAAGCTACAATTAGCATATGGATATACAGTTACCAGCAATCTCGTTGTATTAGCTTTGCGCAAGCCAGAATCCGTTTTGGAAGCAGCCCACATCCACTTACCTTGTTACAAGACATGGCAGGCATAATCCACAAACCCAACCATCACCCACCCCCCATTCCATCGTGCCTTGCCTTCTTCGCTATTGGAATCGTAATTGGAACATACATGCTATTGCTCTCTTGGGTGATTCACGACGACAGTGTAGGAATTCCGCGAGAAGAAACATGGAATCGCTAGAGATCGTATCGGAGGGTATCATCAACGCGTTGCGCCGATGAGGAAAGCCATCCTGCTGGCATTCGTCTTATGTCATCTTGACGTTTGTCGCAGGGACCATGGAGGATGGCAACAGCACCCAAGGTGTCGCCCGAAAATTGAATCGAAAGAATTCCTGTTCTCCAGAGTTGATTGGTAATACCGTTTGTTCGGTGCTAGTGGTGAGCCGGAGGCGGAAGAACAGCAAGCGACTGCGTTGGTATTGTGTGCTGTGGAAGTCATCTCCGGCGTTCGACCGGATGTTGGGTGGAAAACGAAGTGATTGTTTGTAGTTTGCAAAGATCGATAGTGCTTGGGAACTGCGTGTTGGAGCACCGTTGAGCCGTCGAACGGTCAGTGAATATCGGCCTCGTGAGCCGTTCCCCTTCTCCATCTCCAATAAGCCACTTGGGAACCTTGTCGCACCCCTCTCGTCCAAGCAGATTTATTGGAAACGTATGGAGCGACCATGAAGATCAAGGCTGAGCCTAGTGTAGCTGTCGGCCTATACATTGTCATGGTCACCGTTACCGTCGGCGTTGCCGGAATACGTACATTTCTGTTAAAGTTTTGGACAAGACGAGAAACGTGCAGTTGGAAGAATCGTGAAATCCTGAAAGAGCTTAAGAGAAGACTAAAAAACTGTCAGAACGCAGCCCTGCACCACTACGCCAGGCAACCAAAAAGGTACGTATGATCAGTAGACTACTGATCAGGGTGCAGGATAGTATATATTGCCAGCTGGGCCTGACAAAAACAAGGTGTATAGATTTCCCCAGGTCGATAAATCCCCACCATCTCAGATGCGGAATGGTTTGGATGGATGGCAACGTACTGAAATGTCGCACAGTTAATCTGTCAATTTGCAATCACTAGAAGATGAACGAGTTAGGACTTAGAAACAAACCAGATGCCCGTCTACGCATCCTCAGGTCCCATATCAAAGAATATGAACTCAGCAGGTTTATCACCCACACTCTCTATTTCGATCTTGTTTGGGCCTTGGACTCCATCAATGTACGCGCCGTCACCTTCTCCCAACACAGTCTCTCCAATCTTGATCTGCGCTCCTCCCTGCTTGGGCTGCGAACGCCCACCCATAATAACATGTGCGAAAAGCTTTCTCGAACCCTCAGCAACGACTTCGTGCACGACCTTCTTGCCCGGCGACAAAATGGATGCGTCCATGCTGAGGTCGGCCTGTAGCCCAATGGCGCCCTTGCTCTGGTTCAGGCGGTCTGTGTATTCCATTATCCGGACGAGCTTGTCAGTCTTCTCCTCGTCGGTAAACTTCTTCGTTTCGTAGTGTGGCTTCAGGCCTCTCTTGTTCGGCTTGGCCCAAATCTGGAGGAAATGGACTTCGGAGTCGCGGTTGCGGTTGTATTCAGAATGGCGGATTCCAGTGCCGGCAGAGGTGAACTGTACTTCGCCGCGCTTAAGGTTCTCGAGGTTGCCCATGCTGTCCTTGTGCTCGAGGACACCGTTGACGATGTAACTGAAAATGAGGAATTCAGCGTGGCTGTGAGTTCCTGATGCATATGTTAGTGATGAACATGGGTATGACCAAGGAAAGAAGACGCCGCCGCGTACGTACCGAAACCAGTGCCTGCCTTCACCCTATCCTCGTTGATAACCCTCAGCGGACCGAAGCTCTCATGTCTGGGATCGTAGTACGAAGCGAATGAAAATGTGTGGTATGTATACAGCCAATCGTGATCGGCATGCCCGCGTTGCGACCAAGGGCGCTTGGTGATGTTCATCGAAGCTGGAGCCGCAGTCGACATTGCGCGTGCGGTAGGTTTCGCAACAACAGGAAAAAAGATACTACGAAAAGTACTTGAGAAAGCCAGAATGACTGCAAAAATTCCAACGATTACTGTAAGTGCCTTTGTAGTAGTCGAGTACGATGTATCTGTTGTAGTAGGGCGATGCTCAATGGTTGTTGTGTCTGACATCACGAAAGAAGATCTCCTGGCATGGAACGCGTCTGGGGTTCTTTATAGCTGTTAGTAGGTGGACGATTAGTTTAGCCATCGTGCCAAAGCTCCATTTGCTTCGCGCGTCGCATTTGCAATGAGTGACTAAGGCACAGTAAGGTTGACTTAGCAGGACAGTTGTGGGGAAGAGAGAAGACGCTTAGCTGATTACGGATGGATGACGGAATCGCCCCTGCTTCTTTATCAGCAGGCCTCATTGGACGCTTGCCGAAGGCGCTGCGGAACAAGTCCGATCACAATACTTGCTGCAAGTCATTGCGACGCGTATTGCTTATCTGCTGCCTTTTAGAGTCGACGTGCAGGCACGAGAAGGAACTGGTGCAGCAGGGTACTAAATCTACTTGCGGGTGTGCCAGGCAAGCGCGAACGTTTTTGATTCCGAACCGGCATCTACCTACCATCATGGCATTGCAGAACTTTGACCCCGATGCATTCTTCGAGGATTGGTCCGAACAAAAATACTCTCCCGCTTGCAGCGGAAAAGTTCTGGCACAATGCATAGGGGAGTCATTCGGTATTCCACCTACCGACAAGTACGTCTATCGGGCACAAGCAGAGACCACCCTGAATATCACGCAAAGAGCCATCGATGCAAAGAGACAACATGGCCTACATGCATGGTATCATGACAATGAGGGAAAGCCTGTACGTAATGTATTTTTTTATATCGAATACCCATCCGCTGCCCGTCGATATTTACCCGTCTTAGACCTACACCCAACTCACTTTCTAACTCCCCCCAGATCGAACCGCCCCACCCCTCCCTCGAGGAAATCCATGCCTACACGTCTATCTTCTCCGCCCAAAACAACCTGCCTACAGCGCTGAACAACTTCGCCAAGTCAGCAAAAGCCGACACCCTCCGCAAAAGCATAGGAAACCACCTAAACGACCGTCTCCTCAACAAGTCCACCAACCTAATCCCGTCGAAAAGAGATCCCAAGAAGCCCGCTCGACAGCACAATAACCCTTATCTGGATCTGTGGAAGTACTCATGCGAAGAGCTAGAGTGGGCTGGTCCTTTACCATCGACTACGTACACCAGGATATCTCATCACATCTTACCAATCTTTTACCATCACTTCGGTTGCGTCGTACCGAGTTATGCCGCTCTACATGTACTAGCCAAGCTCGCCCAGCCAGCGCGACCAGCAAAAGAAGATGTACTTCCGGTTTTAGACGTAGGTAGTGGAAATGGCTACTGGACGTACATGTTACGCAACTTCCCCGTCGCTCACATTGGTACTTCCAAGCCGCTCGACGTACGCGCCATCGACAATCAGATTAGCGAGTACCGTGTTTCCTGGATCAAGGACACTATCGTCCTGGACGGCAAGGAGTACTTGAAGAGACACGACGGTGGCAAGGGATGTGTGCTGTTACTTGTTTACCCACAGGCGACGGGTGGTTTCACGGGTCCGTTACTCAAGGCTTTCCAGGGGGATAGGATAGTAGTTGCGGGAACGCAGAATGGAAATGGATTTACAGGGTTTCAGGATGTGGTTGTGGATGAGTGGGTTGAGAAGAATCTCAAGGCGTTCGAGTTGACTTTAAGGATGCCACTGCCAAGTTTTGCGGGCAAAGATGAGGCACTTTTTGTGTTTGAGCGGAAGAAGTAGGGCATGACATGTATGGGAACGTTATCGTTAGAGAAGCCAGAAGTTGTATCATACAGCATTTTGTAGCTGCTCATGCTCATCATTCGTATCGTAGGACATGCTAGTAGTTGCCCCTACCAGTTGTGTTCCCTGTCTACCACTTGGCCTCTTTCTTTGCCAAAAACGTGTTCAAGATATTGAGGAGCTTCTCCAACGCAGCGAGCCACTTCTCCAGCTCAGCCTGTACGTTGCTGTCATCCTCGCCCAGCTTGCTGTAAAAGTCCTTGCGGTAGGGTGTGGCGCTCATGGCAGCGCTGAAGACGGGCTTAACCATGAAGGAGTGGTGGGGCTTGAGTGTGTTGCCGTAGGCATCACGGAAGGAGTCGGCGAGCTCCTTGGAGGGGTTGGAAATGTTGTGACGGAGACCCTGGGCAGTGAAGTCAAGGCCACTGTAACACGGGTGTTAGTGGTGTGATGTTGGAGAGCGAAGAGAATGACTTACCGGGTCAGCCACAGGAGGCCTTCGGTAGCAGTGTGCTTCTTCTCCTTGAGCTCGTTCAAGCAAAGCTCCTGGAGCGTTTCTGACTGGGCTGGTGCAGCAAGCTGCCTGTCGCGGATTTTCTGCGCTATGTTAGCATCGCTAATCTTGCCGTATCACATCGAGTTTCGATGTTCTGGACGCACCTTGATGTTGCCGCTCATGTCACCCTTGACGGGCTTGAAAGCCACGGAGCCCAAGACATCGAACAGCGTGGTGGTGCTCTCAGCAGCTTCTAGGAACTCGGTTGTCGAGATGGCATTGTCCTTGGACTCATCCACGGGGACGTCTGCGAAGCTCTTGCTAAGGGTTTGGAAGAAGGTTCCGCCGGGAGGGTATGCAGCTGCCATTATGGAGTATGTGAAGTGTGTAGTAGTGTGGAAAAAGCAATGGAGGTCTGGATGTGAGAGAGGCGGAAGATGTTTGTATTAGGGAAAGGTGGTCTCGGCCCAAGCGGTGAGCTCTGGTGCGTTCAACACGCGTGGCTTTGGTGGGGCATGCGGCTGCAGTAAGCTAGCGCGGGGAAGGCGCGACGCACAGAGTCTCTCGAGGAGGGGAACATGTAAAGCCGCTAGCTCAGGTCATGCACATGGCATTCCCAAGCTTGCCTTGGAAGCGACGTCGGAACGTAGAGTTATACCCGGAAATACCATGTCCTGCGCGGAGAAAGAATGTCCGTTAGTCATACCCTGCTTGTAGTATAAGACCATCGAGCGTGCTCCGGTCGTCTTTGCGCCTACGAGTGTACCTAGATTGCACTCACTACACTCTAACGTCACCGCATCACGACAACCGTGAATCCGTCCCCACGATAGCGTCAATCGGACCTTTTTGATCCTTGCCCTGACCATCCCCGAAACCTACGAGCAACTACAACCACTAAGATGCCGTCACATATCCACTCAGTAACAAACATACACCGCATAGCTTGCATTCCAGGCGACGGAATCGGTGTCGACATAACCGAAGCCGCCGTCCAAGTCCTCAACGTCCTCGCCAAGACTATTGGCAGCTTTGAATTCGATTTCACCACTTTTGACTGGAGCAGCAAGAACTATCTCGAGCGGACATGGTACATGCCACCAGACGGCCTAGAGCAACTAAAGGCCTATGATGCAATATACTTTGGTGCAGTAGGCTGGCCCAATGTTCCCGACCACATCTCCCTGTGGTCGCTCATCTTACCGATTCGGAAATCCCTGAATCAGTATGTTAATGTGCGGCCTACACGCATCCTCCCCGGAACCACATCTCCTTTATCCAACTGCAAACCCGGTGATCTGGACTGGATAATTATCCGCGAGAACAGCGAGGGTGAGTACTCAGGCCAAGGCGGCACCTCTCATGAAGACAGCCCGCACACCATCGCCACCGAGGTGAGCATATTCACACGCGTCGGCATCGAGCGCGTAATGCGATATGCGTTTGAGACAGCACGGTCACGGCCACGCAAAAAACTGACCATGGTGACCAAGAGCAATGCGCAGAGACACGGCATGGTTCTCTGGGACAAAGTCTTCTACGAGGTCGCAAGGGAGTACGAGGATGTCGAGATTGACAAGACGCTCGTGGATGCCATGACAGTGCGCATGACGCTACATCCTTCTACGCTCGACACAATCGTTGCTACCAACTTACATGCCGATATCTTGTCTGATCTTGCTGCTGCGCTCAGTGGGTCGATTGGTATTGCGCCGTCGTCCAATCTCGATCCTACAAGAAGCAATCCGAGCATGTTTGAACCTATCCATGGCTCTGCGCCGGATATCGCGGGCAAGGGTATTGCGAACCCGGTAGGAGCATTTTGGAGTGCCGCTGAGATGGTGCGGTGGCTTGGCGAGGACAAGGCAGCGGATGGGCTCATGAAAGCAATTGAGAATGTAACTGCGAGAGGGGTCAAGACGAAAGATCTTGGTGGAATTGAGAACACCAAGGGCGTCACAGATGCTGTGTGTGCGGAAATCGAGACGCTCTTCAAGAGTGGCTGAGTGGTGTCAATAGGAAAGACGGGGCGAAGTGGAGATGCATGTACATACCCATCACCTATACAAATTATGACAAACCTGTGCCTTTGCTTTCCCAGGGTATCTCGTACTCACTCCAAAAACACCGCAGGAACCTCACTCCGCCCCTCTATAACCCTGCTCCTCATCCCCTTCTCCTTCTTATTCCTCTCATCCCCCACCTCTCTCAAACCCCACCAATCCCTCCAGACCCGTATCGCCTTGCCCTGAATCAAGCCCTTGCTAATCGGCCCAAAGTCATTGCTGTCCAAACTCTTTCTCCAATTATCCCCCTCAATCCACACATGCCCATACGGCACAACCACCTTGCCCGCCTCGCCACTATCTCTAGCCGCAACACTCCCCTCGTCATGATCCATTAGCCCATCCGGCAATCCCGTCAACCTACTTTTGTAGAACTCGGCATCAAGCGCATACCCGCGCGTAGGATAAACAGTATCCCCTTCCACAGCAACAACACGCTTGATTCCCATCTCACCCGGTTTATGTGGTTTCCAAAACGTTACTACGTCGCCGCGCTTTACACCCCATGGCTCATCTTGTCCTGCTTTTGCAGCCGTGTTCTTATTGCTCGTAGCATTGTAGGGTCGCACAATGACGTAGTCTTCCCGCCCTGTCTCGTGCGCATCGGGACTGAGGGTAGGTGCCATGGAGGAGCCACGGACGTGCTGCAACTCAATGAACTGATCGCGGATGAAGAGCATAGCGCAAATGGCTACGACGCCATTGGTGCCCCATTTCATGTAGCGTCGACCTGTGCGAGCATGGCTGGTTTCATGCCATTGGGGTGGTGGTGGTGGTGGTGGGGGAGTGACGGCGCTCGATGGCGATGCTGGGGTGGGTTTGGATCGCAGCGGCGCTCGCGGACTTGGGTTTGCCGGTCTGATCGGTATGGAGGGCTTCACATGCTGTTTTGGCGCAGCAGGAGCTTTTGTAGGGAAGCGAAGGGGAGGTTTAGGTGGCATTGGAGAGATTGGCGGTGCGACGGGGTCATGTTGAAGGTGACGCGAAGTTGCTCGGCAATACTTGCTTGCGTTGCGCCAGTGAACGCACATGCAACAGCATGCCCGCTATGTTTCTCGAAAAACAAATATGTTATTATCATATTTCAATCAAGCCTATGAGAACTCTGTCTGACTATAATTTCCCTAGCTGGAAAGGGTACTGTTCTAAAGCACACAGATACTGGCACAAGTTGACATGTTGATGATAACGTGCAAAGTTCAAGAGGTATCGGCGTAAATCTAGCTAAATGGCAGCTATAGTACAAGGACTGGTACATATCCACAGTATGCAATCGCTACCACTGGGTCGTTTCAATGTTCGTCCAATCCATAACCTAATCTACTTCAGGGCCTTGATAACGGCGTCGGCGTACTCAAAGGTCTTGGCCTTGCCGCCAAGGTCACCGGTAATGGTCTGTAAAATGGTTAGCATGTATCCTCGTCGCAAAACGGTGGAAATGAGTTACCTTGCCCTCAGCAAGGACCTTAAAGATGGCCTGCTCGATGTTGCTAGCCTCCTGGGTGAGACCCATGTGTCGCAGCATCATGATGGAGCTGAGAAGAAGCGCGGTGGGGTTAGCGAGCTGCTTGCCAGCAATGTCGGGCGCGGAACCGTGGACAGCCTCGAAGATGGAGCAGTTGTCACCAATGTTGCCGGAAGGAGTAAGACCGAGACCACCAATGAGACCAGCGCACATGTCAGAGAGAATGTCTCCGTACAAGTTGGGCATGACAAGAACCTTGTCGTTGTAGGGGACAGGGTCGGTAACCATCTTCAAGCAGGTGTTGTCCAGCAACTCGGCGTCAAACTCAATGTCGGGGAACTCCTTGGAAATCTCGCGGGCGGTGCTGAGGAAGAGGCCGTCGGACATCTTCATGATGGTGGCCTTGTGCACAGCGCGGACCTTCTTCCTGCCAATGTCGCGGGCGTGCTGGAAGGCGTATCGCAGAACGCGCTCAGAGGCCTCGCGGGTGATGAGCTTGATGCTCTGTACAACGCCATCAACGACAATGTGCTCAATGCCAGAGTATTCTCCCTCAGTGTTCTCACGGATCAGAACAGTGTCGACATCGTCGTAGGGTGTCTTGTAGCCGGCGATGGATCTGCAGGGACGGACGTTGGCGAACAGGTTGAAGGTACGACGGAGAGTGAGGTTGAGGGAGACGTGGCCCTTGCCAATGGGAGTCGCAAGCGGGCCCTTGAGGGCGACCAGGTTCTTTTTGACGCTGGCGATGGACTCGTCGGGGATGACCGTCTTGCCGTCCTCGTTCAGGCGCGGGGTGACATCGACCGACTCCCACTTGATTGGGACATTGGCGGCCGAGTAGATGTCCTTGACCGACTGCGCAATCTCGGGACCGATACCATCACCCTCGATGAGCGTGACAGAGTACTTGCCGTCGCTGCCCTTGGTTCCGTGGAACTTGGCCACCTCGGAGGCGTATGTCCGGGCGGAGACCTACGAAGAGGTCAGCACTATTCACGATTCTTTCCCAGGACCTGCACGCCTAGAAGCTGGTAGGCGCAAGAATGCCATGTCCCGCTGGAAGCTCACCTGGGAGAGCGCGGGCGCCCATCTTGAGCGGTTAGCCTGACGCAGGCATTGGCGCGCCGGAGCGGCGAAGGAACGAGCAGCCAACATGTTGAGGGTATGGAAGTGTGGCTACAACCCAATTGAAGCTACACTTTTGCTGTGGAAGTCGTCAAGGTGGGTTGGTCGGCGGCGGGAGGGTTGCGCAAAGCTCGGATACAGAAAAAGAAAGCTCCACCGGCCGCGGGATGTTCTTCGTGCGTCAAACCGGTACCTTCCGCCTCCGTCATGGCATCCCGCCCGCCCTTGACCCTATCTTTCCTCTCGCACCCTCGGCTACCACCAGAGCATCACCTAGCCATACATCCGAGAAGCATCAAGACCGACCAACGTGCATGAAATTATCTTGAATTAAACAAAAGACCTTCCGCACCGGAACTACATGGACATCTCTCTCCAAGAGCAGGATACAATGCAGTTACATAACCGACCTTTTTCGCTTTCTTCTCAGGGTAGCACAGCGCGTTGTGGCTTTGGAACCTTCTTCTGTATCTCCTCCTCGCTCAACTTCAAACCCGGCTGTAGATTAGTCGAAGCCGGTGGGGCACGCTTCTTATCACGCAGATCCAGCGCAAATAAGACAGTTGGGTAAAGGAGAAGACTGACAGCAGCCACGGCACCAAAGACCAAAAAGCCAAGAAAGACACGGAATTCAGTGCTAGAAGTGTTCGGGTTGTGAGAAGGCGTGGGGAAGACAGAGGTAGTGTTTGCTAGAGCGATGGGGTAAGTGGTGTCATCACCTGCAACTGTGGGGTGGCTGGATTGTGGGTGAGCGTACGCGAGCGCTGCGTTGAGTATGATGAGGGAGAACAACGCCTCAGTTACCATGGTTGTAAGTGTTTTGCTCAATCTCATCTGGTACGTCAACGTCAAGGGTAGGCAAAGAGAGAAATTATAAAGAGAAGGTTCGAGTAGCACAGCGTCATCGAACCCACCGTTGTGAACATACAGGCCTTGCGGTTAGCCACTGTAGCTGTACGATGACCAGTCTTCGTATACATCGTCATATGAGTTACGACTTATCATAAATTTCCGTCCCTCTCCTTGTCAAGCCCCACCACCAGTTCATGCCAACCCAAACGAAGCGATTCAACAGCAAGATTGACGACTGTTTGGAAACCATCAGACCCACGACACTGGGAGAACAAACGACCACAAACTCAAGACGGTCGAAGATATTCTTGTTAATCTAACATGTTACAAGGTAGAATGGCAGGCTTTGCCTGGCCTGGTGCTGATCCAGGCACCGCTCTAACGGCCTCTGCCTTGTTTGTTCTTGACTTGTCTTCTGTAACCCTTACAGGAACTTCAACTGCACTAGATCCTGGTGCCTTTTACTCCTCTGACGTTACTAAGTCGACTTCTACGGCATCAGACGGCGGCGCATTCTTTTCTTCCGACGTTTCCGCACCCACTACTGGCTCACACACTAGTACTCACTGCCCTCAAACCGCACTCCCTGACTACCTCTTAAACCCAAATGTGGCACCGCCGATTGATGTTGTACCATCATCCATTAGCTATGGCACACTTCCGACCGTAGCACCTAAGGCTGCCGGACTCGCTTTCGATCGTGGAACACCATTCGAAATGTCCGATCCTACAGCTTTAGCAACAAGTTTGCCTACAAGTTTGTCAGCGACCTTGATAAAGCGGGACATTCCTAGATTCTCGACCAACCCAGGTCCGATTATCGTTGTTGTTGTAATCGTTCTTGGTGTCATTCTCTTGTTATACTTATCTTTCAAATACTGTGCACGCACAGGTCTCAGGAAAAAAGATTTGGAAAAGGGAGCTTATCCGTACTATGAAGGTGTCACCCGTGGCCGCCGTCGCTACCGCGATAAATCACCACCAGTCACCCGCCTAGATGACATTCCAATATCGGAGGGGTATGGTACGGATCCCGTTGACCTTGCTCGCGCTCAGAACTGGCAAGAAAGTCTTGTTGGAAAAGGTGTGTATGCTACTCGAGATCGCGTAAGTCGAGGCGTTGGCGCTGACAACTTTCAGTCAACCTCTACTCCAGGAGGCGGTAATAACAGTGCATATAATCCTCCGCGGTTTCCCAGCTTGATGCCAACGCGCAAGTTGGTGCCTAAACCCCGTCCTACGACCCAGCTGCCGGTGCTATCATATAATACAGGCTGTACAATTGGTCCGCAAGTGTCCCCACTGAGTGCAAACGATGTACGAAATGATCGTAACCATACGCATGACTACATAGATATCTCACATCCTAAGCCGCCCAAAGTTACTCGTGCCCCGTCTGGGTGGTTGTGATGGACGGCCAGAAATGTGGTGTGGTTGTTGAAGACGAAACATACGCAATTGTCAGAGACGCGTCTCCAACTAGTGGGGTTTGAAGTTTCGCATAGCTATCCTGCAATTTTGCTTTTGATTCTAATACTCGTTACTTCAAACATTGTAATTAGTTCTTCTCATCAGTTTCGTTTCTTTATATTGCTTTTCCTTGGTTTCTTTGTTCTGATCGCGGCTCAACTATCGTGAGCGACCCTTGAATATTCCCATCCTCCACACTCGTTCAACAACCACCTGTAGTCGTTTCAACGGACCTTTTCATATTTCTTGAATACACAAAATTCCCTCTCCATTAATCGCACAAAATGCCAGCACTCAAATTCCAACATCGCGCCGAACCTATCAACGCCGAGGACCGCAAGATCGGACCAATTCCTTTGCCATGGCTCATCCCCATGTGCGCTTTTGCGCCTTTTCTCCTCACATTTATAACATGGGTGTTATACCAACAAACTGTAAAACGATACCAGAATAAGAAGCTCTTGCAAGCGCATCAAGAACAGCAGCACGCAGCTGCGAAAGAGGTGGAGTCACAGATGAAGCAGTTCACTGGGTCCAGTGCAAATAGCGCAAACATTCACATGCCAGCAAGAGCAATGAGAAGATAAACAAGATTCATCCGAGCCGACTTTTGGAAGATGCAACGTCATGGCAAGGAGAAGTGTTGTAGGACGAAAGACGAAGTCCCATGCCAGCTTCAATTCGCGCAAGCTAGCAGTGAGTAATACACACTGATATCATAGCTCGTACGCTGTTTACTTACAAGATAATTCTAGAGCCCTTTGGAGCTACTATTGTGAATGAATCATGTCTCAAAAGTCTCCACGTCACATCGCCGCCTGGCCTACAAAAGACCTTTGGAATCTCCTCACCACATTCCATCACCATCTACATCGACGTATCTTGAAACTATTTTGAAGCCAGACTTCCAACTCACGCTTCGACCCAACAACCCAACACCACAACAATATGCCACCATTCTACCCTTACAGCCCCACCGTAATCGCGCCCATACCGACCCAAAACGGCAACTGCACACATGCTCTTCTTCCCTTCTCTCTGCTTACGCCCATTCCAACACCACCAGATATCTCTATCCCGACGTCCACGACGACGATAGTGTCTTCACTCACCATTGAGGACATTATACACCAAATCTCCGCAGCAAACATCCCTGCTCAATCTACCTCAACACTTGAACTGAGGGTGAAAACCGCAGCTCCCGGGTCTCATGGTGGGGGTTTATCGACTGGCGCTACTATTGGTATCATTGGCGGCGTGATCGTCGTCCTCGTCATTCTAGGTTATATTGTGGTGAAAGTTTGTCATCACTGAGTAAGGAGGGTAGTATATCCGTTAAGGAAACGCACTGGGAATGGGATATGTCGGATTGGGTGGGTTTTCAAAGTTGTATGGTGATGAGGCGATTCTATGTGTCTAGATTTTAACTACACGTGATAATGCTTCCATGACTAGATCATTCCTGGTTTTTGTTTCGCCTTTCTTCTCCAATTACCTAATCATCATGTAATTTATAATCATCTTCCACCTATTCCAAACGGACGCAGCGCGTAGATCTTGAGGTATCTACTTTCGCCGCCGTAATCTTCTAGGCGCATGCTCAGATGCACTCCAGCCTTTCATATCTATGTCGAGATCGTCGAGCTCCGCGGCCAAGTCTTGTCGCGGTCTCTTCGGTTTCCTGGTTTTTTGATCGTCGGCGCTATTGGTACTAGATATGAAGCTGTCCCTTCGTCGCTTGATGCCGCAAGTAGGCGGGCTCACGGATCGCTTTCTTTGGCCGGCCCTGTTACTAGGTGGTGAGGAGCGCGCTAATGGTTCCGAGAGAAGTGAGACAAAAGTCTTGGATCTAAGATGTGGTAAGTGAAGACTTACTGTCGTCTTCGTCTTCTGAGTCTATGACAACTTGTCGTTGTCGTGGAGAGATTCTCGATGTGTCTTTGCCCTTCCTCGTCTTATTACGTTCGACCCAATCCTCACTTTTCGAATCGGTTTGCCTCTTCGATGCCTTCCTATGTGTCGTGGTCAACAACTATGACTACCACTTGTTATATAGCAGACTTACTGCACAGCACGGTTCACCATCATATACTCCATTTCAGGACTTATCTCCTCGTCACTCAGGAGCTCTACGATCGCAGGAACACGAAATCCGGCAGCTTTGCTATTGACAAAGTCCAGATGAGCTACTGCGGCCCGGAATGCAGCGTTTGATGGCCAGGCTCTTTTCTTGGGTAGGCGTCTTGGTTTGGTGTATGAGAATTCGAGACATTGTACTGCCATCGCGAGGACCTAGAGTGACAAGAATAATCTGTCCAGGGTGATAAGATTTCTGGCTAGCACTGATACGATGCAATAGGGAGAGATAACGAAAACAACTCATCTCACTAGGAAAATGAGGTGGCTGAGAGCTTGCTATTTCAAGGTGAGAAGAATCGCTAATCACAGAAGCTGTTTGCGCGAGGACTGGTTTATACCTTTGTTGTCTTACCTTTAGGACTCCTGAACGTTAGCAAGCGTTTGACGGGTAAGGGAAAGGGCGAGAAGGTGCTGGAATAGAGAATTACCAAAAAGATTGATGTCGCAACTTCAAACCCAAAACGTACCTCTTCCTATGTACTCCAAACTTCCGACTTCAAAACATGATACAAACCAATCTTATGACCATTCATATCTTTTTACAGATAGGGCGTAAAGCCACAATCAATCAACCAATCAATTTATATCTTTCTAGCTCTTCTTATATTTTTCCAACAGTCCTGCATTATATGCAAAACGCGGCTGCATGTCTATGTCCAGATCTATTGAATCGCTGCAAGCCAACATATCAGCGTCGCTGTTTGTGCGTCTGTTGCGCACACCAGGACCAATGGATTGATCAGAATCACTGAAGACATCGAAGTCGACATCATAGTGAATGACGTTGTCAGGAACGACAAAATCGCGGTCACTACTAGTCTCTCTTGCGTGTGTAGGGTTCCGAGGCGCCGACTTCGTTCGTTTGGCATACATATTTGAGCGGTTTTTTGTGTCTGACTCTGCGTTCTTGGCAGGACTATATATACTTCTGGACTTTGTAGCACTGCTGCCCAGCTTTGACTTCGGCTTCGGCTTCGGCTTTGACTTCGATGAGCGAGCCGTAATATTAGCTCCTAACTCAGGTTGGGGCTCGTCTTCGTCCCATACAAAAGCTGGATCATTCGGATCTATCTTGACCATGATCTCATCACCGTCTTCATCCACGCCAGGTCGATACTGTGCTGCTGGCGCCTCGCTCATTCTGATAGCTTGTCGTCTTGCTCGCGGTAGATCACCTTCGCTATCGATGACGAGATGATAGAGATCAATGATAGCAAGCGCTGGTGCTATGGCCATCAGTTGTGCGACTTTGCTTCTGAGGCTGAAGTCATCGATATCCAAGAGACTCATGTTTATATCCTCAACCCTGCACTCTCGTGGACGTTCATGTGGCAACCGCGTTCCCCAGGGAGCTGGTGTGTCAGGTTTCATACGAGTGGAGAATCGCGAGGTCCTGGCATCTGCCATCGTGGTGGAGCGGTCGTGCGGACTAGGATCCGATGATCTACTATTTATTGTTAGACATGTTGTAGTATGCCTGAATTCGCAACAAACCCAGTATATATGCCTGCACCTTGCACTCTGATATTTCCGTCGTCTGCTGCGGGAGGACTAGAAGATTGATGACGTTTGCGTCGCATGGCAGGCTTGCGCATCACCACTGCTTCTTCATGACTAAGAGGACTCTGGACGGCGTCCGAAGACACGTCTTGGTAGGTGAATGAGCCGACAAGATTCTGTGTATTTGTATGTCCTGTTGATTTGACCCTTTTGTGAGGCCTTGTGTCTCTGGTATGCGCGGAGGAGCGTCGCAGAACGAAGCCCGTGGGCGCATAAGTGTTCTCAAGCGGCGTGTGCACGCTTCCACTCAGCATATCTTGACTTCTTGTGGATTCATAACGGGAGCCTCCTAAAGCTGGGTTGATAAGCGAGGCCTCAGTTCCACGACGGGACGGTCTATTCGCGTTAGTGTTGAACTGAGACGTACTGTGGAAGTCATCTATTCTGACCTACCGCAAAGGAGTGCTTGCCGGCGCATCATTGTCGCTGTCGAGCGTGATCGGTAGCTCTTGTGAGGCGCCTACTTGGGTACCGAGGTCGTATTTGGAGCCAGCCTTGGGTGTTTTACAAACGGATGTCTGAGGTTTTCGTCTTGCCCGACCGTGCCTCTCTCTTCCCGTCGCCGGACGCGTACTACTTTTCTTGATGTTGCGCTGCAACCTCATATTATTCTCCTCCTGACGGACAAACCCGAGCTTTAATCGTCGTGTGCGTCGTTGACGCTTTGGGACAGAAGTGAGGGTGGGAAGCGATTTGTTTGTATCAAGAGAATTGAGCTTCGACAGCTCCAGTAACGATGCGGTACGGAATTGCGGCGGTCCACATCGCGTTCGCAAATCGTCATTCCCTGCAAGATAGGTCTGATACTGGCTACTCAGACCGTAAGGCAACAGTATATATAAGCAGGTATCCATGACACACTAGGTAAGAGAAGAGCGCAAGAGCGGTGTCGTGTCCGCGAGGTGAAGGCGAGGTCTAGCGAGCGGTCTGGCATCGAACCCAGGTTGTCAGAGTGGTGGTGTTATTGCGCGCGAAAATGAGAGAGTAGAGACGTTCGTCGTGCATGACGCTAAGACGACGCTCGATGGGTGGGCGGGATCAAGACGAGGGAGGTACGAGCCGACGACCCACGCAAACATCGTCTTTCCCACTACAAGACGGCTGCATAATGGAGTCGACAAAAATACGGTTCATCGTTCGTTAGACGAATGCGACGTACGAGGCGGCTCATTCTTCGAGGGAAAGCGAATGACCCTTGTCGATTGCTGGGTGAGTGAAGCTGCGCGAGACTGTAAGAGACGTCGTGAACAAAAGACGGCTGAAAGACGTAGAATCCAGTTGAAGACGCGGGAGATCAGTTTGGAGGAGAAGGGCGCTGTCTGGACATGGTAGGGATGGGGTAATACACCACGCTTCCCATAAAGGAGTCATCTCAGCACCACAAAACCCACCTGCTCTAGGTGATAGCAAGTTGCAATCTATCACCATAGACTTCTCTTTCGGCGGTAGGATCCGCCCTACCTTATCAACTTCTTCTTGTACATAACACTCAAAGTATTCACAATCCATCAACCCCTCTCCATAGTTTTCATCTTCCCAGTGTTGTGGCAGACTATCCCCGAACGGAGTACGCCCGATCTGCTGAAGAAGATCATGAAGCTCTGGTTCGGACGTTACGTGCCGACTTTCCAAAAGAGTAGAGGGGCCCCTGCAGGTAGGTGTCTACCCTGCTAAGTGAATTCAGGCTCACCCATCGCTGAGTAATCCACTCTCTAAGCAGTTTTATCCGTGTTTGGACAGTATCGGAAGTGCCTCGAGTTTCAACAAATGGACGCGGCAGCTCAAGAGATTTTGATATGAAAGTGAACGTCCGGGAAAGATCGGCCGCCAGGGAGAGCTCATCTCTAGCCGAACTATGCCAGATTGATTCTGGTTTCCTGCACGTTCTCCCTTATGTTAGCTAACGAGCTTTTACGCCTTCGCTCTAAGTGTTACGACCTTAGAACTTTGCTTTATAGGGCAACAATATCAACAGAACAAGTAGGTATACTACCCTGTAGCAACTAAGCAATACAACAATTGAGCCGAAGTCCTGGCATTAAGACGTCTACAAAATCCTGACCGTAGCAATCAAGAGGTTCTTGATAGCAACGTGTATGCGGGGCCACATTCTTCTTCCCGAGCCAAAACCATAACCACCGTTGCGGGCACTTGAAGATTACACAGTTCAAGGACTCGAAGATGAGGAACAAATCGCGGGTGATGGGGGCCAGGAGGTGATTGATCGGCTGATCGACTTTTGTTGCCACGTAGTCTGAGATAAAGATACAGCTAGACAGATTGGTTGCTAGCAGAAGGCTCTCTACAGAAGAGCTGCAATTCGTCGATGCCGTGATGGTTACGACTGTAGGCAACATATTTTACTCTGTTATATCGCGAAGACACGGCGGACGAAAAGCCAAGATACGGTTGCAAGCAGATAGATGGTTGTTGCAGAAGGCTCCCTTTAGAGCAGGTTACCTAACAGACAATAGTCATCAAACACAATCTGCTGCGGAATCCTTCCATGTTCGCATTCAGAATAGCAATGACTTGGAGTGCCTTTACTCTTACATCGTGAAATATGGCGTTCGTTATCTGCAAAGGTGCATCAGGCTGAGGAGAAGCGATCCAAATCTAATCGAGTTGCGCGTCAGTAGCCCAACCTGCAGAATGCCCTGACAACTGGAAGAGAAAACCCTACAGAGCGGCCACGTGGCCGAGGCTAGTCGATGCTTTCACAGGGTCTCGTTCTTGCTCGCCTTGGTGCCTCGACGATTATGGGTCCCATTTTCCTGTTATTCCACGTTAACCGCGATCAAGCGAGCTTTGGTTGCCCTGGCCAGCTTGAGATGAATGCGTTGATGCGTCGAGTGGGTCGAATGCGTGAGGGCGTGCCACGAGGAAACGGCCGAAAAGCCATGGCCGAGTGTGTCGTCTAAGACTTGCAAACTGGCCATAGCGAGCGAATTGGTGTGAGTCGAAGTAGAGGGCCGTCCGCGGAATGGGGTCGCAGGGTTCGAGTTGCTGGCCCAGGCGCATACTGTGGTTCTCCCATTGGCCAGGATATTGATCCTTGCAAGCCGGCCCCAGTGTAAGTGTTTGAAACTATCTCGAGAGGTATCCTTTCGAGTCCGTGACGAAGTTCCTGGTAGAGGGTCGTGGCAACATGTACAACGCGAGCTTTCGCCTACCAGAAATTCCTTCTGATGGCCGCTTGGATGACGAATCTCCACAACATAGCATCGCTTTTCGCCACATTTGCTTGAGCTGGATGTTCCGTGAGGAGCCGGACTGGACTGTTGCTGCAAATCGCGTACGGTCTCTCAGTGTGGATGGCATGATGTTGTTGGTGTGCGCGTTGATACAAATGGGAGGTTTGGTAGGGGTAGAGGAGCAGTGGAGAAAAGAAGTGCGCTGTTTGGAAGCTATCAGAGCAAGTGTGAAACAAGAGACAATTCGACTCGGAGTGGTGTACCAAGGATGTGCACAGGTCGAAGCTTTGGGGGGATAGCCAATGCGTCAATTTGTATAAGGCTCTACACAAAAGTCAAATTGCAGGCCCGTGTTAGTTGGAACTTTGCCGTCGGTGGAAACAACGGTTCGGAGGTAGGGAGAGCATCCCTTGTAACTAAAGTCTAGCTTAGTAAGGGAAGCCATGGTGAATAGACAACGTCGCGGATGCTTGGTGCGGCAGTGTCTCAACAGGCGAAGGAGTGCTCCGCGCTACCTCCGCGCTGCAGTAGAGCGGCTTGGAGAGGGAGCAGACATTGGGTACGAGTAGATGGCTGATGCTTATGTAGCTACTCGCCGTAGAGATGCAGGCCCTCGAGTGATCACGATGATCTGGGTCTAGGCAAGGCGGAAAGCCAACAAGCCAAAGCTAACCCGGGCGCGCCAACGACGTCACGGCAAGCCACAAGCCACCCACCCACCCAGCCATCCTTGATGTCTCCACTCCAGCACGGCTCCCTGGTACACCTCACCCAGACACCTCACAGCCCCCACCGCATCGCGACACGTACTATTCCCCAACAGAAGCCGTTGCGCATACATGAGCGCCATCACCGCGCTGCATGTGGCAGACTTTGCGATCATACAATCGTGATTTCGCCATTCCGGGTTCTAAACGGTCACGGATGGCTTCTGGGAGCATTGGCGACGTGCCTGCCGCGACTTTTGCTGAGTACGTAGACGATCCTTTCTTCGACAACCGTCATGGGGCGGGTGCATCGCAGACATCTTCGGAAGAGGACGACGCCTTCGTGAAGAATGCGCCGTCTGCCGATGCACCGCAATTGGAGCTGGCGCAAAGGCCCGAGGCACCTTCACGATGCATCGCATTGCGCCCGGCTCTGACCCACCGCCTCTACTCCCATCGCCTCCATGTACGGGCAAAAGCTAAGCTGCAACGCGATAGACTGCTCTCCGGCCCTATGATCGACATATACGTAGGCGAGTCCAAGCGCCACTGGTCGCTGCACCGCAACCTCCTGTGCCACCACTCCGAGACCCTCGAGAACGAGCTGCTTGGTGATGCAGACGGCCACACTAGAAAAGACCAGCTCCATCTCCCCGACTACAGCCCTGCCGGCTTCGAGCTGCTGGTAAAATGGCTGTACCAAGGCAGCCTCGATGATGTCTCCGACATGGCCGACGCCAATCAAAAGTACGAGTACGCTGTGAGCTGTCACAGACTGTATCTCCTCTGCGATCGCTTCGACATGGCTCAGTTGAAGAACGTTGCGATGGACCAGTACAGAAAAGGCCTGAATGAAGCCGAGCTGGTACCTGACGCTGATGAGATTGACGACATCTATCGCAAAAGTCCGACAGGCTCACCGTTCCGCACTCTCATGACGCGTATTGCAGCTCGCCAGATCATGGATCCTGGCAGTGAGCGCGATGTCGAGACCTATCGCGAATGCTTTGAGAACAACCCCGATTTCGCCATTGACTTGGTCAAGGCCATCAGGTCAGGTACTGGTGGCATGCTATTTGACGACCCTACAGATGAGGGTAACGAGTGTGACTATCATGACCACGCAGCTGGGCCGAACTGCCACACAAAGGGCAAGGGCAAGCAAGGTGTGTGACTCCGGCCTCTACCCAGCCCGTTCTCAATACCATGCCAGCCGTCTCATTGCTGTCATGACACGCATAATAACGTCCATTAACCAGCAAAGAAGAAAGCCGGCCCGTCATCCGCCAAATCCGTTCCTTACATAAGCTCCGACCTGCAGAACCGCCCTCCCCGCCCTCTTCCCCCGAAGACGCCTCACCCGCCTCGTCCCCTGCCGGCTCGCCCACAACAAGGAAGCGCCGGTCCTCTCCGCCGTCGCCTGACAAGTCCGGCGAGTTCGACAGTGGTCACGTCGACGGAAATGGCAGTCGCCAATCAATTGCCCAATCCCGACGCAATTCGCGAGAGGGAGAAGGACAGGGAGAGGCTGCGCAAAGTGACACCACCGGAGAGACAACATCTAGAACGAGCTCAAAGCAGCGGGACGGAGATACAGAAGTCACGCCCAGTCCTAGAAGAGCGCCGCCGAAGCTCAGACGACGCGTCTCCCCCACACCAGAATAGCCTGATGGGAGATGAGACTTTTGACGAGCTTGAAGGGGGGCCAGTACAACCGCCACAACGGACATCATCGCGTCGAGGTATCTGGGAATGGGCCAAAGCAGGAACAGGCAGGTTGAACATTATCGGACGCATGCCGCATCCCGAATGGAAGGGCCCAATAGTGTCACACGAAGTCGTTGCGAATGGCAATTCGCAGATAAGCACCATTTCCGAGACGCATGACGATTTCAGCATCCCCTCCACAACGGCTACCGAGACGAACAACTTACAAGAATACAACCAAGCAATGGCGGCTAGAATTGAAGGTTTGGGGTTCCCCCATGCTCACATCACAACGTCGCCATCCTTCTCGCAGACAAAGCGCTCTTCAGATGACCTCGTCGCTGCATCATCTACCGCCAGCACGCCAGCCAACCTAAACCTTGTCGCTGAGAGTTGGACGAATGGCGAGCGCGTTACACCGCAAGCCTCCAAGGACAGCCCACCGTTGACGCCGGATACCCCGACGCCAAATCAACGCAGACAGGATTCAACAATAGAGGAGGAGAGCACACCAACAAAAGACACCTCGGATAGCGTGAAGGCACAGGTCGCTGATCGATATCAGAATGGCGTCAAGGCCACCCCTACTCCTGACCGCATCCCAAAATACCGGATAGCGCTTACCTCAAACTTCCTTTCACCAGCTCGCAGTACCACGAGTTCGACTTCTTAATCTCCTTATCACGATTACGATTTGATACGATACCCTATATATACATATTATCTGGTGTTCTAAGCGCCGATGCTTTTTTAATGCAAACCAATCTTTCACGAACATCAGCAGCAACTGTCATCAACTGCAAAGACGCATTGATATTTGAATCATTTTCCATGCGATAAGAGATATCTGAGTGGGCTATGGCGATCCGCTCAATTATCGCAAAGCCTCACTCATGCTGTTCACGGTAGACCGAACGTAGAGCACTGATTTCTGGTCAAGGATATCAGCACGTGCTTCACAATCAATAACTCGTAAAGTCTAGCGCTGGTGGAACTCAGATCCATTTTCACAAGCAGTGTTCAATGATTGAATACATCGAAAGCGTTCTGAAGGGAAAACGTGTATGTTGCACAAGGTGGACGTCCAGGAAGCCGTCTGTGGAAGGGCGATTTGCTTTGCGTTCTCCACGGCTGCACCCATCCAGTAGCGCTTCGACGCGTACGGAGGAAAGACGCCTTTGCTGTTGTCAGCACGTGCTATCTAGAGGCTTGGATGGATCCATGAGGCAAAGGAGAGGTAGATTGGAAAGAGGATGAGGCAGAGGAGCTCGCGTCGATCTGATACCTGGAGCCGGTGGGGTTGAGAGAAGCCTTCATGTGTAAGCCAAAGCTTGTGGCTGGTTTGTTCTCGCGCGCCCACTAGCGTCTTTGGTCCGACATTGAGTAAATATTTTCCAAATAGAACCACCTCTTCCACATACGATCATAGGATCTTGACAACAAGGCTTCCCGTTCGCTCAGCCCTATTTAAGCAAGATACCGGCGGATTAGTAGTTAGGTGGGTGACCACTAGCGAATCCCCGCTGTTGTATGTTTTTTTGCACTTCTCTTTTGCTGAGCCTTTCAATCTATCAGTGATGGGTCACAGACTTCTAAGTCACGGCTTCGGTGATACTGTTGTGTTGACTTGACCCGTGAGGCGCTTTTCATTCTCTCGCAACGCCTGCATACCCTTACTATGTCATGCTTATAATACATTGCCTAGGGCATCACTCCTATTCTTTATGCACTGGAAATATGCTTATACAACCAGATAAACAGAAGCGCACAACGTTGCCCATCTGCGACTACTCAGTTACTAAAAAGCTGAAGGATATAAACTAATGCGCCGACTTTCCAGTCTTACAAGCTTTTACCACTCCTTGAACCCATTCGACTTCTGTGACCACGTACAAATTTTGGCATCGTATAATCTTGCAACTTTGAACTGCCTCCGCCCTTTGAAGACCCTAGTCTTCAGCTCGATGTATATGCTCAGAGTCCGCTGGAAGTCTTATGAAAACATGCGATTGGCAATCAAGGTTGCCGAAACCTTAGATGCAGGTCCGACCTCATCTGCATTTCTATATTAACTAACTAGTAGCGCCAACTTATCATTTCATCAGAGTTCTCTATCCCTCGTTATGAATTCTCTAGTTTCTTCAACCACGATGCAGATGACAGACTTGGCTTGGGAGACTAGGCCTTGCATTTGGGAATGATGAAGGAGAAGAAGAGCCTTCGCGAATACTCAAGCGCTGCTGCGATCAGAATCGCCCCTCAGGCTCACCCCCTCTTACTGTGCTTCCTACTATGCAAGGTTGCATCGCAGTACACGAGTACATTAAGGAGATTTATGCTTGGGTCGAGGATCTGCAGGCCGATATCGTGGCAGCTACGAATGAGAACCTTGGAACCTACCCCTTGTCTGGATAGAACATACAAAGCTGTGTATGATAGCAAGATAATCGGTATAATTATACGTAGGAGGAAGATATTTTACTTGTCTAGAGGAGCAATCGATTCTAGATGATACCGTCGCAATAAAGTACACTGTCTAGACACATTTTCTTGTGGTGTCGCAGCTGCTACACTGCCTGGAAAGGAAACCAAGACGGACGGGTCGGGCCTTCTTCGGCAACAGGCTCCTAGCGTGCTATGACGCGCATGAAGTGGCGTCACCAAGAACCTCACTGCTTGTTCTCCAACCCAATTGCGTGCCTTTAGGCGGCGATACCACGCTACCAGCATCCGAATTGTTCAACGTTTCCAACAACAAATTTTTCTCCAGCCGTCCGTCATTTCCGCCCTATAGCCCCTCGGCGTGAATTCCGTAATCGCGTGTAGAAAGTCAGCAACCTTTGCATGCTCTCCTGCAGCAGCAAGGTGAATTTCGCGTCTTCCAACACTCTAAGATCGAGGAGCACGAGCTTTGTATGCGAGGTCTTTGTGTTTTGGAGAATGGTCATCATGTAAATGGAGGGGTACTCAGCAGTGACTTTGGGCGAAGTGATGCAGTGCATCGAACGATGTTTCATGCTGCAACAATACCAGCTTTGCCCGGGAAGACATCCACTATCAAAGTCCAATTATACATTTAGAGCCAATGAAGAACTGCGAGGCGAGCGGTACGCGGGCATCTGTCTTACATTCAAGAGCCTAGCCATGGCCGATGAGAGCACCGACTGACAGTATGTGCAACGTATGCGAACCATGGGAACAAGCGAGTTCAATGGGAAAATCTTGAATATTATCTTCAGATACACGGTCAATCTGGAAATCATATCTTTCGGCAGTCTTCTCATAGTTGAAGTGCATGAAACGGCCTGCGATGTGCCCGCCAGCAATGACTCCAGCACCTCCAGATAACAAGCACAAGCTGACGACTAGTAAGTTGTTATCGTGTTGCTGACCGTAGACCAGTGGTGTTGAGACTTGAATGCAATACCATACAGTGTACGGAGAAGCGGCTGACCAGAGCGTAAGAGCTGTATCGGCATGGAAAATGAGACGTACGGAGGAGAACGGGTCTGGAGAGGTCCCTACACCTTCCCCAGTCTCTCCGGAGTGTACAGCACTGGTAGGCTCAAGGACGTTTCGGCTTTTCAGCCCTCGGCGAAGCTTGATAATCGGCCCCCATATTTCCCAAATGCCATCGGGACGTACTGCTCCGTTGCCAACGATGCCTCTTCCAATTTCAGGCATTGTGCAGCGAATCGGCAGGAATGAAGATGCGTCAAGTATGAAGAGCTTCCAGAAACACCGCTGCGTCTGCCCCATAGCCAAGATGATGCCGCTGCCAATGACAGGACCGAAGCATGGCTCGATTTCTGTAGCAGCAAGCATCAGCCAAGGATCTTGCCCCGCCCCACAAGTACGGAAAGATAGGCGAGGACTGCATAAGCCCACAAGACAACTGCCGAGCCTCCAATGCTTTGCGAGGATCAAAGGACGAGTAGAGCGGTGTAGTTGTACTCGTTGAGAGCGAAGCCTAGGCTCGCAGCAATGCATATCATAAATGTGATCAGAAACACCGGGCGGCGATCAAGTGTATCTGACAAGAGACCGAAAGGGGCTGGCGAGATCGGTTGCTGGACGAGGCAAAGCGTGAGCTCAGATGGCGTGGCGGAGCTGTAAAGGCCGACAACTATCCAAAGAAATCTTGTATTTGTTGTAAAGTCCAAAGCGACGGTACCATTAGCATCTTCTCGTTGCTGGATCGTGATTGTAATCAAAGGCCTTCAAAAGGGCTACCAAATGCCAAGCTGCACCCCCAACAGCACACAAATGGAAGATCTGGTGTGAGCAGCCCCATATATCGAAGAGCCCCGGGCGAAACCGCTCTGGGAAGCGCATCTAGGTAAAATATCAGTGATGGATACTACAAGCAAGTCTCTCCTCTGCATACTCACTGCATAGATAAAGGCACCCGTGATATAGCACAGTCCCTCGCATATCATCAACCACCACCCCATCTGCCTATCAGCCTGCTCAATGCCAAACACCTGCGCAGCATGCGTCATAGGAACCGCTCCCGACCATCCAATCGCACAGAACAACGTCGCTCTAGCCCACCGCCACTTTGGCGTACGAAACCGTGGTATCGAACAAAGTGTCGCAGCTCCCATGACGATGGTGGTTATGCCCACAGAATACAACAGCCAATACTGGCTCTCGCAGTAAAATCCATAGTACGTCCCAGAGTACACGGTACCCACAATCAAGATGAATATCCCGTAGAGATCGAGCTGCAGCCAGGTATGATAAACGGCGCTCGAGTGGTTCCCAAACATGTGAAACGTGGCGCTGATTCCGAAGCAAGCCACTGCGCTGCCTACGAAGACGCCAAACGCGAGGAGATCGTGGATATCAGCCGTGACGTATCGCGCGCTGACGCTGCGGTACGCATATATGCCGTAGGAGAGTATCAGTACGGCGCCGATGAGGTGTGTGTAGATGTTGCCGGTTTGGTTGTGCAGGTAAGACAGGCTCTTGAGACATTCTCGATAGGAGCCTGTGGTACTCCGGTAATGGTTGGTTAGGTACTCGTTGTCACGTTGCCAAGCCTGGACTTCTTGGAAGGTCTGGAGGAGTCTTTTGGGTGTGGTCTTGGCTTCCTCCCCTTTGGTCGTAGTAAGGGGGGCTGTGTAGATGGGCATACTTCTCCTACTCTTCTAGTTCGTGGAGAGGGGTATGGAGTTTTCCGGAGTAATCAAGGTGACAAGAGGAAAGGAAAGGGACAAGTAGTAGAGAGAGGACCTTGGAGGAGGGCAATGCGCATGTTTGTACTTTTCTGGCTCTCGTACAGCTAATATTTGGAGCATGGGCCGCCGATCGAAGGGGTTGAACGTTATGCTGTCAGATAATGCAGACGTTGTCATGTGAAGGTGCAAAGAGCGATGAACATTGTACTTGAAGGAAGATGGACATCTTGGTACTGCGGCTACACGGCTACAAGGGGTTCGGCCGAGATAGCCACACGGACTATCTATGAGCGATGTTTGAGGAGGACTGGCGCACTAAGATTAAGGGGGCTGACGACGCTAATTGGTCATTTCAGCACCGCCACAAGATTCGCAACACATTGTTTTAGTTACAGGTCGCGACGTCGAAGAAATAAACAATGCTCGAGAATAGTGCAGCACGTAAGAATAAATTTGTTTCATATTCTTGCGTTTCTGTTTTAAAAAAATGTACATACAATTTCCGTCGTAAAGGAAGGGTATATGGCCAAAGCATCGTGTCGCATCGCTTAGTGGTATCGTATCGTATATCGTATCGCGTAGTATTTCGTAATATGTAACCGAAAGAAGAGGAATGGGAGAGAGGAGCATTCTCAGTCCGAGTGCCAATCACTCGCGTTACTCTCTCCAAACTCGCTCCTATAGCGCCTACAACCCAAAAGTCAACACACCAGCACCGACAACAAATCAATAACAACAGCACATCTGCCAAAGAAACGCACTTACTCATCCCTTCCCCCATTCTCGCTGCTCTCACCCTGCATACCCAACTTCCCCGCATCCAACTTCGCCAGTCCGCTCTCACCAAGAGTATCATCACCCCAGCCCTCTTTCTTGCCTTCGACAAGCATCTTCATCATGTCTTTCAACTCCTTGACTTCTTTCCTAAGCTGCCTGACTTCCAGCACGGCAGTATCGAATTCGACGTTGGGACGCGAAGCCTGAACCTTCTTGTCCCAGCCATCAGATTCAAAGTCACAGCCGTCAAGGACCTGTTCCCATTCCATGGTCGTGTCCTCGTCGTCTTCGCCGCGACGACGGTTCTCTTTGACGACCCAGGCTTCTTGCTGTTCGAGCATAGCGGTGATGACGAGGAGGGGAGAGTAGATTACTGCCATGACCTTTTTTGGTGTCAGCTTGACTGTAGACTCAAAGCGGCGTGGGAAGGAGTGAGCAGAGGAGTGTTGTAATCAGTACTAGGTGATAATTGTCTCATAGCCGAAGCTCTGAAGTAGCAAATACATAGAATATCATCATGTAAACAGTAAGGTTGTGGAGTGTGGGGGACAAAAGTACGTACCATGTCGTTGAGTTTGTCGTAGCGCTTCTCGTCCATCCACCACTCAAAGGGGAGGATGAGGCAGACCATCTCGATGAGGTTGAAAGGAGCGATGAAGACATTCTCATCGGGAGCACGAACGAATTGCATCGTCTTCTGCGAGAAGAGGGCCATGTACTCGTCAATGGCGTTCTGTGTGATGTCTTCGTAGGCGGAGTTGTACAAGGCGATGAGGACATTGAGCAGAATAACCATGACGACGAAGGTAAAGATGTAGTAAAGAATGATACCGAAGGGAGGCTGTTGCTTGTTAGCTCATACTCGAATGGTGTAAGTAAGATGCGACGTACTGAGAAGTTGTCGAAGCCCTCAAATTCAGGCGATTGCATGACGGCGTTCAGCATGGCTTGGAAGATGAAAATAGTGTCGTTGGCCAGCTGGTCGTCCGCAATGTCGAGACCAATGAAAGCTTGGAAGAAACCTATCATGACAACAAGCAGTAGCATGAAGAAGATAATCGACTCGCGCATCATGACCTTGAGCACGACGAGCATGGCACCAAAGAAGCGGAAGGTGTCGAGGTACAGCAATAAACGCATCCAGAACATGGGCGCTGTGAAGGCCAAGAAGTCGTAGCTCATCTTGTTCAGGTACTCGCGTCTCGTGTCCTTTTCATCACTGATTGGGTGTCCGAGAGCGACCATGCGCAGGACGAAGCTGACCGTGAGAAGCGCGTACAAGGTGCTGTTAAACATGTTCCAGAAGGAAATGTAAAATCGTCCAACCTTCCAGAACTTGTTCGCCTCATCGCAGATGAAGCCTAGAGTGAAAAGGTACAGCAGACCTTCGACGACATCCAGGTCCCCAGAGGGGTTGATAGTGTTGATAGCACCAGTGTAAAGGCCCAGGAAGATGATGGATGTAGCGATCTGCACCCAGTTCTGGTACTTGGGGACTCGCATGCGATCGGGGTCAAGATGTGCCCAGTAGCTGGTGTTGGTTTTGTTTTCGTACGGGACAAAGCGACTGGGGTCCTCGTCGTCCTGGACTACCCATCCGCGCCACAGGTAGTTGATGCACTTCTGGTAGCCGGACGATCCGATGACCGTCACAGCGTGGAGATCAACAGCCTTCTCAATGACGTTGGCAGGCGTAGTTGGCTCTCCATCAACCAATGTCGAGTAGCGCTTGAGTAGCACCTCCTCGAACAGGTACGCGGTATCCTCTTCTGCCTCGATCAGGCGCTTGGCCATGATCTCTGCCGCCACAGCGCGGACCTCGTGTAGGTCGGCATCCCATAGTTCCGCAGTAGCTTGTTTCTTAAACCACTTCTTCACCTGCAACAAGCAGAAGACTACGCAGGCATTGTGCTCGGGAGCTCCAGCTTGCTTTGCCGTCTCTAGCACTGCGTCGGTGATGATGCTGCTATGCGCCTTGGTAACCAGTTCCTCTTCGAGCTCGCAGGGTACGACTTGTTCGATCTGGTGCTTGAGCCGTAGGGCTACTATGGTGACATCCTTGGGGTCAATAGGCGGAGGCGGAAGGTGTTCGCGACGCGACGTTGGCAGGACTGGCAGATGTTAGCGCTGAAGCTGGACGAAACAACAGGGGATGACGTACGCGCGCTCATCTCATCCTGCACTCTGTGTCTCCCATCCTGACCGCTCGAGTTGAAGAGCTCGTTCCACCGCACCATGGTTGCGACAGAGCTCAGTAGGAGCTATGTCTCGCAGAAGTCCGCTCAAGCTTCACGAGAACAGTGTTGAGCTCTGGCAAGTACCCAGCAGCGGAGTACCGAGGTAGCGTCGAGCTTCTAAAAGTAAAACTGCGCGGCACAAGGATACAACGCAGCTCGCCAAGCAGATGAGCAGAAAAGAAGCTGCGGTGTCAGAGAGACAACAAAGCAGCAGGATGCACGACCAGACAGGGTTGTTCGTGCTAGTGCTAGCTAAAAAGCTGGATTGGCACCAGCGTCATCGCGCCCATCTCCCGCTCCATCAACGCAAAACGGCCCAAGCTTCCGCCTGCTGCCGAATCAACACCAAGCAGTCGCAGTCGACTCCACGATGAGAAGAAAAAAAATGGGACATTAGTACATGTTCATTCTTGATTTGCTGCTAGAGCCGCTAAAAGCCGCTTTTGTGGCCCTCCCCTCTATGCTGAAACGCATATATGCGTGTGAGTGGAAGACAAGGTGCTGTACATGTCGAGATGCCTCGCATGCATGCTCGTGAACCACCAACTCGACGCCTCAAACGCCTGTGCCCACTTTTTGCAGATACCCCTTGGTCTTGATTATCAATGATCGCTCCTAGGCAAGCCATCCTTCATGCGCTTAGTCGGCCTCAGCAACACCGCCCTCATCGCTCGTGCTCTCGTCCTCGTCACCGCTGACTTCCTGGTTCTCGCGCTCACGCTTCTCCATGAGTGCAGCCAACTCGGCATCGTCGTTCTCCGTGACAGCCTTGGGTGCCATCTTGACCTGACAGTCACCTCCAGCCTTTGAGATGTTCTCCTTGATGTCGATGATGGCTTGTTCAAGGCATGCGATACCGGCGCTCTTGTCGAGACATTGCGAGGTGAGGACTGCAAGAGTTAGCAAGAGCATGAAGAGGAATGCATAGCAATCACATACCGTAAAGTGGTGGCGATACGAGCTTGACCTTGACCTGGTTCTCAGGAGTGTTCTTCGCCTCGGCGCATCGCAGAGCAGTCTTGACAGCGTCGATACCCTCGTATCCGAAGCAGGTAACTACAAAAGTCAGTACAAGTGCGCATATTGTGTGTGTGTGTGTGTGTGTGTGTGTGTGTTTCTTCAACATACCCTCAATGTCGGATCGGACCTTGGTAGGCTGGGGTGTCAACCTCTTGCCAATGTAGCTCTGGAGCTCCTCCTTGACAACGTCGTTGGGGAATGTGACGTCGTTCCAGACCTCCGGGTTCGTAATGCTAAGCTTGAAGGCATCGATTGAATGTCCGTACTTCTTGTTCAGCGGCCAGCCGATAGTCTGGTAGATGTCCTCGATGGGCGTCTGTGTCTTCTCGGCGACGTGGCGCATGATGCTGTGTACCATCTTTGACTTGTTGTATCGCTCCTCGCACTTGACAATATCCTCGGGCGACACTCGGCGCTTGGACAGATCAATGTAGCCCTTGTCCTTGTCTACACGGAGTACGACGACAACTTCGTTGCGGCCAACTCGAATGAGCTTCTGGATGGATCGAATACGTCTTCGCGAAAGTTCGGAAAGCAAGATCATGCCGTCGATGTTGTCTAGATTCTTAGCCTCGCTCGCGATACCCGTAACATGTCCTGGAACCCACCATATTCTAGCAGCTTGACGTATGCGCCCATCTCTGCAATCTGCTTCACATTGACCATGACGAAGCTCTCCACCTCCGGGTACTTCTCCTCGTAGAATCGGCAATTTGTGAGAGACATGGTGAATGTGTGCTCTTCGTCTTCTCCTATGTGGTGTTGGGAAACGTCGATCGACTGTCGCGGAGTGGGGTCGCTTCTAGTATTGTTCCTTGCTCGTGAACGGGTATTTCCAAGACTTTTCGTGTAGTCGTCGCTGCGGGCAACTTTTTGGAATGGGTCGGGTTGTATGTATTGCCGTGTGCTGAGCGGAGACCGAGTGGAAGCGTCGAGATAGTTGGGTCGCAGTGACTCAAAGATTTGCCCACTCGCTGTGTGACATCGCCCGCCGCCGTGGGGCAACAAAGCCCAGTCCGCTTCCGGTAAGGCGCCACCCCCGTTGCGCAACATCACCACATTCTCTCTCAACCATTTGCACTACTTTCTCGTCAGCCTACTGTGCCGCCGCTCTATACGCAAGGTTTCTCAGCACATGATCATATAGATACCTGGTATCAGATTCAGCCTTCACCGTACTAGATCAAGCAGGCAACTGTCCATGGGCTTTCACGCGGCAGAAGAAAGAGCACTGCAATCATGAAGTTCATTGCCGAGTAACACATCGTTGCTCGTCATCTAACATGCAATATGGAGATCCAAAGGCGTTGCCGGTAGATCAATCACAGGCCATACACTTGACATCATGTACACCCGTCGTTAATTCTGCCAATTCCCGGTCTGAATACCCCAAGCCTATCTCCCTGTCATCCCCAAGTCGAAACGCTTAGGCACCGAAGAGAGCCAGCATGATCCCACCAAAGAGGACGGCAGCGCCCAAGTTGGTAGCATCCGCAGCATCGGTGAAGGGAGGAAGCGAGGGGGCCGTATAGGAGGCGCTAGCGCTGGCACCACCTGTTCCGGTAGCGGTAGTAGTCTTGGTACTGTTCATGTGGAACGTGTGTGAGAAAGTGTTTGAACGGCTCATGGAAGGCCAGATTGCGCTCCCAGTGATCGCGGTTCCAGTGAAGTTGGCAGTAGCGTGGACAGCAGAGGTGTCGATAGTACCGCTAGCTGACGGCACAGGGACAATCTCGGTCTTGCTCAAGATGGCAGTGGCGGTGGGCTGTAAAGGATTATTAGCTGATTGCTTGTAAATTTGTTTAATCTCACAGGGTGTGTACTTACAGGAAGCGGGCCTGGAGGCACATGGCAGCCAGTAACAGTCGAAACTTCGCCGTTGTGAGTGACAATGTTGATGCTGGTGGCGCAGGTCTCAGTCGGCAGAACCTTTGAGTTGTTAGACGATGAGGTCGAAGGCATATGGCAGCCAATATCGATAATGGCGTTGCCGGAAGTGACAGTATGGATGCAGGGTTCAGTTTGAAATACCTTTGAGATGATAGACGACGGGGTGGACGTCTGGATGGTCACGTCGACGGACTTGGCGGACGACATAACGCCGGTGCCGCTAACACCAGGAGGAGGCGCAATGACCGTCACCGTGCTAGGAGGAGCAACCTCTGTAACAGTCAGGGTGTTGCAGTGAGTGCTAGACGGAGCCACCGGCGGGTCGACATAGGTCACTGAAGTGACGAGCTGGATGGACGTAACAACTGAAGCGACATCCGAAGAGTACGCGGTGCCTGCGAAGACGACGTTGACAAGGGTGCCGGCCGCGAAGAGATTCTTGAAGATAGCCATTGGAATTGTGGTTACTTATTGCAAGTGAGAGTGGTCAAGAAGATCGAAGGTGTTGATTAAGCTGCTTCAGAAGACGGTTGATGGGGAGAGTGCGAGTTCTTTTAAACGAGTGTAGAAGAGGCGGTAGGTTAAGAGAAGGTGAGGGCAGGGTTTGGGGGTATTTATCAATAGGAGGAGTCGTTTGTTTGTGCGGAGAGTGGACCAAGCGCGTTTTGATATCGCCAAGGCTGCAGCGTAGGTGAGCCTATCAGGCAGGAGTAACGCGTGGCAGCAATTTCGACGTGAATGTGAACGCGTTTGCATGAGGTCCTATAGAGTAGCGCTAACTGAACGACTCTGCGACCCGGGGCGGCATCGTGAATATGCGTGGCGAGATCATTCATCTGGACTTGTACATATATGACTTCGATGCTCAATCTGGAAGACATGATTCACAGCACATACACTTGAACAGTGTCTTGTACTGCTTTTAGTACAAGGATGTGTATTTAGTCCCAATATCTTTATAAACTGGGGAAGTCTGTACAGCTTGTGATCGGGCTAAAGGTGGGTATAGCTTCAGTGCATAAGCTACACTTACCCCTTGCGCACATTTATAACAGTGAAGAAGCCTGCGTAGTATGTTAAAGAGCTACTGCCTTATTTAGTAGGTAAATAGGTCTCTTTGACGGTTGTTACATAATTAGATAACTATTTCACATAGGAGATACTACTAATATCTTCGTATACACTAGATAAATAAGAGCAGAGCTTGATAGACTAAGAAGAAGCTGTTTATTACAACATTGGTAGCCTCTTAACCGATTAGAATATACTGCTAAAGCTGCAATTAATAGTACGTATATAATATTAGATATGCTTACTGCTCTGTCATGCACAATGCAGATACTCGCAACCGAGCACGCCGAACTAGAGTAATGCGCCAAAGTACAATCCAATCCGTCATTACCACACCTAAACCGTTCTCCTCTTATGTAGCCGTATTACTCCGACCAACACTACCATTCTATATGCCCTTATCACCACTCTCTTCGAGTCTGAAGTCCGCGTTGTCGCCTTGGATCCTTTCGATCTCATTTTGTATCGCCAGTACCCAATGATCACGCTCAGCACGCGATCGAGCCCTAAAGACCACGCTACGGCCTTTGCTACCTAGCTTAGCCACCCTCTTCAACTTCGTCCGCTTGCCTTCTTTACGATTCTGTTCGCCGCCACCTGCACCCTCTTCAGCGCGGAACCAGCTCTTTGCTTTGCCATGCCAGATAACGAATGTAGTCATGACGTCCTCATCGGTAGATGTCCACCCGTCTTCGAGGTAGATACGTGGGAGAGCGTGGTGACCAGGTTTATTTGCATCAAAGGTCTGATTCTGGTAGAGGAGGTCGTTCTCTGTCAGGAGACCGGAGTAGATGTAGCAGTCCTTGAGGTCGAGATTCGCAATGCGCTCGTGGTGGATGTGCGCCAATTGTTTACCGACCCTGCTTCGTAAGACATCGCGGAATATTAGCAGAGTACCAGCGGTCAGCAGGACGCTGCATCGCGTAAACGGCGCATGTATGCGCGGCTTTCGATACAACATTCCGCTCATATGAATACTGCGGCAACAAGCAATGCCACACATGTTATATAGCTGCGGTGAGGCGAATGACTGGGTTACCTCCCATTTCCTCGCAAACTGTCCAACGTGTGCTTCTGTCTCTTCGTCAATCTCAAGGGCGCTGAGATTGCGACTACGTGTGGCTTTGTAAAGCGCAATATCAGATGCTGTGCGGTGTTTCCAGTACTTGGCGAGTGCGCGTAGATGCTGTATCCACTCTTTCCGACGAGATTTGTCTGCGGCCTGAATTCGATTAGTCAAGGAAGCAGATCGTATCTTCAAGGATTACATGCCTGTAGGCGGATGATGAGACCATTCTTCATTACCAACTCCAGGGTGCGATCGATATCGAGGTCGTTGGTAGCTCCATCGTTGCGCATAGAATCATCAACCTCTTCATCAAAGTCCACATCTGAACCCTCCTCCAGATCCTGGTCAGCAGGGCTAGCGCCCATTTGAGCTTTGCGCACTTTTACCACGTCTGCCAGATTAATGTAGCCGTCGCAGTTGAGCAGGTTCTGCTCCTTGCGAGCAGCCTCATCCGCTGCATCCTTATCATGTAACCGCCTGGTCTCTGTTGTACCTGAGTAGCCCTGCATCAGCCACTCAATCTGACCATCCTGCGTAGCATAAGGGTTGACTGCCCAGCTCTCTGGCACGGCGTCTTTGACCGCTTGTGCTGTTGGTACGTTTCCGTTTTCTGACGCAGGCAGTCTCGGAGGCGGAGGTGGAGTGATTTTTGTTGGCCGTGAGAAGACAAGATACTGATCGTGACTGGCGAAGTAGAGTTGCTTGTGGTACATGAGTCCTAGTCGTTGCGCCCGTCCTCTCTGCCCTGTCAGTCTGATAAGGAAGCCTTCCACAGGAACCGGTTCAGTCAAGGTCTTGTGCTTCTTTCTTGTCACTGCAGTCGTAGGATAGTGTGTCTTTGGCCTGAGCTCCAGTTCGTGCGACTTCAGCATAGCTATCGTGCCGTACATTTTCCGCTCGTTAGCTCCATGTATCCATTCGAGCCGATCGTAGCGCTTCCAGGCAAGACCAATGCGCTGATCCTTTATCCAGGACTCCAATACGTCTGCCCACTCCGGTGCATCTTGTAGCTGATCCAAGCAACGCCTGATCAACTCTTGCGCAACAGCTTGCTCTTCTTGCATGGTTCTGAGCAGAGCCTCTTCGGTATTCTCTGCATTCTGTACTTTGTTCTGGGACGCCTCTAGCTTCTCGAATGGGTTGGCTATTCGTATGGTCAAGCTCATATCCGGTATGCAAATCTGAAGTTCGGAAGCGCGCTGCCATCCAAGGACGTTTCGAAGGAAGGTATACCACTCTACAGCATTGGACGCGGTGCGAGCTTGCATAATGAAGATCAAGGTTTCGCGTGAGCTCGGTGAAGATACGACCATGGACTTATCCAACGGCGAGTAGAGATTGACTTTGCAGGTCTTTCTACCCAGTGGAACTTCGTATGCAGCCTTCTTGCTTGCTCCCGCGTTCTCGATCTCCGGGATGACCTGTCAGTGAAGTTAGTAACTTGGCGCAAAGAAAACGATTGGAGAAACGCACTCGAGTCTGATAGAACTGCAGTACAAACTCGGCGTCGTTGACGTGACTGTGGCGACAGACAATCATGTACTCCCGCCACTTTTCTTTGACACGGGACACAACCCTCTGGTTGACGTTCTCATCAAAATCCTCCGGAACCTCCGCGGCGGCGTCGACTCGTACGAGCATGCGTTCCATCTTGACAACGAGTCCGTCTTTGATCTTCTGTCGTCGCACCTTGGTGCCTGCTCGCTGGACGGTCATTTGCGCCTTCTTCGCTTTGAGATGGAGTGTGGCGCGTCTGGAGTCTTCTGGAATGTCAAACTTGACAAGATTCCGTAGGTTTGACGTCTTGCGCGTCAAATCTCCTGTGGCCAGGTCTGTTTCTTGGATCTGTCCCGAGGAAGAAGACAGGATGCCCGATCTTCTCCTAACTTTGGCCATTATACCTTTCGCGGGCGGTTTCGAGTCGACATCAGCGGAGGCCGGTGCCTTGTTCATGTCAGCGTTACGCAGCAACGATGATGTGGAGTTTGCATCTACAGAAGCTGCTCCGATGGTTGATGCAGGATTGCCAAGGCTCTCTACATTCGACAGTGGGCGTTTGCCCAGCGACCTTGATCCTGCCTCTACTTGGGCCGAAGGAACATGTAAGCCACTTGCTTGTGCTTGTACTTGCTGTTGCTCGTGCAGCGGTCTTTTGTCTGATTCCCCTTCGTTTTCGTCTCCGTCTGTAGGTATAGAGGATGCGGTAACGAATGTTTTCGAGCTGGATCGGCGGAATGTGCGTCCGTGGGGTATACGTTCGGTGTCATCGTCTTCTGGCTCCGAGGGCGCGTCTACAAACTCATCGTACTCGGCGTCTTCCATGACATCGCTCTTCTGGTCCGAGCCACGCGGTACTCGCAAGGCTGGTGGGGTCGCCACAGTCGCATCTGCTGCGCCATTGGCCCCACTGGCCTCCAGCTCTTGCGCACCATCCCCTTGCTCATCTGCTTCAAGTTCTTCGGGCTGGGGGAAGCTGTGCTGGAAGAGGGCAGAGGTGCTGGGTCCCTCGAGGCCACTCAGCTGTCGTTGGCGCGCTTCGCGTGGATCGGAAGAGAAGGTGGCCGTGCGCGTCGAGTAGTTGATGCGGAGGTGATGCTTGTACCTGCATATGTGGAGGTACGAAGTCAGTGTATGTCTCACATGCATTTCGTACAGTCACAACTTACCAGTCGCGTCGGTGCTTGCTTAGCCATGCTGTCTAGTGATACGTGAGCCATGGCCTAGGAGAGGAACGCGGGAAGCATACTGGGATAGGACCGATGAAGTAGCGCCTCGAGGTGAGGTGCAGATGTTCAGGTGTCGCATGTTCCTACTATTCTTAGCTCTTCCACATGTAAAGTCTGTAGCTCTGCATACCAGTTTCTGGGCCGTATACGAGTCGGGTGGCAGATTAGTAACGTCAGGCTGGTGCCATGAGCGGCGTTGCTGGTCGGGCATTGGACCTCTCCTATCTCCTTCTGGCCGCCGAGGTGCGCTCGTTCAGAGTCACGGTAGAGTGCTAGGTAAAGACATGAAACACCAAACAAGATACATTAACAAGCTAGCGGGAGGCGCAACTACTTCGCATAAGGAGAGGCAGCCTCGAGGGCGGGCGTGCGACTAGACAAGAAGCAGGCGTAGCAGGGACGTGCCGTCATCGTTCTGGTTGAGGCGCGCAAATCACCCGCCACTTTTTACGGTAGCGCATCCCCCCCAACATAACATACAATCCGACGATGTGTTGGAGAAAGCAACATCGCTCTTTCTGACTCGAGGCACTTCGGACAACAGTTGACCTATACAACCCCGTCGTATATTGATTAGCTGCTAGTCCTGAACAATCCACGTGTTCCCAATCTTACCAAACTGCCAGCCTTAGCATCACAGTACATCACGACCCGGAACAGCACTCGAAACCCCAAGCCATTGCCCCACAAACATCCTCTCAACTTGTACAAGGAAGAAACTAAATACGTCTCTATAGCCTACACTAGAATAAGATAAGTAGATCGATCAACTTACCATTAATGTAGGCTTCTAGGTTCTCTACTTATACATGTAATAATCTTGTTGTTTTCTATTGTAGCAAGTAACGCGTTTACTCTTTCCCTCGAGTAGAGTAAGCTTCCTGTCAGGCCATCAAACTGCTGCTGTCGCATAGTTCACAGTGAATGCCAGACTGACTAGCGGAGGCTGTGACGTGGGGTTTTCCAGGTTCATAAGTGTGACGGCCTTGGTGTAAGAGATCGCAAGTTGAAGTGCCATCAGACCCTACGAGGACAGACGAGAACCTCAACATAATGCCGGACTATTCAGCGGAACAATTTTTCGTGGATAGCTACGTGTATTGTGTTCGTTGCGGCACAGTTATGGCCTCGACTCCAGATTCGCGAAGTACCCTACTGACTACTACTTGGAGTTGGCAATCGCTCTCCAAATCCGATGCTGAAAGTATGTCTTCGCTAAAAGCACTCATAGCATCGATATTGCTATGATTAGGTGACTGTTCCGTCCTCATTCCACCCTCATCCGCCAACGAAAGCATCGCCCTTACCAACCTTGCTGACGATGTAATCCACCACGGCCATCTCCCCTGCCACCACGCTGATCCCCCGGCCTTGTCGATTCACACCACCTCCATCCATGCGCCTCGTTTGGCGCATGCGCAGAAAAAGGTACAGGCGCACTCCAACCTCCATTAAGATGCGTGGGTCCAGGCGACACGAAAGGCTGTCCACCAGCATATTGAGTGGGAGGTGCTGCTGTGCGTGGCCAAGTTGTTGCGTGGTGATCAAGTGGTCCTCCGTCCACTGGTGATGCAGTGTGAGTTTTCTTCGGTGCCGGAGCAAGAGTACGCAGTGCTTCAGTCGTCAAAGTTCGTTTTCGGATGCGGCAAGGTTCTTTCGTCTTATCCTCAGATTTGACGACTGGCTCGGGCTGCTCGACCTTCTCGGGTACTGGTTGCATGTCCATCTCTTGCTCCTCTTGCTCCGAATCTGCGGTACCCGCTGCTCTCGCAGTCCACTTGGCTTCTGGAATCCTTCTCCCCCCTGCAGGTCCCTTTTCAGCCTTCCGATTCTCAGATTTCTCAATACCCAGCTTGAGCGCTTCGCCCACAACGCTGTGTAATGCGAGAAAAGGGAATACAAGAACATGTCGGAGTCGCAGCTGTACATCAAGCATGACTTCATGATTATCCAGATTCATGTGCAGTTGCGACCTCTTCTGCTCCGTAACTTCAAGTTTGGTCGGCTTGGGCTTCGCTGGCTTGTAAACTACCTTTCGCTCCTCAAACTTTCCGGACATCTTCCACTCTTCGAGCGCATTGCAGTCCAAGTTTTGGGGTCCGAATCGTTTCAGAGGTATACGAAGCGCACGAATTAGGGCTTGGGTGTGTAGGACGTTCAAATCGAGTTTGGGCGTGAAAGTGTCGCCAAAATTGAGATACCAGCTCAGGCACTCTGTTAAGTCGCGAGCGTCAAGGCCAGACGGTAGATGGTGAATGCCGCGTAATAGATCGTCGAATGTCGGCAAAGTATAACCGCGGCGTTTCTCTGCGATGTACCTGCCTGGTTCGAGCTGATCGGTATGCAAGTTCGCATCATGCTTTCCCTTGATGATGTCGGTCTTGAAGCCTATCATGACGTTCTTGACTGAGTCGCGTTGCATCTGGTTCATCACTGCGCCTGACATGTTGGCCGTAGGGGGACCACGGAAGAATGCCTGAATTACGATTAGCTATATTTCATCTCACCATTACCTAGAAGGCACCGACTTACCTGCATGCCTGTGATGTCTGGCCCGCGATAGTCGTTGTTTGCCAGTCGAAGCATTACGCCTCTCCATCGAACGTGATGGGGGTAGTAGGCGTTGAGCTCTTTAGCAGATAGAGGTACCCCTGGAGGAAGCAAGGCGTCCACTGGGACCGCATCGTTATACCAGGTGTAGTTTACCCCAAGATCCTTGGTTATGGACCCAGGCTTGTGCAAAGCCCCACGGACCGCTCGCATATTGAAGTCCTTTGTCTCGTCGACCCATGTACGCTGAAAATGGGGGTATGCGTGTACAAATTCGGTAGAGTTCAGCGTACGTGGAGCAAAACGCGACGTTGCAGTGCGAGTCGAGACTGGGGTATTTGAAGTGTGGGTTGTTTTCAGCTTCGCGGGCGTGCTTGGTAGCTGTGTACGTTCGATGAAGCCTAGTGTCGCCATGTGCGGAAGTGCGCCCTCGATGACGAGTTTGCCTGAAAAGCGTAGTCTGACTGTCAAGCTATAGGTCTCATAGGCTGGCTGTTCGTCTTCTATCTCGGACTTGCCCATCTGATAGCACCTTGACACCGACTGCCATACACTCCTCTTCGCAGTCTTTGCCTTCTTCTTGAATGCCTCGATACTTGCCCTGGTCTTCGGAGATTTCAGTAAATGCTTCCCCTTCGTGCTTTCTGGAGTACCTGGTGCTGAGACGCTTCTGCTAAGCGCTTTGTCGCCGCCGTTGTTATGCCCACTACCACTCCGACCCCTACCCTTCCGTGTATCTGCAACCTGGTCATCGTAGTCCATGTCGTCCCATGCTGACCGATCTTTCGGCGCATCCTCGAGATCATCGTGTTTGAAAACGCTGGTCGTGTAACGCCAGTCGCGTGTTTTCGGAACCCACTTTGAGTGCTTCTGTGGCCGAGAGTAGCGGGCGAGAATGTCTTCTTCCTTCATGGTGTGTACAGATTAGTGGCTCGTAGAGTTAGCCACCGATGTCGAGACGCGTGTGTGGTTGAGGCAGTCCAAAGGGAAAGTTTCGAAAAATCGTATAATGAACAGCACATGACGCATTGGATTTGTTCCTGGGATGGTTTGCACAAGTGAAGGTGGAAAAGGCACGTGAATGTCGCTCAGTAGCCGCATCCACGCAAATGCGTTCATCTCACCCAAGTGAAAGAGAAGGCATTGCAACGCGAGGTCGCATTCAGCGGCATCTTAGCAAGACGGTACACGCGTACTCGACTGTAGACTTCGGGTTTCGATATCAATTTCAACGCAAGCTCGTCCAAATCTCGATCCCACTCTGATTCGACACCATTGTAACAGAACAAACAGTAAGTAGTGGTGTTGGACTAACGAGGATGAGTATCTCAGGTTTATGATTTGTGAAAAAAAGGACAAAGGGCTTATTGCCTGGATATCTTGAGACGTGAATGGAAAACTGAATATGGGAGGATGGAATGAGGCGGCAAGGCACCATGGGGGGAGCCGTCAGCGACAAATATCATCAGTGAACAGAACAATGGTGTGACTACCAGAACCTATAAGATTACTGGACATGGCAGGCCTCTGTAGTCAACCACATTCTGAACTCGCGGTTGTTGACTCCTCTAGGACTGGCCGTGTACGTCTCTTCCATTCGAGCTTCAACATGGGCTGTATCTTGCAGATTCATCACGTCGGTCAGATTTATCGCTGAAGCACCGGTACCTCGTCATAAGTAAGACGGATGCGAGGGTAAATATGATGCACGTTCAGGGTTGATGTTGGAGGATGAAGCGGACCCGCGAAATGGACGCGTTTATTCGAGCGGCTTCCGCATCGCCAACCAATCACGACGCGTCTACGTCATACACGCCTGTCTCCTGCAACATCCGAGGTCCATGTTCAACGCCTTATCATCACGTCCATCGGCACATTCCACTTGACACGCTGTCCAAGCCCCATCATCAAAAGTCATCATGAGTACGAAATCCATTCCAACGCTAACCCTCGACGGGGCCCGTATCGCCCTCGCTGCTGCCGAACAGCGATCAAAAGAAATCAACGTACCAATGAACATCGCCGTCATGGACAATGCATGCCATCTGCTCGCCTTCGCCCGTATGGAAGGCGCAAAACTCACGTCTATCAACATTGCCATCGACAAGGCTTTCACGGCTGCCGGCCATCTAGCGCCAACCTCAGTATACAAAGACAACGTGTATCCTGGTGGACCTGCATATGGCATTAATCACAGCAATCAAGGGAGGTTTATGACGATTGCGGGAGGGGTCCCGATCGTGAAGGATGGGGTTGTCATTGGAGCTGTGGGTTGCAGTACGGGGTTGCCGAGTCAGGATGAGGATGTTGCGAAGAAGGGGGTTGAGGCTGTAGAGAAGAGTTTCGGGCTCAAGGCGAAGTTGTGAAGGTTTTTGAGTAGGATAGAGGAGACAAACAACGTCCACTCTGATGGGCTGTCACATCAATACGAGTGCGAGCGATATTCTGTGCTTGGTCACGGCCCTCCTTCAATCTTCGTCTCAACGAAAATAACCGCTTGTATTTGAAAGTCATTGGCCTTGTCACATGATCCTCTTGCATTTCACTCTCCTAGGACAGTTTCCTGGTACTGCAAGTAGTATTCATCAGTATTGAACCAGACCAGTCCCTCGTTGCAGGTCGCCGAACCCTGCCATGTCTATCCGCCGCAAGCTCGAGAGCTTTTTAGGCGAAGCCGGAGGCTGGCATTGCGAGTACCCCGGAAGCAATCAGTTCTAGTTATCAAACGATGCTGGTATCCGAAGTGATAGACAATGAGAAGCAAGGCATCTTATATTCATCGATACTTATGCACACAGAATCTTTGCACGTCGTAGGTGTTGACGGCAGAGTATTCTGCCCTGGAATTGGGTCATCGTCACGACAGCAGCCCGACGTGGAAGACAGAGCTCAGGACAGGCTACCTTGTCCCAGTTGATAGATGAGTTGTCAGCTGCTTGAAACTAGTCGAACCGCCAATAGCAGCCGACTTGCAGAGCAGGGGGAAGAGCATCGCAATCATCACGGTGCACCATGCCACCAAAGTCTTGACCCTAGTCATCTTGCCCGCTGTGTTGCTTTTTGTATCCCTGGATGGAAGCTTTACCGCCACCAGAGATGGCAATGTTGAATTGATCATGGCCTAGATTGGATCCGGTAGTCGTAACTTGGACAGTCATCTTCTTCCCGTTGACCGGACCAGAAGTGAATGTTAGGCTAGGCTGTGTCAGTCACCGCTCGAGTACCAGACTAAGGAAACTTACGACTAACAAGAGCAGCACCACGTAGACTTGCTTGGTGCAGCATGATTGGCCGCAGCGAAGCCATACGCCAAGCCATTGCGCACAGCGAAAAAGCTAGAACCCTGGCCCGATTCGTGCGGACAAGATTGATTGCACTCGTTTCTGAGCCGCAACTTCGCGGGCGGTCTCCCACAGATAGCAGCTCTTCATCCGATACTCATAGAGCTGGTAAGCCACGAGCCAAACTTCGACTTCGATCTTAATTGGAGACTTTCTGCCATTGGTCCTGAGGATTGTGCCAGATCGAGTACCGAGAGACTTGTTGAGACTGTCTGCTTCTTCAACCGCAGAAGCTGCCCTCGCGGACATTGCCTCGTTGAGGTGTCTGTCGTTGCGATACTTCACAAATGCAGGCTTGTAGTACCCCGAGAGTACACCAATATGGTGCACGCCTCCCAGAGACTCGCGAGACGGAACTGCACTCTGGCACTTGAGGCTCTAATTAACCATGTGTCTGTGAGATGGAAAGCTCTCCAGGGCGCGGTCATAGACAAAGAGATGCCCACGTGCATCGGCCTGCCTAAGACCAGTCGCTTAGCATTCCTTCCAATCTGTTCTGGCTAGTCCCGGGCTCTTTCGACGCCGTTTAGGCAAGCCCTAGACATTGTCATGTGCGCTTGATGCGAACCCACATGCTCGGCATTGCACCGAGGACAGGGGAATGTCGAGAGCACCAGGAGCGGGACGGAGCAAATGTCCAGGTCCGACCCGCGGCGCGGGCACGAAATTTCAAAAGGTCAGAGAGAGAGAAAAGAGGCATCGTGACTTGGCTCAAGGGTACTGGTTAGGTGTGGTTGACAGGCAAGTGTCTTTGTAAGAAGCGGCGAGGAAGCCACTAAGCTGGGGTATTGCCGCCGTGCTTCCGGCGCTAGGGCCAAAGCGTGCAGCAGGGAGGCCCAACCTTGGAACGCCTTGATGTCGCTCCTCACAGAACGCGTGCCCCCAACTTTGACGAGTCCAGAAATGGAAATGCATGCCATCAGCAAGCAAAGAAAAGGCGGTATCGCCATTGAGCGCGCAGCTCATGTACACACGTCACGTGGCCTCAAGGCGCTACCCGCGCTTCAAATTCTCCGACTCGAAGCCTTCGTGGCAAGCGGTGGGGAAGGTCGATCGTCTACGACACATGGACGTTAGCTCACGTCCTGAAGGAATTTCTTGCTTTGCGTCTCAGGTATCAACGCCCAATCACGTCCGCTCGCCCTCTCTTCGATTGGCCAGCTGCCGGCCAACATACCGCTTTATCGCCCTCCGAGACAGGGTGGTTAGTCGAGCAAAATGCGGTCGGACCGTCTCGTGAGGGCTACCGTACAGCAGCTATGCTTCAGGGTCCGGTCATAACTTTGGTGCCAGCCGCGTCATGTTGCAGGCCAACCGCTCATCTGTCTTTTCCCATTACGAACGCTGACCGTCAGCGCGGCACAAACACCTGGATTACTATACATTGCACACCCTGGACCCAACGCATTCCGAGCCATTGAAAGTCGCGACAAATCTCCCTGCCACGTCCCAGTCGAAACACCATGTCCGGCCTCTGTTGTCTGTGGGCAACTGTGCCCGAGGGACGTGAAGAATGGTACGAGAACGAATACCTACCCTCAATCGATTCGCCAAATGCGATACATGGCCTACATTGCGAGGTAACAGCGAGCGGTATGGAGGACGAGCCAGTGGGCAAGTTGGATTCGCCGTGGCCTTATATGACCGTGTGGGAGGTGAACTCTGTCGACCAGTCCAACAAGGACATGTATGATTTATCATACCACCCACCCAGCAGCGAGTTGCTTAGCTCGCTCAAGGACCTGCGTTTCGATATTCGATCATACCGAGAAGTCAAGAGTTGGCGACAAGACGATTGGTCAGGTGACGGTGGTGGTAAGATCACGGGACAGGATGCAGCCGGCGATGACGGACTAATGTCGCTAGACATCGAATACGTCGCAAGCGTGGCAGCAATGGAATGGAACGTGGCTGCGGATAAAGAAGAAGAGGTTTTGAAGTACTACAAGGAAAACGTCGGTCCCATAATAATGAGTTCACCGGACGTACTGCGCTTTCGCCTCTTCGAGATCGACAATGCGACGGCTATGCAAGGGGCAAAGTTTGAGAACAAAGAAAAGCAGCACCTACACAAGTACTTTACTCTTGTTGAGTTGGAGTCTGAGCAGTGGCCATGGGATGTGATTGTCGAGCTTGCGGAGGACGAGAGGTGGAAGAATTACTTCGAGGGGCAACAGATTGTGGTACGTCAACTACCAGCACTCATGGGGTTTGGGATGACTAACCAAGCGACAGAAATGGCAGCTTGCCCATTACTTGACCAAGAGGGTGTACGGACTGGAGAAGAAAACCTCCACGTAGAGCTAGAGGAGGGTGGCGCTAGATCTTTGAAATGCTGCATGCATATACCCAGTTGGCTTCCTCGGAGAGTCCTGGCACCTTCAGTCCGAGCAAACCCTTGTCATAACGCAATACAACTTATGAAGCTCTCGACCACCAACATTGTCGTATCCAGTCGGCATAACCAAATAGACTAACCTATACGCACTCGCATCTGCGTCTGACACCAAAGGCGCACGATATACAGTTTGTCCGCATCGCTCGCCTGCTGATACTCCATCCCGCCCACTCTCCGTATCAACTCGATTGGATCGTTCTTCTTTACTGAACCAATACTGCGGCTCAACCTGTCAACGCCAACCGAAGAGTTTCCAACATGCCCGCCTGCGTCTACATTCCAACAGTCAGCCAAAGCATTGTTGGATAATTACATAGAAGAGATACTAACCGGCTGCAGGTTTAAACACTGCAATTGCAATACCTGTCGCACACACCCAGCGGCGAAACCAAATCCACCGTTCTTTTCGGCACCATCCATGGGCTTTATCACGAGGTCTCTTATACCGTCACCGGGGATTGCAAGGCTGGATCAGGTGGTCTCTGGAATCGCATGAGATTCATGGCTTTGGTTTTTAATTGCTAAATCAAAAAAATAATTATACTTACAGCTGCATACAGTGAAACTGGGTGTTTGGGAGATACACCAGCACGTCTATTAAATCCATAAACCTCTACTATGCAAAAGGATCACTTACAGCTGCAGGTCTTTTCCTTGAAAAAAAAAGTTCTTCTTTGGTAAGCACCGCTGCTGCAAGTGGTGAATGAGCCATGCTCTCCCTCTTCACGAGCCATCCTGCGGCGGGTCTGTCGCTCAGTATGCTGCACGCTTGTATGCTGACGACCCATCTTCGACTTGCATCTTCTCCCTCCGTGTCGCTTCTGTGTCTACTGAGAACCCTCCACTCGTTACTCGTTGGGTATACTCTGGGAGATATATTGTGTATAGGTTGGCATTCTCTACGGGTTGATTCAACGTGCACTGAAGACGAAGCATCGCCACCTAGATTGCGGTGTTTAGTATCTCAATCAGATCATCGCTTGCAAGGTCGCGCTGTTCATATGCTACAATCGCTCAAGGTCTGGGCTAATTTAAGCTTGACTCGTAATTTAGCGCGTGGAGGTTCGAGTATGAGTGCTTGATGGCGACAGGTCTACGTGTACTGAGTAAGTGAGCTGGGGGTGGGGCGGGAGGGCAAGGGCAAGAACCCGGGTTGTGGCGGATTGCGCTAGGCGAGTCTAGAATCGATCCACAATACCGCGTCCAAACTGACGTCTGAGTAGCGCCACAGCATATCGAACATCACCGGGCAATTTTACACATGAAGTAATGCAAGCAACCTATCTCTTTTCATCAACCGTATCCGGCTTCTACACCCAGCCATCGTTCGAGAAAGGGATACCGAACGCACTGTCTGTTAAACGTTTAACAAAGACTTCATGAAAGTCCCATCCCACACGCCTTTCCTTCACGGTGACCGAACTCCGCTACCATGAATGAAACGCCCGAATGATACATCCGAAAAAAGAGGATGATGATGTTGATGAAAGCCCGACCCGTGACATGGAACCCGTTACTCATTACTCAAGATGCCCGTCCGTAGGTGATAACCGTTGGATGGCGAGCTACGTATCGACCGCTTATGCCAGATAGCCTAGCTCATCAGCCTCTAAACGCTCCAGGTACTCCTTCTCGAGCAGAATGTCTATGCACTTCTTGATGTCGGGAACACGGGGCATAAATCGATTCTTGATCTGTTGAATGGTCTCGGAGACGAGCTGCTGGTGCTTCATCTTCTTGCGGGACTTCATAATACGCACAATAGCCGACTGTCGAAGTGTTAGCATGATGTTACCAGAGGTCAGTGGGAGCGACAGGTACATACCTGAATGAGTAGCTTGCGGTCCTCCTCGATCGTCTTGTGCGTATCCTCTGCCTCGGCCTTCTGCTCAGACTTGATACCAATGTTCAAGTTCATCTTCACCTTTTTGGTCTTGAAGCCGGTGTTGAGCTTGTATGAAGTACCAGACTCCGCCTTAGCACCCTCGGGTTGGGCGAGGAGGACCTTGGCCTTGATGAAGACACCCAAGCTAGGGTCAAGAGTCTCCTTGTTCAGCTTGGTGGACTCAGCAATGTCATCGTACGAGACAGTGTCGCTGTCATTGAACAGCAACATGATGGCCATCTGGTAGGTCGAGACCTGGAATGTTGGTGAAGTCTTCAGGTTCGCGACCTTGCAGTAGTTGGCCTTGACCTCGCCCTTACACAACTGCCATAGCCAAGTAAGCTTACGGCCTTGATGCTTGTGGTTGTAGAAGCGGGCAAAGCGATCGTAGGTCTGGACGATGAGTTGGGGCGGGGTGAACGGTGTGGTGGGTGGGTTTAGAGGCCAGAAACCAGTACCAAGGATGTGGTATGAGGCATCGACGCTGGTCTTGAGGTCTGAATCATCCAGGTTGTTTGATTGCCACTCCTTGAAGGCGGTGTTCAGGTCCTTGGAGATCTGCATATCCTGGAACATGCGCTGGAGCTTGTTGGTGTATTCGAAACCACAGGCCTCCTTCAGCTTCGAAATCATGCTCGTCTCGGCGTCATCTGATGCGGAAGTGGTCTGGACAAGACGCTTGGCCAGCATACGCGAATAGAACTTCTGGAACACATCCTTGTCTTCGATGTATTTGAAGACAGTCATGATTTGTGTCAGAAGCTTCTCCATGTCGTCCTCTTCGCTCATCTTCGCATTGGAACGCTTCAGCAGAGTATCGGTGTACTTTGCAAGAAGCTCAGGCGACTTGTTGGAGCCCGACTTGCAGATCTTGTTCCTGTTGACAAACTCTCGGCAGGCGTTGTCCAGCGAGCGAACGAACTCTGACTCTCCGTTGAAAGCTTTGTTGACGAGCGCTTGGTACTGCGTGTGGACCTCAAGGAGGGCCTCGACGTACACCTTTGGCTCCAGGTTATCTCCATCTTGCGCAATCTTGTCAACTGCAGCTAGACCCGCCTTACGGACGTGGTTCTCGAACCGAAGGCGCAGAGGATCAAGACCCTCCGGAATACGGGCGAGCAGCTTGTACATGCGGCCCAGATCCTCCTCCTTGTCGTGATCGAGAAGGATCTGGAACTCCTCGCGAAGAGCCTGCGAGTGGCTGGTAATGAGCGACTGTTCGCACGTCCGCATCAGAGGTGACATGATCTCATTAAGCAGATATAGCGGAACACGCTCCTTCTCCTCTTCCAGACGGATCTCTGCCTTCTTCATGTATTCGACCACGCTGTTCTCCGCCAAGAATTGCTTAGACTCGTTGTCGTAGTATTGCGCGGTGGCCTCCAGGAAGGGCTTCTCGAAGTATTCCTTGTAGACGTCTAGTGTCGACTTGGAGCTGTCGGCTTCGTCCAGACCCAGCGATACAAAGGAGTCAACGACCGACTTGATTTGTGACTGTTCTATAGTCTCGCCGTTTCGCTGCTTCTCGACCAGCTTGAGCACCGAGCGCATGACGCTCTCCTGGCTACCCGTGAACATGTCTTCCTTCCAGCGCACCAAGTGGAGTGTGTAGATGTCGTAGATGTGCTTCTTGCCTTCATCCATCTCGCGCTTGACCCAATGGCGGTTCAGGTATCGGAACAGATGGTTGTTGTACTGGCCGGCTGTTGTGTAGCGGTTCCATTCCTTGATGTAGAAGTGAAGAAGCGCCTCATCGACATGTTGCCGCGAAGCTGCCTGCACTTCAGAGAGATGCGCCTTCAGGTATTCGATCAGGTGCTGGTAGAGGTCCTCTCCGAGGAGATGGGCGCCGCCACGGTTGTTGGCGGCGACGTGAAACGACGAGCCCGCGACAGCCTTTTGGGCTGTGCAGAAGTTGTGGATGGCGGTATAGAGACCCATGTATGTCTTCATGTCGACACCTTCGCGCAGGTTGGTCATGATCTTGTCGACACCGGCTTCGAGGTACTTCCATCTGTGAGCTGTTAGCTTTCGTTTGAGCTGTACGAGACAACGTATGGAGTAGGGGTGCTTTTGTTGTAGCCTAGTCCTATTATCACAACCCTCACCCGCGCTCACCATGGCGACGCAGACTCGCTGGCGTCCGATCGTAGCGGACAGCATACCAGCCTTTGGCGACGTCACTGGAGCATACCTGGCTCTCCGCAAGTTGCAACGCTAAACAAGACAATACGCTGGCAGAAAAGAGAAAGCAACTTACGTTGCGTCCACATCGTCCTTGGCCGGGACGGGCGGCATACCAGAAGCCATCGCTGGTTGTATTGTCGCGTGCTCTGGGGCACTTTTCGGAGGCGACTTCTTGCGCGTGAGGAACTTTATTGTCGGAATCGCTGTGTCGTAGACAAGCGGAATGAACGAACAGCTGCTATGGGCGCTGCTGTGATTGACGTTTTGGGCGGAAGGACTTGTACTATTGTAGAAGGAAGCTGTGGTGGAGGGCGCGGTGAAGTAGAGGGGAGTTAACTATGGAGCCGGCGGGGAGGCTTAAAAGGTACCAAGCGGTCGATTCCGCGGAATTTGGTATGAGCGCCTCCGGATCACGCGAAGCACAACGAAGAGGGGGAACAGGTGAAGTGAAGATGCCGGGATAAAGAGGCGGTGATGTCTTGATATGGAGTCATGGCGATGTTGCTTCACACTGTTCAGGCAGCACCGAGCTTAGGTCTTGGCGTCTACAAGGGTCTTGCTCACGCTGCCTTGCACTAGTCGCTACTCATCGCGAAGTCACTGGAATTCTTTGTCAGCTTGGATTGAGTTCTATTTTACCTTTATTCGCCGAATTGCCCCTCGTTCACGTATCGACAAGATGGTGTTGATGGTGGTTCAGAGACAGACTGATATACCTATGTGCCCAATGCATCGCGCCCTACTGCAGTACAGCTCATCGCCATCTTTGCTACCATTACGACCTAATAGAAGCCTGACAACATCACTTCCAGGCGTCCTAGATGAACACTGGACCGTATTTACTGCAGCACAATAGGAATGTTTTTTCTCATACGAGATATACTCCTTTCGGTCTTCAGATCGATGACGTCTTTGTAGGATCATCGGCTGTTATATCATGTCAAGAGTTGGGCTTGCGGTCTTCATCCTTGTCAACACATTCCATATCGAACCCTAATTCTGAGCATCAATCCTATCACGCATACATTTTTCAGAATGCCATCTCTAAATGTAACGCCCCTCTCCTCCCTTCGCCTGAGCACACACTACATCCCCACCCACGCCTACATTCCCAACACAACACCACACAAGCACCCCCTCTTCATCTACTCCTCAGCCTTCCCCCCTTCAACCCCCGCTTCAACACTAGAATCCCACCTCTCCACCAACGACCTCTCTCCACAATGGCGCTACACAATGTACACGACAACGCATTACCACAGCACCACGCACGAAGTCCTCTGCGTTTTCCATGGCCGGGCAAAGCTATTGTTCGGCGGAGAATCTAATCCCGGGAGAGTGGAAACCGAAGTCAAAGCCGGAGACGCTATCGTTGTGCCTGCGGGTGTCGGGCATAGGTTGACGGAGGATGTTGAGGGTGAGTTTCAGATGGTAGGGAGTTATCCGAAGGGGTGTAGTTGGGATATGTGTTATGGGAAAGAGGGGGAGGAGAAGAAGGCGGAAGCGGTGGGGAAGGTGGAGTGGCTGGGAAAGGATCCTTTGTATGGGGATGATGGGCCGGTGATTTGGGGTAAGGAGAAGCTTGACAAGTTCTGTCGTGGGGACAAGCGTGAACTTTGAGTGTCTTGAAGGCATCTCGCCCTCGGTGTTATCGCTGTTCTACATCTAGTCATGGCACCATGGTGGCATCAACCTTTAGGTCTTACAGCAGTACATCAAACTCATCAGCATACGCCTCGATCTCGTCGTAACTCTCTTCTAGTGGACGATGTACTGAAGATATCCCGGCTGCCACATCACACAAGTCCAGACAAGAGAATTTGATGACATTTCGTAATTGTTTCATAATGCATCCAATCATACAGATACAGAGACTCTTCCAAGTGGTATAGTACAAGCATAGCCTCCCAACGCCCATGCTATATTTACAGATGTTGAACCATGATATCGTACATCATCAACGCATGAAATGGTATCACGACGACTTCTTCTCCTTGGCCTTTTCCTTGGCCTCCTCAGCGACATGTTCGGCCTTGTCGTGTATCCTCTCTAGGATGTCTTCAGGCAGCGAGTCTTTCGCCCTCATGCCGTTGCCGCCGGCCGCCTTTTCTTGCTCTAGCTTCTCTTGCTCCAACTCTTCTTTTGACTTGATAGCCTGTTCGACCTGCCAGACGGCGCGCTCGATCTCAACTTCCATGTCGGGTAGGTCGAATTGCTCAGCGAGGAGCTTTCCATTCCACCGTTGCAGGACCATGACGTCTTTGGTCTCGTTGTTGGTTTGCTGGTGCACTACGTTTGCGACTTGTTGTGCTTGTTGGTCGGTCGGGTTGGGAGCAGCGCGAGAGAGTGCGCGGGTAGGGTACATGAGTCCGGCCGTGTAGACCTGGTCGAGTATGGGCGATGGGGCGGGTTTGGGAAGGTTGTGCTTGAGAAGGAACTCCAGGTGCTTGGAGCCACCGAGGGCTTTCCAGTGGCTCCACGCCCGGTAGAGTACGTAGAAGAAGGGCAGGTTGGGGATGACGGGTACGAGCATAAATGGCGCGGTGAAGGGCATGATGATGACGCTCCACATCAGTTTGGTCCGGTGCATGTTTTGTCTCTCTTTTGCAAGCTTGTGCAGCAGGCCAGACACTCTCTCCTGCGGCAGGTACTTGCCAGGGAACAGGACGTCGTATTGTGCCTTCCCGTCTAATATGTCCTGTTTCCGCTTGGCTGAAAGAGCGGGTATTGTCTTGAGCCCCCATTCTTCGTAGGGAATGCGCTTCAGGGCCTCGTTGCCGTAAAACGTCACCTTTCTCTTCCAGTCCCAGATTGATTTTTCGTCTTTTTCCCAGGCGACCCACGTCTCATTGGCCTTGATGGTGATCTTGTCATAGTAGGAGCGGTCTTTGGGGGCTTTCTCGTGCAGCTTCTCGCAGTAGATGAGGGAGCGGCGCGTGGATATGGGCAGCAGGAAAAGACGCATCGTGGGGTTGGCGGGGGAAGGCTTGGTAGTGTGGTCTTGGTCTTGGTGGTGGTGGTGATAGTAGTAGTGGTTAGGTAAGCGCGCAATGGCGCAGGGTATTTATCCAACAGACTCTCAGCTGGAGTGTGTGTGCAACATGACGCGGTCTGAGGCGCGTGGCATACCAAGGCAGTGCACAATTGTCTAGCCGTGGCTGTGTCGTCTAGAATTGACGGGCAAGGCTGCTGCGGACCCATGACCTCACCTCGCGCTAAAAAAGAATGCTTGCCGCTTGCCGCTTGCCATCGCGCAATCCCTGTTTCCCTGATCGACGAACAAGCAATCTCCCCAAATGCGCCAACACCTGCTCACGGACTCCAACGCTCCACTAACCCCCAGCCAATACCACCAATCTCTAACATCCGCCATTGCTGGTTCTAGTCGCTCGCTTTGTCCTTGTTTATCCCGCACTGTTGCTCCCCAATACACACATACACACACACCCTAGGCCGGACATGGTGTCGTCGCGCGTCGTCTACTTTGCTCCCACGTAATCCCTCCCCCGGTGCTGATTCACTGCCAAGCCCAGAAGCCTGCCTAGCTAGACGCGACACCTAGGCTGCTGGTGCTTGGTGTTTTGGTCAAGGGACCCGCTGGTGCGACGAGGAAGCCCCTCACATCTCCCGACAAGAATGACCAGCAAGCCCATGGTCGACCCCAATGGCAGCACCAGCAATGGCATCGGCACAACAGCTGGCACGACAGCTGGCACCCACCTCCGCCCCGACGCGGCTGCCCAGGGGATGGCCAGTCCGACATGGCACTCTTCGACGCTGAACTCGTCCAGCGCCCACCGCCTGCTGCCCTCGCCCATTCCGCCGCCTACCGCCTCTTCCTTCAACTCCCAGCGCCGCCCCCAGTCCAGAGTCAGTGCCGTGTCGGACAACTCCAAAGACAGTCAGGACGGCGCACCTGTCCGCAAGAGCCATTCGCAGTCCGTATCCAGCACGCCTCGCACGCTGGCGTCCTCTAACCGGAGCATAAGCGCGAGCGCCGAGAACAGGGAGAGGCAGCGTGCCGTCCGCTCACTGCCACCCTGGGTCCAGTCGGCCGACGACGAGGATAATGTCGCTACAAGCTACCTCCTACCGCGAACACCCACCACCGCTCGTCACGCCAACCACAACTTCTGCCCCACGCCCAAGTCCAACGTCCCGGGCCGCAAGTTCGACCATGCTCGCGAGGGCGCTCCCGTGACCCTCTCGACGCCCGTCAGCGACAGCGCCCCCAAGTGGAAGCAGTTCACCCAGGCCTCCAACCTTGACCGGCCTATATCCTCGCGCGGCCAGATTGTCGACGATGACTGGCTCAGGGAGAACATGCCCGATCTCGAACAGAAGTGGGAGCCCATCGACAAGGACCACGGCGACGACCACATCAAGGGCTTCTGGCTCTTCACCTCGGAGAAGAGAAAGCGCAGGCTGATGCGCTTCCACAACACCGTCATGAACCATCCCATGGTCCCCGCCCTCTCCCGCTCCATGATCCTCGTCTTCTCCATCCTCGCCCTCTCCCTCGCATGCTCCATCTACCGCCACTCCGACAACAACGGCTGCAACAACAACTCGTCCACCTGGATGGCTATACTCGTCGATATCGTCGCCGTCCTATATACCATATACATCACCTACGACGAATACACGTCAAAACCCCTGGGTCTACGATCACACAACGCAAAAATGTCGCTCATCTTCCTAGATCTCGCCTTCATCGTCTTCGAGTCTGCAAACCTTAGTCTGGCTTTCCAGGCCCTGACCGATGACAAGTGGGCATGCGTTACATCAGACAGGACAAATTCTTGTCCCTACAGACAGAATATCTGTGACAGGCAAAAGGGCCTGACAGCTACTCTGTTGATTGCATTGCTTGCATGGATTGCCACCTTTGCTATCAGTACTCTGAGGTAGACTCCTCCAGTTCCCGACATCACTATCTCTCACTAACATCCACAGGTTGATCCACCGTGTAGCGAGGTAGTGCCTCTTGCACCTCCATACATTCTCCCACATTCCTTCGCCCCTTACACCATGCCATCCATGTCCTCGCACTACATTCCAACCACTCAGCTTGACTGATCCGCATTTGCATTAGTACCAAGGAGCACGATGATCTCTTACACATGTCGACCTTGTCCCCCCGGCGGCGATATCCCACACGTTCGCACTCTCTCCGTTTTCCTAGTCGGCTCCGTTCTCGCACACCTTCCATTAAGTCTTTTTACTCTTGAAAGCTAGCATAGCTGTGGCGTTTGGGTTTCCTTGTCCTGCATTTCCCTCATCAGCGAACTTCTTTCTTACTTTAAGGTTTCTCCATTGGCCAGATTGAGCGGGTGTACATAGGGTGTTTGGGAATACCGGACGGCCTAGAGACATGGCACAGTACAGAGAGAGAGAGATTAGTATAAACCCCCTAAAACAACGAAACAGGTCAAACACGCGCTCACACGGAAATCGTATACTGCCATCACATTTCCTTGGTGTTTTGTTACCGTCGAGGACTGCATACTTGCCCTCTTGTGGCTGCGATCTTATCCTTGTTTGCTTTTGTCCTGAATATTCCCGTCGTTTCTATCATCCGAGATGGATCGCTAGCCTTCCAAAGAGTTTCCGCACAACATACCAAGCATCACTAAATCTCCAGGCAATCTTGCAAACGCACTTTGCCGATATCCAAAAATTCTTACATGCAACTGAACCCACCATCGACCGGCAGGCCTATACCGGTAACCCACGCCGCATCCTCACTAGCCAGGAACACCGCCGCCTTGGCAATATCTTGCGGCGTACCCAAACCACCAAACGGATGTCGCTCCTCTACAGCCTTCTTCTGCTCTGCTGCTTCGGGTGTGAGGAACCCTGAGATGAACGCTGTAGCCGTGTAGCCAGGACAGAGAGCGTTGACGTGAACGCGGTAAGGCGCGCAGTCCTGTGCGGCGGCTTTTGTCAGCCCGAGGACAGCGTGTTTAGATGTTGCGTAGCCCGCTATTGCTATCGTTGGTTACCCCTCTTCTATCGTCATCGATGCAACTCACAAATCCCCATTCCACCCCTCATGCCATAAATGCTACTCAGGTTGATAATCCACCCTCCATCACCCCCCGTTCCTGGTTTCTGCTCAGTCATCTGCCTACTCGCGTACTTGGTTCCCCAAAAGACACCTTTAATGTTGACATCAACCGTCTTGTCAAAAGCATGTTCCTCGTACTCCCAGATTGGTCTGCTCTCGTGTTCGCTCGTCTCCATACTGATTCCCGCGTTGTTCACCATGATGTCGATTCTACCGTACTCCTTGACTGCGGCTTGAATCAGGGCCTCGACTTTGGTGGAGGAGGCTGTGTTGCATTTGACGAAGATGGCTTTGGCGCCGAGGTTTTGGACGGCTTGGACGGTGACTTGGGGGGATTTGTCTGTTGCATACTCTTGACGGGCGGTTTCATGGACGTCGGAGCAGACTAGTGAGGCACCTTCTGAGGCGAAGGCTAGTGCTATCGCACGGCCTATACCCGAAGAGGACCCGGTTATCACGGCGACTTTGCTTTGGAGGCGGTCGGGCGTTCTAGTTGAAGTGGTGAGGTAGTTGGGAATGTTTGATGTGAGGTTGGTCGAGGTTGTTTTCCATCAATTTCCAGCACGAGTGAAGGACCCAAGCATTTTTATATTGAGGAAAAAAAAACTCCACGCAGGTAGTGACAAGGAAACCAGTAACAAATAGAAGAGAAGTAAGTTCAAGTAGCGGTACATATACTGATCTTACCCAGGTAGCTCTCAAGCAAATGGCCTTGCTTGGTGAGGGGCTAGCTTGTGCGGAGAAAGTACATCCTCGGTCCTTGTAAGGGGACCTTGCAAATCGATTACAGGGAACAATCTTTGGCTCGCGGTTTTCAGCGGAATGTGAGCAATTCCAGGCACCTGATTCCATGTCGTTTATACTCCCGTACGGGTCGTATGATGGCCCTTGAATACGATTCGCGCAAAAGTACTATACGTTGGAGCAGGGCGGAACGTGGCGTTCGCCATCGAGCTGACATGCCTGGTGAAAGGGATAGATCATTCGCCTATCTGCTTGCCTAGTAGAACTAGATGGGTGAGCTTTTTTAATACTCATGTAGACATGCATGTGTGCATCCACAAGAAGCAAGTGGTAGGAAACAACTTCTGGCGCGAGAGTTGGTACAAGCCGAGGTCCTGGACTAGAGTAAGCAGAATGCGACTCGGGAGCTGTCAGACGTCTAGACTGTAGGCTGCAAGGCATTGTGCTAGCGGTGGTCATGGCCATGTAGAGTTACCGGAAGTTGGCATGCATCCATGTGGGGTAATGGGAAAGCGCCAGGGTTCAGCCGAACAGCCTCACATGTACGTCATAATATAGATTTGCTTCGAACCACAGAACGTTCCGTGGCATAATCGCAATTTTGGAGTTTCCAACCCTACATCGACTACCACTTCAAATTGGCTGAACGAACGCAATGGCTGCAGTCGAGAGCAAAGATGAGCCATTCCCATGGCACCTCGGAGTCTACGACGCACACTGCCACCCTACAGACACCATGTCCAGCATCGAAACCATCCAAAACATGAAAGCGTGCATCCTTACAGTAATGGCAACCAGAGCCGAAGACCAAGACCTCGTCTTATCTACAGCAAACAAGCACAGCATCAGATCCCCAGACCCATCCCAATGGACAAAAGAAGAATGCATTGTCCCCTGTTTCGGCTGGCATCCATGGTTCTCATACCAAATGTACATATCCCCCAACCCAGATTCCGCAAAAGACGGAAACAGCGAACTACAGGAACAAGCCCCCCTCACCGGCCAAGCAAAGATAGCCCACTACCAATCCGTGCTCCAACCCTTCCGCTCCGACCCCAGCGAAGAAGATCTCCAAATCTACGCTTCGTTACCAGATCCCACACCCTTCTCTACCTTTCTCAAACTCACACGACAACATCTGCAACAATACCCCTACGCACTGATTGGCGAAATCGGTCTCGACCGCTCCTTCAGAATCCCCGAGTCCTGGACCGGCAACCCAGATCTATGGTCGAAGCGCAACAACAGCCTGACCCTCGGCGGTCGTGAAGGCAGGCGCCTAACCCCATTCCGATGTAGTCCTGCGCACCAAAAGGAGATTTTCAAACTCCAGCTGGACCTTGCGGCGGAGATGGGCAGGGCGGTTAGTGTACATGGTGTACAAGCGCATGGCCTAGTTCTAGAGGTACTAAGTGAAACGTGGAAGGGCTGTGAGAAGCAAGTCTTGAGCAAGCGGGAGAGGAAGAAGAGGGGCCAGGACCACCCTGCTGCTGAAGCCGCATTGTCTGCTGACGAGACGCGGCATGGTGGTGCTGCTGATGACAAGGAAGACAGTAGCCCAAAGCCCTACCCTCCACGTATATGCCTTCATTCTTACTCTGGTTCCCCCTCCAACTTTGCGCAATACCTTCGTCCTGAGATCCCTGCCAAGATCTTTGCGTCGTTCAGCACGGCGATCAACCTCTCTGATGCGGTGGACGAGCAAGATACGCCGCAGGCTTTTCAGGATATCATCAAGACGGTTCCAGACGACATGTTGCTGGTAGAGAGTGACTTACATACTGCGGGTGAAGAGATGGATAAGAGATTGGAAGATATTATACGGAGGATCTGTGGGATCAAAGGGTGGGGCTTGGCGGAGGGTGTGGAGAAGTTGGGGAAGAACTGGAGGGCTTTTGCTTTGGGCGACAGATGACGGAGTTTGGTGTAACGTAGAAAAGACAGATGTCACTAGAAGAAGAAAAGAAAATGTCAACTATTGGGCAAATGTCATATTTTGCCATGGACACCAGTTATCTTGTACAAGGTAGCAGTCATGTCCATATCGTCTCAAACCAGATCCTCTCAAACCAGTTTGTATCAACCAGTATCTCTCAGATCAATCCATCTCAATCCAGTGAATCATCAAGCCAGACTCTGGAATCCGACCAACTCAAACCAGTCCATCTATACAAGTGTAGCCCGAGTGCCAGACATCTTCATGGCGCCAATGACATCGTCGATGAAGCTGGCCTGGGGGCCGGCGTCCTCCTCCTCGATATACTCGCCGTACTCATCAGTGTACATGGTGACGCGCTTGTGGACAGTGTCGTACTGCCAATCGCCGTAGTAGACCTTGTTGATCGGAAGATCGGAGCGATAGTAGGACAGACCCTTGAGAGCCTTGGCTCCAGCCCAACCGGGGATGTGCTCACCTACGCGGAGCTTGCGGGTAGCGATTGTCTTCAGATTTGGAAGCTTGGAGAGGGCAATGCCTTGGCAAATGTCAGTAGTTGTTGTTACTCTTGGATAGGCGCGGAGTACTCCGCAGAGTGTTGGGTGCGTTGAGACTTACTGAGCATCATACGGTAGCCGCCACTGATGGTGAAAGGCTTGTTGACAAAGGCCCACTTTGAGTGCATATCGTTGACATCCTCGACGAGGTGTAGGTCGGCCTCGGCAACCTTCTGAGCTTCAATGTACTCGCTTGAGTTCAGGATTGAGCGGTTCATGCGCGTGAAGGTTGTGGTCGAGCGGTTCGGGTCTGGGTGGTCGCTCATCAGGTGGAGCCATGCGATATCGTAGCTCATCTCCGGAGTCTTTGGTCCTTCACCCACCAGAGTGATCTTCCGAACAGTTCCCGCGTACGCACCATCAAGACGAAGACCAATCAAGAACGCTGCAACGCTAGAAAAAGTAGGAAAGATGGTAACGCTCTCAGTTACCGAGACTTTCTTACCGTACTCGAACTTGACTGCTTTGTTGAAGCGCATGTTGACGAGGCGCACATTGTTGAGTTCTTCGATGCTCAGCTCTCTGCCAATCTCGCCGACCAGCTCGGTGGGTAGGTCCGGGAGGGACTGTCGTCGCATTAAACTTACCAATCTCGGATCTAGGAAAGAGGACGCAAAAGAAGATTGACAAAAGGAAAGTTGTCAAAGGAAATTGATGAACTTACATTGGTAGCTTCGAGGAAGTCGTCACTGTAGGACATGAACAACTTGCTACAAGGCCAGTTGCATGGGTTGGGGCCAACGGCTGTATATGTTAATATGAATCGAGAGTATTCAGAGTGCGGCACAGTGTACCTGCAGAGGTATATCCCCAATGATTGAGGAATCCAATGTAATCATTAACCATGTCTGGAGTTGTTAGTATAATTTAGAGAACGCTGAAGCTGGATTGGACTTACACTCGAGCTTGGCATCGGCATTGGTCTCGTTGACCTCGCTCACAATTTTGGCCTTGACGATAGCTGACTCACTCACGACAGTCTCTTTGGTGTTGACTTTAGTGACAGCGACCTCACTCGCAGCGATCTCTTTGTGCTTGGGCTTGGGGACGGGAACGACGATCTTGCCGCCGTCGCCGAACAGAGACTTGGGGGGATCGGACATGATGTAGGGAGTAGTCCCAAGGGACTTGAAGTATCAAGAAAGGATGTAGTTGGCAAAGAAAGCTTCTGGGTAAAGAACAAGGAATCAAAGGGAAAGGCGGGTGGGTGAGTGACTTGACTGAACCGGAAGCGGGGAGCAAGCTTCTTTATAAGAAAAATTGCCAGCTTGAGCTTGGGCCCAGGACGCGTCGCTGGAGTGGTTCAGGCAGCCTTGTTGATGCAGGTGAACGTGAGAAGTTTTGCCAAAATAAGAGGCGCGTGGTGAGGAGTGCGTTGCTGCGGCGGTGCGCGCAGTTGAGATGACTGATTCGGCTTCACCGTGAGCAAGGGGATGGATAGACTGGGCAGTAAGCGATGAGCAACAAAGTCAGACCAGAATGCATCGGCAGTCGTTGGAGTTTGGACATGTTGTCCACGTTGCTTAGAAGCCGGTAGTATAGACATGAAGTGAAAGGAAGCTGAGATGACGAGCAGTACAAGCTCTTGTGCCAGTTGCGACACCAACGTGGCAGGACCAAGCTGCGTCAAGAACATCAATCGCACTCGAGGGTCTGTCTCGAGTCGTGGCATTGATCTGTATCCTCCGTAAAATGAGGCAGCTACCGAAGTCAGAGCAAGAACAAACGCACATACCGCAGGTTCCTACCAAAGATTGCTTGAAGACCAAAATCAAGCAACATAATGTAGACGACCAAGACATCCAGCCATAGACAACTCGGATGACCCCTTGTGTACACAGACCAAGCCGAGGCTCGCGGATGTAGGCTGATCCCTACTTTGGAGACTACAAACGTAGCAGAATACTTAATGGAAGAAAGTATGAGTGGAAGAAGCTGCAATAGGAGAAAGCCACGAGCAATGAGCGGAGAAAGAAATGATCATCGCACCTACCTTGACAAACGAAGACTGGGGTTTCAGACCCGTCATACTGTATGAAACTATACATTAGTCTCCAAAGCTCTTACCCGTGAGTCTACTTCCGTGTTCGAGAGGCTTATCAGCAGGGCTAGCGTGTACGTAGAACATAATCAGGAACTGTTAGCTTGAACGATAGTACTTGGAGAAGCCAGACTGTGAATTCTACGGTAATATAAACACATAGAACCCAGGGAAGAGTGTTCAAGAGGTGGCAAGAAGGAAGAGTGGTGGCGACCGAACGTCTGAAGAGACGCAAGACTGCCAAGGCGCTAGTGATACACCCAACATATGACCAGGATGATCGACACAACTATTTCACCAAATCTAATAAAACCCCAATACCTCAACAGCCGCTGAGTGATCAAAATGAAGACGATTGTTGCTGGGTGGAATCCCTACATCAAGCCCATCGCTATACCACGTGAGGACTACTGAGATACCATATATTTACTTCATTCGAATAAATGCCATGAATGATTGCAGCAATTTACCCTCCCTGCTGAACGCGATCGTCTCAATGATCGAAACATTCCGCTACAGATGTTCCTCCCTCAGTCCTTCCCAACCGCCTCCTTGTCTTTCTCTGCATCAAAGAACAAGCTTCGTCGCTTGACGTCTTGCGGCGGCGGACTCGCCGGAGTATCACCAATGGTCGCATCCTTTTCCCTCTTGAAGTCTTCTGCCCTCTTGATATCCCCTGGTGGAGGCGAGGATACGGGTGTCTTTGTTCCCCATCCTTTCCTCTTCTCGCTTGCCCAGGTGCCCCAGCTAGAGAAGTACGCACCGGCGCTTGCTTTCGCGTTCGAGAGATCAGGGGCTTGAGGTGATTTCCCTGTGAGATGTTAGTACTGACTTCTTTACAAAAGCGGCATGCCTGACTTACACTTTTTCCCATCGTCGACCGGCCTTCCCTCCTTCTCAGCTTGTAGTCGAGCTTCTTCGGCTCTCTTCTTCTGCGCCTCACGCATGGCTTCCATCTCCGCCCACAAGCGGTTGTACGCAGAGCTAACCTTTTGTTGGCCTACTGCAATCTGTTTACCCAAGACCTCCCTTGATTTCTCCAGTCGTTCGTCAAGATGCATTTCTGCTACCTGCCTAATCGCCACGCGAGCATCAGCACACATACGCCGAGAGACACGGCTTGGAAAGTTGGACTGGAAAACAGACTAAGGGTGCGGTTTAGTCGGGCTGATGGGGTTGCTAAAAGAAGGAGGGGACGTACTGTGCCAGTCGGCGTTGGACGTCTTCCATCGATAGACCGCCAGAGCAAGGGTGTTTGGGATCCACGATATCGAAGAGATGTGAATCTGTGAACTTGTTCCAGATGCGGAAGTTCTCGGTTTGCATCCAGGCATGTACCCAGTCATTTGAGAATTCGCTTGCCGGGTCGCCTTCCACTTCTGTGATCAAGTTCTCTTTGTGTGCGTTCTTCTCCATGTATGTCTTGTACTTGACGGAGCTGAGCATGGCGAGTAAGTACTCTTCAAATTGCATACGGATGAACTCTTCGCTGCCGGCGTATCCATGGTCTTTTGGCCGTGCTGGGTCATTTTCATCCCAGGTGTCGCTGATTGTTTGTGTCAAGAAGTCTATCCATCTCCGATCCGGTGTCGACAGAACCGATGCTTGTCGCAGCGCGGCTGAGGTAGTGTTGACGGTATGGTCGTCGAGGTTGATAAGAATGTCGCTGTATCGATCTCTTTGCTGAAGTAGCAGCGAGTTTGTGGAGCCGACGATGTAGGACTTTGTGTCTTGATCTGCGAGTATGTCGAGTTGCTGAAGCGGTGTGTATGGCCCGAATAGAGAGCCTGTACCGAATAGTTGTAACGGGAGGCCCATGTACGCCAGCACTAAGTGTCGTTAGTATATTTGCTTGTAGTGGTTGAGAGCATGCACTGACAGGAAGCACGCTCCGACGTCTTTAGCGAAGTGGGCATGACACATTTCTCCTCACAGGAATTGAACTTGGGATCGGCAGCATCTTGTAGGTGACGTATAAGGCCGGGTATCAGTGAAATAAGAGCGAATTGCATCATGCATAGTCGTTCGCAATGGGAGCCAAAGAAGAGGACCTGTGCTTGTTAGACGGGCTGCAAAGCGACAAGTTGATATACCAGCTCCAACAGACTAAGACGTACCTTTGGTTGAAGTAACGCGCACTTGAAGAGAACCAAAGTCTGCCACTTGAACTCGTGTATGAATTCGCGGAGGGAGATACCGAAATAGTGGTCTTGTTGCCCCTCTTGATTTTTGAGCAGCTGTGGAAGGCTTTCCGTGAAGCGCTCTAATATCTCGATATCCGTAAAGTCTCTACGCATCTGTCAGCTCCACGTTGTACTGCGTATCCATGGTAAGGACGCAATCTACCTCTGATTGAACCATAGCTGCGTGACTACACCCAGCTGCGCTTTGATCGCCCCAAAATGCTGCGGACTGTCGCTGATCACAACGACAGCCTTCTGCACCGTGCTCCTGGTAACCTCAGCCGGCCGATCGATAAGCTTGCTCGCGTCGAGTTGTCGCGTACAGGATATACCGAAGAGCGACGTCGCGGGTTCAGTCGGGGTTTGCGCACGGCGGAGGGTGAAGTAGGAATAGTCTTCGGTAGAGGCATGCGCACCGTCACTCAAGGCCATGAAAGGCAGCAGCGACCAGTCGTTGTCCGCTGCTGGGTCGGTTCCTTCTTCTGCGCCCAGCCAGGTTTCCACTTCTGGACCCCTGCATTCGATTGTTAGCCATTGATTCATGCTGTATGTTCACTCGGTTGGTTGCAAGTCGCCCAGTGTCCTCTGCCCGTCTCTTTCTGTGCTCGCATCTTTACTTGCAAGGAGAAGCTTACCGCGCATGGTGGAAGTCGACAACGCAGACGAGTGGATTGAGAGTCGCCATTATCGTGCGATCTAGATGCTATCGCATAGTAGTCGAGAGATGTAGCAAGAAGAGTCGTAGGGCCATAGGGACCAGGCTCGCGTCCTGGAATCGTGGCGGACGCGCTCAGAGCGGTGACGAAACAGCGGTCCCTCAGTCAGCCCTACGGCGCTAGCCCGAAGCCGCGGCTATCTCCACCCGTTCCCGAGTTCGTGATCACGCCCGAGATCCTACAGACACCAGGGGTACATCTGAGCGAGGCTCTTCCTTGGTCTCGTTTTCAAGCACCGCCCAGGATGGACAGATGCCCAGTCTTTGCTCCGAGTGTCTATGGTATCCTACCTGCTACCAACAAGTTGCGCCGTTGACACAACAACAACAGTCACACGTACTCAGGTTTGCAAAAAGAGTAGAATAACGTATCTTTGATAATATGAGTTTCACATTCCTACCTAGGTTGACCAAAGCCTTCACTTTCCGTCATGAAGATTCCTTTCGTGTACCAGCAATAGTCATTCAAATGACAATAACAAACCCAAAGTCCCGTCTACCGCGCACCTTCATGTCACATAGGCTCATTAAAAAGACCTCGGGAATCATTGGGAACAGCCAACCCCGCCTGCGCCAGGCAGATGATATGTCGAGCCTCGGCAACTGCAAAATTCGTTGTCTTGGAGACTGTAAGTGGTTGTAGCTCGAGATTGGTAGACATTATGTGTAATTAGCTGCCGTTGTTCTCTTGCTCCTGTGCCGCTGCATCAACATTGTGGTAGTCCAGGATCTCAGAGTACCTTTAGTGTGTTAGTTCTGTCCAAGGACATGTTTTGATCAGACATACATCATGATTTTCCACGTGTCAACAGGCAGGTCTGCGTCGTTGAACGACCAGTCAAACTTCTCCTCCGCGATCGGCTCATCAGTAGGGTCGTGGTATGGGGCGAGGTATGGGTGAGCGAGAGCCTGCTCCGCTCGTACACGCTTCTTGGGGTCAAAGACCAGCATGTTCTCTAGAAGATCGACGGCTAGCTAAGGTTAGCCCACACTCTCGCGATTGACGGAACCCACAAACTCACCTTGTGGCTCGGCGTTCTTGAACTTGTTGGACAAGGGTTGTCGTTCGCGCTTGGGAAGTGACTGGACGAATCGCAGGGTCTGGTGAAATTAGCGAGGGAATTTGTAAAATACTCGAGAATCTGCTTACATTCTCGCTGCAGATGGTCTGGATAACGTCATCTGGAGGGGTACCCAGAAGCTCCGTAATGATGGAGAATTGGTTCACGTGGTCCTTGCCAGGGAAGAGCGGCTTGCCCTCAAGCATCTCGGCGAAGATGCATCCTGCACTCCAGATATCAACCTCGACGTCGTACTTTTGCCATGTGAGCATGATCTCGGGGGCTCGGTAGTATCGGGTAGAGACGTAACCCGTCATCTGAGGGTCCTGTATACGGGCGAGACCGAAGTCGCAAATTTTGAGATCGCAGTTCTCGTTGACGAGGATGTTGCTGGGCTTCAGGTCGCGGTGCACGACACCAGCGGAGTGGACGTATTTCAGACCACGCTTTGGAAGTCAGCACATTATCTTGGAGGTACAGAGATTTTGCCACACACCAAAATCTGGTAAAGGAAGTATTGGATGAACTGCTTCTCCAGCGGTCTGGAGGTCAGTAGGCGGTGAAGATCGGTCCCGAGGAGCTCGGTGACGAAGTAGCTGGGCGGATTAGTATGTGCTTGGGTGGGCAGTGATGTGTCTACCTACATGTCCTCGAGGGGAGAGATGAAGATGTCGCTCAGGCTGATAATCTGATCTGCGTTAGAGTTTTCGCTGGGGAGTGGCAGTTTGCGTTGCCCACATTCTCGTGTCGAAGATGCTTCAGGAGCTTCAGCTCTCGGTATGTCCGCTTTGACAGGACCGGAGTGCTGAAGGGCTTCATAATCTTCTTGATGGCCACGGCCTGGCTAGTAAGCTGGTCCTTGGCTGAACTGTGGCCGAGTCAACATTCAATTCTTGCCCTGGACTGATTTGGGGGATTCGTACCAGACGAGACCAAAGGCGCCCATGCCCACGGGCTGCAGGTCGGTGTACCTTGTCCATGTCAGTTGTGCCAGCAGACGCAATGTGGGGTATGTCCGCACCTGCTGGTAATCTCGAAAGTGGTGCCGAAAATCTGGGCGCGTACGAATTCCGCCATGATGATTGTTGGTGGGTTACGATACTGCGACAGGCGCGAGGAGCAGTTTCTAGCGAAAATTGGGAGGGGGGGTGTTGGGAGTGGAAGAGGGCGGGCAGGACGTCGTGGGGTAGTCGCGAATACGTCGGGGCTCTCTAGTCGCACGTTGACGCTGGTAGATCAGGGCAGGTTTTATTGGGCTCGGTGGCTAGGTCCGGCAAGGAAGGGCGTGCGCGACACAGCTCCGAGGAATTCTTCTTGCAGTCTTCAGAGTTTGCACCAGGGGTGTCGCGAAGGTCGACGGCTGGACAGGCTGGGGTTGCTTTTGACTGCCGCTTTGAATGTTGACAGTAAGCGGGCCGGTAAGACGGGATGACCTCAGACTACGTGCTACACAAGGATGAGGCTCGAGGGCGTGGCGAGGATGCAGATGGGTGCGGAAAGGAAGAGGTAAAGGTAAGAAGACAATCGAGGGGCAGGCACCAAATGCGATAGAGATGGAGGGACGCATGCACATGGCCCGGGCACGCAAGTGTTGCTCACACAGGTTTCGGCTTGTTCAAGTGACGTCACGATGGATTTTCGAGTTTTCCATTGCAGCCCGTGCATTGCCTCCATCAGCGCAGGCATTTGCGGTGCTTTTACTGGTGCTGCAGGAGACTGCCCATGCACTATCGCAGCCATGTATCCTCCTGTCTTGCCAACATACCCCACCACGACCTCGAATCTCTTTCCGCTTTCACTCGCGCCGGCGACGACGCTCCCCTCACTTCACGTGCCGTGGCCCGTGCACACCCCAATCGCTCACCCCGAAGCCGTGGCATTGCAGCTGTCTTGCAGCCACACCTGCTCTTTTAATGACCAACATGCCTGGGCAGCTTGACTTGCCTTGCCTTGCTTGCCCTGCCTTGCCTTGGACGTCCCACCCGGGCTAGGCTCTGCTTGACTTGATACCCTGGGCCTGGTGACGGCACAGATACACCGGCAACATCGACGTATGGAGAAGGTAGGCCTGGAAGATATACCTTCCCCATGCTCAGCGGCGAAAACATCAACGACGGTACCTGATTGCAAGGCCCGATTACCAGCCCTCGTGGCATCCCTGATCTGACGTTGCGCAAGGCTTCGTTTGCGGCTCGCTCCGAAAGCGTGTCCATGGTATGTTGCGGCTATCACGGAACATGGTAGCGCTCTGAAACGTGCACGCAATTGCGGACATGTGGCCTTGTCGACTCTTTCTGTTGTAACGCACCCGAGCGGATATCCTGATCATATGCACGACATGCACCAAACCATGTCCGCAACCGCCCAAGGTGGGGGGATCTGGGCCCGACAGAGGTATGTGGTCAGTTTTCAGCTAGCCTTGTTTGCAGCTAGCCAGCCAGCCACGCAGTATGGATGGCAGAGGTCGCATCCGACTTCAGTCAGGGGACCAGAGGGCAATTAAAGGAAGTGCCCAGGCCAGCCCCACGGACATATCTAACTTGACAAGACCGGTGCACGCCAGTCCCGCGCAGTCGAAGGGTATTGACGCTGGCTGGGCGACGAGGTAAACTCTACCATGGAGGTGTTCCCGATGGAGACTGGGTGGGGGGGCTGAGTAGCTTGGGTGAAGGCGACACAGCGGAGGTGTACTACGGCAGACTGCAGAGACTGTATATAGAAGTTTGGAGGCACAGCCGCAGCGCGTAGTGCAGGGGCCGTTGTATCAAGGGGTCGTGGTGGACGCAGTGTTGGACAGGCGCGGGTCGTAAGCCGAGGTCATGTTGAAGCACAAGGCCCATCTGCCCATGCCAGATGCCTCTCGGGTAGGCATGGCTGCCACGGCGGCGTAGTACAGGGCCTCGAGCGTCGTTGCGGCGCCAACACCTCCCATTGCATTGCACCGCACCGCACCGCACCGCACCTCGACTGTCAGTATCCGCCAGCACTGTGCCCTTCTGCGCTCGCTTCAGCGCGCCCTGTTCCGCAGCTTGGCTCGTGCCATGTACCCTGATCGCTGCTCTAGCATCCACGATTGAATGAGGCTTAGCAGCGTCGCGCCGGCCATCATCGTCTTCATCACCCTTTTGTAATTCACACGTTGCGCTGCGAGCAGACGAGCCAACGCATTTTGCCTGCCGCATCCATCTAGTCCCCAAGTCACCTGCAAACGTCGCTTTCTGGGACCACGTCGGCGCGCGGGCGGCCTTGGTGATTGCACCTTCTCCAGATTCCGCGCCTTGCTCGTCAACTTACTGGGGAAGGCACCTCCGCACGAGCCACAGCCAGCCAGCCCTAGAGTCTCGGATCTAGCTCACCAAGACGACCCTGCCGTCCATACAACACCACCACCAACCACCGTCGCATACCAAACCCCCGTCCGCCCCTGCGCTCCAGCCCGACCCCGCTCCCATTGCTGCTGCGATCCACGCTGGCGACTTCGCTACCGCGCCCGCCCACGTTGCGAGGCCCCCCCCCTTTGACCTCCCGGGAGCTGCGTGTCGGATCAAGCCGACGCAAGCGTCACCACAGCTCCAGCAACGCGCCAACCCGCACGCCGCCATCCGCAACACCAGGCGCTCTTTCGCATCGCCACCCATACTCGACGACGACGTTTCTGCGACGCGCTGAGCCTAGTGCTCCGTCAACATCCCGCGCCCGACTCGCCCCCAACGCCCGCGGCCGCGAGCCGCACCACACGCCGGCATTATGGGCATCTGCATGAGCACCAACAACGACGATGTCGAGCAGAAGAAGCGCAGCCAGGCCATTGACCGCAAGCTCGAGGAGGACTCGCGACGGTTGCGGCGGGAATGCAAGATCCTGCTGCTGGGTGAGCAGCTCCAGCCCGGCAGCCCGCTACCTTTGCTAACACACCCCTACAGGCTCCGGAGAGAGCGGAAAGTCGACCATAGTCAAGCAGATGAAGATTATACATCAAAACGGCTACACGCAGGATGAGCTCGCCATGTACCGTCTGACCATATACAAAAACGTCATCGACTGCGCAAAAGCCCTCATTGGTGCCATGCGACAATTCGACGTGACCCCCGAGAAGCCAGGCAATGCCCAACTCTGCGACTACCTGCTCGACTACACAGTCGACCCCGATCCCGAGAAGCCCCTCGATGTGCGGGTAGGCCAAGCCATCACATCCATGTGGAGCGATCCATGTGTCGGCAAGGTCCTCGAGCACTCGAGCGAGTTCTACCTGATGGACTCTGCGCCGTAGTATGTCTGCGCATCCCGCTGCGTCATCCCCCCACTGACTCTCCTAGCTTTTTCGACGAGGTAGAACGAATATCCGACCCCAACTATGTGCCCATCGAATCCGACGTTCTCCGAGCGCGTACCAAGACGACCGGTATCTACGAAACAAGATTCACCATGGGCCAGCTCAGCATACAGTCCGTGCGCCCCTTCAAACCATGCTGTGGTGCTCACGCTAACATGAAACAGCATGTTCGACGTAGGCGGCCAACGGAGCGAGCGCAAGAAATGGATACACTGTTTCGAAAACGTCACATCAATCATCTTCTGCGTGGCATTGAGCGAATACGACCAGGTGCTGTTGGAAGAAAGTTCACAAGTGAGTAGTAGTCATCAGGCCGACTATTTTGTCCATTGCTGACTCGCGCCTCCAGAACCGAATGATGGAGAGCCTAGTGCTCTTCGACTCGGTAGTCAATAGTCGGTGGTTCATGAGAACGAGTATTATCCTGTTCCTCAACAAGGTCGATCTGTTCAAGGCGAAACTTGCGCGATCACCGCTCGGCAATTACTTTCCAGACTATTCCGGCGGCAACGATGTCAACCGCGCGGCAAAGTATCTGTTATGGAGATTCAACCAGGTCAACCGGGCCCATCTGAACCTTTACCCTCAGTAAGAACCTTCCTCCTCCAGCCATCCCCCGCATGCTGACCTCGCTAGTCTCACACAAGCCACCGATACATCCAACATCCGACTCGTCTTCGCCGCCGTCAAGGAAACAATACTGCAAAACGCGCTAAAAGACTCTGGCATACTATGATCGTCCACACAATACCCGCACCAACACGTGACGGCCACGCATACGACCTATGAGTGCTTCGACATGCTCAGCCTCCTTTCCGCCATACCCATACACTTACATAATACACGAGCCCTTTACGATCATTACTCCCGATCGTGCCACTCATGATGCACATCCTCGGTCACGAAACGGGAACTTTGGGAGATATCATTGCCTCTAGCTATCCGTACAAAGAGCGCAGCATTGGTGTTTTAGGCGTTTAAAGATTCCCTGGGACTTGCTCCTCTTCTTCTTATCTTGGATAATGGGAATGCTTTCATCACTATATTTTTTTCTCTCTCTCTAGGAGTAAGTCGGATTCTTGGATCGATTGCTGAACTTTGGTTGCACTTTGTCCCACCCTCCCCCGATCTCGCTTCTCCCTTTTCCTGACTTATGTTCCATGGACTCCTGAGAGAGAGAGAGCCAGGGAGGAAAAAGTTGAGTGCACACCCCATTCTAGTTCCCTTTCTACGTGGTCCCGGGGTTTCGCCCGCCAAGGAGAGGGCTTGTATGCTATATAGTCTCTCCTTTACGATATGTCTTTTTTTGTTTGGGTCTTGTCCTGTTTTCATTTCCCGCAACACGGTCAAACAATGAGGAGGAACTTTCTAGTTTATCAAACTACTACTACTACGGCCCTTTGCGACGGTTCTCCATGGTCTCGAAGCGTTCGCGCAGACATAATAATGCACGCCACCATTTTCGAATACCAGTATATTATATTAAATTGCATATAGAAGTTTTAATTCGGGCATGTAGCTAGACACTACTCGGACGAAGAGATGGCCGCTGTAGAAGATTTGAAACGTGTACTTGTCGCAAGAAACCCCCTGCTCCATCCATTCCACATGCCTTCCATGGACCCAAGCCAAGACTCCGCACCTCGGAGATCAGAAGACGATATCATCGTGGCTGTGTGTGTGTGTGTGTGTGTGTGTGTGTTTTTATCCACCGTCATCCCGTCCCTCCAATCTAATCAATAGCGCCGCCACGCCGCAACCCATCCGCAACCGCGCGTCCTCTATCCTGCAACATTTGCGCATATGCGCAAGACGGCGACCCAAGCACCGCGTACGCAGGAAAGATTGTAAAAAACGTCCGAGTATGCGTATAACTACGTGTGTTACCGAGACGTTAGTAGCGTCGTTTAAAACTTCTTCTTTTCTTTTCTTTTTTTTTCTTTTCGCACTGCGTTGCGACGTGTGGGGAGGAGACCAAGTGAGGCGTTTGGAAGAATGCAAGGGATGGGGTAGTTTGCTGTTGCGCGGCAGATGTGGATGTAGCGAGGAACGGTCGTTTGCTTCTTGACTACATCTTTTTTCTTTAAAAAAAAGTAAACAAACAAACAAACAGACAAACTCTGCTGATTAAAGTACGCGGAAGTCAAGGGTTTGCCTTGCGAGAAAAAAAACCGGTGTTAAGAGCGGGTAGTGAAATGGCAAGTGTTGTATCGAGTGGTAAGAGTCGCATGTTTTTGTGGGTGAGAAAGAGACCCTCAAGAAGGGCAGGGAAAGCCATCATAGACACGGAGTTTCTCTACTTTTGAAAATTGATAGATCACTACACAAAATCTACAAAGAAGCCCGCTTAGTCAACCATGGAGGCCAGCAATTCAAAAGGCACAGGTTACGTCGCTGTGTAGAGATGCAAAGGCAAACGCAGTTTATAATGATATTTGAATTCATGGTAATGTGAGTCAGTCTGTTTGACTGCCTGTCCCCGGCTAGTCGACCCCTCAAGTAAACGCCTGCCCATGCCTGCCCAGCTCACCAATACCCAACGGCCGTGAGGGTTCTTTTGTGGTATATCGACTTTTGTATAAATGAAAAAGGAAAAGATATCATGACATCGTTAACGCCTGTTGATCCGCCCACTGCTCCACGATGCCGTTCGCTATCAAAGACGCATAGTGTGGTGCTTGCTGCAACTGCACTGGTCCGCAGTCTAATGCTTGTTGGACAAGAAAGTGTGCCTCTCGAAGCTCATGCGCCTCTGTCTCTCTGCATTGCTCATCTCCGACGAAGTGCTCGGTGGAAGCGCGTGCTTTGCATTAACCGCCAGAGGAGCGAAAATCTTCGGGCCAAGGATAGGTGAGTCGGTAGCTTTGGTGGCGGGAGAAGATGGCGCGCTGATAGTGCTAGCCTCTGATGGTGGGGCTGGGATACTGGTGATGCTTGAGACGGAGGAAATAGACTGGTGGCGCGCGGAGCTAGGTTGGTTGGATAGAAACCCGTGAGCAGGCACGACGGGCTCGGTGGGAGATGGAATGCCGGCACCGGACTGCTTCTTGACGGGAGTGTTGACAGTGAGAAAGTTCTTCGGGAACGGAATGTGGTAGGTTGAGCTAGTGGAAGACATTGCGCCAGGTTGGAAGTTTGCAGTTGGTATGTGGGTGGTGGAGTGTTGGTTGTAGGTAAGGGTTATGGTTGGAAAGAGTTATTTTGGCAAAGGTAATGTTGGTGTTCTGCAGACTAGAAGGAGGCAGTCGGCACTTCTTATATATGTCCGAAAGATTAGTCGTAATTGTGAAAGTATTCGAGTTCGGTGTTGTGCGTGGGTAGCACGGGTAGCGCTGCCAAGCAATTTCCGCCGGGGCTCGCGTGTGTCAAGTGACCTCTGTAACGGGCTGGAGCGTTTTGATGATCTGCCAAAAGTAAGGTCCGACGCGCTCGGGTCTCCGGTCAATCTGCTTAGTGCGTGAGTTGAGCGTGGATGGGTCCGCTTCGCATGAAAGAGCTGGGTCCAAAATCAATATGAAGCCTGGGGTTGCAGCGCGGGATGTCGCAGATGCTTCCGCACGCTGTGTCTTGGCCGTGGAGCTGTAATTGACCCTGGCGATCGTGGGTCCGGTGCGCTAAGGATGCTCCGCTGTAGATGGCGCAGTTTGTCGGTGGGCTGATAAGACCGCAAATGCACTTGTTTCGCGTGCGTAAGCCTCTGCCTGTGTGTACGTGTATGATCGACCTAATTTGAGGCTGACTATGGGTATCAATGTACTTGGCAGGTTCTTGTCCGCCAGTAATGGTGCGTTTCTCGTAGATCTGGGGCCGCTGTAAATGGAGACGTCTGTGTGTTTTGGTTCCAGAAAGGTTTTGGGAACGTCGAGACAGGACAAGTTCGCTTGGCGGCCTCAATTCTTTGGACCCTTGGGCGACTATCAAGGTATCTTGGCGAAAGGTTAAGATGTTTGACGCGGCAGAGTGGAGAATGCAACGATTCGTAACGGGGGGAAGGGTGGGAGAAACAGATACTGTAGACCAGACTGATTACTTCTAGACTTAAGAAGGGGAAGGTATAGTATAGCTTCTCGGCTCGATAATGCGCCTCGGCCCAAGGGCACTTAGCAGGCTAACCAAGTCGATTAGAAACAAGTGATCCGACATGGAAGCGGCGCGCAGCAGCGCGTGAAGCATGTTCAACCTCTAAGAGCCGCGCATACCTGTAGAAAAAACTGGGATACGAAATCTCAGCCTGCATACCCGCTCTTTGCAAGCCTGACGAGTCCATGCGGGTCCTCACCAGTCGGTGCGCAAGCGCTAGATGCTAAGAGGAGTGGATCGAGAGTTAGTAGAACCCACCACGTTGGTGTAGCTAGAATGCTCTGTGGTTAGATTTCGTGGAAGGTTTCTGGCTGCACGGTGTAAAAGGATGACGTGCCCCCCCTACACGTCGCAGGAAAACCTCATGCCATGGGCCAAGTCTCTTGCTCATGCTGAGGTGGCTGCGCTCAACGAACGCCAATATCAGTGTGCCATGTGGTGCTAATTTGCTTTTGGATGACCGTTCCTAGGGAATCTAGCCGGTGGTGAGGCGCGTGCTTCGCATCATATCATGCGGGGAGTGTACAGGCCGCAGGCGGATCCGCCCTGTCTGTGTGTTTGGTGAGAGTAAGCCGAAGATAGCCTGGATGCTTGGGAACGAAGGAGTCGTTGCAGGCGCCATGGTGTGATGGAGGAAAGATGAGCGGCAGCTGGCGGAGCTGGAGGTCGAAAATCTTCCGAGGCTTCCTTCGGTCTCAGGTGACGCTACCTTATCTCCGTTTTTCCTAGTAAGCCACGATGCATGTACGCGAGCAGGGCGAATTGTTCCATGTCTGCCTATAACACCACCACGCCTCCAAAGCTCCAGGCCTTTTCGAGACAATATGACGTCTACATGATTCGGGCAGGAGACAACACTACCACACCTCCTGTATTCAATCACTGCTTGCGTGTCCCTTTATCTACTTAATTCACCGGCTTTGTGCCGAGACATGCAGCGCCCATCGCTGTGTGGTATGCAGCATTTTCTACAACTTACAATGATCTTCAGTGTTCAGGGAATTATGGTGTAGCATGTAGCACGCGTATTGGACGAGGCAGACTTCTGAACCAGCTCGAAAGTCCAACGGTCGCCGCCATATCTTGACTTCTGGCCTTCGATGACATGCAGCGGGGTCCAACGGCAGACACTACGTTAGTAATGGTGTCGTGCATGACCGCCAGCTTTCAAACAAATCGCAGCGATTCTGTTACAGCCGTTGGGGGTTGAGTAGTATTGGTCTATGTAGGTTGCAAGTGGATGTCGATAGACAGCGGGCCATGGCAAGGTCGTCCAGACAGACGGAAAAGACCATCAAACTGCAGACTATGCATCCAACTAATATATGTGATACTTGCCCTAAAGCTAATTGTATACAAAACATATGCTACTGCCACATGTGCAGCAAGCACTGAGTCTTATCTTACGAGCCAAATTCTCCATATCGACCCAGCCCATACTCTACTCTCTACTGGCCCAAGTATCCAGATTCTTTGCCACATTCCAATGGTGAGTACACCAAGATATCGGCCGCCGCCGCCGCCGCGGGAGATGCGCACTAAGCACCTCGTGTAACAAGCGGTGTGAACAAGATCCCTCTAGGCTCGTAGCTAGTGTGGGGTTAGCATCCGGTGAACAAGGAAGTGACCAATGTGGGGTAACCTGTGGGAGTAGTTCCCTGGCTATACATGCAAAGTCAATTGTATATCGCAACACTCATCTGAGGCATAGAGCAAAGTAGATATAGGAAGGTCAGGACTTGCGTCTCTACTATGAAGAAAGATTGACGAAGCCCCAAAGGTGTTCGGACAGAGGTTTCACAACCAGCTTTGTAAATGACAAATACTGGGCTGTCACAAGTGCTCTACTGGGTCTTCGAGACAGAATCGCAGGCTGTTTGACAAACAGTATTACCCATGCATTGAAATTGTACGGGAGCTCTGCTGCGCCTGACACCCCCATGATACGGGGAGCCGGGCATTTGTAGAAGCGCTCTACCTGGTATTTATTCTTCCAACGTTCCGTTAAGAGTACACCATATCGTATCACGGGACTCCTGCAGGCTCAAGGCCTGCATCGTTGGTTTTCATGTTGTGTAGCCTTGCTAGACCACCAGCTGCCGCGATAGCCCACATCATTCCGAATCGGGCGCTGACAGAGGCTGCGTGAAAAGGACAAGAAGACGAAGAAGAAGAAAGATGGTCAGAGAGGAAGGGGAAGGCAGGCAAGCAGTATCAATACTGCCTTTTGGTGTTGCAACTTACTGCAATGTGTGGCCTCAAGCCTCATAGGTATCCTCTCCGTCGTAATTCATGCCACATTGTAGGCTTTTGGGTGCCTGACCATAACGCCATATCGCCCATCAAGGCCCTGTAGGCAATGACCGTACGCCTCGCTAATCACATATCCAAACCCTTGAACCATCCTTACCTTGTATTCCATGGCCCGTTGCCTTAATCATAGTGAAGGAAAAGCTGGCTCATGCTCTCTCCGTGGTGGTTCCTACGGATCGCCTCTGCCAGAAGGTTATCAATGTTGATGACCACCAGTTTATCGGGGCTCGCCTGTGCAAGCTTGTGTTCGGGAATCGGAAACGCGTTCGTGATGACAATCTTGTCAATGACATCGCAGTTGTTCAACTCCTCGAGACAGTCACTACCAAAGATACCGTGGGTCGCGAAGCAGTACACCTTTGTTGCACCGCCGCGCTTGACCACCGTCTCAGCGGCTGCGATCCACGATGCAGATTTATCCATCATGTCGTCGACAATGAAGACGGGGCGATCCTTGACGTTGCCAACAAGGGTGACCATGGTCTCGAGCTCGGGGTTCTTGAGGTCTTCTTCTTCGTCCTCGGAGGATGCAGCAGCATCGTATGTGCCACCGAGGGCATGCGAGTGTTCGGTCTCTCTGTTACGCGTGGACGAGGTAGTCGAGATGAAAGAAGACATCATATGCGGGGGTACGTCGTCGTTCTCGCCCTCGGACGGAGGGCGGTTGCGCCAAGTGCTGTGTGACGTCGCAGACATTGATGGGGAGGGATGCGTATCGTCGACAATGTGACCTTGTACGAGTCGCCCGTGGATGACGTTCCTCGCGCGCTGTGCGTGTTAGTTTTACCTAATAGTCTTTTCTGGCGCAAACAAACCTCATCAGTGTACTCCTCGGCGCCGCTCTCATCCGCACTCTGCTCCTCGAGTGCTTCCTTGTTGTTCCCGACATCAGTTCGGATAGGTTCCAGTGGTACCTCGGGCTCTACGATAGAGCCTGCGCGCATTGACTTCGACAGTGGATGGCTGCCGGTTGGCTCTGACCACCCGTTGGCCCGCCTTTGCAGGGGATTTGACGGTACGCGCTTGAGACTCGATTTGCTTGCTTCTGCCTTTGCGTCCATAGTCATCTTGCTGATAGGCGTGACGTCCGCGTCAGCATCCAGCGCAGCTTCAACTAGGTCTGGTGTCTCGTATGAGCCATCCAGCCTGAGTTGCTCGAACATGGCGCTCTCGTTCCAATGCACCCCCGTGCCTGCCCTCCGCCTGTCGGTTGTGACGATGCCGAAGCTGAGCTTCAGAGCGTCAGCCAGCGATGTGACGCGCTTTGTGCCACCAGGGTTCTTGCTGACAACCACGGCCTCTCTCCAATTAGGCACATTGACGCGTATCCAGCGGGCAAGCAGAGGCTCAGCGACAAGGTTATCGACAGGGCATTTGAAGAAGCCCTGCATCTGGGAGGCATGGAGGTCGATAGTCATGACGTGGCTGACACCTGCGATATGGAGAAGGTTTGCGACCATGCGGGCGGTGATGGCTCCGCGGTGCTGCTTCTTCTTCGACTGGCGCGAGTATGGGAAGTAGGGCATGACGGCTAGAGGGGTCAGTAGCTGGTATCGAGCGGATACAGAGGCCAAGTACCTGTTACCGACTTGGCTGAGCCACCTTTGCAGGCAGAGATCATAATCAGCAGCTCCATAACCGAGTCGTTGATTCTGACCCATTAGCCGTTGACGCATAAGAAGGCTGGGCTACACACTTCTCGCTTCCACTCTGAACAATGAAGACATCTTTGTTCCGGATTGACGTGTCTATGAAGGGTTAGCATGTGAGCGAGACCAGCGTGCTGCTAGACATACGAATGGTGACGGAAGTCTCTCCGTTCTTGAATTTGCCCAGGGTTGCCGAGCCAGGCTTCATGCCCAGCCTGTCGCAGATGCCCTCGACGAGCTTGGGGTGCGAAGACCCGCCAAAGACGATTGCGCCCCTCATCGTGGGCGGACCGAGTAGAGTGACGTTCTCGTAGTGGGCAAACTGTGGTGAGGGTTGGTGAGGCCGGTCGTGCCTGTCAAAATTGTTCGACATTCTAGCTCAGATATGGGCCCTCGAAGGGTTTAGCTCCGCCCCACTCTATCGGCCGGATAAGGAAACGGCCACCAGCCAACGTGTGCCCGGCTCGCGATCGACAACAACGTGCCCTGAGGGCTGAACAGCAGGGTTATTGAGCAAAACGTAAACGACTATCTCACAACCAAGAGAACTACGGGAGTGGGAGACTAGGTAGGAAGATTGCCGTCTATCTTTATGCAAATGCCCGCATCGATCAGCGTCTTACAAGCTGCTGCGCCGTCACGCGACCAAATCACGATGCTTCCTGACCAACGGTGCGCGCACGATGCACTTGGTCGCCTTTGTACCTGCAATCCATGAGACCCCGCCTCTCAACACGCGTCTGAACTGAGTGCATGATGATGGTGATGAGGTCTGCCATTGATGAGCAGACCATGCATGGGATGCGTGACAAGCCATGTAGTTGTCTACGCGGTATGTGTTTGTAAGGAGGGACAGGAGAACATGTCGGATGGGAAGAATTTCGATTCGAAAATCTCAGAGCAGTGCCAAGTCGCACCACACCGTGCCCATGGTGCACGAGCAGATACGTCTCGTGTGTGTCAAGAGTTTGCATGAGCATACCAAATCTGCAATGCGTTATTGGAGACATATCAGTGATCAGAATCACCCTCGGTCGGGTTATGACCGTGTCACCAGGTAGCGTGAATCGATGCAAAAAGGAACCGACTTCACCCTACGAGGATGATGCAATCTAAACAGAGGCACAACTGATTCTTTGAGTTGTCCATTCGCGAGCTATACGCCAACAGTGTCAATAATTGTCTGTTTCGGACCGCCTTACCCTACTGTAGTGCATATTACACAAGCTCACCGCTTGCTTCGTGCTCCCGTGGCCCTGGTGCTGAACGTTGCTCAAGCTACCCAAGTTCCCACACCGGAACTCAACCGATTCGTGATTTCCTTCTGGCAGGGTCGCGGCCACTCGGTTTCCTCTCCGACCCCCACACATGTCTGGAAAGAAATTTATAGGCGTCATCGTAGGTAAAACGGAGCGCACGTTGAACCCTACCTTGGTCACGCGAGTCGCAATGTACAGTCGCCAACTGCAACGCCGATCCGTTGAAGCCATCATGTTCATACTTGTGTCCTGTGTACGTGGCTGAGATAGGTTGAAGTGGTTCCTTCTGAGGCATCCATTCGTGGAGGTTGGGCTACCAGCGTCAGTTTGACGGTAGTTTATGGAAGCCTCTCAACGCAATGGTGGATGCTTTGGGAGCCTGCACCTCTCCTGCCGTACTATCAAGGAGATGCCAGAACTTGGGCGGTGAGCTGGCGTCACCATGGCAGGTACGTGCCCCGACGTCTGTAAGTGGAAGATTAGCCATATGCGGATGTGATAAACAGAAGAGCGTGGTGGGGCGCAACAGTGAAGAAGCGGCGTCTCTCTCGTCCTACCCTGGCATACGCCTGAAGAAGAACAATGGCGCTCAGTAAAGCAAACAGTAGGATGCTCACCACCCTCTCTATCCTCATGATCCTCAACCAGCACGATGAGTGGTAGGGCTGAGAAGGGACACGCCGATTGGCCATCTAGAACGCAGCATGTGTGGATACTAGTTTGTGTCGTCGTCGCCGCCGTCCGAACACCAGGTCTCCGGTGTAGTGCAATCGCTAGCATACCCCTCGATGCTGCAGTGCGTGGTGTGCCTTTTGCATTTGACACAAAACGGCGTACACAACAGCAACATAGAGCGGCTGCCTAGCCAATAGAGAGGCCATGGACGGGGAAACGCGTACCCAAGAGCCTGGTCAAAGGTCGTGATAAAGCTTAAGAGCGGGTGAGACACTGTGCTCCGTCTGACGCGTGTCCGAACCTGCTGGTACTCGGCCATGGAAAGTGGTGTGATCAGGTATCATGGAAGGTACCGGTTGAATCGCCAATCTTGAATCACCCGATACAGAAGGCCATTCCTTGCATCCTAGTTCGAGAGAGGGGACATGTTGGAGAGACACTGGCAAGCCAGCGATGAGACCACCTTGGCGACCGTGCAAGTCTGCACAAGAAGCTGCATGGCAGAGAAATGAGATGGCGTCACAACAGTGTCTGGCTGCCATGATGCCAAGCCACCAACCAAATTGAGGCTCACCTCGACGCGACTTTTCAAATTTAATCGAGGCAAGCGCCGGCGGATTTGCAAGCAGCTAGCAAAAATCCTCGCAAGCACTTGCCTTGACGAAATTTGAAAAGTCGCGTCGAGGTGAGCCAAGCATCCTTGGCACAACCTGTGATGGGCGAGCGAGCTAGTGGGAAGGGGAAGTCGCCCCCCCCCCCCCCGGGATTAACGCGCATCCGTCCACGCGCAGAACGCCACAAGGGCGCCATGGTCACAGGCGGACGTGATGGTTGCACCGATCTTGCATTGTAGCACCGAGCGCCAGGTTCAGTCCGATCCGGTGTAACCGAGAGATGGGGCTTCAACAGCCGCCTCCAAAACATAGTTCCCGTCGTGGTGTTCAGTCAGGTACCATGGCGGTTTGCACAGTATGGTGAAGAGGGTGTGTGGAGTGAGGAGCTAGCTCCGATCATCAGTCTACGACCAGGTACGCCGCTGAGCCACTACGCACTCTCTTCCAGAATGCTTTTATCAAGCGATGGTACTTGTGGACATTGGATCGGACCGTCGTGACGGGTACGATGGAAAGTGCAGCCGATCTGAGAAAAAGACTATGAACAGCGCGTTGTTACCGTTGGAATCGTTGTGCCGAAGCCTGGTTAGCGAGCTGGCAGGTAGGATCGCAGACCAGCAAGCCATGACTAGGCTTCTCCTAGCGTACGTCTGGTGCGCATATAGCATGCAGGCATATAAGCGGGATAGAGGTGTTTTCCGGCAGTCGCGGCTGGCCATGATGGTACCGCATGACTCTACCGTCCCATGTTTGATGGTCGAGGTTGCATGCTGTGAGTGGACGTCATGACTGTTCAACTCAGAAGCAAGCAACGCCCATGGAGCTGATAGTGGATCTCCCGCACGCCGCATGGATGGCGCTTGCCGTTTTCGTCCAAGCATGCGCTCGACAAGGCGTGCAGTATCGACATTGCAGCAGACCTACTTGGTGGCCAGCAGTGGATACGCACGCCACAGCAAGACGCGCGAGGTGAGGCTGCATGTAGCCGCGTCATGGAGCCGAACGGGGCTGGAGGTCGACTTGATGCAGTAGGCAACACCAGATGCACCAGCATGCATCAACTTGTACACAGATTCTGTGGAGAGAAAGGCCAGCGATGTTGCCGACAACCATTCCCCATGCAGAGGATGGAGGCAGTACGGAGAGTAGATGGTCCATGTTGGAGTGGCGTGGTAGAGGCTAGAGGCTAGACGTTGGCGCAGGGACATGTGCCAGTGGAGGCATGCAGGTCATGATGGCGCGCTCGAAGAAACAAGACAAGTGCAGAGGAGAAGAAACGGGGTGGAGGCGGCGCATGCAGGACGTCATTTTGGGTGGTGGATGATGTCTGGACCACTTTGCAGCCTATGCGGCTCAAGACGGCGCCAGACGCATGGTTCCTGTCGTTGGCCAGGGTAGTGGGCACGATTTGGCAGCGACTATTCTCCGGTGATGGTGTCGCAGAGGCCAAGGGAAAAAGAACAAACCCCCTCGTGGCGAGCATAAACAAATGCGTGGGGAAGGAACAGCCTGAGCGGACTGCAAGCTGCAGGCGCGAACCTAAATGTGCCGACGCCGTGCGCCCTAGGCTCCTTCTGCATTCCATTGCACTTGGCCTGGCAGGCGTCGGATTGGCCGTCGAACGGGGACCCTGGTTGGCCGGCAGCCAGCGTCGCTCGATGCAGCAGACTGCACAGGTGCGACGAGAGGAGAGGAGAGCAGAGGAGAGCAGAGGAGAGCAGAGGATTGCGGCAAGCAGACACGGTTTGGTGTGACGCATGGAACTCGGCAACGCTATGCTCGAAGCATCTCGGAACATTCACATCGCGCCCTTCCCTGCACTAGGGGCTTCGCGACGTCCAGATGCTTACCATGACCGCGGGTGCGGAACAGCCAGCCCGCGTTGGACTAACCCCACCATGCCCTTCGCTGTGAGAGAGAGAGAGAGAGAGAGAGAGAGAGCCTCGTATTGGATGGACGCGTGGGAGCAGCTCCTCCTCAGCCAGCCTGGCCGTGCTACCATCGAGCACATCTTGGGCTCCATCTGGACGGCAGCCATCCGCTTTCGCTCTCATCGGCCCACCAAGGCAAAGACGGCGAGACGGCTACACGCTGCTGGGTGGGGGGAGCTGTACACTACCGCACCTGGTGGACATGCCCCCAGCTCTTCCTGCAGCCAAAGTTTATTTTCTCCACGGGGCCCAGCATCTCTGAGAGTCAGTATAAGACGCACTACAGATCCGCGTCGTTAGCGTCTTCACAGTAGTAGCAACAAGCAAACCCTGAATTCGTTCCTTCCTCAGCAACCAACCCTCGAGCCACTGCTGCTCCCCTCCAAGCCTGACTTGCTTTTGCCAGCCACGCATCGAGATACCCTGAACACTCTCGCGTTCGAGTCCCATCCTCCCTTAGCCTCAGCCGGTATCCTGCCGCAAGCAGCCAGGTCAGTACCTGACCTCTGTTGCTATATGTAGCCTTCCTGCCCGCCCCAGCATCTATCTTACCCTCCAATGCAGACAGTCGTTCCCGTTGCACTCACGCCTCCAACCCATTCTCCTACGTCACCATGGCTCGCCCCGCAGGCTGCTCACATAGCTTCAAGTCGATCAAGTCGGACACCACCATTGTCCTCTGGAACTGTCACTTGTGCCTCGCCCAACAGCTTCCTCTCATATACGAGTGCGAGCGATGCAAGCTCAAGACTTGCCAGGCTTGCGCATCCAAAGCATAGGTGAGTCCAACAACCCTTTGGCCTAGAGGCTCCCTACGACAGCAATGGTACCTTGGACGCGAGGCACGTGCCGAGATGTTGCAAATGATTCTTCGTAATATGCAAGATGCATGTAGGTGCTGACTCGTTGGTTGCAGATAGAATGCATAGATCGCCGACTACGATGCAAAGCACCCGAGATCCCGGTACCCAGATGCGGGCTGTCATTGGCGACTCACGATCCCCTACAAGATCATTATACTACAACACACACACACCCCCCACGCATACGATTTGATTCTTCATCCTTCACATTAGTATTTTTACGCTAGCACGGCGTTCAGGCATTTTGGCTTTTCGTGTCTCCATATTCGTGGGCGACAATATCACGAGACGACCAAATCCCTTGCAGGAATCGACTTTACGACTCGCTGAACAGAAGCAAAGGGGTATCCGCTTTGCAAGGGTTTCAGCCTGAACACGGCCTGCACAGCAACGCCCATGGCGACGGCCGTTGCAACCCGTCTGTCAGATCCTCTGTTATTTGGTTTTCTTTAAACACACCACGGCCGACAACTACACACGGCCCCTTATTTCCTTTGTCGCTCTACAGTACAACGACCGGTGCAAACCAGCAGGCCATAATGTCTTCATTCCCCCTATCTCTGTCCCTCTCTCTCTCTCTCTCTCTCTCTCTCTCTCTCTCTCTCTCTCTAGTTATTCGGTATCACCGGGAGGCCAGGACTGCCATCTCAATTATCTACTTTGAGCTACATGTACAACTAGACGCCTATCGGTGGGGTTGCTGTTTCACATACCCATGGAGCGGCACGCCTTGGCGGCTGAATAGACTACTTCACATCATACCCAGATCGATTACACCGGCCCGTCCAGTTTCTGCATTTTGCGGCAGGAGCTGCGGTTATCGTTTCGTGCTATACCATGTCAAATTAGCTCATCCGCAATAGCCAACACTACTGCAGGATTTCGCATCGTCTCGTATGCCTCACTTTGTACCATGCCCTTCAATCGGCATCTACGTTACTTTGGTTTTACATGCTGAGCCACATGCGGGCCTGTCTGCTGCCAACGCGAGCTTTTGAAGAGTTCAACCCAGGCAGCCGGTGGCAAATTAGACGCTTACCCGCATTGCCGTCGCTTAAGTGCTAACAGCTTTCTTTCTTTCTTTCTTTCTTTCTTCCAAGACCCACTAACCCCGATTGAATGCGCAAGCGATTTGGGCATGGGCGTGCCGTCTCAAGGGCCCAGCATAATTGCTGTTTCAGCGCGCATGTCAAAGGCCGAGACGAGTAGATGTCGCGAGCCGTCGTGTCGTGTCGAAGGAAAGTTTGGATCCAAGGTGGTGGATACCTTCACCGCATTCGGGCCTGATAGAAGTGACTCGACTGCCGCCAAGAGGACATGGATTACAAAGTCATGTCGTCGTCACCTCAACGCGGCCCAAACCTAGTTCATGCTGATACCAATTTGGTAGCCACCCTATCAGATTACACATCTAGCAGCGGTTTGAGCAATGAAGCAAGGCTCTTGAGTCGGACAGTCAGACCCAGACATCTCGGAAGAAGATCCCACCGATGGATCGCATACATGTATCCGTCACCGAGAGCAGTCAGCCAATCAGCGTGCGTCGCTAAGGTACCTGCCAACCAGATATTCTCCATGCAGGGGGCAGCGATCTAAAATCGTTGATGAGATCATGAGACCTGAGGCCGATGTTCAGGGACTGTGAAAACATGTCGGGGGAGGTGTGTGTCGCTTGTGCCTCCCCTTTTGCCCAGCGAGCCCCGCGATTCTAGCCACGTATCCACCCAATTCGTACCTAACCTACACCAAGGCGCAGTCTGCATAGCAAAGTTGTTTGGCAATAGGCACTACTTACTTTGCGTGATGTCAAGTGGCCTCTGGATCTCACCTTGCATCTCTTTCCCTATTGCACTTTCTGCTATTACCTGACAGACGATGCTGCCTTGCGCAAAAAGGGACAACCTCATCACGAAACGACCAGCAAAGATGACCAGGATCTTTCCGTTGAGTTTGTACGTCCATCTACTGGACTGGATTGTCATTGACGACAACTTGTACCTCTGATGTAGCGACTTTGACGCCGCCTGGGGTGACCGTTATGACCCAGCGAATGCCAAGGAGACGAAGCATAAGAAAATAACCAGAATGTACCCAAAGCGCTATATTTGCCGTCATGTGTTGATGAGAATGAGACATGGCTCACGTGATTAGAGCAAGCACAAGCTAAAGGTTTGCGCTACTTCTGCTCATTGCGACTACTCGGAGTATAAGTGCGACCTACTAACAAAAGTAAGTGTACAGGGGTTACGATTCTATTGCTGGCGGTTGGGGTGGCGAAGTGGTGGAAGATCTGACAGGAGGTCTCACACCAAAGATTCTCGCTGATCGAGTCCTGGATAAACAACGACTGTAGGAAGAATTGCCTCAAGCCGGCAACAGATTTCTCTTCTCAGCATCATCGCCTAGTACGGACGGAGACGACTCGTATGCTCAAAGGGGTCTCGCTCCAAGTCACGCTTATTCGAGCCTCGAGGCGGTAGATGCTGAGGGAGGAGATGGCAAGATATACCAGCTGGTGTTGATACGCAACCTTCGGGGCAGACGAATCAATGCTTCCATGGGCGCAAGCAACAGGAGCTGGGTATTCGTAACGAGATGATAAGACGAGATTCGGCTGCATATGCCCCTGCAAACCTCAGAACATAGTTTAAGCTATCCGAGAGGCCTTGGTTACCGGTGTGGTAGGACCGTCCCGTGGCGTCTTAGACCCTTGGTGTCTGACAGCGGCCAGTAAAAGCAAATCGAGTTCTTATGTACCTCTTTCGCACATGGCCAGCCGCCAAAAGACAATTCGGTGTGACCGATGTGAGATATTTACAGGGAAACATAGTTGCTTCTGATTGATTCGCGACAGCGCCACGTTGCGACAATCTCCGATTGCAAGGTGACAGCGGCAGGAGCGTGCATGAAGAGTGAAAAGGAAGATGTGGCGCCCTTGTGGCGTATTGGATGTGGCGATTAACACAACTTTTATAACTAAGATGCAAACAGTTGAAGCATTAGAAACGGCTAGGCATACTCTCAGAGTGAATTAATGGGGTTTGCTGACCTAAGGTGCTGATGAAGTTGACAGTGGCTGGAGCGTGAGCGGAAAGCGTGACACGTGTCTGTGGCTTCGACATGTGGCTTCCACTGCCACTGCGGGGTTTAACCTTTGGACTTGCAGCACGGTGCGTTTTAGAAGTGACGTCAATCTGGGTCTTTCCAAGCTCAGGTAACAACAAACAGGCACGACACGTGGTGGAGCGTGCCAATTGACGAGCTTCAAAACCGGGGATCAACCTTTCCTGAGCTTTCTCTTCAACCAAACTCTCTACCTTCCGAACCCTACCACCTTTGAGCACGGACTAGTACTGTTTCGAGCTACAAGATCTACGAAACTCAACAACCGCCAAATTGATTACAGAGAAAGCTTGATCAATTGGACATCATGGCTAACCAGGCGCCCGCATCTCTCGTCGATGTCTTGACAGCCTCTGGTGGTGCCGAACCAGCAGGTAGATGATACCCGTGACGAACACGACACACGTCTCCGTCATCCATACAAGCTAGACTTTTCGCACGGCGTTCGCTAACGTATACCAACCAGGCTTCCTCAACGACATCGTCAAGAACCTATGGCCAAACATCTGCGTCGCAGGCTCCAACATCATCAAAGAAACTGTCGAGCCCATCCTCGCCTCAACGCTCCCTGGCCCTCTTGGAAATCTGCGTTTCACCAAGATCGATTTCGGACACGTTCCCATTGGCTTTTCCAACGTGGATGTTCACAAGACCAAGACTGATGGCATCAAGCTCGATATGGATATGAACTGGGAGGGCGTGTGCGACTTTGAGCTCGATGGCAGCATGGTTCCGAAAGTGGTATGCGTTGAATACGGTCCATGGATTGAGTTGTGGCTAATGAGTTGCACAGGGTGTGGAGAAGGTTCATATGAAGGGCCGGATCAGCGTACTGTTATGCCCATTGACAAATGTCATTCCTCTGGTGAGTACTCACTCCATCCCCAGACCGTCTCGAATGCATACTGATGCCAACCCCAGATTGGTGCAGCACAAATCGGGTTCCTGAACACACCAAGCCTCAAGCTTGACTTTACCGACGCCGCAAACATTGCCGATTTCTCTATCATTGACAGCACAGTCCGCAAGACCATTCTCGGCATCATTGACGGAATGGCAGTACTGCCGAACCGCTTCCTCGTCAAGATGATGAACGACGTCGATTACTTCAAGGTCCACCAGCCTCACCACGGTATCATCCGCATCACCGTAGCCAGAGCAACTGGAATTGATGCTCCCAAGAAGGGTGAGAAGAAGAGCACAATGAGAAAACTGCTCTCCAAGGTCAAGCTGGAAGATGTACCGGATTGCTATGTCAAGGTTAAGGTAGGTGCCGAAGACGAGTGGAAGACGAGCGTAGTGGATAACAACCACGAGCCCGAGTGGAACGAGACCCACGACTTTTTGGTGTCGGACTACGAACAAGACATCTCCGTGGATATCCAGGATGACGATTTAGCTGGTGATGACGACATAGGAACGGGCTCCACCACTGTCAAGGAGATCCTTCTCAAGGGCGGTTCGCAGGATTTGAGTCTCTCACACAAGGGCAACGCCACCCAAGCGCGACTCCTAGTTCACGCAAAGTTCTTCAACTTTGTCACCGACGCTCAAATACTCTCTTCCGCCAGCGCTCAAGGCCAAGCTGAGGGTCAGATCTGCGGTCTAGCCACCGTCCTTGTCGCTAGCGCCAACGGGCTTCAGGGCAACCGCGATGACCTCAACCCCAGTGTCAAGGTCACATGGGGTGACAAGACCTTCCAAACTGCGGCCAAGACGTACACTCCTGGCACTGATATTTTCAACCCGTCCTTCGACCAGGCATTCCGTATCCCGCTAACCGCGGCGATGCTGGCGAACCCGGGAGCCTTCAAGATTGCGCTGCTGAACAAGAATGTGGAGTTTGGAAGTGCGCAGGTCGACTTCCGGGACGTGATGGGAGCTGAGGGCATGGCCGTGCGAGACAGCTTCGATGTTGGAAATGGAACTCAGATCAGGGCTGCGATCATGCTGAATGGTGTCAAGTTGGCCGAGTAAACGGCTCATTGGCCATGAGGGAGATGACTGATGATGGTAGTGCTATGCCCAGACGTAGCATAGCGTAAATTACATGACGTGATGGGGCGGAGAAGCATATATCCTTAGCAATGAACACATGATGCCAATTACCAAGAACGTGTAGCAAGAGATGAGATCAACTGATACTGCAACCCTGCTAGATAGGTCTTTTCAAATGTCCGAATCTGGCCATAAGCATAATTACATCGTCGCCCCAGTTCGCTGTATCTCCTTCAATGTCCCAAACCTCACCTCATTCCACATCCTTTGGCTTCACCAACTTGATGCTTACCTTGGGATCCTGACTATAGACTCGCAATCCCAGTACACAGACTGCATTCCATGGCCTGGCCTCTTTCTTCGCGGGAAGTGTCCGGTGGAGGTGGAAAGAGGTACTTTGCCGGAAACAGCATAATTTGGGACGCCACGGTGGTGGTCTGTCGGTAGCGGAGCACGGTAGTGAGATGCGATATAGGGTTGTGAAGAGATGATGCGGGTATTAGGAGATGTACTGCTGTTAGAGGCAGGGGTCGTCGTTTTCGGTGCCATCGAGATAAACCTCGGGGGGGTTGGTGCATGGTCCCCATCTCCGTCGTCGCTGGAGTCATTGGCAATGTTGTGATTCAGGTGGATCTGCCTGAGCTTTTGCGGGCTGCGTTCTGCTAGCTTGGTGATGACTTCAGAGACGTCTGGGACGTCTGCATATCTCGATGCTTTACGACTTACCTGGTATAGCACGAAGACGTTCGGCTCGGATTTCTTGCTCTCGACTAAGAACTTCATATTCGCATAGCTTGCCACCTAGGCCTCTGGCGCGCTTGTCCAGCCAGTAAGTGGTCTATTCACAAGACCCGTCAGAACATGGTCCAGTCCACTCGTCCATGTCTCAAGGCCTATCCTCCGATTGCATTTGGATGTCACACCAAGCCCCATACCGGGAGCAAGATAATGGCGAGCAGAAACGAGGAGACAGTCCTTGGGCCAAAGGAATGGAACGATTGATCTCTTGCAGACTGATGAATTGGCACAGTGAGGTGTTGACGATGAATCACATTATAGCGTTCAAGCGGTCCTTCGAATACCAACAGTCCGATATTACTTCATCTTGCCTTACGGCGGCAGCGGCTTGCCATTTGGCGTCAGCCCATCACACGCCCTATCCAACACGCTTGCGTCTATGCTTTGCACAACCTCTCCATCATTGGCAAGTAATATCCCCTCACCACTCGAAGTGTAAGCTTCCCATCCCAACTCTGGTAGCCCATTGATTGGGTCCTTGGCGAAGGCAAGGTAGTAGTCCTGTGCCTGCTCGCTGACTTCTCTCTGGAAAGCCGTACCGTTACCTCTTGCGATGCCGTAAGTGCCAAAATATAGCGGAAGATCAGAGGAGTGATATGCGCCTTGCCAGAACTGCGGTGCGATGTTACTGAAGTTTCCGCTGTAAAGGTAGCGAAATGTTGTCACATTGGCTGAATTACGAGTGTAGGTTGTCTGCACAATAGGGCAAAGGAATGAAGCAGTTGCAGCGTCTGCTTGGGCCTGGTCGGGACCGTATGTTTGGTTGTACGGAGCAAATGCGCTACCCTCGTTGGATGTAGTACCGATAATTGCCGGCTTGCGTGTGAAGTTTCCAGCAAGAGCACGTGCCGTGTAGTTTGCGAAGACTGTGCGTTCCTCGACTACTGGAGTGAACCTTAGAGCAGGTGTCGTGCCATTGTCCGAGTATTCCTTCAGGAACAACTCAATGTCACTGGACTTGATCTTGCGTAGGCAATCGATTTCTGCATCGGCATCGGTATCGTCGCAGCCAAAGTGCCGAGCGACGAACGTGAAGTTCGATTGCTGGGCATCAGTGGTAGCGATTGACAAGAAAGACGATCCGGAGTTCATTATCAAGCCTGAAACGATTGGATCCTCCGGATAAGCGAAGTTGTAGTAGTCGACAGAGATTGCGCCTGCAGACTGACCCCAGAGGGTAATGCGGTCTGGATCACCCCCGAATTTACCGATGTTGTCGCGGCTAGAATCAATGAGTTCTTGCTTTATTTGCTTTTTTATGTCTGAACACTTACATCCATTCTAGAGCAAGACGCTGATCTAAGAAAGCCAGATTCTGTTCGTCATGCGCAAGGGCTTTGGCGTTGGGAAAACCGAAGATGTTCAAACGGTAGCTGTAACTTTGATTAGTAGTGTGGTACGTCGTATTTACTAGGTTGGACTCACTTGATTCCGACGACGATGTGATCTCCTGATCTTTCTACCCATCTGGCAGGATTCTGGTAGGGCACCGTCGGTCCACCTGTCACAAAACCTCCACCATGGATCCAGACCACAACCGGTAACGGCTCCTCACATTGTTCCAAAGGAGCCCAAATGTTGAGGTTTAGGCAGTCCTCTCCTTGGTAGTCCCGTGGCGAGATGATGAACTCCGGCGCGTCTGTGAGCCAGACATTGGGTGCATCGCCCTCAAACTGAGGACAAGCACGACCTAGAGATGTCGCCTTGATTGTTTCATTCTCTCTTGACTTTGGGGCTGGAGGTAGCCATCGTCGTGCGCCTACGGGCTGTTCTGCAAAGGGGATACCGAGGTACTGTGCAACGTTTGGTGTGATGTCATCTGTAAAGCCCTGAACCGGTCCGGAAGACGTGCCAATAGCCAAGGAGCTGACGGCAGTCACAGCTTGAAGCTGACTGAGTCCGAGGAGAAGTGCTGCTGCGAGCGCCATGATGGAAAGAAGGATTGCGCAGTTGCGGATCGCTTCTGGCTCATCATCGTAACTTGTACTTTTTCTAATACCCCAAAGAATCATGGATCAACGTTGTCACTAGTCATGTCATAGCCCCATGCACTGCATCGGGGCTCTTGGACCGATGGGTTTGTGACCACAGGGTTTTCACCGAACTCTTGGCTGCTGTCATCACCGTTGCGATACCTGAACTCTTCCACAGAATGAGAGAGAGAGAGAGAGATAAAACATCAGAACAAACCTAAAGTCTTGGGAAATACATTCTCGATGCTGATGCATGATTGCCATGGTTCTCCATCCTTCACCTCGAGGAAGTACAAGCTCGGCCGATGATCATCCGGGGCAAACACCGTTCCCCACACTTTCCCCACCTTACTCGGTATCGTCACCGAACGGGCAAGCACCATAAGTGCGGCATCTTCCAACGGCTTTACAGAATCAGACCTCGGGAACCCAAGCATTTATCTGATTCAAGTTTGTTGTTCAGAATTCGACATGAAAGTTCTCATCACCGGAGCCGGCGGTTTTGTCGGCCAAATTCTAGCAAAAAGCCTCATCGAAACAAACACCGCAGATGCACTACTGTTAGCCGACGTTAACCCACCACCAAATCCAACTTCGTCACAAAGCGTACAATGTACGGCGGCAGACCTCACTTCACTATCAGCATGCGAAGACCTCATCGCCCACGAACCAGATGCTGTATACGTTCTCCACGGCATCATGTCGAGCGGTAGCGAAGCAAACCTCGAGCTAGGCTTGAAAGTCAACTTTGAGTCTGTGCGCCAACTGCTAGACGTCATTCGGGCCAAGCGACCAGGGATCAAAGTGGTCTTCACTTCGTCTTGCGCAGTGTTTGGGCGGAAGGCAGTGGAGAACGTGGCAACAGAGACGGACATTGTGCCTATGCCTGAATCTAGCTACGGCACCCAGAAACTCATGATTGAGTTCCTCCTCAACGACTACTCGCGACGCGGGCTTATTGACGGACGCATCGTTCGTCTACCGACTGTCTTTGTGAGAGCTGGCGCACCTACTGCTGCAGCTTCGTCATTCGTGTCGGGTATCGTACGCGAGCCAGTACATGGGCGGGAGTCGGAGTTGCCAGTCGACCCAAGTATCGGCATCTGGCTTACTTCGCCACGCACGCTAGCGACAAATCTCGTACATGCCATCAAAGTACCAGCGGAGAAGTTTGGGCATTTCAGGCAGGTGCTACTACCAGGGTATACAGCTACAAGCGGAGAGATCTTGGATGCTCTTGAAAAAGTCGCGGGTAAAGAGACAAGAGCTTTGGTAAAAGAGAAGAGAGATGAGAAGACACAAAGGATCGTATTGAGCTGGCCGGCAAAGTACGACACTACGAGGGCGAGGGAACTGGGTTTTAGTGAAGACGTTGGGCTGGAGCAAACGATTCGCGACTTCATTGAGGGAGAGAAGCAGAAAGCATAAGGACAAGGATCTCTCGACAGCTTCGTGGCATACGTAACTGAAGTTGCCACAAAGAAAGGTCAAGTGTCTTTGCAATTTTTTCATTTCGTCTTTACTAATTACTAAATTCTTGAAATCTTCCAACTTGCTAACCATCCCCACCACCTCTCGTTTTGCCCATTCTAATCGTAGACGGGTGACCTGGTGTAACCAGGAAATTGCTGAAGAAGTTTCTTGTCGATAGTGGCCAACTGTGGGCAACTCAACTGTGAGACAAGACCTCCAACGGCACTAGTGAGCGCATTGAGTGGTCCAAGAAGGATATCTGCCTTGGCTTGTGCCGATGCTTGGTAGACGAAGCAGCCGAGGTTGTTTCCTTCAAGGAGCGACGCACCGTTGAAGACGCCGCCGCTCAAGTCGGCCACGTCAACACCGACAAAAGAGTTGGGTGTACCAGTGTTTCCGCCGATATCGAGGAACTTGGGATGGAGAGTAGCAGCGTTGACAGCATCCGCAAGGAAGTATGTGGTCTCGTAGGGGTACTCAAGAGCACGTCGGTACCAGTTCTCTGGGATACGCTCCCCGCCTTGCACTGCATTGTATTTTCCGTTGGTACCCTGAATACCGAACCATGACTGAATGACATCGTAAGGAAGGATACCAGCGGGGTTCTCAGCAGTGTGGTTGGCCATGAAGCGGAAGATGAAGGTGTACGCAGCAGGTTGCACCAACACACCCGAGAATGGTCCGTTGAAAAAGTAGGGGTTGGTTTGCTTCTGGACATCGAATCGATGACTCCTGAAATTTGTCAAGCTCTCGAGAGTGACTGCACCCCCGGGGGAGTAGTCAATCAACTTTTGGAACTGGCTGGCGACAGTCTTGTAGTTGTTGCCAGCCTGGTAAAGGTCGGGCCGTGTTGGCGAGGCATCGGCTTCATACTTGTTGTGCGAACCGCTCAAACCGTTGCCTAGGATTCCGGTTGGACCTCCCTGAGCGAGGGATGGCGTGCCGCCAATAGACCAGTTCAGCAGGTCGCCATCGAGGGCGCCACCGAGAACTGAGAGGAAAGTCGCAAGACCGAGACCCATGCCCACGACCTTGCTTGTTGCGTCAATGTATTGTTGGACGCTAGCGTATCCGTTGTGGGGAAGGAAGTTGTGGTTGGCGAAGGCGTTTAGACCGGGACATGGTCCTCTGAGGTCGTTCGGTCCTGGCGCAACATACTCATGACCGCTGCCAGCAGTGACATTGATGTATTGCGCCTTTGCGTTGAAGATGGGTATTGGCTCAAAGATAGCTGTTGCCGCGCCGGCACCGGCTTGACGCCCTTCCAACTTTATCAACCTCGCGGCCTCCTCGGCGCGCTTCAGGAGCTCAGGGTCATGTCCAGCAGCATCCAAGATGGCTGTTGGCCAGGCGGAGGCGAGAGGCACCGCAGCAATCAGTGCCAGGTGAACAGAAGAGAAGTGCATGTTTGTGGTTGATGAATGGTAGACTTGATGCTGGCAATAAAGTGTAGACGGAGTGGTTGGGCAAACTATATACTACTCTGCACTTACGTATTCAGCAGTCGCCATCGCATTTCATGTTACCCAGTATGTTTGATGGCGCACATCGGCGACGTGTGAAAGAACCGTGGTTGACCAGCTTGCTGAACAGGAATCCCACTGTCGATCTCTGTATTCGATAGTACACAACGTGCGCCGGCCATCTCTCAGACACGCTTTCAGTTGTAGAGGATCGGATGTAGATGACAACCCATCGTCTCTAATTCGTGGCTCATTCTCCGACTGAACCTTAAAAGTCGTACTATTACATATGGGTCCGGGGTAGTGCCCGCAGGAAAAGGGTCAGATGGTGGAGACGGCGGGACTGTGGCCAATGTCGAGCAGCCGCCACCTGCGCCGAACGGGAGCCACGAGCGAAATGTGTGAGACTAACGTCCTTGACGTTCTAAGACTTGGCTGAAGTTTGTATGCAGGATGCGGTAGTGTTGGTGGTACTTGCCAGGGGTACCAGCCGGATATAGGCTACCCCGGAACAACAGGATAAAACTCCGGTCCAATCATGGGTAACAGCCATCATCCTCCATCCCAAAGCATCGTGGGATCTGCAAAAGGTTGTCGTCTGGTGCTGTTCAGACACCCCTGTCCGCTATTTGTCAACAGACTTGGAGATGGAAAAATACGGAAAGTTGCCTCGGTTCAAAGTGCATAGTACAATAATGATAGAGTTGATGGTAAGCTCTCTCCCTCTCCGCTTAGGCAGCCAAGATAATATGTCCAGACTCTTGGACGATCGTGGAGCATACTAACAGAAGACTAGTATCTTCGGGTCATGGAGGAAAGCGCTGTTGCAAAGTTGTGTGGCTATGAAGTGGATTGTGCGAATATACGACAAGAGTTGCAGCACAACGCCATGCTACCGGCAGAAGTCGGCTAGACAACTTCAATAAGATACCTTCACTCAATGCTTTGTATTGTTTCTCTGCCATAGAATATTTGCGTTTGTGTGAAGGGTTATTACATGGCACCTTAACTTGGTACAATCAAGGAACACTAGTACCTGCCGTTCGCTCAAACTTGGAAACTCCACAGGCTTTTACCCATCTGCCTGGGTCTATTGAAGCCGATTTCTTCCGTCAGGAGTGTCACCACGTCAAACATCGCCGATATCCGTAGTATGACTAGGAAGTACCATGTGAGCACATGGCAGAAATGGTCTCATCGCAGTGTGCGCTGTCATCAAGCGCGAGTCCATGGCCAATGAGAGGGTTTGCGCTTCAAGCGCAATCATAGGAACCACTAGACAACACAGCACCATACTATCGGTAAGGATCAACGTCAAGGAAAGTTCATGGTACCAATAACCGGGCAGCTCTTCATCTTTACCTACGGACATCCAAATTAGCGTTGGGTCTTTGTCGATCGATGTAAACCTCTGAGATTGGGTTTGATAGGAGCCCCGAAGGGGTCATGGCATCCGTGAAATGATTCAAGATTTTGGCGTTTTTATTGATGTCGTTGTGACTTCTCGATCGCACATAGTATAGCAGTCTACACGGCCAAGATATCTCACGGGCCTTGACTTTGTCTTTGCAACACTACCTTCTGCGCGATGGTCAAGAAGCACAAAGGAGTGATCTCAGACTTTCACGAAGAATATTCACACTCAGGAGTTGAGAATGAATTATACCTTCCAGTGGCGCAAGATGTATCTATGGGTGAGATAGGAACGTCCGCACAGTCTATACACAGTTCATCACCTCCTTATATATACAGTCTTTGAGCTCGTCCTTGATGGTCACTGCCCCCACGAACAAGCTCCTTTGACTTTGCTGCACTTTGCATGAATCCGTTACTAATCGCATGTCCCGAACTGTGGCTGGCAGCCCCACGACAGCCTACAGTAGTCATCCTGCCCATTACCACACCATCCATAGCTGGAGCAGCATCTCCCGAAAGTACTACCCATACAAGTCTGGCCATTCCCATCTGGTCCACACCGTCCACTAGTACTGACGTTGGTTGGAACAGGCGCCGCAGAAGAGGTCGGACTAGGCGTTGGCGTGGGAGTAGCTGTTGACGTGGGTGATGGTCTGGTGGAGGAGCTGCTGGGTGGAACAGGAATAGGGGCGGAGGAAGAAGAGCCCGGCAGGGGTGGTGCCACACCACCGCAAGCTCCAAAGCCGAGGCGACATCCAGCGCCGCAGAAATCAAGAGAGTTGCCGCAGTAGTAGTACTCTGAGCAGCAACTTCCGAAGACGGAGCCAGCACATGTTGTTGCATTTCCGCATTGCCCATTCGTGGAGGGAATCAGCGTGCCGGAGGGGAGTGGCGGTAAAGCTGATGAGCTTGAAGGTACGGCGACTGAGCTTGTGGGCGGCAGAGGCGTGGGAGTTGGCGTTGGTGTAGGCGTAGGCGTAGTGGTAGGCTCTGGTGCTGCATCACCACATCTTCCAAAGTCCGGTTGGCATCCGACAATGGCGCCGCAGTGCTAAAGTGATCTAGGTTAGCATATAGAATATTGAGATCTTGGGCAATCACATACCTCAAACTCAGATCCACAGTAACCATAACTTGAGCAGCATTGATTACCACCACATCTCTGATTGCTGAAATCAGCACCGCAACGTCCCGCCGCTTGCCGAGGTAACCAATGGTGAAAAGAGCGGGGGTAGAGACTTGGTGTTGTCGCATTACGTTTCTCGAATTGTTTTGCGACAGCGTTCTCGATGCCATTTCTGTCGTGAAATTGTGCTCGTGGGTATACGCTGAGCTTGGTATTGCGTGCTGGATCAATAAGAGCTGAAACTCCTGAGAAGCTCAAGGCTCCTGCCAGACTGATCAACGTCCACTGCATGTTTGGCTTTCTGAATGACACGACGAGAGACCAAGCCAAACGGAGATCCCCAGCGAGCAAACCCAGGTATTAATCAGACTTCCACATGGCTTCGCGGAAGCTAGGAAAATTGAGCCAGGCGCGAAGGATGTACTGGCGTACTCGATATAGCAGATGGGCTCACGGAGTACTTGGCTAAGTGCCAATGAGGCTCTTTTGAGTCTGGAAAATATGCAATAGTCCAATGGAAACACTCGTCCAAGCCTGTTAGGCAAATTGAACTGTAGCATTTGATAGTCGCACAAGTCTTTTTGGTACCCGCGTTATTGCTAATATGGAGGTCAGCCTATGGGTATCGTTGTGGGGCTTTTTGCGGCTGCATGCGTTCGAATGGATGAAGAGACTTTTCCCCGTGGAAATGGAAAATGATTGGAGTATCATCAACTCGGTACACAGTGATGCATTCGACGCGTCGCAGTCTTGATCGTTAATTTGCAGTCATTCTGTGGTCTTACACGGTGGTCCTCATGATTCAAGGAAGTAGAAGCTCCATGGGACAAGCCAAGTGGTGAAGTGGGGCATCTCAAACAGTTTCAGCACCTGTCCACATGTGTCCCGTATGAGGCCTTATTTGAAAGTGGAAAAAGCCTAAATGTGAAATGCCGGAAATACCGAAAGAAGGCCGGGATTGCGATAGCGACAACATGGCAATGTCGGGAATTGTCCCGCAATGGTTTCTAGGGACATTGAAAGCGATGCTCGATGCAAGGTACCATCTATTGTGGGGTTGCGTTGCCGGGTAAGTTGGCTCTCTTCTAGAAACAAAGATTGGCCGCTGTAGCCCGTGCTACGCGAGTTTGTCTGCTGACAGGTTTTACTAAAGCGCAGTGTATCTAGCGCATATACGGCACGAATCAATCACCCGTATGTTTTGGGCATCCAAGTGTAGCATGTGGTGTGAGGATAACAGAAAGGGAGCGAAAGGGGGTGTCCTAACGCGATCATGACGTGCTGACCCGGCCACCCAAGGATCTACCAACAAAACCACACCTCTACCAAACAATTAGCCAAGAGTACTTTGGTGAACATATCAGAGATGGAACATTATCATCAACGACATCACGCCCTCAATCCCTCCATGAGTGCACCTTCCTCTTTCTTCCCCACAGCCTGGAAGACAGCTCCGTCCCCAACATCCAATCCCTTCTCCGCCCTCTCATACGCCTCATCACTCCTATCCAAGAGGATTTCCAACTCCTCCTTCCGCAATACTTTGCCGCTTTCTGTACCTTCAACGTCAAACTTCTCTCCGTCACTCCTTCTAAGCAATTTCTGCAATTCCTCAACCTCTTGCTCCTTATCATTACCCCGTGTTCCGCCCCGGTCATTGCGTACGCCACCTTTTCGGATGACGAGTTTCTCAAGTCGACGCTTCGCCTCTGCAGATTCGAGAAGTTTCTGCTCGACAGTATTGCGTGTCGCAAACCGGTAGACGATGACGTTGCGCGTTTGACCGATACGATGGGCGCGATCCATCGCTTGTAGATCTTGCTGAGGGTTCCAGTCGCTGTCGAATAGGATGACTGTATCTGCGGCTGCGAGATTGATGCCCTGACCACCGGCGCGAGTGGAGAGGATGAAGATGTCGGCAGCTTCCTTCGTAGACGATGGCTTGTTGAAGGCTAAGATCTGGTCCTGACGATCTGTTTGTGCAACTGAACCATCGATACGGGCATAGTTCCAGGACCGCAGGTCGAGGTAATGACCGAGAAGGTCCAATGTGGTAGTGAATTGAGAAAAGATGAGGACCTTGTGGCCGCGACGTATCAGCTCGGGTAGAAGTGAGTCAAGTAGAAGCATCTTGCCAGATGTTGATACGAGTGTCTCGTCTGGCTCTGTCTCTGACGCGAAGGTTTCAGCGCCGTCCGTATCCGCCTTTATAAAAGGATTGAAAAAGTTGTATGGCGAGTTACAGCATAGTCGAAGCTGCATGATGGGGTTACCAAGCTTCTTCTGCATGAGCTGACGTTTTGCGATTTCAAACGTCGCAGCTCGTATCTTCTCGTCCTCGGCATCGGAGCTCAACGCTGCCTCTTCTTCCTCAGATTCTTCTTTGTCCAGTCCATCGAAATACTCGTCGTCACTCACTTCTTCGTAGTTCTTCTTTGATCTGCCGCGGCTTCTCACTGAGGCGACAGACGCAGGTGTACCTGCGCGAGACGTTTTCGCGCTCTTGTTGGGTGTTGCTCTACTGCTCAAAGTTTTACGCTTAAGACCGCCATTGTTACTGCGAATACTCAAGGGCGTTCCTGCTCGGCTGCTGAGGCCAATACTCAACCTCTCAACAGCCTTCTCTTCGAGATAGGACCGACTGGTGCCGTCAAGAATCGCCTCATACAGCTCGCGTTGCATCGAGGTTAATGGCGCGTACAACACGTACTCGCGTTTCTTGGGCATCAAGCTCTCGACGTCCGTCTTTACTCGCCGCAGCAGGAATGGCTTCAGCACGGCGTGTAGTGACTTGACCAGGTATTGCTGTCGCTCTTCCGATAGTAACTGTTCGAAGCTCGACTTGTCTTTCAGCCCAGAAAAGTCGAACCAGCTCTCAAAGGTAGACAGTTTGTCGAATACCGTAGGCAGAAGGAAATGTAGCAGCGACCACAGTTCCACAAGATTGTTTTGGAGTGGAGTACCAGTAATAAGCAGACGATTCGCAGATTGGAACTGTTGTAGTTCACGGATTAGCCGACAGTCAAGATTTTTGATGCGATGTCCTTCATCGATGATGATAAACTGCCAGCCAAAACTTGTAAGGTACTTGCGATCGTTCATGCAGATTTCGTAACTGGTGACCATGATAGGAAAGTCGGCGGTACCCGGATTTTGTAGCCTGGTCTTACGCAGTCTTTCACGCTCCTTCTTATCTCCGTGGTATAGCATGACCGGCATGCTGGGTGTCCACTTCTCGAACTCTGCAACCCAATTACTTGTGGTGCTAAGCGGCGCAGCAATCAAGAATGGTCCATACGACTTGTTCTCCCACAAATGCGCAAGCATGGCTATTGTTTGAATGGTCTTGCCCAACCCCATCTCATCCGCCAGAATGCCATTGATGCCGTTGTTGTAGAGCGATACCATCCACTCCAGCCCCTCAAGCTGGTATGACCTCATGGTGCCTCCAGTGACCAATTTCGGTTGCCGTGCAGATTTGAGGTCTGTCATGCCAATGCCACTTGTTTTCACGTCGCCTTTGTCTTCCTCTGCCGCCTCTTTCAATGCTTCTCCTACGTCCTTGTGGCCTGCCTTCTTCTCTAGGTCTTCTTTTCTGAAATAGCTCGAGATGTCAGACGTTTGCGTCTTCGGTCTCCCGCGGCCTTTGGTGTCTGCCTTCTTCGGCCTTCCCGGACGTTTCTTCGGTGTCGCATCCTCTTCTTCCTTCTTTGCCGTCGTCGTACCGTGAGCCGCAGCTCCGCGTGTAGCTCGTCGCTGTGATTCTGCTGCTGTTGTGTCGGCAATCTTTTCGCGCTCCGAGGTCTGGCCGTTCGTTTTGTTGTCTTGCGCATGTTCTTGTTCTTCCTGCTGCTGCATCTGCGCAAGCATGACCGAGGCGTACAGCTGCAGTACCTGTCAGCGACTATATACCACCGTACAGCACGCCAATCAGGTGAACAAACCAACCTTGCTCTTGTTCATCAAGAATTCCAATTGCTGGAACTTCTTGTCCAAAACCTCTCTGCCACTCTTGATGTCTTCCTGTCTCTCTTTGTCGAGTTTAGCCTCGCGTTTCGCGTCGCCTTTTTCGCGTTGCGTCTTCACACGCTGTTCTTCTTGCTGCATCGACTTTGGTACGCTCTCTGTCTCCATCGGTGGCGATGACGGAGGGGTGGAATGTGATGCAGACATGGCGCTGGTAACAGGAGAAACAACCATGTCGCGTACAATGCGAGATATCGCAACAGGATGGGATCAGTGGGTGAAAAATGGTATTGACTGTAGCGCCAGGGGCAAGTGGCGATGTCCGCATGCGGTGGAACGCGGTCGCGATGAAAGGCGACACGCGCTAAGCGAAGAATCGATGACGATTGTCGCAACGCGCGATCACGCCCAAACTTCAGTTACTCGTGTGTTTGCAGCACAACTCGGCCCGATTGCGCCTCCTGCGTACGTGCAGGTGCTTCATCAGAGCTTCAAGCGATAGAATACAGCATCGTTGGGGTTCTCGTAATAGCTGTCAACCTCTTCAAACCCATATCCCTCATACACCTTTCTCGCGGCCTTCATGCTTCGCAGCGTATCAAGCAGCATCTCTTCATAACCCAGCTTCCTTGCATATGAGAGGGCGATATCCATCAATGGCTTGCTAAGCCCCATGCCCCGTGTTTCTGGCGCGAGATAGAGCCGCTTGAGCTCGCATGTTTTTGTGGTTGGTGATGTTGACTGTGCGAGCAAAGTCGCGGATGCAGTGGTCGTGGGCGCCGCGAAGAATGGCCGAATGGCTATGCATCCTATAGCCTGCTCGTTCCTGCGTGTGGTGCTGAAGCCGACCCTCTTGCCCTCAGTCGGCATTACCCTGCCACCCTCTGATGCGAGAGTTTCGTCCACTACTGTAGAGCACAGGAGCCAAACCGCCCCTCCCTTCTCCGCTGAGTACTTGCCAGGTAATCCCGCCAATTCGTCGTCAAAGCCTTGAAAGTCGAGGCTGATAGGCAGTGACTGTGCGTACGCCTTGAACAGCTGCCCCACTACCTCCCTGTCATCTGGGAATCTGGCATCGCGGATTTGGATAGTCCGAAGCTCCGACATGTCGAATTACCGGGAATTCCGAATTGTTGATGCGTCGTGCAGTCTTTGTGCAGAAAACCAAGATCGAAGATGTAGTCGGCGTGTTTGGATTTTGCAACGCGGCTGCACTGACTTCACGAGTAGAAAAGTACAGCATGTCTTGATCGAAGGGCGCAGTTCTAGTCTGTACTAGGCTTGCTGTTCCCCCACATACGCTGGGTGGGACTGATGTTCGCGTGGTTTCTGTAGCGGTGGAGCAACATCTGCGAATGTGTGCCCTTCTCCATTCCAATCGCTCACGCGTCTATGGCACATTATGCTATTATTTACCATTTATTTTGCGGTTTCTTCCATCAAATCACGTGTTCGGTCCTGTGGGTATGTGGCAATCAACCATCCTTCACAGTCAACAACATCTAACGAAAACTAGTCTAGTGGTAGTGAGTAATCCGCAAACCTCATTCCTCCATTCAGGCTCCTAACATCTCCATCAGTGATTCTCGCTTAGGGTAAACCCGAGCACAGCTTGCGAGAGGCCCCGCGTTCGAGTCGCGGCAGGACCCACCATCCTTTTTTGCGATTCTGTACGGTATGAATCAAAAGACTATTCTCTTTTTGCCAGAGCAGCATGGAGAATACAGGTAATTTGCTCTGCTAGGACGCAGCTTTAGCGTAGGGTAAGCCTTATCGTAGGACAAAACTGTACAGCACTACTGATAAAGCTCGCGAGCGTTGTTTTTGAAAGAACTTTGACTAACAGCCTGCATCCTGGTCGCTTCCTCTGCGCATACGAGATGTTCGCCTCGTCACTACCTGGCTAGCCAAGAACTTCATAGCCACTAACATGCTCTTCCACCTCCGCTCTGTGTTCCGGACAAAACGCGCTCCTCAGAAGTTTGTGCGCATTCGTGCAGACGCCTAGCTATTCGCATACTCTTAAGTGTCGACGTGCCTGCCTTGCTGTTGCCTGCTTCACTGTTTATCCACCCTACTCCTCCAACAATGTCTATCCGACTTGCAACACCCTCTGACGAGCCTGCCATGGCATCTCTCCTGGCCAAAGCATTCTTTGACGAGTCGTTCTACGGCCAGGTTATGCATCCATACCGCGACCAGTATCCAGATGACGTCAAGATATACTGGTCAGAATACCTGCGGAAACATTGGAAGATACCCAACGAAAGACTGTTTGTCGCAACGACGACGGTAGATGGAGCAGACAAGGTTGCTGGCGTGGCTATCTGGCGACGAGACGGTGACGACGAGGGAAAGCGTAAGGTGGAGAGCGAGTGGGTTGATGTCGGCAAGTGCCATTATAACCCTCCTAAATCAAACAGATATTCTGACGGCTCTACAGGTACAGATGCCTTCCAGCCCCTTCCCTCGACTCAAAATCGCGCTTCGGATCCCACTAAGTACAGTATCTTGGAGGATAGTTTCCCCTACTTCAAGCATCACTGGGACGGTGACCGCAAAAACAACTGGTATCTTGATCTATGCGGTGTTCATCCAGACTATGCCGGCAAGAGGCTCGGACACGCACTGATCGGCTGGGGACTCGACCGCGCAAGAGAAGAGGGTGTCCATGCAAGTGTCGCAGCTAGTAAAGGGACCGAACGATTCTATTTGCGATGTGGGTTCGAAGAAGTAGTGGGCAGTTGTACGGAAGGAGAAGGCAACCCGATGAAGAAGGCCGGGGTTGAAGGTGGTAATATACTGTTCATGTCCCCAAACAGAAGCAGTAAGATGTAGGTGCATCAGGCCAAGGCTGCTCCAAGCACCAGCCAGTACTTGTACTTCGCATAGCTTTTTTTCTGCCCGCTCATATTAGAATGTCGAGCATTGCATCACGATGCGTCGCGGTATTACCAAGCCACTTCTCGGTCCGGCATATTGGCACATTACTCGCTAGTGAGGCGACCAACCTCATCAACCAATCAACAGGACTACCAAATCGCACCGAATAATCTGCCGTGGCTTTTGCGGGGATGTATTTTCGCGCTTTCTTACCATCGTCGTCATTGTGCGGGTAAGCACGAGTAAGTAAGATCTTATTACAGCAATAAAGAATGCCGCCGTATGTTGGAATGCTCCGGAGGTACCTCGTTCATCTGAGCATTCTGCAGCCATGAAGCGCTCATCACCTATTTTGGTGTCTCTTGCAGCTTTGACAACAAGCCACATCATCCCTCGTCAAGAACCACTCGACTACAATGCAGCTCCGCCAAATCTCTCCACTCTGGCCAATTCGACTCTCTTTGACATATGGCGACCAAAGGCACACGTTCTTCCCGCATTTGGACAAATCGGAGACCCATGTATGCATTACACGGACCCCGAAACCGGCCTCTTCCACGTTGGCTACCTTCATCTGGGTGCATCAGGTGCTACTACGGATGACCTGGTGACTTACAGCGATGTAAACCCCAACTCTGAGCCGTTCATCCGTGCAGGCGGCATCAATGACCCGGTCGCTGTCTTTGACGGCAGTATAATTGAAAGAGGAGTCAATGGTACACCGACACTGTTTTACACCAGCGTCAGTTACCTACCCATTCAATGGACGGTGCGCTATACCAAGGGAAGCGAGACACAATCACTCGCCTTTGCTAGAGACGGCGGAAGCAACTTCACAAAAGCAGAGTTCGGCCCAGCCATTCCTAGCCCACCATTTGCGGTCAACGTCACGGGATTCCGCGATCCATTCGTGTTCCAGAACTCACAGGTTGATGGTTTGCTGGGTAAGCGGAATGGAACGTGGTATACAGTCATCTCGGGCGGTGTACATGGCAAAGGTCCGAGCCTCTTCTTGTACGCCCAATACGATGATGAAGATGCGGATCTGTTCCAAACCTGGGAGTACCTGGGTGAATGGTGGCATGAAGCGGCAAACTCGACATGGTCGGATGAAGGCTGGGCTGGACGCTGGGGCTTCAACTTTGAGGTCGCCAACTACTTTGCTCTGGACGAGCAAGGTGCTAATGAAGAAGGCGAGATCTTTACCACAATTGGCGCAGAATGGAGCTACGATCCTATTGTGCCCCAAGTCTCAGACAACCGAGAGATGCTTTGGGTTGCCGGAAAGCAAGCGCTTGTTGACGGTCAACTGAAATTCGAGCCTACCATGTCTGGACGACTCGATGCTGGGCGCTCGGCTTACGCAGCGGCTGGCAAAGTTCTCTATGCGGACTCAAAAGCTAGCAAAGGAAGCGGCGCACCCGATCGCTTCATCACATACCTTTGGTTGACAGGCGACTTCTACGGAACCTTGACCAACGAATTCCCAACTCCCCAGCAGAACTGGACAGGATCGCTACTCCTCCCGCGTGAGCTCAGCGTTGGCCGGCTGAATGTCGTCGACAACGAGCTCTCCCGAGAGAAAGGTGCGTGGAGAGTAGACCAGGAACACGCCAACGGTACCGTCACCCTTGCAACTTTACACCAAAAGATCGCTCGTGAACCCTATGCCGCATTCCAAAACAATGCCACCAACGTCATTACACAAACTGGCGGCGCCATGGCGAACGTGACAAAATTCAACCAAAGCCCAAAGTCGAAGCACTGGATGATGACTGCCTCGATAGCCTTTCCCTCGCGTTCTGACCAGCAGCGAGCTGGCTTTACTATCCTCTCCGGTTCACGGGAATCCACAAACATCTACTATCAGTTTGGGAATGAAAGCTTGACGATTGATCGTTCAAACTCTTCTGCCGCGGCGCAGACTACGGATGGTATTCTCACTGAGATGGAGATGGGCAAGTTCCGCCTATTCGATGTTGCGGACGGACATGGAAACGAGACCAAGGTTGAGACTTTGGATCTCACGATCGTGGTAGACGGCGGTGTTGTTGAGGTGCACGCGAACAACCGTTTTGCGATAAGCACTTGGGTGAGGAGCTGGTATGAGGACAGCAGAGACATTAGTTTCTACGTCGAGGGCGGCAGTGCTACGTTCAGCAACGTGACGATTTATGAGGGCCTGGTTGATGCGTGGCCGGAGCGAAAGTAGACGGTACTACCGATGATGGAAGATGTAGTCGGTTCTATGTATACTAAGAGTTCCCTGGTAGTAGTCTACCCTGTCCATCTAAGCATCCCAAGACGATTCTAGACACAACGACAACAACACCCATGTACCGAGTGAAACGATGCTGTTGAAGGCAACGATACTGCCAATGTTGAGTACAAGCCAAGACGTCTTTGTTTCTTTTGCGCGAGGATTTGTTGGGTTGTGGGTGGGGAAGGTTACGTCAGCGCCGCCGGGCACTTTCACTCGCATGTGGTCGACGGTACTCGACCAGCACAACCTCACCATGAAGTGCATCTTGTCTAGCCCAACAAGACGTATTTTTGACGCGTTACGCTCCCAACTTCACACGCTCACCTCAACACCGGTCCCATACCATGGCCATGGCGACAGTCCGCGAAGAGAAGACTCTGTCTGACCTCCCAGACGGACACATGCGCAACCAACACGAGTACTCGTACCGCCTCCCCACAGCCCCGCGCATTGTGGTACCCCCTCCTACGCTCGCGACCGATATGCCCGGCCTGTCTCTCGGTGGCGCACCTGGAGGTGATGTAGATATGGCGTTCTTGAGCGAGCTGGACCTCGTGGACATTGTACAGAAGAACACACTGCTGGAGTGGGCATACGAGCGGCGGAGACAGGCCCAAATGATCTTGCCCTGGCTCTATCTCGGACCCATGGTGGCAGCCAGGGACAAGAGCTTCCTCGAGCGTGAGGGCATTACCATGGTGCTGGCTGTTCGCGCGCAGGCCAACAGCATGTCAGGCGCCATGCAAGCGGCTGCTCAGGTGTGCATCGAGGTGGGCAGCATCGAGGCACCCAGCTTCTACAGCCTTACGCCCAAGTTCCCAGACGCCACGCGCATTGTCAACTCACACGTCGCACGCGTACGACAACACAGCTTGGAGACAACAGGACAGGCCACTCTCGGCAAAGTCCTAGTCTTCTGTGAGTCTGGGAATGAGAAGTCGGCTGCAGTGGTCGCCGCCTACCTGATGCAAACACTCAACAACATCGATTACATCAAGGCTATGCAGGTCTGCCAAGCGCAGCGCTTCTGCGTCAACTTTGACGACGTCCTGAAGAACATCCTGCGCTCATACTGGGACATTCTCTGTGCACGACGCTCCATCGCAGCCTCTTGTGCGCAAACGCCACATCAAAATAGTCTCGGCAACGGCTCTGCACAGCCTACATCACTCTCCCTTCCGTCCCTGTCAACCAAGCAAAAGCGGGGTATCGAACATACACGGGACGGCGATGACGATACGAACATGGAGGGCGGCATGGATGCGTCGGATCTGCTCCGTTTTACAGGCCGCGACGTTACACCTTTCCACGACCGCTAGCGATAGTCTCCTGCCAGTTGGCGATTTCATTGATTCTGCACCGCGCGTTTACTAGCATTATACCCTGCTTGGTCCAAGGCGTTATCTGGCGATGATTTGCGTCCCAAGGCTTACTTACATCCCTAGTATCACCGGGGGCTTTTACGGAATGAGTAAGCACACGGGTTGGTGACTCTTTCCATTTAGGTTGACCGCAATCCTTGGGTGGTAGCCGTGATTGGGTCTTTTTCTTCTACAACATTTTACACCCTATCTGTCTTTGCACGTTCTCATCAGTCAGTTCTCTGGCGTCATCTTCGTGACTCTCCTTTTTTTTTTCAAATGGCTTTCGTTGACCATGCGTCTGTGACTTCACTTCCTTGATAACCCTTCTTGGTACGTAGTTTCCGCAGAACAAAGATGCTATCTAACAGGCAAGCAGGTCTGTTCTCATGCTGACCATGGAGAAGCCACTCATGACTTCTGCAATTCAAATAATACTCGTATGAATGAGTATTCTGAAATGCGATGGACTTTAACTATGCTAGTGATTGTACCAAAATGCAGCGAATATTTGCTTCGCTGGTAATAGCCTCTACTGGATAACGTCACATCCCCCCGAATCGATCTACTCTCGTATCCGCGATACCTAGGACGGCGTTCGTTATTTCTGATTTATACCTATCATTAAAAGTGTACCCGAGAGTTATACAAGTCGACCTGCGTTGAAACTCCAACAAAAATAAAATAAAAAATGTATACTTTCAAAGTAGTGTTCGGGTTACAACTTATAAGAAACGGCCCTCTCAATATTCCAATGACGGTAAAAAATTGCTGGTGTGCTTAGTGGCTGCCTTGTGGCTCAGACTCGTATTGCTTGCCCGTGGCTCTTGCAACAGTACCGCTGCCTCAGTGGTCGCTATCCTTCACTTCGACTTCTAGAGGTCGCCGTTGCACGCTAAGCGCACGGTAGTCACGATGCGGTATCTCTGAATGCCAATAGATAGCGGGTACTGTCCTTCTTACGGACCTCACATACCAGCGACCCGCAATCTTTCTCGTTCATGACGGACTAAGTAGTATCGGTACCCAATCATCGCTTACACCATTACAGTCTCAGAAATGCCATACGACCTCCGAACCGAAGCTCAGTTGAAGCGACCCGCACGTTATAATGAAACAAACGACCTGGATCTCAATGATGAATCAGAACCAAAGTCTGTGAACCGAGACTCGGTCATCGATTCAGAAGAGATTTTGCTCTCGCCTGAGCCTTCCTCGTTCACCACAGACGCGCCTCATCTCTTACAAAATCCACTACCAGAGATGGACATATCCGGAGTACCCCGCTCCGCGATTTCAAGCATAAGTGATCCCTCTCAACCATCAACGTCTCGCAAGATGGCCAACGTCAAGTATGTCAAGAGAAATGGTCGCGAAGATGTCCCGCCAGGAAACAAACGCGCAAAACGCTCCAACAAAGCTGCCCCACGCGCAACAACTCCCCCGGAGGATGAGCCTTTGCCCGCCCCTTCCGCACACCGACCGTCAGCGTTTCCATCACTGACGGGCAACGCCCCACTATTACCTTCGGCCACCATAGAGTTCACCAAACATGGTCTCAGAGAGCTGGTGGAGGCTATTGATGACAAAGATGATGAACGCGTGAGAAGGATCAAACACCAGTTTGCAGTCGAGTATGAGGCGGGCACGGGCTTCTGGTACGACGATTTGAGGAATAGGTGGCCTTCCAGAACGGAACAGCCTATAGTATGTCACTTCCGACCCACGCGTCTTCTGTGATGCTAATGACGCAGATGACCTTTGAGAATCTATGGCCGTCAATACGACAGACTATCATCGAACGGATCCAAGACAACTTCGCCCCAGGAACCTATTTCAGTAGTTTCTACCCAGTGTGTCGTATTTTGGGCATTACCAAGGAGAAACTCGACAAGATCATGGCTGAGAACGCCAAAGTCTGGGCCGACGACGAAGTCCCAGATTACTTCAGGGAGTACAGGAAGCAATACCCCGAAGCCATCATCGACCCTGACGAGCCTCCACCTCCATGTGTTGTTGCAGCGATTGCATTCTTGAAGCAAAACAGTCTTCCTGGCAGGTTATTAGGCGAGTGGCAGACGTTACCGGCAGTTGAAGTATTCCACAACCCTCACGTGTTTCACATCCCCACCAAGAAAGTTAGTAATGGATTGTAGGGGTCGGTAAAGTCTCATGCAGGCTATGTAGCAAAGCCGGTAGAGCCTGTTGTTCCTGATCGTGTTCTCCATCCGTCCATACGTGAACATCCTCACACTCTCTCGATGTACGAGGCTCTCGAGCTGGCATGGCGTGTTGAAAAAGATGCTCTCGCACAAGCCAATCGAAAGCAGCAAGATGCCAGAAAACAGCCGCAGCTGCTTTGCCGCGTTTGTGGACAGAAGGGCCACACGTGGCGGGATCTCGACGAGGACGGAGTGCACAAGGTGAGTGCTCGCATTCTCAGACCTGTTTTGAAGGAGCTGGAAAAGCTACCCTAAAGGTATATATTTGTGATATCCGCAAGTATCGTAACAAGCAGTACAGCGAATGACTTTAGGGTTTTCCTTCCGGCAAGAGGGTACAACTCAGAGAAAAACGACCTCCTTCGTATTGTTGAGATGCATAAGAAGCTAGCTAACACCGTCACAAGTGTCCTCGGCGTCGGCAAGAAGTTGTCCAACACCACACAGAACTCGAGACCCTCCGCGCGCAAGCATCCGCCGAAATTGAAACCATCACCCAACGAGACCTCGCAATCAAAAGTGCACCTCCAAACTCTACACTGTCAATGACTGGCCCTATAGACGCCGCCCCATACCTCGAAGCCTGGCAAGCAAACAGAGCAAACCCGGATCTACGCTCCCACCTCCAGCAACCAGTAGCTCCACCGAAGACGCCAGAACCAGGTACATCAATCAGACACGGACAGACAACCGAACGAACCCAATGTGGATACGAAACCAGTTTGCAACCCGCTGGTCGAGGCCCGGCACTCAAACGTCGATTTCACACACGTCTGACAGGCCAACATTCCCATCCAATCAACCACCAAGACCACAAATCGCGCCCCCAAATGCAAATCCTCCCCTCTGGCCCAATACATCATACCTAGCTCAGCAACAAGGAATCAGACTTGCAGAATCCGCAGCACAACCTATCCCGAAGAAGCGCGGACCGTACAAGAAGAAAGACAAAAAGGAAGGGCTGATTGGTAAGACGCCGCCAAACCGAGTAGTAGGAAGACATGGCATGGTCTTCTTGAGTAGTTCGACGCATACACGCGCTGAGATTGAGTCCCAGAAACGAGGCGGGGGTGCAAATGCAACCGCTGAAACGGGATTGGTGACGACGCCGCCGCCGCAGCAGCAGCAGCAGAAACTACCACTGTCGACCGGGACATGCAAGGCTGACGAGACATTTGCGGCAAAGAGGCATGTGGGTGCGCATGCACACGGCGAGTCGACGCAGCCGTCGCTGCGGCCACCAATAACACCAGTATCCGAGATGATTGCGGCATCTGCAATGGGGAGCGAGTTGCGTGTGAATGGTGATGGAGCTGATGCTACGATGCTGCCTCTGTACCCATATCGGGCCTCTTCTTCGCACAAGCCGGGATGTGTGTCCTTGTTGGAGAAGACGGGTGTGGATCAGGAGCAGCGAAAAGTCGGTGGAGGGGAAGACGAGGTTCTGATGATGGACGTGGCGCCGTAAACGAACAAGGGAAGACAGAATGATCCTAGACTTTGGTCTTGCATAGGGCATGCAACGGCATCGTATCGGTAACGAACCGACCGTGCATTCTTAATTACTAATGTCTAATACTAACAACACCGTCACCAAGCATTTTGCGTATGATTGTGTAAAAGTGTGAATGTTCTCATTCTTGATCCAAGTGGGTATAATGCGTCCGTCATCCATCATTTCCAGAAACCTCCCCCAAACTCCTGATTGCCGCCTCATCCGTACTCTCTTATGCCGCCTCGAATCAGCTAAACTGATCTCCATGCTCACTCTCGCCTCCAACTCGACGACCAGCTATTCTGCCTTGGCTCAGCTTCCATCGCCAACGTCGCTCCTGTTCGTCCTTCTCTCTCTGCTCTCTTTGCGCTTTCTTGCGTTCGTATACAGCGCGAACGGTACGTTTTGTGCGCTCGGCGCCTTCGCTGTAGTTGGCGCGAGCGAGGTCTACCACGCTATCGATTTGCTCCGGTGTGTAGACAAAGTTCCACGTTGACATGAAATCGCTGACCCTGGGATCAACGCCGGGTACTTTCGGATTGGCAAGGAAGGGAAAGTAGATGACCGTGATGCCAGAGGTGGAGTGCATAAGTTCCCAGTCTTCGTCTACTTGTTTCGATTCAGGGTGTTCGGTGTCGGACGTGCGTTCTTCAGTAGTTCCAACCCAGATATTACAGTAGCCCAAGTCTTTACTTTTCTTGCCGCTCTTTTTGTCTTCGGTACTCTTGTCCTTGGCTTCATCAAGTTTGTCTTGGGCTTGTTGCTCCGTTTTGGCTTGGGCGCGATCGAGATCTTTTTGCAAGTCTTCCATGGGCTCGTCATCCGGTGGCCATCCTGCACCGACGGGCCAGCCTTTGATACCGCGTTGACGAGCGTAGCCATCTGCGACCTTGAGCCAGTTGTCAGTCTTGACATCGGCAGAAGCGTCGAAAGCCACAAGAATGTCAACGTTACGTCCAGGTCGAAGAAGAGGATATATGGGTAGGTTGTTGGACATTCCTGCATCCATGAATTGAAAGTTCTTCTGTTGGAAGATGCTCTCCGGGCAAGACGCAGGAAGGAATTCGCGCATGCCGAGAGCGTAGTTGGGCATAGCGGCGGGGTCAATGGGGTGGACTTTGACAAGATCATCATCGCGCTCGGAGATCATGGCGTCGATACTGCCGCCGAGACCAGTGAGACTGCGCATGAGGGGCCGTATCTCTCGATAGTAGTGTGAAAGGGTAGCACAGAAAGCAGATCCCCAGATGCCCATGAGCAATGGAACGCGCACTTCGGGTAAAGCCAGGCCGTTGTCGCGCCAGACTGTGCGTCCGTTCTCGAATTGACGACCCATTGCCCAGGTGGGTATGCCAGCCGAGATCTCCTCACACCACATCTCGTAGGGCGTGAATTCGAACCATTGAAACCAGGCTTCCCTTCTTGCCTTTGCTTCGGCCGCGATGACATCTGTGTCTGTTTGTTCGGCCAGCGGAATCTCGTGTCGTACTGCGGTGTAGATGGGTAGGGGATGTGAGCCGTTGTCGGTAAATCGTCGCTGATTCGAGACCTTGAAGTCGTATTCGCTGACGGAAAGCTCGCCTTTCGGTACGAGTAGACGGGCAGCAAGTAATGCGCCGTAGATGTCCACCAGTCCAAAGTCGGCATCTGGGATGCCCTTGGCCTTCTCCACAAGGCCGCTCAAAAGGTACTTGTTGGTCGGCGCGCTGACGAGTAGTTCGAGCGCATCGGGCGGGAAGGCAATGTGCACGCCGAGCCGGTTCTTGAGGTGTCTAATGATGCGAGCATGACTGCGTTGGGTGAGGTCCGAGTAGTAGAGTGTCTGAAGCCAGCAGCTGCCACTGACACCTGCCGTGTAGGTGACGCAATCGAAGAGGCCGTGTTCTTTCGAGGAAAGGTACGACGAGGTGCCTGCCACGAGCGCTCGCAGGCCTCCACCAGAACCGCACATGGCAATGACGGGCACGTCGTCGGGATGTATCTGGGCTTCCGGGATGTCGAGGTACCGCGCGAGTGCGGCCTTGGTGAACTGCGCCCTCTGCTTGAGAAATGCCTTCTCCTCGTCACACAACTCGTTTGAGACCCTTACCGAGGCATCCCATATGATTTCTGGATTGATCTCGGGGTTGTTGGCTTCATACCAAATCTCTTCGGCGATGGAACCCGGCGCCATTGACAGTTCATTCTGGAGTTTTCGAATGAAGCCAGGAAGGACCTTGACCCAGTTCGGCACAATGTAGTCGATGATGGTGTCGCCGAGCTTAGAAGGAGATGGGGAGCTCGGGAACTTGGCCGTTATGGTCTGCCAGGCTGACTGGCCTTGGCCAGCTTCCTCATCCTCTCCGCTGTAGCCCTTGGCAACACGTGTCTGCGATGGCGCATCTTGCTGGTCCGACTTCTCGGAATCCTCCTTGTTTACTTGCCTCTCGGCGTATCCTACTGATGTGGTTTCCGTTTGCTTGTCGTCGCCGCCGCCGCCGCCGCCGCCGAAGAAGTACCGCTTGAGAGAAGGCGCATCTAGACGGATGGGGCGGAGGAGTGGGATTGGTGACGATTCTGAGGTGAGATAGCCGGTTGCAGCAGTCGCGAGAAGGCACGGAGGGCCATATCGCAGGCCAAAGGTAGCAGCACTGGATCGGCGGGAGAGTGGACGCTTTGTGTGCAGGCTGGTAGTATTAGCATGGGGATATAGTGCCGTGATAGCCTAGCTTACCCACGACGCGTCCCCCGCAGCCAGAGCTGGCCCAGGTTGCGCGTGTTCCTATAGCCTGCCATGCGCAAGTTGGGGGTGGGCAACAAGAAGGAATTGTCTGTGATGGGGAAGCCGTGCGAGTCTGGCACATGGGAAATGCGAAAAGCCCACCTAGGCTCATGGAAATGGGTTAAGCATGACGGAGCATACAACCTGCTTTCAAGACCCGCAAAATTCCGCCCAAAGCTGGTTTCGGGATGACGCCGATCGAATGGCCGCCCGCACAACGTCTGCCAAGCCATGCAGGAACACTGAACCTAGCGCCAATCATCTCTTGTCTCTACCATCTACTTGCGAAGACACAATTGAACTCCCGACGAAACAGCTGCATGGATTTATCCCTTGAACGCCTCTCGAGCTCTCTTCTTCATCGGAATCATGTCCCAGGCGCTCTTGCTGCCCTCAAACGTCCCCACTTACCCACCCTCTAGGAAATCATTGTATAGAGATACTTGTCTTTGGAATTGCAACTTCACCACAGGTTCAAAATACACATCTGGCATCCTACACATGACGCTTCCTCCGGTGATGTGGGCGAGGTATTGAGAGAAGTCACCGTCGGTTGCCAAAGTACAAGACAGTAGAGAGGAGCATACTGAAAAGAAGATCAAGCACGAGGAGATGGAAGACGAGGCACTTGTAGGACCACTACCTGTCCCTGACCCACTGCATTGTTCAGCTGCCGTCTCCGTCCGAACACAAGGACCATATGAATGGGTGGAATGTGGTTTCAGTCCTACGTTCAGTATTGCTGCTTTGGCGTTGCTTCTTGTCCGTGTTCTCCACCAGTCTCAGGCTCTAGTCAATTTGCTGAATATCAATGGTACACCCCTGTACAACTTGCCTTGGTACCCGTATGCGCCCTGGTGGTAACCCAGTACTAAGGCGCACACGCGTCGTCGAAATATAGGTGATACGCAGACAGAGGGCTCGTGGTTCCAGGCAACGCTGATTAGCGCATCTTACCCGCCGCGAACAACGCCATTTCATGCTATGAAGGACCGGAAGAGATGTTCTGCAGTGAAATGATGGATCCGGCAATCCTATCTCGTATTCAACCCCGATGAGTATCTGGAGTGCGAGGTTCCTCCTAAACCAAATCGTGTCGGGATGATCTACGCTGGACCCTGGTGGGTCTTAGCGTTGCCTCCGCGACAGCTCTCCGCAAGCATCCCCTCACGCAGCATTCAGCATCGGGGTATGACATTCTCCAATTGGTTATCTTTCCGCTTGTATGACTATATGTTCTAATTCATGTTCGCTTCATTCTTACCCACCCGCTTGATATAATCGAGGTCGTCCTCGCCGCTTCCCACGCGTACACGTAGGCCTCAGGGCAGTTGCGCATCGACCGAGCAGTCGCCATGGTCGCCCCTCGCAAAGCCGCGCTCCTCGAGGAGAGCGCGGAAGTCGAAGTCCTCTTCGCCAACATGGAGAAGATGAAGACGCTCACAAAGAAGATCCAAGGCTCCGTCAATAGGCTAGACGCGAGCGGAAAGGCGGTGCAGGAAGCAATCGGCCCAATCTACGGTAACACCCAGAAGCTGCAGATAGCAAACACAAACGTCGATCGTATAATAGACGCAATCGAACGGCTCCGAGCTCCACGAGAAGAAAGTGCAAAGGAGGAGAGGATTATTCGCGCTGGACCTGGACGAGGCGATCTTGACGGCTACATTGCTTCCCTCGACCGCACCAACATGAGTCTCGCGGACCTCAAGCGTACCAACCTTCGCTCAAACGAACAAGCTGTCGCGGAGCTTAGTGGGCTCTTGAAAATGGGCAACAAACAGTTGGAGGACGTATTCCGCAGCATACTGCAGGATAGCGCTAGAGAAAAGGTCCAGGCGTTGGAGTTTGTCGCGAAGCGTACGTTGTTCGCGCACTACGTATAGAGAGATGCTAATATCATGTAGAAAACCCATTTCCTCGCATGCCCCAAGACACCCTTCAGCGCCTACGCAGCATCAACTCGCACATGTCCAAGTCGTTCGCCCAACTATCGCAGATCGATCTGTCACAGACTCCCACACGCAGACTATACTCAGACGTCCGGGGCGAATACCTAGAAAGCACACTGAGGAGTCTCATGCAGGCGACAATAAGCACCGCCAGGAAGGTGCAGGCAGACGCGCTGTACAAGAAGGGTACCAATGGTATCGGCACATACGTACAAGCGATAGAGGGTCTGTTCGTGGCCGAGTTTGACAACTTGAACTACGTCTTTGACCGAGAGGAGTGGAGCGACGTCTACGAGTCAACGTGCCAGGTCCCGCTGCAAGACTTTACGAAAACGCTGCGCGAGTTGAACGGACATATCCAGAAGAACCTGTTGACAGACTGTTTCCTTGGATTTGAGATTTGCGGATTGGTCCGGACACTGTCGATGCGGCTCCAAAAGCAGACGGGGGCCCTGAAGGATCAGATCTATGACAGCGTAAAGCCAGTTCGGGAGACGTCGAAGATGTCATTGAGCAAGATGCTAGAAGACACCCGGTCACGGACCCAGGGTCTCATCGCCCTTCCCATTGACGGCGGTCCCGTTGACATTACAACGCAGACGATGCGGCGCCTGCAAGAGATGACCAACTACCTCGAACCGCTCGCGTCGATATTGGCATCTTTGGGAGAGGGCGGCTGGAACTCGGGGGCAGCTAACAAGTCCTCGACGGCTCTGGATGTAGGACCGGATGGCGTAAAGTTGTTCGGGTCCTATGCGGCCGATACCGTCGACACACTATTGCAGAATCTGATTGGCAAAGCAAAGATGCTGTTGAAGGGCAAGAATCTACAAGGTATCTTCATGGCCAACAACGTGGCCATCATCACGCGCATCATTCGCTCTTCGGAACTCGCACCACTCATGGAGGGCTACTCCAAGAAGCTTGCAGACTGGCGTAAGCAGGGCACAGTCATGTATCTTGAAGCGTGGCGTGAGCCATCAGGATATCTACTGGATGTGCAGTACACGAACCGCAGCAAGGAACGTCCAACTTCGGGCGGTGCAGATTCGGCAGCCATTGTCAAGTCTCTCGGTTCGAAGGACAAGGATGCAATCAAAGAAAAGTTCAAGAACTTCAACACTAGCTTCGACGATCTTGTCACACGGCACAAGTCGTACGCAATGGAGCCCGAAGTGCGGAACCAGCTGTCCAAGGAAGTACAGAACATCATCGAGCCCTTGTACAACAGGTTCTACGACCGCTACCGGGAGATCGACAAGGGGAAGGGCAAGTACGTCAAGTACGACAAGACCGAGTTGAACAGGGCATTGGCGAGTTTTGCATAGCGCGGTGACTGCGGCGTTGGTTTGGGAGTTGTTTGCTTGGGATATGCGCAAAATACCCTTTGATTTGCACAGAGAAGACGATGAACTGGACATGGGTATGGCAGGTGGACGCGATGTAATTGGATGGGTGTCGAGTCTCGCATCCCGTGTGTACTTGTAGTGCCACGCGCTGCAACAGGGTGAGAGTCAGGTTCGTGGGGAGTTGAGACGGCGGTGTCAAAGCTGTGGCAGATAGTCATAATGAAGCAGCGGCCGCTTAATGGGCTGGTAACGCGCTGCTCGTGCCTTCTAATTACCCGCACGTGACGCTACCTCTTTGGGAAGCACGGTCCGCGACTGCCTCTTGTACGAGTGCACAAGGGTACAACATCTTGAACGAGGTGAAAGGTGTCAACTGCATCCCTCGCACACTCTCCTCCACCAGCCTCTCTCTCTCTCTCTCTCCCTCTGCAATTCGACGCGTGTTGTTTGCCAGTGATAGTCCGCAGTGGCTCGCTGCTAGTGGTGACGCGGGGATTTTTGGTCTAGTGCCCCATTGCTTCGGCGTTGCTCCAATCGCGCCCATCCCTGTGCGGACCCCTTTCCTCTACCCAGCGACGGACAGCACTACGACTTCCCTTCCCAACGTCGCAGCCTCCGGACAACCACGCCATTCTCCTTCGCAGCCCACTGCACCACCTCCATTCATTGCTTTGAGTGCATCACTCACTCGAGAGCATAACTACCGCTGACTGGTACGCCGCCCTTCCTCCACGCCTGTTTCACTTTATTTCTCCAGATGCTGGCTTGGGATCGCGTTGTTACATTTGTCTAGCAGCAGCAGCAGCAGCCACGCCAGCCAGCCAGCACCACCTCCACTACCACCACCAAAACCATCAGCACGCATTGAGAGCCTTTGCTGACATCGTTTCCCCATTTACAGAAGTCCCTCACTTGACGACCTATCGTCTGCGTTTACTACACTATTTACACCATGGGTAAGGAGCTTTCCCAGACCCCCGTCTCGCGACATCAACAATTACACCCGAGCTACGCCACCATTGGCACCTCAGGCACACACACATACACACACACGCTGTAGCCAAACGGGAACGTGCAGCAGGATCAATGCAGTTTGACACTGATCGCTGTTTCCGCGCTCGATGGCCATTCTCCCTCCCTCCCTCCCTCCCTCCCTCCCTCCCTCCCTCCCTCCCTCCCTCTCTCTCTCTCTGCCTGGCCCCTGGCTAACACATCGCTTTAGATTCCGGTGCTACCTCTCCCGCGCCGCCTACCCGTGCGTCCCCATCGCCCCCAGCGTCGTCCAGCGGATTCGGCATGGATCAAACCATGTCGATGTCTAACGGCTCTTCTCCAGCGGTCCACACCATCACGGCGAAAAACCCAAAGGCCGCAGCTGCCATGGCCAACGACATGAACATTGTGCGCAGGAAGCTCACCGGCTACGTTGGTTTTGCGAACCTGCCCAACCAGTGGCACCGCAAGAGTGTGCGCAAAGGATTCAACTTCAACGTCATGGTTGTCGGTATGTATACCCCCCCACCCCCCACTCACTGAGTCGCCGCTCGGAGCTAACGTGTCATCTCAGGCGAGTCTGGACTCGGAAAGTCGACCCTTGTAAACACGCTCTTCAACACTTCGCTGTACCCACCCAAGGAGCGCAAGCCCCCAAGTCTCGACATTTCCAAGACCGTTTCGATACAGTCCATCAGCGCCGACATCGAGGAAAACGGTGTTCGTCTGAGGTTAACAGTAGTCGACACACCTGGCTTTGGCGACTTCATCAACAACGATGAGTCGTGGGATCCCATTGTCAAGAACATTGAGCAGCGGTTCGACGCCTACTTGGACGCTGAGAACAAGGTCAACCGCATGAACATTGTCGACAACCGCATCCACGCCGTTGTTTACTTTATCCAGCCCACCGGCCACTCCCTGAAGCCCATCGACATCGAGGTGATGAAGAAGCTTCACACCAAGGTCAACCTCATTCCTGTCATTGCCAAGGCCGACACTGTTACTGACGATGAAATCGACAACTACAAGAAGAGGGTACGTTGCTTTTGTTTTACTTTTTACTTTTTTGCTTTGTTCTCCTTTTTGAGTGGAGCTAACAATCACAGATTCTTGCAGACATTGCCTACCACAAGATCCAGATCTTCGAGGGACCACGGTATGAGCTTGACGACGAGGAGACCATTGCCGAGAACCAGGAGATCATGGCCAAGGTTCCCTTCGCCGTTGTCGGTTCCAACACCGAGGTCACGACTGTTGACGGTCGCAAGGTCCGAGGGCGTGCGCTGCCCTGGGGTGTTGTTGAGGTTGACAACGAGGAGCACTGCGACTTTGTCAAGCTACGACAGATGCTCATCCGCACCCACATGGAGGAGCTCAAGGAGAACACCAACAACGCTCTGTACGAGAACTACCGTTCCGAGAAGCTTGCGCAGATGGGCATCCAGCAAGACTCAAGCGTGTTCAAGGAGGTCAACCCTGCCGTCAAGCAAGAAGAGGAGCGCTCGCTGCACGAGGCCAAGCTCCAGAAGATGGAGATGGAGATGAAGATGGTGTTCCAGCAAAAGGTGCAGGAGAAGGAGAGCAAGCTGCGCCAGAGCGAAGAGGAGCTGTACGCCCGTCACAAGGAGATGAAGGACCAGCTAGACCGACAACGACAAGAGCTCGAGGAGAAGAAGGCCCGTATCGAGTCTGGCAGGCCGATCGAAGAAAAGGGCAAGAGAAAGGGTTTCTCCCTCCGCTAAGTCGACTTGTGGCGTCACGATTGTCCTCGTGCTCGCGCTCCGGACGACATACGCCTCTCCACCACCTCTTCTCAGTTCTTTACACCCTCTTACCAGACCTTGTTTAATATAATGCGGCCGACGATACCACTGGGTGCTATCGGTAAAAGGGATAATACACCACGATGGAACATTGGGGACGATGCACAGCAGTGTCACATGTTGGTGCAGTTGTCCGGATTGTTGATTGATACCAACGTCTTTGCGCTCCTTTCCGATTCCCTTGCTTCACCTTCGACATTTTCTATTATTTAGTATTCGGCAGACGTAGTTCGGAGCGAGGAGTGTCGGACCGGTTCTTTTCATGTATTCTACAGACTACCATAGGCAATTTCATTTGTGGGCAAAACGCGAGTCTGACTCGAACCTAGTGATGATTGCCAACAAGCCCATGCAACCGCGGTGAAGAAGACGACAGTGACGACATTGTGCTTGCTGGTCAGACGCTTGCGAGCTTGTCAAGACGCCGGCACATGGAGGCCTTGCTGGCGGCTGAGGGGATCGTCAGGGTGCAGTCAGGCGTGCTCAGGGCGCTGTGGGGCTTGTGCTTGCCCACCTCCAGAAATGCAGCTTGCCATGTCGTCACCCCCTCCCAAACGCCCGAATTCTGGTTTGCTGCCCGCTTTTCCTGTCCCTCCAGAGCATACACACAACCACCATTGCTCCCGTTCCCACTCCCACACCCTTGCGTATATTCACCTCGCAACTACTGTACTGAGCGCCTTCGCAAAGGTCCCGGATCTGACTTCTCAATCGGTAAGTCGACCCCGCCCATCAGGCACGGCGAATATCACGAGCGGGTCCCGAACGCCGGGCAGCACCAGCAAGCAGTTCAGCACCACTGTGGACACATTGCACATCCATATCATTCCACCAGGCAGCAGATCATTGCCGATAGCCTGCCATTCCTCCCCTTTTACATTGGAAGTTGCCTACATCTTTCTAGACGTTTGCTGACGTCCCAAGCTACCTATTACGTAGCCCACACGACAGTTTCCGAAATACACACACACACAATGGCACCCCCACCTCCAGCCTCCATGCCCTTGGGCCAGCGTCTTGCTGCCCTTGCCCAAACTCTCCAGTTTGCTTGGTTCGCCGGGCACGTCACGCTGCTCCTCGCTACTCTGCGATACACCTTGTCCTACATCACCTTCAACTACTCCTCGCGATGGGCCTCCTTCTCCTACCGCACCGCCTTTCTGTCAGCATGCGTCACATACGGCATAGTAGTCTACAAGGCCTACCGCGCCCGCATGAGGGCAGGCAAGCAGGGTGGCGTCGTTGCGCTTGCTACCGATGAGAACGTTCAGTACTTGAGTAAGTCTTCTGCGAGGCTTTGTATAGCTTCACCCACGACGTAGCACGTGCTGACTGTTTTGGTAGTCATGGCTCTTGTATGGCTCTTCTCGCGCCAGATCCCCCTTGCCATACTCCCCTTCTCCGTATACTCCGTCTTCCACGTCGCCACCTACGTGCGCTCTAACCTGCTGCCCACCATCCAGCCCCCACCCGCTGCTCAGGCTGGCGCCAAGCCGCAAGGCTCGGCCGCCTCCGAGGCTATTGGCAAGTTTGTCAAGGAGTACTACGATGGCTCCATGACTCTTGTTGCCCTGCTTGAGATCTTCCTCTGGTTCCGCGTGCTCGGCTCTGCCATGCTCTTCCAGAAGGGCTCGTGGATCCTCCTCGCTGTCTACACCGTCTTCTTCCGCGCTCGCGTTGCGCAGAGCAGCTTCGTCCAGGAGGCCATTAACCAGCTCACTGGCCGCATTGACGCTCAGCTTGCCAACCAGAGCACTCCCCCCGCTGCTAAGCAGGCTTGGGGAACCTTCAAGGGCATTGTCCGCCAGGCTGCTGATGCCACCGACATCCGTAGGTACGTTGGCGGCCAGCAGGGAGCCCCCAAGAAGGCACAGTAAGCGTTTCGCTACGTTTGCGACAATGTACTTGCCTCCAATTGCGCACGACAACATACGTGTTGGAAGGTTGTAGTACGAATCTTGACAACGATACGGCAGTCATGATGAGGAAGACAATAGACATGCTTGCGTCGCCCGTGGACGACTGAAGGAAAAGTGCTTGGGTCAGAATTTGGTCGTTGACGATATCCCAAATGTGCGAGGCTGGTTCAGCCTGGAGTGGATAGTGGTATGGTAGGATGGTATAGATCGAAGAAACACATGATCATACTGGACTTGCGCTTGAGGAGGGTGTTAGGATGGATGCTCGTTGTATTCATGGAGAAGCGTGGTGTTTTTTGGTCCGTTATCATGTTCGCTAATGCAGTACAATCAAACTTTGTTATCGTTACTTGAGCGTCTATATGTGGGATTGATTGTGCTGAGCTGTGTGAATCGAATGGCTCATTAACAGCGCATGTGCTGTCATGGTGGTGTCGATGAAAGCTTGAAGATTTCTGATAGGCCGCTGTTTACGTTTTCTTTTTGCAATTGTACAAGCTAGAGCCATGGATCTCGTGAGCTCTGGGCGAAATGGTGCTGGGATCAACAAGGTGGAGTCTAATGAAGACTGTAATCACGAATTTTCAAGTCAATATCATGGCTGGTAGATGGATGCATCTTGTCACACGGACATGTATGCACCGACTGTTGCTACGCACACCATCTCCCGCCACCCGTCACCCGTCACGCGCAGTGTGCTGCTACAGTACCAACTGACGTAATTTTGGATCCCGTGGTTCAATGTGCGAGCTAGCAGATGTACACACAGAAGGGTGTGTGTGTATATATGTATGTACGCGTTGTCATCAACAGCCAAAAGCAAATACCAACTGTCCACCACGACCACCACCACCAACATACCCGGCGTGTCCTTTATGATTGTGTTTGTTCGTTCAAAGTCCAGTAGTAGTGCAACGGTGCCGGATAAAAGGATGTAGAAGAAGAAGAAGAAGAAGAAGAAGAAGAAGAAGACGGAAATCAGTTCTTGACAGTGCGTTTGTTAAACGGTGGGTTGGATATACGCATACCTCCATTCGTTTTCACGTGAACCAGGGTTAAAAAAGTCCGCGGCCGAGATGCGGGTCGAAATTCACGGTAAAGATGTAGTCGTGGTGCGAAGCGAGTTGTAATGGAGTTTACATTCGTCCTGTCGAAATGGTATTCCGACTGATAAATGAAACAAATAAAGGTCCTCTTATCCTTGCCAATTGCGCAGAATCGCCTGCCGCAGCGCACATGACAGAGACGCTGGTTACATACCAGGGAGCGAGTAAATTTCTTTTTTTGAGAGAGAGTTCGGCCCGTTGGCGGAAAGGATAAACGTGCATCGTGTTTGAGTTGCTTATGGTACCACGAGCTGAGGAAACGGGCTTTGGGCACATGTGACAAGGCATCTTGGCGGGGAATCAATAGTGCTGCTCGCTTAACATGTGCAGTAAGCGAATGGAGATGAGATGTCTTGTAATGTTCTTCGGGAAGAAGAAATGCGGTTGCTGCCCGTATGAGCCACTCTGTGAGGGGCATGAAGTCGTCAAGGATGCGTGATGTATGCACAATGCAGCTTGCTTTCGTTCTGAGGGGAGCTCCATCGGCCTTGCTTGTATTGCACATGTGAGTTCCGGCCGTATGAGAGGAGGGAAAAAAAAGTCTCTTGCCTTGGTACGCTGCCCGAATGGATGAGCGCATGGCTTTTCTCGTGGCTGAATCTAGATGGTAGAGCTCTCCGAGCATTACTACGCCGTGAAGCATTTGGAATCCGCAATGCTCGGCTGTAAATACGCGGGTGCAGTACCAGAAGCTGTAGTCATAAGATTTTTCATCCATGGTGCTGTGACGATGGTGGTGGATCTGGGCGTGGTTGTTCTCTGGAAGGCTAAAGAGTTCTCGAACAGCTAGAGTCTTCGAGAGCTACCCAGTGCCTACGCCACGGTGATGACGCCTCCGAACCAAACGGGTGTTCATAGACTAGATGTCAAGTGTAGAGATGTATCGAACGCTGGTGTTTCAGAAGGTCTCAGTGGTGTTGATTGGAGAAGATGCTCGCCGGTCGTGGCTTACGGGCCGTGGGGAGACATCAGTGGCGTCTATCGGTGAGCCATGACAACTTGACAGAGTCCGTGAGCCAATCTCGACTTCTGCATCAGTCTCGATTCTGCAGCAAGAAGCGAGTCGCGCATGGTGCTGAGTTGGACAGAGGATGGGAGTGGAGCCCTCGACTCAGGTCCAGACTCCCGAGGCTCTTGGATGCTGTGTACGTGGCCTCTGTCAGTCCACGGAGTCTGTTGAGGTATTCCAGCAGCCAGCGCGAACAATCCAAGATGCACGCTACAGCCATGATGATGATGATGTATGCATTTCGTAGCAACGGTTCCTGAAAGTGCGGCGGCAGGTGGCTGCTCGCACAGGGCTAGCGTAATCGATAGCACTAGTCGCACGGAGCTCGTAACCATGTTTAGGCTACCGGGGCAAATGCTGTTTCACGACTCCATGGATGCTAAAGATGGAATTTGTCGTCTGTGTTTTTCTCTGTGCGCGAGTATATTGGATTTCTCCACCGGCCCCGTTAATACTACCGGAGAAAATCGACGCGACTGCGCGCCATACGAGGCGCCGAAGCCGAGATTCCGCCAGCAAGTCGGAGCGTTGTACGCATTTTGCCTGTGCAGTCAGTCATGGCGACTCGTGCTGCGAGCAGATTTGGTGTTGACGGGTCAGGACACTATCGTGTTGGGCCAAGTCACAGTCGTCTTGGGTCCAGTGCATGAGGCGAGCGGGTGAGCTGCTGGAGATGGGTTAGGAAGACTGCGCCCCAGAGCTTGGATGTGGGGTTCGCAGTGTGCTTTGGTCTACAAGGTCCCCTTTTCGCGAGCTTGGGTGCGGAGATGGGATGCATCCGAACAGCCGCACCGTACCGTATCGTATCGTGCAGTGTAGTGTACGTGCTCTCAGGTGCGGAACATGGCGGTGAGACAAGTGGTGCTGGCTGCTCGGGTGGCATCAGCGGCGTGATGGCGTGATGAGAGTACAGGTTGAGGACTAATGCAGGGCAATTGACAGCGGCGATGCGATCGATAGGGATTGACAAGTGCAAAAGATTCTGCGGTCGAAACTACGGGCGAAAAGTGTGATGGTTTGTTTCGCAGTGGAACTTGTGGATAGGCAATAATGCTCGCAGTAGCGCTCACAGGCGAGTCGTCGGCGGCTTGGAGGGAGGCGTTTGATTGATGCGCGTGTAGGATCGAGGGCATAAGCTTTTCCGACAAGACGGTATGCGAGAGTTGGGGGCCTATACAAAGTTTATGTCGTGTCGGTATTGCAATTGCCAGACGAGTGTCCCGTCTGATGCAGGTGAACAAGCTGGTGACTGCTAGAGTATTGATCGTGGTGGAGTAGACGAAGATGTAGAGAGAGCAAGCTTCGATTGAGCTCAACATGTTGCTACTGTATATTCCTCCTGGGTCTCGACTTCCTAGGCGTATAGCTTCGAAATCACCATGGACACAACTCCGTACCCAGAACCATCTTGGCCATCTCTTACCAGGCACCCAGACGACTCCACACATGCACAAGTCTCGCAGCCGCACACGCCAGAGCACGCACTGGTAGCCCTGGCGATGGCGCATACGGCCAAGTTCTAGCTGGCGCTGGTGGCACGGCAGGGAGACGGCTGCTGCGTGCTGGAAAGTGCAGGGGAGCAGCCTAGCGAGCGACGCTACCCATCCGGCGCTTTCACCGTCTCGGTTTTCTTGGTCGGAACCTGGGGGTGTGTGTATATAGACTCGTGAATGCCCTCACTCTTGGGGCTCTTCTCCCCTCTGGCGATATTCCAAACTCGACTGCTTGGTTCACGACTCTCGTTGCTCATCGACTCACGACTCTGGAATCACACGACCAAGTCCCTGACCTCGTCGCTTACACTTGGCCGACACCGCCGTACTACCGTTACAACCCATCAACCCATCTACCCCTTGGAAAAGAAAAACACAATGGACTACTCTCCCGCACTATCCGTCAACAGCGACATGACGGACGAAGAGTTGGACAAGTACTTTGCCAGCTGCGTTCCGCTGTCCAACCTGCCGACCCCTCCGCCAGCAAAGGAGCCCACACCCACCCGCGCATCCACACCCGCCGCCCAAACATGGACACCGTCACACGACCTGACCATCCCTCCGCAACACAAAGGTAAGTCGAGCATTACCTCACATGCCAAATCTCTGTTTACGGGATGTGGATGAGTCGGACCGGGCGGCAGAGCGACGTTCCCCTGCATACGCCGCCTTGGCGCTCGTCATGCTTGAACCCAGAGGCTCCTTTTCCCCCCTTCTCCACCAATTCGACGTGTTCCTGTCGATCGCCTAGTTGTTCCACCAACACCCCTCGACCCAAGATCAATGCCGTTGCCACTTCCTTGATTTCGGACCGCTAACCTACTATCTATAGTATACGCAGCCCACCTGGCAAACCTCGTTCCGCTCAACGTCTCCACCCGCCGCCCTCATGCATCGGTGATTCAAGGTTTCCTGGACCGCGCTGGGCTGCCAGATGAGATTGTCGCCTTTGCGGGGTGCTTGCTAGATGCGTTGAGCAGCCGGTTTGCAGCCACTTGGCGGGATGCTCTTGCGCCGAGCGACTATGCTCGCGACGTGAGGGACTTGCTCCGGACAGACTTGCGTCAGAAGGTTCATGTCGGCCCAGACGTTGTTGTTCTGGCCGCACTCTCGCTCGCACATGGCTTCCTCGTCGACCGACAACGGTCCTCACGGCACTGGAGCATCAAGGAGAGCGACGGTGCTTTTAGCGTGCAGGAGATCGAGGCCACCAAGCGAGCCATCTTGCAGGACATGGACTACGGCCTTGCTCGAATCTCCAACGACATGGTCGAGTGGAGACTGAAGAACATGCAGCGAACCAGCACACCGACCCCCACCACGACGGCATCGAAGCAACGACGACACCTCTCCATCAGCCTTCAAGGCACTGCAATCTGGAGCTACGGCGTGCAGACTCCGGAGCCAAGCCCATGAAATGGCGACGGCTTCCTACGAACGTGCTACGAATCTCGTCCAGTCTACCATTTTTAATTGTCTTGCTGCGTACCTTCACGATACCCCACATGCTTTCTGCATTTTTTCCTTTGGCTAGCAGCCATTATGCGCATATCTCTCGGCGTTCTCCGGCATCAATCGGGCCATATTCTCAGCGGTGTTCTGCGCATACAACAGGCATGTTGTAGACTAGTATATTTTGGTTTTCACGGTGGAGTCGAGTGGGTTTGGGTGGCCTGACACAATGGCCTATGCTTCTCGTTTGGAGTACGGTGTTTGTGTGTAGTACCCACTGCAGCGGTGGGGAGGGGAGGATCGAGCCTCTAGTTTGACATTTGCCATGGTAGCAATGTGTAAGTATAAAGATGGATGTAATATATGTGGGCACTTTGTTCCGAGCATCGTTCCGAACGTGGTTATAGCGGTGATGCCAAGATGGTGGTGCAATGCCATCGCGTCCGAGTCGTGTGTGTCTACCCGTAGGCGTCAGGTACTTTACATCTCATCATCGCTGTTGTTTACACAGGATTGGATGGAGACGTCACCCCAACTGGTTCTGGCCATGTTGAACCTCACGCTACGACGCGCAAGATGCGCACCAAGGCGTCCGCATGCACAAGTTTATTGGACAAGACGCCCGTCCCGTCGTCGCCAACTGCTCCGCGACGGCTTCGTGGGGGTCGGCTACCCCACTTTGTACTGGCTGGCGAGCTGCTGCATACAGCTTGCATGTGGGAGAGCTCAACAGCTTGGTGTTGGCTGTTGGCTGTCAGGTCTGGCCTCCATGGGCTGCTACTTCCCCGCAATCCGCTACGTGCTCCTGCTCTCCGCTCCGTCGTCTTCCTCAAAGCCGGTGCCTTGTCAACACGCCATTGCCATTGCCATTGCCATTGTCTTTGCCTTTGCTGCCGCTCATCTTCCTCCTCTGGCCGCATAAGCAAACACCACGTCAGAGGTACTTCTGCGGCGTTTCTACAAGCCTGCAGCCCCTCGTTTCATCATATCACGTCACCTTGACCCTGTGCCCTCGCGTCTCTACCCCGCCATCACCTCTCTCTCCCACCCACACCCTCTGAGCAATTCGCGTTTCTCTGCAACTGACACCATCAACATGGCCGCGACTCCTTCTCCCCGTGAGCGCAAGCCCTCGACGAGCGCTCCACTTGGCGACCTCAAGGGTCCCGTAGGCCCCTCTTTCACCCGTCCCAAGCACAAGAGGACGGTGACTGGCTTTGGCCCCAGCGAGATCAAGAAGGTGGAAGCCAGTATCCCAGAGCCCCAGCGCGAGGCATGGAGGAAGTTTGTACGTTGATGGCTTCTGGCAACCTTCTGGAGGCGAGTAAAAGAAACTCGGCTCTAATCCATCTCTAGATGCCCAAGCCCTTCTCTACGCCCGACGACTTTACAAAAGATGCCGTTCGCCATATCGAGACTACCCTCGCACGATCCCTCTTCAACTGCGATGAAGCTGCCGCTTATGCTGGAACTGCCCTTGCCTTTAGGGATCGCTTGGTCCTGGACTGGAATAAGACACAGCAAAGTCAGACCTTTGCTGACCAGAAGCGCGTATACTGTGAGCAAGAGCGAAAGCCTCTGGTGACGGGCCATCTTCTAACCAGGCTAGATCTCTCCCTCGAATTCTTAATGGGCCGCGCCCTGGACAATGCCATGCTCAATGTTGAGCAGAAGGATATCGCTACCAGTAGGTCCTCCCTTCCAAACCATCCGTTGAAACCCCTCCTAACACATATCCAGAGGGTCTCAGTGATCTTGGCTTCCGCATGGAGGACATCGTCTCCCAAGAGCACGATGCAGCTCTAGGAAACGGTGGTCTTGGACGTCTTGCTGCCTGTTTCCTCGACTCGATGGCCTCCCTCAACTACCCAGCCTGGGGCTACGGCCTACGGTACCGATACGGTATCTTCAAGCAGGAGATTGTTGATGGATACCAGGTCGAGGTTCCAGACTACTGGCTTGACTTCAACCCATGGGAGTTCCAGCGCCACGATATCGAGGTTGATGTGCAGTTCTACGGCAGCGTCAACCGCTGGCAGGACGATGAGGGCAAGCAACAGTCCTCATGGGAGGGCGGTGAAATTGTCAAAGCTATTGCTTTTGACGTTCCAGGTAAGCCGTTGCTCTATTGGCTATAGTCTTTCTTTTTTAGTAACAAGTGCAGTTCCTGGCTACAAGACTGGTACTTGCAACAACCTACGTCTTTGGGGAAGCAAGGCTGCTAGCGGCGAATTCGACTTCCAAAAGTTCAACTCTGGCGAGTACGAGAGCTCCGTAGCTGACCAACAGCGTGCCGAGACCATCTCTGCTGTCCTCTACCCCAACGACAACCTTGACCGTGGTAAAGAGCTTCGCTTGAAGCAACAGTACTTCTGGTGCGCGGCTTCGCTTTACGACATTGTGCGACGTTTCAAGAAGAGCCAGCGCGCTTGGAAGGAATTCCCCAATCAGGTCGCCATCCAGCTCAACGATACGCACCCAACCCTTGCCATTCCGGAGCTCCAGAGAATCCTGGTCGATATCGAGGGCTTGGAGTGGGATGAGGCATGGAGCATTGTCCAGAAGACGTTTGGGTACACCAACCATACTGTGCTTCCTGAAGCGCTCGAGAAGTGGTCCGTTCCGCTTATGCAGCATCTCCTCCCACGTCACCTCCAGATCATCTACGAGATCAACCTACATTTCCTCCAGTTTGTCGAGCGAAACTTCCCCAAGGACCGCGAGATGCTCGGCCGCGTCTCCATCATTGAGGAATCGCAACCGAAGATGGTGCGCATGGCATACCTCGCTTTGATCGGCTCACACAAGGTCAACGGTGTAGCTGAGCTGCATTCCGACTTGATCAAGACCACCATCTTCAAGGACTTTGTCAAGATCTACGGACCGGACAAGTTCACCAATGTCACCAACGGTATCACCCCACGGAGATGGCTCCATCAGGCCAATCCCAAGCTTTCAGCTCTTATCGCGTCCAAGTTGGGCGGTCACGACTTCCTCAAGGACCTCACCCTGCTGCACAAGCTCGAGGCGTTTGTCGATGACAAGGAGTTTCGCAAGGAGTTCCGCGATATCAAGTACGCCAACAAGGTGCGACTTGCTCAACACATCATGGAGCACAACGGTGTCAAGGTCGACCCAGCAGCGCTTTTTGATGTGCAAGTAAAGCGTATCCACGAATACAAGCGCCAACAGCTGAACATTTTCGGTGTCATCCATCGCTACCTCCAGATCAAGGCCATGACTCCAGAGGACCGCAAGAAGCTCGCTCCTCGTGTGTCCATCTTCGGTGGTAAGGCTGCACCAGGTTACTGGATGGCCAAGACGGTCATTCATCTCATCAACAAGGTTGGTGATGTTGTCAACAACGACAAGGACGTCGGAGACGCTCTCAAGGTCATCTACTTGGCCGACTACAATGTCAGCAAAGCCGAGATTATCTGCCCTGCCAGTGACATTAGCGAGCACATCTCTACTGCTGGCACTGAGGCATCCGGTACCAGTAACATGAAATTCTGCCTGAACGGTGGTCTCATCATCGGAACCTGCGATGGTGCCAACATCGAAATCACTCGCGAGATTGGTGAGCAGAACATCTTCCTCTTCGGCAACCTTGCCGAGGACGTCGAGGACCTTCGCCACGCACACATGTACTCGCACTACCAGCTGGACCCACAGCTTGCGAATGTATTCGATGCAATCCATAGCGGCACCTTTGGCGACGCCGATCAATTCTCTGCTCTGATCAACGGCATCGTGGAACACGGCGACTACTACCTCGTTTCTGACGACTTCGCCTCGTATATCAAGACACAGGAGCTCATTGATGAGAGCTACAAGAACACGGAAGAGTGGACAACCAAGACCATCACCACGGTCGCACGTATGGGCTTCTTTTCCAGTGACAGGTGTATTGACGAGTATGCGGAGGCTATCTGGAACGTTGAGCCGCTACAGGTCAAGAGCGAGCCGGCGCCGTAGAGGGAAAGTAGAGAGATGGCGGATGCATTGGTTTCGTGGTAGTTCTTAGATGGCTGCGAGCCTAGACGCGTAGAGCTGACACCTTTTATTCACGACGATAATGAGAATTCAATTGCGACCAAACAACGTAGAATGTGCATGTGCTTGTTAACGGACCAAGGCTGTGATGGTGTCTTGAAGGACGCTGGACCCTGTGAAACGCCCGCTCCGAATCAAACCAACGCACGGTCGCGTCGCGCGACGTACGTCAACCGCAATCTGGCCAGCTCGCCAGCTCGACAGCTCGACGCAAGCTCGCGACACATCGACAGCCTTGACCTCACTAGCAAGCATGGCGAACAGAGGCTATGATGTCGTCGTAGATGTCGACCAAGAGGTATGTAAATCTAGACAATGCGACACAGAAGCCCACTTGTCGCAGTCTCTCTCTGGACTCAAGATCGCAAGCTTACCATTTTACAGGGCGACCTGGGCCACACCGATCTCCAAGAAGACCTCGAATTCCACAGCTCCAGTACGCATTCCATACAGCTCTGCTCCTCCCAAAACACTCTCCCAACCTAGCAACTAACCAATTTCACCCCAGACTTTGAAACCCAACCCTCTGGCCGCGGCGCCCCCAAAATCCAACCCGACTCGTCATCCGCCTCTTTCCTCCCAGGCCCCGGCAGCTCCTCCTCCTCATCCAACAACCCCACATCGCGAAAACACTACCTCTGGTCCCTAAACTTCTACGCCCAAGCCTTCGACGTCGACACAGCCGAAGTCCTCCGCCGCTGCATCTCGACCATCTACCCGCGCGCCAACTTCCTCGACGTGCTAGAAGGCAACCCGGACCTCTACGGCCCGGTATGGATCGCCACCACCGTTGTTGTCATCTTGTTCCTGACGGGAACCATTAGTCAGTATCTGGCGATGAAGGGCGAGGAGCACTTTGCCTATGACTTTAAGCTGTTGAGTGGGGCGGCGGGTCTGGTGTATGGGTATACGGCGTTTGTGCCCGTGGGACTGTGGGGCGTGTTGAAGTGGTATGGGAGTGAGAGTGCGAATTTACTGGAATGCTGTTGTTTGTATGGGTATGCGAATTTGATATGGATTGCCGTTAGTCTGGTGGCGTGGAGCCCTTGGGGTAGTAAGTTGTTCCCTTTTTCATTTCTTCTTCTCCCCTCTCTGGGGGAAAATGGCATACTGACTAGAAGGCAACAGTCCTCAATTTTACAGTCGTAGCCCTCGGTCTCGCAGCCTCTGCTTTCTTCCTGTTACGAAACTTGTACCCTGTGCTCAGCACGACTGAAGCCAAGACGAGCAAGATTCTGCTTATTGTGGTTTTCTTGCTACATGCTGGTTTCGCCATTGCGATCAAGGTCCTCTTCTTCGCAGCGACGAGTCCCGTGGGCCCGAACAAGGGCGCGGACAAGGGTGCTGGGAAGGGTGTGGCTGATGGGGGTTCGGAGGGCAAGGGCGGTATGCTGAGGATGCTGATGGGTTGATATGTGATGGGTAGGAGATGGGTAGATGGGTGGAAATCGGACTTGGGATGATGGGTTTCGTAGTGGAATTACAGCATGGCCTGGAGATATGCAAATACCCTGTTATATCCCCCTTTTTTTGTTGCCAAAACAAAATGCACTGGGGATGTCCTGGATTAGTCGCACTATACGTGAAAACTAGCATAAGTCTGTGGATACGCGTCCATTTTAACTAGTCATTTTCTTTTTCTCCTTGTAGTACCCCTCCATATACATAGAGTATACAACGTATTACAGTGAACCTCGTTCACCCAACCATTAACAACCTTGGTATCCACTAGGCCTATCCTACACATACGTAGAAGACCAACCCAAACAATGTCTGCATGCTCCAACCAGCTCAAACGTCCTCCTCAGCCTCACCCGGGACCTCCTCGCCACCATCAGGAACAAGCTTCTTAGGCTCAACACCCGTTTGGAGTGCCAAGGCAAGCTCGTGGACATTACCCAATGTGTAGGGCGCACCGTGCTCAATGCAGTACTTGACGCATCGGGTGAAGATACCGCCGTCCTCTCCCTCCTGCGGATGCTTAACCAGGCCCTTGTTCAGCGAGGCGATTTCGTAGTCCAAAACGCCTTCCATGTCGTCGGCGTCGTACTGCAGCATATCCGTCGCCGTCACGTCGTCGGCGTCTTCGATCTGGCTGCGGAACGCCTCCTCCCAGTCGGTGCCGTACCTGTCCTTGCCGCGGTTAATCGCGGTGATGCACTTGACCGAGCACGTGTTGCGCAGGTAGCCGCCTTCAATGTTGCGATGGGCGTTGAGGACGTCGACGATGCCGGCGGGGCCCCAGTGGCGGGCGTAGAGACGGAGAGCAACCGGGGGGCGGGCCACGGACTGGAAAAAGTACACAATGACTTCGGTGTCGGTGAGGGGGACTTTGGGCACCATGGCGCGTGCGGGCGGCATCGACTCCTTGAGCGTGTGGTTCTTCCTCTTGTTGATCGACGTGACGCCGCGCTTCTGCGTGCTGGGAGGGCCGATGCGTCCGGGCGTCACGGGGGAACTCGGATAGCCTGGCGTGGGGGTGAGGAGGAAGCCTGTACCCATGGCGCCGGTGGGTTGACCTGATGTGGGCGTCGAGAGGTTTGGGAAGCCAGAGGTCATGTTTCCAATAAGATAGCCAGACTGTTGTTTCTTGTTAGCACTTGGCAGCGGACGTCTGGACATGTACAAACTTGCATCAATCTTGCTCGAGGGCGTTGCCATGCCGAGAGGAACCGTGGCCCCCTTGCCGCCAGGGATTTTGACTTTCAGAGTCCTTCGGGCCCTGGTCTTCTCGCCCTTCTTACTGCTCTTGCCAACAGCCAGCTTGCTACCGAAAGGCTCGTCGTCCTGTAGACCGGGGCTTGAAAGCTGGAACTTCTGAAATGGCTCGTAGCGCTCCTTGGTGGGAGTGCTTGGGCTGGGGAGACGAGAGGCGGTGGCATCACGGTAGCGAGTCGTCGGGCCAGGAGCTGATTGAGACGCATCGATGGAGACCCCGGGGAGATGGGCAAAGTTGTTGCGAAGAGTCATCGTCTCCACTTCGGCCTTGTTCGCACGGGCGGCCAGGTCATAGACCATTACGCCGAGGTTGCGGCTGAAGACGACTAGGTCGTGTATCTCCTCAGATTCTAATGTCATCAGTCACCAGAGAGGTTCTCGCGCAGATATGGTGAAGTGACTCTTACTCGAACGCACCCTGTAGGCGCCATCCAGCTGCAACTTTGGCACTGGCAACTGCTCAGAAAACTGCTGTGTCTGCTGGAAATCCTCCTGCATGAAAGGCGGGAACTGTAGTTGCGGTTCCTGCAGGCTACCAAAGGCGTCCTGGGATACCATCTGGTTCAGATCTTGCTCTGTGTATACGTCAGTCACTGAATCATTGAAGCAGCTGATGGCGATTGTATCCAAGTAGATACCAGTGGGTTGCTATGCCACCTGCTGGCTTCGCTCTCGCATTGAAGGCTGGATGGGCTAGGAGTATTCACCTTGACGTGCTGCATTCGTGACAGCGAAGGCGGGAAAGAAAAGGTCTCTGTAGTGATGCGGATTAGCATTAGAACCACCAAAAGCATGACCGTCCATCTTGACGGTAGAGTTTGGCACGGTTTAGGGGTTCATGGACATGGAGGTTCGTGAAGGCTGAGTGTGTGTGCGAGCAATGTTGTGGTGGTCTGTAGCGACATGAAATTTTGCGCCACGTGCGGTTGCCAGGGAAGAACTCCAAACAAGACGAAAGGCATGAAAACACCAAAGTGAGGGTGAAAACCTACCTGCGGGAATGGCCATGCATCTTGTACTTCCGAGGTGAACTGCCTTGGTAGGTACTGGTGTTGCTGATGCTGCTCTCTCTGCTCGAGAAGTGCTGCTGCGCAAACATGGTGTTGGGCAACTGCACAGGCGGCTCGACGTCTTCCTCTTTGTACGTTGACGCAGCAGAAGACGCAGACACATTATCTGGAAAGTCTGCTCGAGGCAGGGTCGATGTTCGCAGGATTGTCCTGAGAAAGGTCTCCGGGCTCTCTTCTCTCTTGATCATTGAAGCCATGGATGATGTGGGACAGTATGATGTGCAAACGTGTTCAGACGGACATGGGTTATTGACGAGATGTGTTGTGGATGAACGCTCGGACGCTCAACATGTGCCATGACGACGCAGCACCAAAGACAGTGACCTGGTGAATGTGAAAGTTGCTGCATTCTAATCGGGCCAGGCCACCAATGTAACTTCTTCACCTCACCATGAAGACAGAGAACTGACGTTAAGACTCAAGGTGGTGCAGGCGGCGTGCATCTATTCCTGTAGACATTATAGCAGCTTGTGCTCATTGTGCTGACGGATGCGGATTGCCCATACACGGTGACAGTGAAGCCGATGGTAGTTCGGGAATGGCAGGGCACACGGTAAGCGGTAATATAAAACAGGATGAAGGAAGTAGATTGAGTTGCAATAGTGTAAAGGTAGAGAAATGGGGTAACGAGACATAACAGATGGATTTATATATCAGGCGCTTGTGCAGCTCCAACTGAGGGGGAGCAGCGGTCAGAGCCCATACGCCCGAAGCCGGCGGCGATCGGTTTTTTGAGCGGTGAGACGATAGGAGATCCGAAAGATAGCGAGAGGAGTAGACAAAACCGTAAATGAAGAAAGACCTACAAGAGTGCTGAATATCATCGAATGAAAAATGCATCGCATATGACTGCTGCATGAGTTTCTTATTGCCATTTGCAAGCGTCGATGCATGTCTTCACTCATGGTAGAAGGTCTTATCGCTTTGGGCTGCTACCTTGTAAAGAAATCGCAAGGAACTCCACACGGGGCGTGAGTAAAAGAGCAGCAGGGTATGCTTACGCCTTCTAACCAAACAATACATCTAGCAGCACATAGTCGCACACTAGGACAGTCGCCAGAGTCTTACACAGGCGTTGCGTTGGAATACGTTGAATGGCGACTACTCCGCACGGCAATAATGCCAGACGAAGTTGCAACTATTTCAAAACCAAGAAAAGATAGGTCTGGAGTAATCGCGAATGCGTGCAAAGTCATGGCGGCGGCTGCGGTCGGACAAGAGTGATGATGCGAGGAGGTCCGACGTTGGAAGTTTGCGTCGCGATTTTGCACTAGTCCGGATCTGGCTTCCCCCCTTTCCGCAACAGCTCCCAAATATGGACGTCGTTCGTACGTTCAACTCTTGAATAGCCCTCAAAACGTCCCACAACATCATGAGTAGCCATTAAGATACTAGCAATGTCTGGATGTCTATAGCAACGATCGTTGCTATCCTAAATCCCACTTTCCAAAGCTACTTGTTGACCTCTTCCTTCTTCTGACTTGTAATTGCACTACTAGCAACCAAGGAATTGAAATATATACATTTAACGTCTTTGAATTAATGCCTGCGGAAAGTGCTATTGCGATATTCTTGACGCGTAGACGGCCTTTCTCCTTTTGGAAAGCTTGTTTTGCAAACGGCGGGCGAAGAAGAATTGAGAGGTACCTTCTACGTAAATGACGAGGAAACAGGGGAACCTAGACTCCGCACCCATTCATTTTCACATTCAGATCGTGAATTGAACTGCTAGAATACGGGCCCCGATAATTGCATGTCTCATCGCAGTTATGGCTCTTGCGACGACCTTGGTTCCAGCAGCTTCCGGTGTCGGAAACTGGACGTATTCCCTCGATATTCCGAAACCAAAGGGTTTGTCGCTCGCGCCAATGTCGATATCGATGAAGTGTACCACAAAGACGTGTTCGATGACTTTGGAATCGACACACGAAGTACCTAGCAGAACAGACCTAATCGGTGCTACGTTAGTCACAAGGACTGCCCAGCGGTGCAGCGTAACCAAAACGAGAACCTACTGCCTGTCAAACAGCAGTAGTATAACGTTAACGAGAAGAAATACCGTGTAGTTAAAAGGATAGAAGGGTTGATACACGTCTTACTAGCAATACTGCCTATATTAAATCAGCAATGCTGATTTCACGATTGGTGTGAACGCTGCATCAGGTCTCATTGCCATGACCGACGCCAAAGCTCTTTGGGGCCTCACCAACCTTCCACCGAGCGAACAACTGTCGGCACTCAAGTCGAGCTCCGACATCATTTGGAAAATGATGACACCTTTGATGATAACCAGTAAATGATGTTGGCAAACGCGAAGGAGCCTCGGGATTGTAACCTCGGCATCTAACTAGAAGCGGAAGAGCTATCGATAAGGCCAGTTCTGAAACTCCAGTGCTGCCATTGTCATCTTTCTCTCAACTTCGAGACATAACAATGCCTGCAAACATCCTAATTGTTGGTGCTGGCGCCATCGGAGCCTTCTATGCATCTCGACTTGCCGTCATTCCTGGCATTTCCGTCTCTGTCATCTGCCGCTCCAACTACAAAGCCGTGAAGGCGAATGGCTTCCAAGTTACCTCACCGCAATACGGCGATTACACCTTCGTACCGGCGAACACTTTCGCGAACTCAGAAGAAGCACGAAATAGCGAAATAAAATGGGACTACCTAGTAGTCAGCACCAAAGCGCTACCGGATGTCAGCGATGACTCGACGATACTTGAGGGATTGGTTAGCGATAAGACAACCATTGTGCTGGTCCAAAACGGTTTGGGCGTAGAAGACCCATACGCGAAGCGATTTCCACAAGCAGCGATATGTTCGGCCGTTACTATTGCGACGTGTGCGCAACCAGAGCATGGCCATATCAAGCACAACAGATGGACGCGGATAAACAGCGGGCCGTACCTACCCCATCTAGATACTGGCAATAAGAAAGATACCGACGCACGCGTCACGGAGCAAAACGACGCGTTCATTGCTCTGCTGAAGGAGGGCGGCATCAAGGATGCCGAGGCCTATAGCCATGCTAAACTGCAACTAGTCCGTTGGCACAAGATCGCCATCAATGCCTCTATGAACCCAACCTCTGTCCTCACCCAATGTCTCCCGAACAACGCCATGTCCCTCGACCCGGAACTGCAGCGTCATCTCAAAGGCGTCATGGTGGAGATTCTTGAGACCGCTCCTAAGATCCTTGGTGAACCCATGCCCAAGGAGTTTGCTACCCCAGATCAGATCATCCGGTCTACACAAAAGAATACTAGTGGTAGCAAGCCGAGCATGGCGATTGATTGGGAAGCGGGTAAGAAGATGGAGATTGAGGTCATACTAGGCAACCCGTTGAGGATCGCGAGGGACAGAGGATACGAGATGCCGCGCTTGCAGAGCTTGTATGCGATGGTCAGGATGGCGCAAGAGGTCAGAGATCAGAAGAAGGATGTCAAGCTATGAGGCAGTAGATTGCTCTCGCTGATTGTCTCTCAATTGCCCCCTCTGCCATTTATCCCGTCTTGATGAAGCGAGCTTCGTCACAAACCACAAACCTCAAGTCGACAGGGATTGTGCCGGCGTCGCCCATTTTATCTTGTCGCATTGTTCTAAAAACCTTTTTCTCACATTGCTTCATATTGATATCCGAGAAGAATATATACATGCGAATAAACTTGAAGCATATGCCCAACTCTGGAAATTCTTCTTCAAATAGTGAACACGGGGTGTGGGGGACCATCAGGAAGCCTCGCGAACAGGTAGGTATTACACCTATCGCTTAACAAGACCGCTGCGGATCTCTCAAAGCATAGCGTGCTGTTACAAGAGGTGGCCAGGATTGAAGTGAAGGTGAGTGCGGCGTCTTCGCCATCTGCAAACTCCAACATAAAGACGTAACTTGAATCTTTTGGTGTTTACCTATCTTGATTGTCGTTTAGTAGCACGTTGGGCGACGCTGGCATTGGTACAACGAGAAGAACGATCCAACATTACGAGGGTCGTAGAACCGTGGTTCTCACAATAGCAGACCGGACCCAGGTGAAGGCGCCTCTCACCCACGGCTATTGTTACCAGCCGGAGACAATAGCTAAGAAAGTTGGACTCTCACTCCTCTCTAGCTGTAAGCTTTCTCCATCAATTGAAGGATCTTACAACCTCTCTCAGTCTCCAACCATATCTTTCCCACCACATCAAGCACAACAGAACAACAACCATCACGAAAACAGTCACTACTACAGAAAAGATGAGCAAATTCACTGGAGAGCAGCTGCAACAGCAGTGGTCGTTTAGTCAAATGACCCCAGAGCAAAAACAAGAATACCGCATTCGTCTAGCTCAGCGTGCTTCCCAACTGCAGAATGAGCAGCCACAAGGACAACAGCAGCAGCACCTGCGACGAGAACAATTCAACAGACTTTCCCCCGAGCAGCAGCAGCATGTGCGACGACAATGGCAGTGGCGTCAACAGCAGAATGCCCAGCAGCGACCGAACTCTATCCGGTCCCCCGTGCAGTCTTTGGATAACACGCACCTTCCTGGCTCCCATGGCATGGCACCTCGCTCAAGTCCAAGTCGCAGTGGAAATTCCTCACAGCCTCAAGCCACACCTCACTCTTCACCCGTCTTGACAGTATCTTCCACAAGCAGGTTATTGGGCGCGAATATACTTATGACTGGAAACGGCCAACAGGAACGTCACCATGCGGCTTCGAGCTCTTCGATCAGTGGAACCAGCATACCTACGCCATATGCACCAGGTCCGCTATCAGCATCCTCCCCGACTCCCCCTTTGACGTTGACCACTTCACCTCAGGATGGGACAATAGCACGAACAACGGCAAATGCCTCCTCGTCTACTCCACACAGGACGTCTCCAACGCTCAGCGCTAACTCGCATATGCTTACTCTACCGCTTTCTACTGCGCAAACGCAGAGCGAAAGCCTGAGTCAGCAGCGTCAACAGGCCCAGGCCTCTAATGGTGCTACACAGTCTCAACAGCCGCGCATGCCACCTTCAAGTGCCGCTCGCTCTCAACAGTCATCCCCCAAACAAGGCAATCCGCATGCGCAATCCAAGCAGCAATTTTCACCAACACAGAAAGGCTCTTCTCCATTCGCAGGGCAGAAACGCCAGGCAACAGATGCGCCTGAGGGAACTAAGCCTGTAGATAAGAGGCCAAACTTGTTGCCAAACTTGTTACCAAGACCTCGTGCCCTTGCCAATGCTAATCTCGTACCCCAAAACGCCTCTCCGTCTCATCAACCAGGCGCACACCATCGAGTAATCGGTGTGCCAAATGGCGTACGAAATGACGTCGCGTCGACGACGAAGGATGCTAGCTGGGAGCATCGCGAGCAGCAGGCTAAACTTGAGGCAGGGCGCCACCGTACACAGGAGCACCAAGCTAGAGCAGCTGAAGAAGCTCGCATCGCGGAGCAGTACCACGTCGCCTATGCTGCCGCTCTCCAGCGCGAGAAGGACGACAAGCGGAAAGAAGAGCTTCGAAAGGATCCGAGCGCGAACTTCCGCCACATCCTCGAAGTCTACAAGCTGATGCCACTGAAGAAGGGCGAATTACCCAATCGATATCTGATGGGACTGCTCGCCAATCGATCGATGCCGATGGACCTCGACAGCAATCTTGCGCTCGCGATTACGTTCGCGAAGGATCATTGGGATTACTACGGACAGTGGCCCACAGACATAGAACGGTTCGCAGGCTATGAGAGGGAAAGGAGGGCTAAGTACCAGGCTTAGAATGCCGAACAACAAAAGATTTATTATCAGAGGTACGAGATTCAGTGCAAAATGCCTGGCAGACCGCCCCAGGATGGCATCGTGTCAAAGTTCTAGCGCTCGCAGTTCATTATGCAAACCAAAGATGCTAATAGGGCAGTAGTCACTCGTATCGTCCCAGTTGACATCGCGCTACTGGATATCGAGCCAAAACTACTTTGGGCAATGTTACGTGCGGGTTTTCATAAAAATGTCCAACGGTTCGGGTATAGCATTACCAGAGATTCGCTTTGTTAGAGCTGGGTGGCTTGCTGGACATGGAATTGATTGAAGAGACAGGCGGATGCGGGTATCATTATTGGCGGCATTGGTTTGGCTAAACTCTGCTTTGCAATAATTCGTATTGTTTTTGTTTATAAACAGATAGAACAATTGACATTATAGGATTCAACAGTACGTGAAGATGACCATGTTCACTTGCGAGTACCTCTCCAACATAACGTTCGTGAATCCTTCCCATCTACTGAAAGCATGAGTAAAGCTCGCTATATCGCTTCCCCCCAGTTTTAGTGGTCTTGATAGTTGGGCCTATTGCGGTGTTGATGAATCGCGATAGATTGGCATCTTCCTTGGCCGAGAACGTTGCTCCAGTGCACCGGGCTCTGGAGTGCATCTCGATACTGTCATCGCCCATTCTTGCGATGCTGGTGGCTGCGGGCCAGCGAGCTGACGCAATGGCCGTCTCTCTTGTTCCTCTTTCTGCGGCTTCAGCGACATCTTCGGCGGTGCATCATGGGATTTCTCGACGCTTGCTACTGCTGGCGGGTTGCTCCACTGGTCAGCATTAGCTAAAGGTAATCCCTCCAGACGCTTCTCAACCTCGGCAATAAGCCCCATGAGTTGAATGATGCTCAAAGAAACTTCCATATCGAAATATCGCAGTCGGTTTGTGTACTCGGCAATGTTTCGAAAGCTTATAGCTATTACACCATCTCTCTTGGACCACCTGGCCAGATCTCTCAGATGCGTAGGTACGCTTCTTGCATTGAAGTCGCTAAGTAAACCTGGTAGACAAGCGTCTGGTCTTGCCATCAGTCTCTTGGAGTCGCGATCTACAAGCTCACTCAGTCGTGCTCCGAGACTCTTGATTAGCCACTGCCGCAGAGGGTAGTGGTCAGCCATCTCGTGTGGCGCGCCCGAGATTGAGCCACCCTGCACAAGTCTTGTTACCATAGCGAAGTCGCTCGTGTTGCCCGGTTCAGGAGTAGGTAGCTGGCTAAGATCGAGATAAGGCTCGTCGTTTGCGATAAATGCGGAGACGACGTTTATTCTAGAGTGCGGAAGCGAAGAGAGGCTTAGCACACGGCGGAGCTCGTGGGCCAACTGATCTTGTGTGCAGTCACTGCCTGGGGATAAGGGACAATCCGTTCCTGGCATGATCAACAGTCGACGTTTGTCTTTATGATTCGGCAGAAATATAGCTAGGCGTTTGGTTCATACGACTATCCGAAGTTGAAGGCTGAGATGAAAGCGGTTGTTGTCTTAGGGGAAAGATTCGCATAGTATATATGCGAATATGAGCTTTCTACCAATGGATACTTCTACTCCACGAACTTTCCTGCAAGTTCTTTGAAATCTTGTTGCGACAGCAGTGCTAACCTAGCGGGTGAAAGTAAACTCACCGAGAGGCAACCCCTAGCCTGTCTGTACAGTGAATTGGATCGTGATTGGAGAGCCTCCAAGGTTCCTGCTCCGGCGCCCTTTCTGTCATTCTCTAATCGCGACTGATTCGGTGTGTTCGGGTTGTAGTTGAAGTGGATAGGGAAAACAATTGGAAATACTTGGGCTGAACCGTGGGGTCTGACTAGTTTGTCGTCCCTTCTATATTGCCAGCTGGACGCGACAATTTCGGACGCGACCATCGCCTACCTGCCTGATTCACTCGCAGCAAAGCAAGAAGTGATTAGTACCGCCAGTATTCTATCCGGGTACCATACATCATGCACCATTCCCCCGACTGAGATTCTTCATAATACTATCAGACATTTTCTACGACCATGTTCACCAAAAGCATTTTGAAGACAGATGTTATGTCGGCTCGAAGTAGTCAGTTAGCCCCCCTGGACACACCAAGACTCAACATTCCTCATAAGAGACGCCATCTCCAGGAGTCAACACAATCGGAGCGATCTGTTTTCCGCCTGGCGTCGATCAATCGAACGGACAAAGACCTCCAGCACCGAAGCAAGACGAGGAGCGATACTCGAGCAACACCACTGACAATGACAAGGATAGCGGAGCTCATGAGGGTAAGCGCCAGCGTACCTTTGGCGCATTCAACCCCATTGAAAATCACGGAACAAATTGCCTGTTTGACCAGGAAGAAGCGCGACAACAGCCGGCACAAACCACGTTGTCATCTAACATGTATCCTGTCTTACCCGAACACGACCGACTGCGCGTAGGCATTGTTACCTTACCACCGGTACTTTTCGGCGTTGCATTTTCTCGATAAAAGGACTCAGAGCTACTCAAGCTCGGTGTTAATCTTCCACCAGCCCAAAACCCTCTTGTGCCTCTGGATTCCATGGCCCGATCGTCTCCACCCTTTGCTTCATACAAATCTTTGGGAGGTGGCTTCAAGAGCCTATCCGCTGGTAGTGAGGTTTTCCTAAAGATGTTCGTAAACGCCAAGGAGGCACTGTTCAAGGCGCCTGCTTCATGCACCATAAAGCAAACTCCTCTCGTGCAAATTTCACGTCGCAAGAAGGCCTTTGAGGTTTGGAAAGACGTAACACAGTCGTTTGGCTCAAGAAGTATTAAGTCCACAGCCGCAGATCCGCTACATGATGTAACCAACACTCAGAAAGACGAGGTAGCGTCAAGTGGAATGCCATCGAAGTCAGGTCGGGAGCCAGCTGTTGCAGCGAAACGACAGTGGAAGAGGATGCGCATAGAAGCCCGAGAACATGACCATCCCAACCTCAAGGATTTCAGGTTTCCGCAGGACACTGCGTTCTGTGAGAAAACGATTGGGGAAGTGACTGAGATCAACGAGAATGCATCTACCGCTCAAGCGCCACAGCAGACTCAGCAGGTACAAGAAGCGCTACCCGAGTTGGCTAGACCATTAAAGCGAAAAACTGAAGACGACCTTTGAGAAGATAGTGCAAAGAAAGCAAAGAAGCTAGGGCGTTATCTCTTCACTTCAGTAGGCGATGTTGAGAGCCCATTCACGCCAGTACAAGGCCTCGCTTCTGAGTATTTTGCCGAATATCCAAAGCAGTTACTTTCGGATTTTCTGGAGAACGCGCTTCATGCAGCAGTGTCGGACCAGAAAGATCGAGTGGCCTACAAAGACGTATATGAACTGGTCGAAACGAAACAGGTACCAGTGGCTGAATCAGAGGCCATACTCAACCATGAGTCTTCCCCTCCAAGAACCGATAGCGAGATACAGCCCAAACCATTCTATAAACAGAAACATGATGAGACAGTCTCGGATTTCACAAGTTTGGCATCTCTAGACCTGCAAACTATAGTCAGTGAGCCATCGCAAGGCCAGGAATTGTCTGTGGGCGACGAGACGACATTTCGGGAGTTCAATAGTTACTGAAGACTGCCGCTAGCTACTGAAGCGGTGATTACCTGAAATGGCTTCAATTATCGTACCCACAGTTCCATCCTGGATCCTCGAGAGTTCACGATATGATGCGCAATGAACAGGCCTACGGCGAAGGTTACAATCAGGAATACTAGATTGTTCAGTTTACCGCCAGACCTGCAGCCCCTCAAGACAGAGTATGAATATCGCCCAATGCCAGATATGTTGGATGTCAAGATATTGAACTAGCGGTTGAAATGGGTGATACCAGATGTTGGAGACGCTTCTCGCCTATTCAGGGAGCTGCCGGTACCGCCACCTCATATTGACTCAGAGCTGGCTCGTTGTGTCCGTTTCGCCCAGTCACACTCGCAAAAGCGCGTTGATTGCCGGGCTCACCCTAGCCATGTCGCTGACATCATGCAGCGTACCAACTTCTTTGGGATGGAGTTGTTGATCAGCTAGATTATATGCGCATATTGTCTCCTCCAACGAAATATAAATTCGAGCTGGCTATGGCAACTCAACTTGCGCATGCGTCCTTTGGAAAAGATCCGGTCACCTATATCACGGCTGACTTACCAGCCCTATCAAATTATCTAGTGGAAAATGTCCCGTCAGCAAAGTGTCTCAGTCCGAACAAAGATAAAGACCACTTCGGCGATTTTACCAAGTATCATCGCGTGGGGTTTGCGGAAAAATACCCACCTTTGAGTGCTGTTGGCCTACCAACATGGCAATTACTGCTGGACGGTGAGCGGGAACAACCTTCGCTCAAGGCACAAAGCCTGAAACACATCATCGACTCTATCAAAAACCGAGATACTCAAGCCCTAGGTGATGGAAGGGGTTTACAGTTTCTGTGTGATCGACTATCCTATGACAACGCTGAACTGGCAAACGAGAATCTGACCAGCTACCATCCTGATTCTGATCTACATCATAATCTGAATGGTGGCAATCTTGATAGTGTTCTTGGCTGGAACATCAATGAGTCCAACGCCAGCTCTCTGAACATGGACTGCGGGCGAGCGTGTGAAGAGATCAGCGCAAGCCCGACTTTCAAATTGAATAGAGAAACGGTTATTGGAAAGTTTCTTGATCCATTTAATTCCATCACGAGTGGAGGAGTTCGGAATTGATGGCGGACTTCTGCTCACCAGACGTGTTTTGGACGAATCAGGATCCGACTGTCCCATGGGACTTTGGGCAAGACGACAGCGCGCCGGGATTCGACGTCGTTCTATCAAAGGCTCCCGCCTCAGAGTCATTCTTCGGGAAAAGGTCTGGAATTACTTTCGAACAGAACGCTGAGACGCACGAATGCCTGTGAAGATGTGCTATTCGAGACTCTTCAGTGGAGAGTCTGAATGCACAATATCGAATTTGGATTGCTATACAATTAGAGGTCGTAGTGGTATTCTTTTCAGATTATCAATCTGCGTGGGTGCTGTTTGAAATGCGGAAGCTGTGAGTGGCTTGTGTTCGCTAGCGTGGAAGACAGTTGGACGGAAATGCCACCATACAAACATGGACAGCAGCCACACGCTCACAGATGGGGATTACTGCCGAATATCCGAAGACAAAGGTCTTCAGATTTCACAAATTTGATGGCTGGGATTGGTCGTTCTCGGGTGTTGTGATTCCAAATCTTGGTAACATGACATGCTGACCGTAGATGGTCTCCATCGACCGCAGCAGTCTCACAGAGTCATAGGAGGAACATCAACCAGAGTCTGCAGGAAAGAGAACCGTTGGTACCATGACGGGCTGTGTAAAACCTTGATACCAAAATATTAGATATAACTCTTCCGATTTTATTTCTGACTTACTTTTCTCCAACTGCATCTTTGACAAGATCTCATCACACCTCTACTGCAGTGAAACGACAAAGAACCGCATCGAAAAACATATCCCAGGAAATATGTCAGGTAGTCCAGTGAAGAAGAAGAATCCAGTTGGTCGTCCTCGCAAAGATGGTCGTCCATTAGGCCAGTGCAAAAATTCCAAGATCGCCAAAGCGCACGCGCCAGCGCTCAAAATAGCTGCATCAGAGGCTGCTGTACAGATTCAGAAACGGCCTCGCGGTCGCCCGCGCAAAGACGGTACCATGCCGGGCTCTAAGCGGGTTGGTGAGGCGTCGGCGTCGGCGCTGATATCCCAGCCAGTACCTGAGCCCTCGCCGTTATCATTGCCATCGCCTCCGACACCACGAAATGCTCCTTCTCAAGTGAATGCCTGTCAAAGCCATGAACCAACTGCAGGGCCATTCACCTATTCTGCAACCGAAGGCCTTTACAATACGCACATCTCTTCGTCTTCTTCGGAATTGGGGACAGAGTTTGACGATGATACAGACGAAGAAGATACAGACGCGGATGACACAGATGTGGATAAGACAAGATTTCGAGGTACTGAAATGGTACTAAGAAGATTTGAAAAGGATCTTCAGAAAGAACGACTTATCGCAAAGTATTCGGGGATGTGGGCGTGCAATCATGAACGTGTAGAATCTCAAGGAGATTGGGATTGTGAAATGTTTCCAGAGCTGGAACACGAGGACGGCCTACAAGCGGGGGAGGGGGACAGAGTACAAACTGAAGAGGAAAAACGAGAGGCGTCACGTCAACGTCAGAAGAGAGTTTGCGAAGCTCACGATTGTGACAACCAGACTTGCCGAATTAACCATGTTAGGAGAAGGAATGTGGCGTGTTTCCTTGAACATCTCGATGAGCGTACGAGTCAGCTGAACGAACCCTTGGAGGCGGAGGTAGAGACGGCGGAACCAATGGACGATTCGACAGGAGTGAAAGACGGAAAACAACTGGCGTATCTCATGGAAACAGAAGTTGGTCTTGAAAACCAGTTTGAGCCATTATTCTCTGGTATCATGCGAGGACATGGGAAGAATCAGTCTAGCGAAGAGATATTTGCAGTAAATTCTTATCGGCGCGGTCGCTCAAATACAGTAACTTAGGGAACCTAAACAGATGTCTAAATTAGATGAGGTGTACAAGTCTATAGCGCGTATAACCAAAAGAATGAAATTTTCGATAGTTCACCCTTCCACAGTAGACTCTTTCCGTCGCAAGTATCTCACGGACTATGACGGCAGAGTGTTGAGACTTCGCGTCTCAGCATCTGAGCTCCTTTCACGCGCGATTCACTGTCTCTACACCATGGTTGACGGCAGCGCACCGTATCACATTCTTTGACGTACAAGATACGCCATCAGCCACTGTCATCTATAGATAGATCAGCAATGACAAGCATTGGAAGAGAGATCTGGTAGATCACCAGGCTCTACTATCTATTGATATATTCCAGTCATGTCGCAGTCACTGTCAGTACAACATCAACAGTCTTCTGACGTCACAAAACGGCTATACCGGCAACAGGAACTCACGCAGGCGCCTTCGACGGGTGCTTCTAGAAGCATTGCGAGAATTGGGAACAAATTCCGCGATCTGGCTGGGCGCGCGAGCCGTTTTTATTGTCCCTGCGGTCAACTCCAGGACTGGTGTACGTAAGGTCAACCCCGAGTTTCCCTAGCGACATCGCCAATTCCGGATTCTCGATTGGTTCAGCCTTGGTGATACAATATCACGCGTTTTCCAAGGCAGCGAACTACCACTCCGAAGCGCTAGTATATTGTTCAAGCGAGGATTGGATCCCGTCTTGGTATAGCTCTGGGCTAGAGTACTTGCTGATATATCTACCCCATCGGCTTCAATTAAGAGCGTCCCGTGTGTAACCAAAGTCGAGCACTTGAATCCTTACCAGTAAGTATAAACTTTCGTTATCATAAATATCTGACGAAGCACCAGTACTCTCAATGGACTGACATTGTTTATTTTTCATATATTTTGCGCTCACATCCACATCCCAACAGCATGGCGGAAAGCTCGAAGAAGTTGTCGATTAGGACATCTCATGTCAAGGGTTCCAAGGTCCAGAAGTCGCTAGCAATTAAGAAGGCTCCTTCCAAGAACAAGGACGGCTCCGATCACAAGTCACCAACCTCCCTCTTTGGTCCACATGCTGTCACACGCTATCTCCGCATTCCGCAAACCGGCAACATCACCGGCGCGGAGCTGACGGTGTTTCTTCCCGAGCTGCTCCGGACCCCTGGCGTCCTCTTTCGGTTTTTCCAAAACGGCGCTGATGCTCAGACTTTGGCCAGGATATCCACTTGGTTCCGAGCCACGGTAAAGAATCATCACACTCCTGCAACGGCCGCGAATGCTATGCGTCACATCACTCAACCGACCATGCGCCATCTTGTAGATGCGGATTGGACCGAGACTCGCCACAAGGCCGGTCATTACGACGAGGCTGTCCAAGTTTGGGACCATGACAACCTGACTTTCAGTGGTGTTAAGAACTACTGCGAGGACAACCCGAAGGACGGTCGTCACAAGCGACTGCCTATCCTTAATGTTCGTTTTGCATCGCTAGCTGCTGATGTCGTGGTCTTCCCTTCTAGCAACGACGAGCTAGACCTGACCCGATGTGTCAAGGCAGCTGTCGCCAACGAGGAGTTACCACTGATGTTTCCACGCGACTATGACTACCTCACGCGGCTCTTGGGTGGTCCTCAGACTGTACACGCTGGTCATCGGGATCGCGAGCTTTTCAGTCGCTGGAAGCAGGTGAGCTGGGTCGAGACGCCTTCTGAGTACCAGGTCAAGGTTGCCAGAAACTTGGCTCATTACAAGTTCACGGCGGCACAGAGGATGGCGACTGAAGACTATCTCCAGCACCTGGCTTCTATTGAGCAGCCTGCACTGGATGAGAGCCTTGTAGACACGCCAGTTTATGGTCACTATGACCCATACATTCCCTCCGTCAATGATGACCCGCTGTCCCTCAACTCTTTACTTCTTGGTAATTCCATGCATGGCTCGGCCGTACGCTTGGCTCAAACCTTGCCTAGAATGCGCCAGGATGAGATCGGCGTGCTGTACCGTGGATGTTCAGCCACTCACGGGAATGTGCCTTCTAAAAGCCATGGATTGCCTACATCTTTCTCGAACGTCGTGCGCCGCTATCTTGAACCTGATCGCAGTCTCCATGGCCTGGTTCCTCCAGTCGCTGATGAGACTGTCGTCATGGTGTTTTCTCCTGGCGCTCCCAGCAGTAACAGTTTCGCTGATAGTAATGGTTCGCGGCCTTCATTCCCGATGAATTGGCATCTCGGTTACCGCAACAGCTCAGTTATGCCTGCCAGCCCTATTCTGATCGACCCCGAGATGTTGGAGACCTGGGACCGTGAGACGACATATTCTGTCGACCCAGAACACGGTATGAAGCCTCTCCAAGCGAACCCAGAAGATTACGAATTCAATGGATTGGACAATGTCGAAGACACTTTTGTCCAAGATCCTCTCTGAGCACTCTCTCCGAAGTGTACAGTCGGGCAGGCAGTCTCATCAAAAACCCATTAATGACTTTCTTCATGCTGAAGCATAGCGCGGCGGCCCATCATATCGAGACTGATCTTCTAATCGGTTGGTCTATACAACGAGATGGGTGATCAAGACTGGAGCGATCTTCAGAGCGCGGCAATCCGCAGAGTAGCGAGCATGGCATGGCGTTTTTGGTAAAATGTCTTGGAGGAGTTGGGGGTCCTATACAACTTTCGCGTTATTCTCTTGCGATTAACTTCAGGTGACTTGGAGATACTCGCACCCAATGTCTTGGTACCTCATTCAATCCAACAAGATGTTGCTAACAAGATCGTCTTGCTTTGAGAAGTCCGCGCGCGTTTCCCATCTCTTCTGTCGTCTACACCTTCCGTGATAATGCCCGAGACATGTTTTCAGCATCCCACGGCTTTCTGAAACCTTTTTAATTCCCGTTCAAACCGCAGTTCGACCAAGTACCCAAGCATTTCTCAAGATAGTTCATGCTAGGCCTTGTATGAGGTTTTGTGTGTGCGTTGAGATACAGGATGCGCATTGTTCACAAGATCTTGCTGCTCATCACAATTCGGCGACGTAGTGGTATAAGTTTTACTATCAGATAACTGGCGTGGACATGCATTGAAGTATATCTATGATGCGACCGCTGGGTGACTGTAGTATGAACAGTACATGATACCCCACTCGATATCAATTTGCAACGATACGCACTAGTGAGGCAACTCTGGCAGTTACTACGGAGGATGTGGACTGCGAGAAGGTGCTATTTTCATCTTTATGTTTGCAACTATGTGCCTACGCGTCGGTCCGTTATGCATGACTCCCATGATGCCCAGATCACTCAAAAGAAGATCCAGATTCATAGATGGTTGAAATAAAGCGTGCAAGCCTTCGCTCCGAATAGCCAGCCACCTATCAACTCACATACCATCCATGATCACTTCCTCGCTGACCCATCCAACCTCATGCCTATGCACCGTAATACACTCAAGGAAGTAGTCATACTCCGTCCAAACACTACTAAACAGAGCAAACTGCTGTTTAGCCCAGCGAATGTTCTCGGCCCAGTCACTTGTATCCTTTGGGTGAGGCTGGCTCAGCAGGTGGAGCTCGCGGAACGGGGCGTGGCGGCGGGGACCAGCAAAGCGGGCGTAGTCGTAAGCGGACGCGTACATCGCGGCCATGGAGGTATATGGAGGAGAAGAGTAGAGATAAATGCTGTAGTCGTCGATCCTGAGGCGGTCTTCAGAAAGGGTAGGTGGAGTGAGGCGGATCGGTTCACGGTTAAGATACTCTCGGGCGGCATTCATGACGTCCGGGGCGACATCGGCGATCATGTACGAGGGCACCTCTCGCTGTGACTTGGCTCTCTGAGGCGACGGTTCGATACTAACTTAGTGTCAACGCAATGTCTTATGACCGAAGATGGCAGAATATGTCATGGCGGTCGGCAAAAGGATAGAAGTAAGGGACTCACCCTAGAATTTTAAGCTTCAACGGGCGGCATTCAGGTAAGAAACTAGCTTTGATGTTGAACCTAGCCTTACGTGCTGCAAGGCGACCGCGCGCTGTCCGGACGGGGGAAGCAGCCTCTTCAGCGTCACTCGCGTCTTCCTCGGGAACGTCGTCATCAGGTTCTGACTCGCCTTCTACGAACTCATCATCATCGGCGGATGAATTCGGAGTGGGCGGTAGTCGGGACGGCTTGCGCTTCTTGGCGGGAGTGCTGTAGGGCGAGTCGAAGTAGTCCTCGTCCTAGAACCGATGTCAGCAACATCTTCGAACCCCACTGTCATTGGAGAGAGTCATGAGCATACCGCGATATCTACCATGGATCCTTGAGCGAAGTTGATCTGCTTGCCGACAAGTCTACTGCTCCTCCTCTTATTACCATCCAGCACCTTCCCCAGACTCTCTGCAGTATGCTTCTGGGGTGTCGCTGACCTTGACATAACAACCGAATCGATATCGTGAACCATGGTCCTCTTACGGCTGCACGGGGGTTTATTCTTGGTGGTGGGAGTCGGACCTTTACCAGATGTAGATTTGAGAGGAGAAAAGCGGTAGTTGTCGTGACGAGCGAACACTTGCCTATCGTGGTGAAAGTGAGTGACGGTGGCTGGTCCGCCAAGGTGAGCGATGAGACGCAGAAAGTCAGTGGGGAAGAGCCACACTTCTTCTTCGTGCTCGATAGCGTACTTTACACAGCGGGTAAGGTCGAGTGCGTCATCGCCAGATGGGTGTTCTTTCACGTGTAGCGCAAGAACCTTGAAGTCCAGCGGCGCACAGTCCTGGTTGACCTTGACCTTCTGAGGTGTAGCAGTCGTGACAACTTTAGGGTGGGTGCGGTTGGGTGTACGGAAATCCGTTACGCTGAGGTCGTCTTCAGGTCTTGGGATCTCGCGCTTGTACTCCGAGTGCGACCCAAAAGTCCAGTCTTCATAACCTGCGCGTCGCATGGCGTATTTGACCATAACCATAGCAGAGTTCGGCTTGAATTCTTGATCCAATGGCTGGACCCTAAACTCATTTATCATGGCGGCGAGGTGGCCAGCCTTCGCGCCATGTAGAACGAAACGGTCGACAACATCGATAGACTTCAGCCAATGCGGAAGGTAGGCCAGTATCTCGGCGGCGGTCAGGTTGCCGTCTGGGAAGGGGAGGTTCCAGCTTGGGCTGTTCATGCCGAAGGCATTGTTCTTAGCAATGGAGGCCATGTCGGCTGATTTGATAGTCAGTATGAGGTTCACTGGAAACGCGGGAGAACCAGATGGGTAGGTCTTACGCAGATAGAGATTGTGGGGGTGGTTGAAAGTGTAATGGTTGCCTTGCTCAAAAGCAGATGTGTGAAAGTGTCGCCAAAAGTCGATGAGCAGACTGGTCGTCGCTGTTTCTCCGACTGTCAAGCTGAGATGTGCTCAATATATGGAAATTCACAATCATTAAGCACTGCTGCAAGATAACCAAAAGTTGGTGATTCGGCAAAGCGGAGTGCAGCCAATTCAAGCGAAAGTTGCTCTAAATGACGCTCGGACCGGGCGGAGTGGCCATTTTGTTGATGTCGTGATGAGCATAACAGAAGCGCGAGGTACGTTGTAGTTACAACGTGCACATTCTCACCACCACCACCACGAAAACCAGGCCTTACGAATACGCTGTGCATGTGTTCGTGACCATGGATCCTCTGCCGTTGTCGAAACCACTGCCCAGACATCCTACGGTTGCGGCGCCGCCGTTTGGACATCCTTCTCTCGTTACAACAAGTATCCTGCCCCAACAAGTCGACAGCTCAGTGGTATCCCCAGCAGAATCACGCGGAACAGTGCCACAGCCAAAAGCTAAATCACGTAACAAATACCATGGCTACGGTCTTGGCCCAAGAGCGCCCTCGAGATACCTTCTCTTTCCGGCGCGCGCGAATATCACGGCTGTTGAGCTTCTGGCATATCTCCCGAACAGCGTACACTGCGCCGACGTCGTGTACCGCTTGATCACGAATGGCGCATCGCCGCGTCTGCTATGGGTGATAGTAAATACACACAGAGATCTGTTGGTCGAATGGAACCAGAACAGCTGTCGTCAAGGCGTCTATGAAGCCATGGATAGAGCCGGGTATAAGAACTGGCGGTTCAAGGCACATAAGACTTTCCATGAAGGGAGAGAATCGACCTGGAACGAGAGCAATATCGACGTTACAGGGTTCTCAACATTCGGGTCAGGTGGTGTGAAGGGGACGCCTGCGGAGAACATACCATTCAAGAACCTAGTTGTGGACCTGCGACGTGAACCGCAAGGTTACGACGCACTTGACCTGACCCGCATGGTCAGATATTGCGTGGAAAGTCCACTTGAGCCCTGGTTCTACCCTCGCGACTACGATGCGGTGTTGCGGCTGGTGGGCGGCGCAGCTCCTGTTCGACAAGAGCATGGCGATTGCGAGGCCTTCCAAAGATGGACTGCAGTGAGCCCTCCACCACCACTGAGCGCGTCAACAAACAACCAGTTTGTAGCAGATAGGAGAGACATAGAAGACAAAAGGAAGAGATTGAGTGGGGGTATGGGAGACACGCCAATGCTGAAAGGACAGAAGAACACGGACAGACTGTCATCCGCGGCTACATCGACGTTCGGAACACCAGTGACAGAGACGCAGCAGTGGAGTAAGAAGCCCAGAGGCAGGCCGAAGAGAACGGTTATAATTGAAGAAGAACCAGAATTTGAGGGAATTGCTGGAGAGGATAAGGATGTGATGATTCAGGCTAGCCAGTACCTTCTAGCAACAGCGTACTTCGCACCACCAGAAGACGCCATTATGCCTTGGACGGCAGCGATCGAAGCAGACGATGGAGCAATCGGTTTGGCGTTCGCAAGCAGAGGTCAAGTCGGTGAGACTGATCCACACAGCGCTTACGCCTTCGGTGGCCCTCGTCACGCCCCACCATACCGTTGGCTATACCGCATCGATCTCCCAGACCCAGCAGATGTAAGCGGATGGGCAGAGAACCTGCGATGGGCGTTTGCGCAGAACACGCTTTTCCGCTACCCATGCCGCCCTGACGCCTGGAACGAGAGTCCGGAACACATGGAACGCATTGTGCAGATCCGAAGAGAGCAGTGCTGGATGTCAGAGGAGTTTCTGGAGGAGTAGTCGGGACAAGGCTGCGAATGTGTTGAAATCAAGAGCGCTCCTATACTGGTGTTTTAGGGGGGTGTACGGGATGCACCAGTGGTGTCACGGTGCACGCAGCCTGCAAACGAACAACGGCAATGTGCCCCAGGAAATGGCACCATCAACATGTATTTGACTGAATTGCAATACCACTAAACTCGAATGGCCATGCGCGTGATGATGAAGATGGTCGTCTGATGGTTCAGCTGCCAGGGCCGCTGTGAGTGAGGACAGGAAGACGAGGTGAGGTGCCACGGCCCCACAAACCTCGGGCTGGGCGTTTCGGGCGGGCACGGACTGGCCTCGATCGTTGTTCCGACCGAAACGAACATCGAACACCTTCCAAACTTCCTTCGCCCATTGCGACAACCATCGCCCTTGCAATCGCTTGTTTCACGAGATGCTGGCTTGTACAAAATGCTGCACGACGCCACAGTGGATCGGAGGCTGAAGTTCTTGACGCGCTGATCGTCGCAGAAGATGACTTGCACACAATGACAGGCTGCAGCTTGCGAAACAGCGGAAGCTTTGCGAACAAGTACGTGATATGTAGAAAGGTATTTAGACGCGACATGTCCTCTCGCGTTTCGCTTTTCAAAGCTCTTGCTCGATACAACACCTCAGAAAGCACTACACGAGCCGGTCTCACCTAATACACTTTTCACGAACCGAAACGAAGGTATTCAACAACCTCATACTAGCAACGCTCTCGCACACTCCAGAACTACGGAATATTCGCAAACCTACATATCCCACCATGCGCTACTCTACCATCATCAGCGCTACGGTCGCTTTTGTCCCAACGGCACTCGCACAAAGCCCTTCGGCCACCATTACATCAATGGTCCCGATGATGTCTCCCTCAGCGCCTCCCGTTACAATGGCTTGGAACAACGAGCCCAGCTCAACGGACAAATCGGCTCTTGCATCAAATGTCTCGTCCATGAACTCCGCGATGCAGTCAGCCATGTCTTCTGCATCCATGTCTGACGGTATGGTCATGGCAACAGGCAATGCTCAGGCAGGAATGAGTAACTTCACTGGTAGCGCGGGCAAGATGGAGGTTGGTGGCAGCGTAGCGATGATGGCGGCCATTTTGGCTATGCTTTGAACAGACTGTACATATATCCAAGGTTTGCTGAAGCGTACAGCAAAGGCTTGGTCAGCAGATCATAGCTTTTTCGCCCCTTCGCTCAGCTGGAAATCGTCTACGAGAACTCTGTCTTCGCATCAGACCCTCTACCTCTTTTCACAGATACCTTTTTGTACAATTAGATCTAATGTTGTTTCACCGTATATCACACTGTCTATACCGACTCATCGGATTTCATGCAGGGTGTAAGCTCTTTACGTCAAGACTACAAGCAACTTGTTGCTATGATAATATCTAGATTGACGAGTTTACATTCCAGTCTATTCACCCTCTTAGTGCCATGGTAACCACTCGATGGTCATGTTTGGCTTGTGCCCTAGGTCTAAAACTGCGCTAGGAATTCGCACGTGACAGTCTTACCCATGTAGTCAGAGCTCGATATCCCCGCCGCACAACATCTAATGGAAGTATGTGAAAGTAACACTCACAACTGTCCCAGGTTTGCTAAAGTTGTCGGATCGCTGAGTGAGTACGGTGATGTTCCGCGGGATCATCTATTGTAAGGCATGACGTCACACAAGCACCCTGCTCTCGAGCTGCATATAGAGTCCTTCCATCAGTCCGCAACATCCAAGCACCAAAAGCTCTAATACTACCTGAATTGTGTTTCTGCCCCCTACGAGTACCGCGAAACCAGTCATCGCCATACCAATTCCCAACTCTACGGAGAAGGTTCTAGCCAGCTGGCACCTACAACATGGCGACAATAGACCAGAAGTCGCTCTTGGACCGCGTATTCGCTGCGAAAACGACTGAAGAATCGCGGGAATTATACGATGAGTGGGCTAAGACCTACAACTCAGACATGACCCTCCACGACTTCACCGCCCCACGCCTTGTCGCCCAAGCCGTAGCCCGAGGTCTGAAGCTGAACCACATCTCACCGGACAACCCTCTCAACGGCCTCAAGATTGCAGATGCAGGGTGCGGTACTGGCCTTGTGGGTATCGAACTGTCCAAACTTGGCGCTACCGATATCTTGGGTCTCGACATCAGCGAAGGGATGCTAGCTGTCGCCAAGAACACCGCCGTGTACGATGATCTGAAGACCATGGACTTGACGACGAGATTAGAGTTTGAGGATGGGAAATTCGATGCACTAACCTGCTGCGGCACGTTCACGTACGGCCATCTAGGCCCGGAGCCGTTAGAGGAATTCGTAAGGGTTGTCAAGGACGGCGGTGTTGTCGTCGCCACTGTTTTGGACAGCTTTTGGGTTGAGAAGGGGTTTGAGAAGGAGGTAAAGAGGTTAGAGAAGGAGGAGAAGGTCGAGATTGTAGAACAGAATCTGCATGACTATCGGAAAGATGCTGGAGGGGGGCGTGTATTGATCTTACGGAAGCTCTGAATTTGGCGATAAGATGACAGTGTATCTAACATCCTGGTTCAAACATCTTGGGGCCCTTCAGCCTGAGAAGGGGATATGAGTGATCTCGGTACCTGCTTCGAGTAACGTTGAGCTCTGCAAGCAGGTGTTGGCTTCCATCGCGCTTATGTGTCGGCTAATCACGTTAGCGGAGCTCATTGTCCTGACCAAGCTGAAGTACAGGAGGTTTTCGGCCTCTATGGGTCATTTCTCATCCTGCGAGAAGGCACGATCTACTTTGTGCACTAGTCTACACAAGAGCCTCTCCTTGCAAAAGCGTTCGAAGGGGTCTTTCTACACGGAATCGAGCCCACTTATTATCTTATCTTATTACGGTTTAAGTAATAGGCTATTAGGCAGTAGAATTTAGTAAGAACACTAAAGTTAAATTAAGGTAAGTCTACGTGTTAATATACTAGAATAATTAGATATTAGCAGGGTTATAGTAAAACTCTGTTTATATAGGACTAAGTACTTATTAGACTAAGCAAGCTGTACGTAGACTACAACACACCCCCTAGGTCTAGTAGTAATAACTAAACAAAATAAGGGTAGTTAGGCGAAGTTAAGTCGCTAGAGCTGTAACTAAACGTTGTTGTAACGTGTAATATAGACTAGAAAGACGCGCTAATACTAGTGCAGGAATAGGACATGCGTGTTACAAGTAACAAGAAGGATTCTCTCCTCGACGGGGGAGGTAGGTTGGAGGTCAACCACACCCACGCCAGAAGGTAATGATCCACGCGGGGCGCGGGGGTCACGTGATTGACATTACGCCAAGCACAACCATTAGGCGCTAGTATGCGATGGCAGCCTTGGCATAATAGGAAGCCCTTAGGCCGTTAGGCTAAGACTGGGGATGGGAGTAATGGCGGTAATAGCGGGACTAAGGACAATAGGTATAAGAATGTGTTAGATCTTATTATTACACTCGTTGTAGTTAACCTAAATAGTTTATCTCTTACCTAGATTGTAACTAGTTATTCTATTGTTTATAGAATAGGATTGTCTTTACCTCTTAGTTAACCTTAATAACTCTTTTCTACTACGAATCGCCAGACAACCCTTACGGCCTACCGCTTAAGTCTACCTCGCCTTAGTACAGACTAAGCCTAGAGAAGTATAGCCTAACCCCGTGTAACACTTTAACCACCTACGGATTTAGTGGACGAGTTAACTAACAGGACGCCTAATTAAGATTTAGCAATAGCAGCTTAGGGAATCTCTTAGAACAATATAGCTTAGGGCCTAGGACCCTCTATGCTAGTACACCCAATGCTAGAGAACGAAGAGATGCTCGAGGCATCTAACTCTAACGCTAAGGAGGATCCTAGTGCTAGGGAACTTAGGAATCTTAGGCGACAGGCCTATGTCTAGGCACAACAGATAGCCTTAATAATAGACATAATTAATTAGCTTTTAAGCTAGCTAATAGCTACTCCTAACAAACGACCCGCTACTATAAGAAAACCTAAGATAGCACTACCTAAAAAGTACGGAGGGGACTAGGAGAAATTGCGGACATTTCTTACCCACACTAACTTATATTGCGAATACAACGAGGTTCCTACTAACTAGGAAAAGATCCTAATAGCAAGCACGTACATAAAAGACAAGGCCTTAAACTAGATACAACCTTATGTAGACGATTATCTGCTTAATACAGAATATAGAGGAACTAAAGCAGAGACAAGAGCCCTGTTCGCTAGATAGACAGAATTTAAGGAAGAAATAGGACGCATCTTCAGGGAAGTAGACGCTAAGAATTAGGTAGAGAAGAAGATTACTCGCCTAAGGCAGACTACATTAGTGTTGGCATACACTACAGAGTTTAAGCAGCTACAAGTACAGATTAACTAGGACGACGCGGCACTTCGAACAGTATTTAAAGCAGGCCTTAAAGAAAATGTTAAGGACGGCCTTATACACTATAATAAGCCCGAATTACTGTACGTATTAATTAAACTAGCAACACGTATTAACAACTAACTTTAGGAGCGAAACAACTAGAAGAAATATTTTCGACCTAACTTAGCTAACGTGAAAAAACAGCGTAGTAGATATAACAAGGATAGCGATGCTATTATAACTAGCAAAGTACAAGAGAAGGCCAAAGATAGAAATACCTAAGGAAGAAGGCACGATAGCCTTTCTAAGGAAGAACGCTAGAAGCGTTACGACAACAAAGCATGTCTCTAATGTAGCAAGGTTAGACACTTCGCCTAAGACTGCAAGGAAGAGCAGACCAAACAGGCGGCAGTTAAAATTAGGATAATTAGACAAGGCACGCTATACCTAGCTAGGATAGAGCTAGAGGACAACCTAAGCGACTTAGACCTCTACGAGGAGGCACGCTTAGCGGACACAGAAGATTACGTAGTAGTTCTATAAGTTAGGCTAGGCAACGAAGTTATTGCTATAGGCACGCTAAAGACTATAGATTAGAAGGTTAGGGGCAAAGTTATAATAGAACAACTAGCTAGCAATTACTGTTAGATATGTAGTAACAGGATATATTAGGCTAACAACTGCAAGATTTAAAGCTGAATTATAATTACTAGTAAGAACGCTAAGGCAATTAGGTACGAGGCAGTACACTAACAACCCTACTTTATAGACCCTATAGCTAAGGTTAAGGACTAAGATGCTTAAGAAGTAGAAGATACTAAAGAACATAAGGAACTATGCTAGTATAACTGTAAACTAGGATGTAGATTCTACAAGAAAGACAAGGAGGACTATAGGACAGACTAGGACTAGTGCTGCTACCTGCATCTAGAGGTAGATAAGTGCTTAGTAAATAATTGCTACCTCTATAGACTAGAAATCCACGAACACCTATTATAGGAAAAGGGAGCAGCTAATAAAGCTACAAGAGAGAACCTAGACTTTAAGGACATAGAGACGGCCTAACTCTAATCCTAGGAACTAATATAGAGAACTAACGCGCACATCTCGCTCTATTAGATAAGATGCGAGATAGGGTGCCTATTCTACGCGAAGCAGTAAGGTACTGCTGCTAGGAACGTGCGTAACGAGTATTACAGCACACTTAGGACTAGGTAATATAGAGCCGCGCATTGCCCTATACACACAGGAAAGGGAGAAACAGTAGTTAAGCAAAGAAAGCTAGAACTAATACCCTACAATTGTAAGCACTAGACGTTCTGTTATAACGACAGTTGCACGACGCATTACGACGCTAAGTACAGCGCAGGCTATTTTCCTAGGAAGAGGAAGAATAGGCAGTTAAAAAACTAGGATGCCGCTAGGGACAGGGTCACGCTAGTAAAGGCAGTCCTAAAACAACCCTTAGGAAGGTATAGGATACTAATAGTTAGGTAAAGTAGTTGCTTACAACCGTATCTGTACAAGGTTAGAACATGTAGGCGCTTGTAGATAGCGGGGCCGCACGAACGATAATCTCCCTACGAGTAGTAGAGAAATATAGAATACTATATTAAATTAAGAGTAAACTAATTCCGATAATACTAGCTAACAAGAAACCTATAGAATATAGAAACGGCATAATACGGTTAGAGACTAAGTTAACAAAGCTACGAATAGTAGGTATAGAGTGCTAGATAAACATTAACATTATAGATCTAGGAGGACTAGATATGTTAATAGGTTATAATTAGCTAGATGCCTATAACCCCGCTATTAACTAGTAGCTAAAGACAATACTTAGAAGAGAACCTGTGCACAAGGTTGCTAGAGTACGTAAAGAGATACGCCTAACAAATTAGAGCTTAACCTAGGACGGGAGATTTGGCAAGATCTCGCTGTATAAGATTAGGAGAATCTATGCGAAGGACCCTTAGAGAGTAGGAGTTATTTAGATAAGGTAAGTCGCGACTACAAAGGAAGGACCCTTACTACTAATACCTAGAGAGTATTAGACTAACGAGTTTAGGGAACTCTTCAAGGAGAACGAGGCTACGGATTTAGCTAAACATTAGGATTAGGATTATAAGATTATCCTAGAAGAAGGGGCTAAGTTAAGCCTAGGACTAATGTACCCTATAGCGCCTAAGCATAATGCTAAGCTGCGGGATTACATTTAGAAGAACTTAAAGAAGGGATTTATCCAACTAGGATTAGGCCTAATAGCCTTACCTATTTTGTTTGTAAAGAAGCCTAACAGGAAGTAGCGACTGTGTGTTAACTTCAGAAGGTTAAACAGCGTAACACGCAAGAATTAATATCCCTTACTACTTATTACGGAGCTTATAGATTAACTCTAGGGAGCTAAGTAGTTTACGAAATTTAATGTCCAGGAAGGATTCTACTAGATTAGGATCAAAGAAGGTTACAAGTAGATAATAGCGTTTAAGACAAAGTATAAACTGTTTAAGTACACAGTTATACCTTTTAGTTTAACAAACGCACTAGTAACCTTTTAATTAGTTATTAACAACGCGCTCTATAAATACCTTAGGATCTTTGCTACAGCGTACCTAGACGATGTACTAGTGTACTCTAGGGGGTTGCTCGAAGAACATGTAGAACATGTTAAGAAAGTGCTTAGGAAGCTTAAAGAATACAAGCTGTACCTGTAGCTAGGGAAGTGCGAATTCTATGTTAAAGAGACAGAATTCCTAGGCTTTATAATATCTACAGAGGGAGTTAAGATAAACCTAAAGAAGATCGCGGCTGTACAGGAATAGCTAAAACCTAAAATAGTTAAGGACGTGCAATCCTTCCTAGGATTCGCTAACTACTATTAGAAGTTTATTAGGGATTACTTAAAGATTACAGCACCCCTCTTAGAGATTACGAAGAAGGAAATAGGGTTTAAATAGAATAAGGAACATTAGGATGCTTTTAACTAGATTAAGCAGATATTCCTCAAAGCACCCGTACTAGAGATGTACGACCTAAAACAAGAGACGCGAGTCGAGACTAACGCGTCGGACTATGCACTTAGAGCTGTATTGTTATAGCAGTGCCTAGATAGAAAATAAAGACTAGTGTTCTACTATTTAAGGAAGTTCTCTAGAGTAGAACTTAACTATAACGTTTACAATAAGGAGCTACTAGGAGTAGTCGATGCCTTTAAACAGTAGGAAGTCTATTTGCTAGGACTACTACACTAGATCGAAGTTTTTACTAATTACTAGAACTTAGCAGGGTTTATAACAACAAAGAAACTTAACTAACGACAAGTCTAATAGGCTAAGATGTTAGCTTAGTTCGACTTTAAGATAACTTATCGAGCTAGAACGCTTAACGGAGCAGCGGATGCTCTAAGCAGGAGATCTAATCTACGCGAAGAAAGTTACAAGGAACTACATAACGCTATGTTTACGAAGATGCCTAATAGTAGTCTACGATATAACTAGCTAGAACTAGCTAAGGTAGCTAAGGTAGCTAAGCGGGTAGAATTACTACAACAGTAGTAGCAGTAGAAAGCAGCTAGCTAGCAGTTCGAGCCTAATAGAAACAGCTCTAAGGAACTGTTACAGGACGAACGAGAGTACTAAGATATAATTTAGGGGGACCAAACATATATACCTCTACACATAAGATCAAGTCTTATTAAGGAACTACACAAGTCCCCTGAATATAGGCATACAGTAACAGAGGAAATAGTTAGACGACTAGCTAAGGTGTTTACGATACCACGCTTGCGAGCGAAGGTGCAGGATGTCCTAGGCAACTGTTTAGCTTGTTACTAGAATAAGCCTAAGAGACATAAGCCCTATAGCCTGTTACAGCCCTTACAGCTACTAACAAGACTATAGAGTAGCGTAACAATAGACTTTATAGTAAAGCTCCCAAAATTGTTAGAACTAGGATCTAGATAACTTTGCAACACAATCCTAGTAATCGTGTGTTAATTAACTAAAGGAGCAAAGTTTGTGCCTATAGAAGAAGCTATTATAGTAGAAAGCTGCGCGTATAAAGTTACTAAGGCACTAGTGTTAGAACATAGGATACCTAAAGAGTTTATTACTAATTGTAATAAACTGTTTACGTCTAAGTATTAGGACACATTCCTAGCAAAACTAGGTGTAAAGAAGAAGCTATCGACTAGCTTCTACCCTAAGATAGACGGCTAGATAGAAAGAACAAACTAGACACTAGAACAGTATCTAAGGATGTACGCTAACAAGCTGCAAGACAACTAGGTTAAACTCTTGCTAACAGCACAATTAGCCTACAACAGCACAAGATTAGCGACTACAAAACACTCGCTACACTATGCAAATTACAGATATAAGCTAGTTGCTTATTAAGATCTAAAAGATATAGAAAGCATCGCTGTAGGCGTAGACGACAAAGCCCGCCTTATGCGAGAGCTACACGAAGAATTAAGCAAGAACATTGCTTACTAGAACCTTATAATAGCTAAGGCGGCTAATAAGCAAAGGATTAAGGGACTAACCTTTAAGAAGGGGGACAAAGTTTTCCTGTTATAACAGAACTTAAAAACTAAACGACTAAGCAAAAAACTAGATAACCTCTAAGTAGGACTATTTAAAATCCTAGAGGAAATCGGCACTATAAACTACAAACTCTAGCTGCTACTAGGCATGCGCGTCTACCCTGTTTTTTACAAAAAACTCCTAGAAAGAGTACCTCTAGATACCGAGCTAGCAACGGACATAGAGCTCCAAGACAACAAGTACAAGGTCGAAGAAATTAGAGACCTGTAGAAAATTAGTTGTTAGTAGAAATACTTAGTTAAGTAGCAAGGATAGCTAGAAAGCTAGAACACTTAGGAACTAAAGGAAAATTTAACAAACTGTAAGTTACAGGTACTTAAGTACTATTAGAAATACCTAGGGAAGCGAGGACTAGGTCCTTAAGGGAAAGGAAGTAATTAGAGAAAGGATTAAAAAAGGTATTAGCCTGTAACTAGCCTAAGTTAGTTAACAGTCTAGGTAGCGATAGTTTAGTTATTAGAAGGTCCGTACTAGGGGTAGTGTTCCCCTTAGCCTCCTCTTGCGCACGATTCTAAAGACGCAGGATAGCATAATCTTAATTAGCGTGTAATTGCTCTAGCGCCTTAGCCTCTAGGAGCTTACGCCGAAGACGGGACGTCTCTACAGTAGCCTTTAAAGCCTTAGTAGTTAACAACGCCTAACGCTCCTCCGCACGCGCAATGTCTAGCTGCTTTTGCCGCTTCTTAGCCTAAACCTTCTCCTACTCTTCCTTAGAAACAAACAAGCTACACTTAGCAGCAACTAAGATGTAGCTAGCACAACGGCCAGTTGCTGTGTCTATAAAACAACGAAGATTCTTCTCTTTACAGCGCTTATAGTAGAAGTTTATCTTAAGATTCTATTTCCTTACACGGTTAGCACGAGCACGACGCTTAGCAGTCGAGTTCTGCGCACGGTTACAACAGGAAGACTAAATCTTAGGCATAGTTAGGAAGGCATAAGGAAGGAAAACAAGCGTACAATACAACAGGCGTACTAAGACCTTATATATAGCTAACGCTTTAACACGCGGCACGGGAAAACGATAATCTAGGGTATTAGGACAATACGCCTAAGAGGGGGAATAATGTTACAAGTAACAAGAAGGATTCTCTCCTTAACGGGGGAGGTAGGTTAGAGGTTAACTACACCTACGCTAGAAGGTAATAATCTACGCGGGGCGCGGGGGTCACGTAATTGATATTACGCTAAGCACAACTATTAGGCGCTAGTATGCAATAGCAGCCTTAGCATAATAGGAAGCCCTTAGGCCGTTAGGCTAAGACTAGGGATAGGAGTAATAGCGGTGATAGCGGGACTAAGGACAATAGGTATAAGAATGTGTTAGATCTTATTATTACACTCGTTGTAGTTAACCTAAATAGTTTATCTCTTACCTAGATTGTAACTAGTTATTCTATCGTTTATAGAATAGGATTGTCTTTACCTCTTAGTTAACCTCGATAACTCTTTTCCACTACGAATCGCCAGACAACCCTTACGGCCTACCGCTTAAGTCTACCTCGCCTTAGTACGGACCGAGCCTAGAGAAGTATAGCCTAACCCCGTGTAACAATGCGGGTCCTTAGTGTTTAAATATTACTTAAGGTCTTTTAGTTCTTTCTTAATATTAATAAGGCCGTATTACTTAACAAAGATGTTAAATTTCTATTAAGGCAAAGCCTTTGTAAGGCTATTAGTAGGTATATTATTAGTAGTAATCTATTTAACGTTAAGTTAGCTAGCTAATACTTCCTGTCGAACCTATAGCTAATATATATTAACATGTTTTACCTTAGTGTAAAGTTAATCTTCTCTTTTTATAATAATACCTACTGTTTGCTAGTTATTATACAGTATTGTTAGTTTAGAATTAAGGCGAAGGGATATACCCTTAAAAAATCTTATCTACTTAATTAGCTAGGAACTAGCAAGAGATAATAATAGTAGTTTAGACTTAGTAGTTAATTTAGTAATAGTACGCTAGACTATTAACTTCTAGTTAATTATAAGTTCTCTAAAGAAAAATGCGTAACCTTATAAGCTGCGCCTAGTCTCTAGTTTATTAGCGTACGAAGCGTCTAAGGCTCCGTAGAAGAGTAGTAGGTACGTAGTAGGCTAATCTATATAATATTCTTGTATTTTAGGTTCTAACTAATTAACTAAAGCTTATAGAGCATATATCTTAGTACTAAGTAGGTATTACTATACCTTCTTAGCCTTTACTACGTGTTTCTAGCCTAGATTAATAAGATAAGAAGCTAGTATTATATATACTTAGGCGACGTCTAGTCTACCCTATATAGTAATATAGGTAAGCGAACTAATAAGCTATTAGTATAGTTTTGTACGCTTCTTACTTAGTTCTTTATTAGATAAATCTAACTAGTTTTTAGTAATTAGAATATCTAGGTATTAGCTAGAGATAGTAATATTAAATTAAGAATATACCTTCTTAATATAGGCGTCCTAGATAAGCTATATACGTTAGTTAGGTTAGTCTTAGACAACGCGAATTCTAAGAAACTATATAAGTTCTCTTATTTTCTTAAGGTTGTATACGTTAGTAAGACGTTGTTTAAAGCGTTAGTAAAGAGAGGTATTAGAATTATAAAAAGCTATTATAATATTATTAACAAATATAAACAGAATAAGCTATTAGTTAGTATATAGGTATAGGAATCCTTTAACTAGCTTAAGACTAAGTATAATAAGTTATGTTTAGTATTTATTAAACTAAAGTAATAGAGACTCCTTAAGTCTGTAAAGGGCTTAGAGAACTAGAAGGAGCTCGCCTAGTCCTAATTTAATCTCGTCTACACCTTCTAGTGTATAGGCGTAGAGCTTTTAGTTTATCCTTACGTTAAGAAATACTACTAGGACGTTATATTAATAGAGCTTAAGGTTAAAGTAGTTAGTAATAGAGATAAGAGCGTAGAAGTTACAAACTATAAGCGTAGCTACGTACGTATTATTAAGTAGAGACTATAAATCCTTACAAACAACTAATTAGGCTTTAAAATAAGTAATATACCCGTCTTTGTTAGTTTTGTAGGTAAATACCTATATAAGAGGAAGAACCTTATTATTTATAGTCTCCTAAGTTTTGTTTATACGTTAGAAATACCTCTTTAATTAGATATTCTTCTATTTAATAGATATGTCTACTTTAAACTTATTCTTAAATATATAGTTCTGTATTTCTTTTGCGTTCCTAGGTGCGGCTAGAACCTAGTTAATATAATATTAAGTACTTGTATTAGGTTGCTATTTAAGTACTTAGGCTATAAATGTACTAAAGTAATAAGCTCTTAATTCTTTACTAAGGTTAGCTATAAATAAAGTAATTGTAAAGAAAGCGCCTAGTAGTTACCTTGTTCGTCTACCTTAAATAATAGCGGACTTATTAATAGAGCTACTAATATTATATAGAGCTGTTTTACTATTTTATTAATAGCCTTCTAGTAGAGCTTTATTATAGATTTAAGCAGGAAGGCTTATTAGTCCTGCTAAGCCTCTTAATCCTCGTAGGCGTTCTATTCTACCTTATCTAGATTAATTAGACAATAATCCTTATATTAGTATTAAGGATAATTCGTAAGGTAATTAAGATAATAGGTTATTGTTGTTAGTAACGTCTTGTTTAACTAATTACTAAATATTAGGATAAAGGATATTACCTTAGTTTATTAGAGTTATAAATTCCTTATTATTAGATTACTATAGGGTAATATCTTTAGGTAATAGGACGATGTACGCTTCGTTATCGTTGTTAGCTAAAGCAGATAGTAATAGTGTAAGTAGCTAGTTATTTACTATACTAAAAGAATTTTCTTAAGTAAACTATAGAGGGGTTTAGTAAGATTGTACACCCCCTAGCTACGTAGCGTTTAGTAAAACCAAAGGGTTTATAGCTAAATCTAGATATAATTAGTGTTGTTATTAGACTAGTTATAGTTCTTTAATTATGTAGTCCTTATCTAAATATGTTAGTAAAGAGATTGTTGTAATAATCTCCTATAAGTCCTCTTGTATTATATAACCTTTATAGCTATTAAAGAACTAAGTTAGTTTAAAGATAAAGTCGCGGGTAACAAGGATCTTATTAGTAGCTAGTAGCTAGATACGAAATATATTAGTACCTACGTAGCTAATAAGGTATCTAATAAGAGCTCTAGATTTAAGCTTATCTATATTTTTAAGCTCTATATTAAGAGCGTAAGCTTAACAGCTAATAGGTTGTATATAAGAGACGAGAGGTAAGTAACTATATACTACTTTATATAGTATCTTCTAACTAAGAGCTTCTATTAGTATTTAATTAAGGATATATATAGTAGTCTAGTATAGTTCTCTAGTAAGGTATTTAGGTAGGTTAGTATAAATTCTTATTACTTAAGCACGTATTATAAGTACTCCTCTAGCTTGTTTAGGTAAGCTAGTAGGCTCTTTTATATACTTAGCTACCTTCTTATAGATAAGACCTAGTGTGTTAACAAGTTCTAAGAAGTTATTACTAAAACCTCGTTCTCTATCTATCCTAATATAGATAGGTACTCCTTTGTAAATACGCTAAATACAAGTAATAAGGCCTTTAAGCTATTATATAAGCGTTAATTAAGACTTGTTTATAGTAGCTTTAATTTTATACTACTTAGTCTTAGAGTTAACTACATATAGAGCGTAACAGAGCGTACTAAAATACTAACTATTTATAAGAATAATATAGATAATATTAATTTCTATCTATTTAAATAGCTTTGTTATAGGAGCGTTTTGTAGACGTTAGGAGATAATGCATATAAGTGTTACACGGGGTTAGGCTATACTTCTCTAGGCTCGGTCCGTACTAAGGCGAGGTAGACTTAAGCGGTAGGCCGTAAGGGTTGTCTGGCGATTCGTAGTGGAAAAGAGTTATCGAGGTTAACTAAGAGGTAAAGACAATCCTATTCTATAAACAATAGAATAACTAGTTACAATCTGGGTAAGAGATAAACTATTTAAGTTAACCACAACGAGTGTAATAATAAGATCTAACACATTCTTATACCTATTGTCCTTAGTCCCGCTATCACCGCTATTACTCCTATCCCTAGTCTTAGCCTAACGGCCTAAGGGCTTCCTATTATGCTAAGGCTGCTATTGCATACTAGCGCCTAATAGTTGTGCTTAGCGTAATATCAATTACGTGACCCCCGCGCCCCGCGTAGATTATTACCTTCTAGCGTAGGTGTAGTTAACCTCTAACCTACCTCCCCCGTTAAGGAGAGAATCCTTCTTGTTACTTGTAACATTATTCCCCCTCTTAGGCGTATTGTCCTAATACCCTAGATTATCGTTTTCCCGTGCCGCGTGTTAAAGCGTTAGCTATATATAAGGTCTTAGTACGCCTGTTGTATTGTACGCTTGTTTTCCTTCCTTATGCCTTCCTAACTATGCCTAAGATTTAGTCTTCCTGTTGTAACCGTGCGCAGAACTCGACTGCTAAGCGTCGTGCTCGTGCTAACCGTGTAAGGAAATAGAATCTTAAGATAAACTTCTACTATAAGCGCTGTAAAGAGAAGAATCTTCGTTGTTTTATAGACACAGCAACTGGCCGTTGTGCTAGCTACATCTTAGTTGCTGCTAAGTGTAGCTTGTTTGTTTCTAAGGAAGAGTAGGAGAAGGTTTAGGCTAAGAAGCGGCAAAAGCAGCTAGACATTGCGCGTGCGGAGGAGCGTTAGGCGTTGTTAACTACTAAGGCTTTAAAGGCTACTGTAGAGACGTCCCGTCTTCGGCGTAAGCTCCTAGAGGCTAAGGCGCTAGAGCAATTACACGCTAATTAAGATTATGCTATCCTGCGTCTTTAGAATCGTGCGCAAGAGGAGGCTAAGGGGAACACTACCCCTAGTACGGACCTTCTAATAACTAAACTATCGCTACCTAGACTGTTAACTAACTTAGGCTAGTTACAGGCTAATACCTTTTTTAATCCTTTCTCTAATTACTTCCTTTCCCTTAAGGACCTAGTCCTCGCTTCCCTAGGTATTTCTAATAGTACTTAAGTACCTGTAACTTACAGTTTGTTAAATTTTCCTTTAGTTCCTAAGTGTTCTAGCTTTCTAGCTATCCTTGCTACTTAACTAAGTATTTCTACTAACAACTAATTTTCTACAGGTCTCTAATTTCTTCGACCTTGTACTTGTTGTCTTGGAGCTCTATGTCCGTTGCTAGCTCGGTATCTAGAGGTACTCTTTCTAGGAGTTTTTTGTAAAAAACAGGGTAGACGCGCATGCCTAGTAGCAGCTAGAGTTTGTAGTTTATAGTGCCGATTTCCTCTAGGATTTTAAATAGTCCTACTTAGAGGTTATCTAGTTTTTTGCTTAGTCGTTTAGTTTTTAAGTTCTGTTATAACAGGAAAACTTTGTCCCCCTTCTTAAAGGTTAGTCCCTTAATCCTTTGCTTATTAGCCGCCTTAGCTATTATAAGGTTCTAGTAAGCAATGTTCTTGCTTAATTCTTCGTGTAGCTCTCGCATAAGGCGGGCTTTGTCGTCTACGCCTACAGCGATGCTTTCTATATCTTTTAGATCTTAATAAGCAACTAGCTTATATCTGTAATTTGCATAGTGTAGCGAGTGTTTTGTAGTCGCTAATCTTGTGCTGTTGTAGGCTAATTGTGCTGTTAGCAAGAGTTTAACCTAGTTGTCTTGCAGCTTGTTAGCGTACATCCTTAGATACTGTTCTAGTGTCTAGTTTGTTCTTTCTATCTAGCCGTCTATCTTAGGGTAGAAGCTAGTCGATAGCTTCTTCTTTACACCTAGTTTTGCTAGGAATGTGTCCTAATACTTAGACGTAAACAGTTTATTACAATTAGTAATAAACTCTTTAGGTATCCTATGTTCTAACACTAGTGCCTTAGTAACTTTATACGCGCAGCTTTCTACTATAATAGCTTCTTCTATAGGCACAAACTTTGCTCCTTTAGTTAATTAACACACGATTACTAGGATTGTGTTGCAAAGTTATCTAGATCCTAGTTCTAACAATTTTGGGAGCTTTACTATAAAGTCTATTGTTACGCTACTCTATAGTCTTGTTAGTAGCTGTAAGGGCTGTAACAGGCTATAGGGCTTATGTCTCTTAGGCTTATTCTAGTAACAAGCTAAACAGTTGCCTAGGACATCCTGCACCTTCGCTCGCAAGCGTGGTATCGTAAACACCTTAGCTAGTCGTCTAACTATTTCCTCTGTTACTGTATGCCTATATTCAGGGGACTTGTGTAGTTCCTTAATAAGACTTGATCTTATGTGTAGAGGTATATATGTTTGGTCCCCCTAAATTATATCTTAGTACTCTCGTTCGTCCTGTAACAGTTCCTTAGAGCTGTTTCTATTAGGCTCGAACTGCTAGCTAGCTGCTTTCTACTGCTACTACTGTTGTAGTAATTCTACCCGCTTAGCTACCTTAGCTACCTTAGCTAGTTCTAGCTAGTTATATCGTAGACTACTATTAGGCATCTTCGTAAACATAGCGTTATGTAGTTCCTTGTAACTTTCTTCGCGTAGATTAGATCTCCTGCTTAGAGCATCCGCTGCTCCGTTAAGCGTTCTAGCTCGATAAGTTATCTTAAAGTCGAACTAAGCTAACATCTTAGCCTATTAGACTTGTCGTTAGTTAAGTTTCTTTGTTGTTATAAACCCTGCTAAGTTCTAGTAATTAGTAAAAACTTCGATCTAGTGTAGTAGTCCTAGCAAATAGACTTCCTACTGTTTAAAGGCATCGACTACTCCTAGTAGCTCCTTATTGTAAACGTTATAGTTAAGTTCTACTCTAGAGAACTTCCTTAAATAGTAGAACACTAGTCTTTATTTTCTATCTAGGCACTGCTATAACAATACAGCTCTAAGTGCATAGTCCGACGCGTTAGTCTCGACTCGCGTCTCTTGTTTTAGGTCGTACATCTCTAGTACGGGTGCTTTGAGGAATATCTGCTTAATCTAGTTAAAAGCATCCTAATGTTCCTTATTCTATTTAAACCCTATTTCCTTCTTCGTAATCTCTAAGAGGGGTGCTGTAATCTTTAAGTAATCCCTAATAAACTTCTAATAGTAGTTAGCGAATCCTAGGAAGGATTGCACGTCCTTAACTATTTTAGGTTTTAGCTATTCCTGTACAGCCGCGATCTTCTTTAGGTTTATCTTAACTCCCTCTGTAGATATTATAAAGCCTAGGAATTCTGTCTCTTTAACATAGAATTCGCACTTCCCTAGCTACAGGTACAGCTTGTATTCTTTAAGCTTCCTAAGCACTTTCTTAACATGTTCTACATGTTCTTCGAGCAACCCCCTAGAGTACACTAGTACATCGTCTAGGTACGCTGTAGCAAAGATCCTAAGGTATTTATAGAGCGCGTTGTTAATAACTAATTAAAAGGTTACTAGTGCGTTTGTTAAACTAAAAGGTATAACTGTGTACTTAAACAGTTTATACTTTGTCTTAAACGCTATTATCTACTTGTAACCTTCTTTGATCCTAATCTAGTAGAATCCTTCCTGGACATTAAATTTCGTAAACTACTTAGCTCCCTAGAGTTAATCTATAAGCTCCGTAATAAGTAGTAAGGGATATTAATTCTTGCGTGTTACGCTGTTTAACCTTCTGAAGTTAACACACAGTCGCTACTTCCTGTTAGGCTTCTTTACAAACAAAATAGGTAAGGCTATTAGGCCTAATCCTAGTTGGATAAATCCCTTCTTTAAGTTCTTCTAAATGTAATCCCGCAGCTTAGCATTATGCTTAGGCGCTATAGGGTACATTAGTCCTAGGCTTAACTTAGCCCCTTCTTCTAGGATAATCTTATAATCCTAATCCTAATGTTTAGCTAAATCCGTAGCCTCGTTCTCCTTGAAGAGTTCCCTAAACTCGTTAGTCTAATACTCTCTAGGTATTAGTAGTAAGGGTCCTTCCTTTGTAGTCGCGACTTACCTTATCTAAATAACTCCTACTCTCTAAGGGTCCTTCGCATAGATTCTCCTAATCTTATACAGCGAGATCTTGCCAAATCTCCCGTCCTAGGTTAAGCTCTAATTCGTTAGGCGTATCTCTTTACGTACTCTAGCAACCTTGTGCATAGGTTCTCTTCTAAGTATTGTCTTTAGCTACTAGTTAATAGCGGGGTTATAGGCATCTAGCTAATTATAACCTATTAACATATCTAGTCCTCCTAGATCTATAATGTTAATGTTTATCTAGCACTCTATGCCTGCTATTCGTAGCTTTGTTAACTTAGTCTCTAACCGTATTATGCCGTTTCTATATTCTATAGGTTTCTCGTTAGCTAGTATTATTAGAATTAGTTTACTCTTAATTTAATATAGTATTCTATGTTTCTCTACCGCTTGTAGGGAGATTATTGTTCGTGCGGCCCTGCTGTCTACAAGCGCCTGCATGTTCTAACCTTATACAGATACAGTTGTAAGCAACTGCTTTACCTAACTATTAGTATCCTGTACCTTCCTAAGGGTTGTTTTAGGACTGCCTTTACTAGCGTAACCCTGTCCCTAGCGGTATCCTAGTTTTTTAACTACCTATTCTTCCTCTTCCTAGGAAAATAGCCTGCGCTGTACTTAGCGTTGTAATACGTCGTACAACTGTCGTTATAACAGAACGTCTAGTGCTTGCAATTATAGGGTATTAGTTCTAGCTTTCTTTGCTTAACTACTGTTTCTCCCTTTCCTGTGTATATAGGGTAATGCGCGGCTCTACATTCCCTAGTCCTAAGTATGCTATAATACTTATTACGCACGTTCCTAGTAGTAGTACCTTGCTACTTCGCGTAGAATAGGCACCCTATCTCGCATCTTGTCTAATAGAGCGAGATGTGCGCGTTAGTTCTCTATATTAGTTCCTAGGATTAGAGTTAGGCCGTCTCTATGTCCTTAAAGTCTAGGTTCTCTCTTGTAGCTTTGTTAGCTGCTCCCTTTTCCTATAATAGGTGTTCGTAGATTTCTAGTCCGTAGAGGTAGTAATCGTTTACTAAGCACTTATCTACCTCTAGATACAGGTAGCAGCACTAGTCCTAGTCTGTCCTACAGTCCTCCTTGTCTTTCTTGTAGAATCTACATCCTAGTTTATAGTTATACTAGCATAGTTCCTTATATTCTTTAGTATCTTCTACTTCTCAAGCATCTTAGTCCTTAACCTTAGCTATAGGGTCTTTAAAGTAGGGTTGTTAGTGTACTACCTCGTACCTCATTGCCTTAGCGTTCTTGCTAGTAATTATAATTTAGCTTCGAATCTTGTAGTTGTTAGCCTAATGTGTCCTGTTACTATATATCCAATACTAATTGCTAGCTAGTCGTTCTATTACAACTTTGCCCCTAATCTTCTAATCTGTAGTCTTTAGCGTGCCTATAGTAATAACTTCGTTGCCTAGCCTAACTTGTAGAACTACCACGTAATCTTCTATGTCCGCTAAGCGTGCCTCCTCGTAGAGGTCTAAGTCGCTTAGGTTGTCCTCTAGCTCTATCCTAGCTAGGTATAGCGTGCCTTGTCTAATTATCCTAATTTTAACTGCCGCCTGTTTGGTCTGCTCTTCCTTGCAGTCTTAGGCGAAGTGTCTAACCTTGCTACATTAGAGACATGCTTTGTTGTTGTAACGCTTCTAGCGTTCTTCCTTAGAAAGGCTATTGTGCCTTCTTCCTTAGGTATTTCTATCTTTGGCCTTCTCTTGTACTTTGCTAGTTATAATAGCATCGCTATCCTTGTTATATCTGCCACGCTGTTTTTTTACGTTAGCTAAGTTAGGTCGAAAATATTTCTTCTAGTCGTTTTGCTCCTAAAGTTAGTTGTTAATACGTGTTGCTAGTTTAATTAATGCGTACAGTAATTCGGGCTTCTCGTAGTGTACAAGGCCGTCCTTAACATTTTCTTTAAGGCCTGCTTCAAATACCGTTTAAAGTGCCGCGTTGTCCTAGTTAATCCGTGCTTATAGCTGCTTAAACTCCGCAGTGTATGCTAATACTAATGCAGTCTGCCTTAGGCGAGTAATCTTCTTCTCTGCCTAATTCTTAGCGTCTACTTCCCTAAAGATGCGTCCTATTTCTTCCTTAAATTCTGTCTATCTAGCGAACAGGGCTCTTGTCTCTGCTTTAGTTCCTCTATATTCTGTATTAAGCAGATAATCGTCTACATAAGGTTGCATCTAGTTTAAGGCCTTGTCTTTTATGTACGTGCTTGCTATTAGGATCTTTTCCTAGTTAGTAGGAACCTCGTTGTATTCGCAATATAAGTTAGTGTGGGTAAGAAATGTCCGCAATTTCTCCTAGTCCCCTCCGTACTTTTTAGGTAGTGCTATCTTAGGTTTTCTTATAGTAGCGGGTCGTTTGTTAGGAGTAGCTATTAGCTAGCTTAAAAGCTAATTAATTATGTCTATTATTAAGGCTATCTGTTGTGCCTAGACATAGGCCTGTCGCCTAAGATTCCTAAGTTCCCTAGCACTAGGATCCTCCTTAGTGTTAGAGTTAGATACCTTAAGCATCTCTTTGTTCTCCAGCATCGGGTGTACTAGCATAGAGGGTCCTAGGCCCTAAGCTATATTGTTCTAAGAGATTCCCTAAGCTGCTATTGCTAAATCTTAATCGGGCGTCCTATTAGTTAACTCGTCTACTAAATCCGTAGGTGGTTAAAGTGTTACACGGGGTTAGGCTATACTTCTCTAGGCTCGGTCCGTACTAAGGCGAGGTAGACTTAAGCGGTAGGCCGTAAGGGTTGTCTGGCGATTCGTAGTGGAAAAGAGTTATCGAGGTTAACTAAGAGGTAAAGACAATCCTATTCTATAAACGATAGAATAACTAGTTACAATCTAGGTAAGAGATAAACTATTTAGGTTAACTACAACGAGTGTAATAATAAGATCTAACACATTCTTATACCTATTGTCCTTAGTCCCGCTATTACCGCTATTACTCCTATCCCTAGTCTTGGCCTAACGGCCTAAGGGCTTCCTATTATGCTAAGGCTGCTATCGCATACTAGCGCCTAATAGTTGTGCTTAGCGTGATGTTAATTACGTGACCCCTGCGCCCCGCGTGGATCATTACCTTCTGGCGTGGGTGTGGTTGACCTCTAACCTACCTCCCCCGTCGAGGAGAGAATCCTTCTTGTTACTTGTAACAATAAGTTTTAATTACTTATAAGAATTATAGAAGTAATAACCTTCTCCCTGTAGCTAAACTCCGCGTGTAGCTAATTTAAGCTTATTAAGAGCTTAATAGCTAGAATAGGCCTATACCTAATAGGCTAGCTTCTAATTAAGTAATAATAGAGGCTTAGGTACTTATAATAGATAAACTTAGGTTCTAAACATACTAAGTTTAGACTAAAGCAACTATAGGCTAGGTTAGCGGCTTAGGTTAATATTAACAAGCTAGTAGCCTTTGTAGTATTAAAGCTAAGTAAGCTTATTACTACCCTTCTTGTATAGTATATCTTAGCCTAAATTAAAATAAATATCTATACTTTAGTAGCGTCTAAGACCTATAAGGCTTGTAAGGAATCCTAGAGTATATACAACGTTAGTAAGTTAGAGATTACGCTAGCTAGTAGGTATTTTTACTACTATATAAAGCTCTTCCTAGGCTTTAACTAGAACCTATTAGTTACTATTTATAACGTGTGTATTAGATCCTAGATTAAGGATTATCTAGTTAATAAGTAAGATATTAGAATTATTAACGTCTTAGGTAACAGCTATAATAGTAAGGTCTATTAGAAGCGTAGTATTATTATTAATTATAATAGAAGCGTTAGGCTTAACTATACAATAGAATATAGGAGCGTTAGGCTTAACTATTATAAAAGTCGTCCTTAGATAACCTAGAGTTAGTTCTTAGGGAGATAAGTAAGTGTAATAGACAGGGTTATACTAGCACGTTTAGTAGAATAATATAATAGTATAAGAGTGTATTAGTACGTTTAGTAGAATAATATAATAATATAAAGGGGTTTTAAGAAAGAAGTATAATCCTTAGATTAAATACTACTAGCCTATTCTTAGATAGATATAAAGTTAAATATACTAAACTATAGAGGTTTAGTATCTATACTATATACTAGGGAGTGTAGTACTTATAGACAAGCGTATAGGTAATTATAGATAAGTAATATAGTATTATACTAGTTATTAGTCTAACTAGCGTTACTTATAAACAAGTATCCTACTTATAGGTCTAGTGCCTCTTACTTATTAATAAGTAGTTATGTAACTACTACGCTGCCTATACTATAGTCCCTTTAACTATACTATACAATTCTTTAAAGTAATTACACTAACCCCTAGGTGTTTCCTAGTCTAAATTATAATACTATCCTCCCCTTCTAAAGATTTATCCTTAAATTATATAACTAATTTATAGTTATGTTAATAACTAAGGCTAGCCCTATATTATAAGTAAGGTAGTTATTATATCCTCTTCTTACTAACGTTACTTACGCCTTAGCTCTAAAATTACTTAAGCTAACTATTCTACTAAAGCTCCTTATAACTATTATTTTGTAGAATGTATTATTTACTACGTTATACCTAATTCTTGTCTAAAGTATACTAAGTATACTTAGTTAAGTTAAGTATATATAAATATATCCTAGGAGTCCTTAGACTATACTTATAAAGAGTACTAAAAAAAAGATAATAATAATAAAAAATTACTTATAATAGTAATTTTGCGGTTGTTATAAAATAAGAAGATCCTAAAATAAGTAAAGGAGTAGGTACGTAAGAAGGCGCTATATTTAGCTTTAGATATAAAGGTAGTAGGTAAAACTAAAGTAGCGTAAGATATCTATTATCCTACTTCTTCTATTAGTATAGAGTTCTCGCCTACTATATAGGCTATAATAGAGTTAATTAATACCTCTATTGCTAGGTATAGTACCTCTAGAGGTATTATTAGTAGTTTATAAAGTTTGTATCTAGTTCCTATATATTATGACTATCTAGGTAGCCTAACTATTTAACTAGGTACTTCTTTCTATTATTGTTATATTAGTATACAAGAATCCTCTTAACTTTAAACTTATTATCTTCTTCTATTTTGTAATAAAAGGTTTTCTATAATAGCGTTTCTAGGTCTACTAGTTCTAATATATTAATATAGAATCTTAGGTAGATTTTTATATTAGGTAGAAGGTTAAGTGTATAAGTAACTAGTCTCTTCTAGTTAAGAATTAAAAATAGTCTAACCTTAACGTAGTTAAGTCTCTTATTTAGTTGCCTAGTGTAAAGATTCTTTGTAAGTAATTAAACTTTATCCCCTTTCTTTAGCTAAGGTACTGTTTTTTATTTCTTGTTAATATATAAAATATTCTAGCGTTAAGCCTTTTTAAGTATTATTTTAAGTACCTTATATACTATCTTTAGCTTATTAGCTATAGTAATAGCTACTTCTGTTTTTAGACTTAGAAATATACGTGTAAAGAGATTTAGGTATCTCCTATAGTTTACGTAGAATAGGGTTTGTCCTATAGCCTCTAAAAGCTTGTTGTTACATACTATCTATACTATAGGTAATAGTAATACTTAGTTGTTCTATTATTTATTAGCGTATATCTATAGGTAAGCTTTTATTATACAATTTATTCTCTTAGTTTATCTATCTATTTGTAGATAATAAGCTATTAATAGCTTTCTTTTTATTCTAATTGTAGTAAGTAGCGTAGACTAAAAGTTAGATATAAAGAGCTTGTTTCTATTACTAATAATTAACTTTAGTATACTATAATATCTAATAATTTAGTTATTAATAACGTATACAAGCTATACTACCGTAAAATCTTTTCTAAAGGCTAGATACTTAGCTTATTTTGTAAATTAATTAATAACTACAAGAATTACGTTGTAAGATACCTTAGTAATAGGGTCTCTTAAGACTAGTAAGCCTATTATAAAGTCTATAGAGATGTCTAACTATAGTATATTAGGTAGCTCTATTACTTATATCTCTCTATAGGGTGCGTACGTACTATATTTATTCTTTTAATAGTCTACGTATTTAGTAATAAAGGTAGTAGTCTTGTTTTTTATTCCTAGAAACTTGTAATTTTGCTTAATAAGTTCTATTGTCCTTATAATACTAGGATAACTATATATAAGGTTATTATAATATTATTAAATAATTACTCCTTATAATTCTTCTAGTACGTTGTTAGTAATTTGTATTAACACGTTAAGTGTTCTTACTAGTCCTAATAATCTATTATTATTAACCTTAAGTATTGTAGTATTAATAACTTCTTTATTTCTTATAATATTATATCTTTAGCTAAGAGCGTCTACTTTACTATTATTCTTTCTTAGTATATATATAATCTTAAACTTATACTATTCTAGTATTTCTAACTATATTACCTAGCGTTAGTTAAGTACTTTAGTAGTTATAAAGTTTACTAAGTTTTTGTAATTTATAAATATTATAAGCTTTAAGTAGCTTTCTACGTAGGCTCTCTAGTGTTGTAAGTATACAATAATAGCTAATAGCTCCTTATTATAAACGTTGTAGTTTACTTTAGCTAGTATAAACTTACAGGAGTAGTAAGTAATAGGGTACTACTTCTTATTAATTTCTATACTAGCGTATCTACCTAAGGCTCTATCTAATATATCTATTTTAAAGCGTAGCTTGCATCCTACTATAAATATACAAAAGTAGGGTAGTTTAATACTTACTTTCTTAAGCGTCTAGAAGGCGTTCTCTACTTCCTTACTCTATTTAAAAGGTATGTCCTTCTTTGTTAGTCTAGTTAGAGGAATAGTAATATCTAAGAAATCCTTAATAAACTATTAGTTAAAGTTTAGAAATTCTAGAAAGGATTATATATTTATAATATTCTTTAGCTATAGCTAATTCTTAATAACTTTAATCTTTTCTTTACTTATACGTACTCTGTTAGCCCTTATAATATAACTAAGGAAGTCTACTTCTATCTTATAGAATTTACACTTCTCTAGTTTTACTTATAGATTAAACTAGTCTAGGCACCTTAGTACTATTTAGATATATTTAACGTAGTCTTCTTTCTTCTTAAAGTAGATAAGGATGTTGTCTAAATATACAATAATAAAGATATTTAGGTACGCTCTTAATATATTATTAATAAGTTCCTAAAATATTACTAGGGCGTTTGTTAGCCTAAAAGGTATAATAGTGTATTTGTAGTATCTATATTTTATTTAGAACGCTGTTTTCTATTCTTTACCTTTTTTAATCCTAATAAGGTAGTATCTATCTCTTAGATCTATTACTGTAAAGATCTTTACTTAAGATAATTAATCCTAAAGTTCTGTAATATTTAGTAGTAGGTAATAATTCTTTACTATAATATTATTTAGTTTACAATAGTCTACGTACATCCTTAGTAGTCTATTCTTCTTTAGTATAAAAAGTATAAGAAATCTTACTAGTAATATTAAAGGTCTTATATAGCCTTTCTTTAGATCCTAATTTAGCTTTTCTCTTAATATTTTAAGTTCTATTTCTAATAGTTAATATATTAGCCTAAAGGGTAGAGTCTTCCCTTCTTCTAGAATAATCTTATAGTTCTAAGGTTAGTACTTTAGTAAGGCTTTACTATCTACTACTTCTATAAAGAAGTGCTTAAATTCTTTATACTCTTTTAGAATTACTAGAGTTACGCGCTTTTCTAAAACTCTAACGTTATAATCTAGGGGTTCCCTTCTAGTATGTATTAAGTTAAACTCTTTTATTATAAGGCTATTCTTATATAAGGTCTACTATCCTTTAGTAATATTATTAATCTTCCTCTTATCTACTATCTACTTTATATAATACGTAGGCTAGCTTATAGCTTTGTCTAGTCTATAGTACTTAAATAAGAACTCTCTTAACTTCTAGTTAATCTACAGGTTATATTCTTATAGCTAGGGAAGTCCTAGTATAACGTTGTAGGTAGCTAGTTTAAAAACGTCTAAGTCTAACTTTTCCTAGTAATCCTAGATACTAAGTGTTACTCCTATAACCTTATACGTAATATAGGTCTTACTTAGTATAAGCTTACTATTAGTAATATATAGTAGGTAGCTTTCTTATTTCTCTAGTAGTCTTAGTCTAGCTAAGAGTACTACTTAAGTAGAAATATAGCTTACCTAAGATTTTAAATCTACTAGTACCTATATCTATATTCTATTAAGCGTTATAGTTAGCTTAAGGAGTATTAAGAAGTTTATACTATTAATCTCCTTACTAGTTCTTTTTATCTAAAGTCCTAGTTTAAAAAAGACTTTCTAAATTTATAGAAAACTTTACTTATACTATACTTATTGTATACGTTATTAAGATATATATACTAGTTAGGCTAGTTATATTCTAGTATTATTAGGTCTCTAATTATAGTTTCTTTTACTAATTATATATCTAAGACCTCTTATAGGTCCTTATAGCCTAGGAAGTAAGTTACTATACGCTTATCCTATAGATAAATTAAGTACAAGTCTATTATATATTTACACTATTACTATTTGTACTTAAGCGTACTATAAATTTATTATAGAAACTATCCTATTCCTATTTTATTAGAATAGTATACTAGGTAGGTATTATATATATACGCTATCTATATAAGCTTTACGTACTTAGGGTTTTAGTAGTCTAACTAGTAGTACGTATTAGTAGCGTAGCTTATCTTACATACCTTACGCTTTGCTTATTATTCTTAATATATTATCTAGAGTTCTTTATAACTTTCTAGCTTCTTTTCTTCTAAGAGGTAATACGTAGGTTCTATCTATAATACTTTAGTATCTAAGGCCTATTAAAATATAAATTTAGAGTCTATTCCTTTAGTCTATAGTTTATTATATAGGTCTGCGTACTACTAGTACTTTTTAAATTTATTATAGAAGTCTAGCTTAGCTAGTTTAAAGGTAACTTTAGGGCGTCTAAGCTACCTTAGTAGGATGTTAATCTTCTCCTCTAAGTCTTCTAGGTATTAGATAATATCCTATCTATATACTAGCGTTGCGTTATTAAGTACTATAATTACTCTAGTAATCTATTCTAGTTTGTCTAGCGTTAGTAGGAACTTCTATAGCTTTTCTAGAAGGTTTTCCTTATCCTGTTCTACTTATTATACTAGTTAGTAGAAGTCCTATTATATTATAGCTATAATATCTAGTATCTTATAAGTATACTTAATAATAAGTTTATTAAGGTACCTAAGTAGCTAGTTAATTTGTAAAGATAGTATTTAGAATTATTCTTCTAGAATATATAGCGTTAATAGGCAATAATTCTCTTAGAATTTAGCTATTTTACTAAACTTAGTCTAGTTAATTTCTATTACCTCTAGGTCCTTACTAGGTCCTGTCTTAGAAATCTCTTTATCTAAGGAGGTCTTTTCTAGCTAAGTAATTATTAAGTCTTTAAGGCCTTAAATAGTCTTATATTCTTACTTATTAAGTATAATATATAGGCGTGTAATAATATTCTATTCCTTAGTTAGGTTTTTATTAGGTACTCTCTTATAGAGGATATTTAGATATTAGACTACTTTACCTTAGCTATAGTAGTCCCTTTTAATATAGCCTTCTTTACTATAGGCGTTATAGGTAATCTTCTTCTTACTACCCTTATTATACTAAAACTTAGTTTTGCTTAGTCCTTTACTAATATTATCTAGATATATAGGCTTATAGCTATTAGTTATATAAGCTTCTAGGACTTATAGCGTGTAGTTTTATTAACGTTCTTAGTTAGGGTACAAACGTCTAGGTAGTTATAGCCTTATTTAATTATTTATTATCCTTAGTATTTATATTCCTTAATTAAATAGTTACTCTCCTAACGTAAGTTTGTAGAGTTTGTTGTCTAGCTAGATAGCTTTAGTTATAAGCTTGTTAAGCGTGTTTAGGCTTAAGCTACTTCTTATTAGCTCCCTACGCATAGTAGGCTTAAGGCCCTAGTAATATATCTATATTAAAGCGTTGTTATCCTAGTTAATAACTATTACAAACTATTAAAACTCTATAGTATAGTCTATAGTAGATTTAGTTTATTATAGTTTCTAAATCTTCTATTCTATAACTATAAATTCCTCAAAGGGTAAGAAGTTCTCTTATATCTTAGTTTTAAAGGCGTCCTAGTCCTTAACTAAGGTAGTATTATTAGTATTACTAATAGAGTTATCTATATAGTAGTCAATAATTAGGTTAACCTATTTTTTAGCGTCTCCTTAAAAGTAGGTAGTAGCCTATATAACTTTATTATTTTCTTTAATTTTGTCTCCTTTAAGGTAGAAGTATTAGTTAACTTAGAGTAGCTATACTTTAAGCTTATTGTAGTTACCCTAGTAAGTATTAGGCTTATTACTATAGCTTTAGGTTCCTCTAGTCTAGGAATTAGTTAGGGTGTCTATAGTAGTATTACTTATCCTTAAGGGTGTTTAAAGTGTAAAAGTTGTTCTTAGATAACCTAAGGTTAGTTCTTAAGGAGATAAGCGAGTGTAATAGATAGGGTTATACTAGCACGTTTAGTAGAATAATATAATAGTATAAGGGTATATTAGCACGTTTAGTAAAACAATATAATAATATAAGGGGGTTTTAAGAAAGAAGTATAATCCTTAAATTAAATACTACTAGCCTATTCTTAGATAAATACAAAGTTAAATATACTAAACTATAGGGGTTTAGTATCTATACTATATACTAAGAAGTATAGTACTTATAGACAAGCGTGTAAGTAATTATAAATAAGTAATATAGTATTATACTAGTTATTAGTTTAACTAGTATTACTTATAGATAAGTATTCTACTTATAGGTCTAGCGCCTCTTACTTATTAATAAGTAGTTACGTAACTACTACGCTGCCTATACTATAGTCCCTTTAACTATACTATATAATCCTTTAAAGTAATTACGCTAACCTCTAGGTGTCCTTTAGTCTAGATTGTAATAACTATATATTCGCTAGGATTAACGTTAATATATTAGATAGTAGTAATAACGTATAACTAAGCGTTAGTAGGTATAGTATTATTATTAGTATCTATACTCTTATTATTATTAGAGTTCTTGTACTCCTTAAATCGCTTAAGGGACTATTAAATTTACTTCTTAATACTATCCTTTTGACGTCCTTCTGCAACGCGTTTTTGTATTACCTTATCTCCTTAGAAGGTAGATAGTTAAGACTTTACCTCTTTGTTAATATAGAAGTAATTACTATACTAGTGTTTCTTACTACAAAGGTATATAGGAGTTAGGCGTTATTTATTTATTTAACTACCTTATCCGCGGCTATAACCGCGTTTACTACGTCTACTACGTCTACTACCTTAATTACTATTAGCGGAATTAGAGTTATTTGCGTCTTCGTTAACTAGCTTAGCTACTTTAAGCTTAGTAGTAAAGGAACTAAGGTAGTTCTTGTATCTAGAGTTACTAGCTTAAAAATACAATTAAGCGTTGTTAACGTATTCTTAGAGTAACTAAATAGTAGTGTCTAAGCGTTGTATCTCCTTTACAAAGTCTGTAAGTAGTCCTTAATAGTACTTAGGGTTAATTTTCTTTAAAGCCCTAATAAACTCCTCCTAGGGATTCTCGTCTATATAGTATAGAATACCTATCTTAATACCCTAATTTATAACGTTAATCTACTTACTAAACTAGCTTTTAAGAAGCTTAGCTAAACGTAGACTATTCTTAAGCGCTTTAAAACAATATATAAGCGCTCTCTTGCAGAACTTCTTAGTTAGGGTAAGAGCAGCCTTAAGAGCAATAAGTTAATTATATAGCAAATCTAAATTATTAATAAGGTAGTAATAACGCTTGTTAATAGTATAGTTTATTTTAGATAATAGAGTAGCTAAGGCTTTAGTAATCTTCTCCTTGTTAAGTTCTAATTGTTCCTATTAGTCGTAATCCTATTAATAATTAGAGGCTTAGCTAGTATTAAGGTTAGCTAATAACGTTGCGCTAGTTTTGTATTAGGTACATGCTAGCAGAGGAGTGTAGTTAACTTTAAGTAGATCTAATCTATCCTTCTTAGGGTCGACATAGTCTTTAATACTAAGCCTCTTAGCCGTAAGCATATAGATCTTAAGCTAAAGGATCTAGTCGTCGACAGAGGTAAGTATTACCTGTTGTTACCTAATCGCGACTGTGTTAATATTGTAGAGAGAGGCTATAGTAAGGTAGAATTAGGTAGATTAAGATAATATTAAATGTAAGTAACATAGATGGCAAGCGAGCGGCGCAGGCAAGCGAGCGGCGCACCCTACTAACTTTACTCACCTTACTAATCTTAATCTACAATGGCTTAACGCAGCGCTACTCAACTACTATTAAATAAAGCAGATATTCAGCTTACTATCTCATCTATTAATGCGCACTAGATTTAAGGTACCCGTACTGCTGCAGTAGTCTACAACGTAGCCGAAACAACGCTCCGCCGCCGACGCGCTGGTGTACCTGCCCGACGCGATTGCCAGCCCAACTCAAGGAAGCTTACCTAGAGAGAAGAGGAGGTAATTATTAGCTATATACTTTAGCTAGATTAGCGCGGGTTTGCGCCTACCTACGCAGCTGCACGTAATATAGCTAATAAGCTGCTAGCTGCACGCGGCGCTGGCCAGGTTAGGCAGAAGTAGCCAGCTAACTTTATTAAGCGTACAGACAGTCTTCGGACGTGTTTTAACTAAGCGTACAATAGGCAGAGAGCTCTGTGTAAGGATGCGACATTAATAAAGAGGTAGTTTAAGCTTGTAGAAGAGACAAAGGCTAAGCTTAGTATCTGTAATAAGGACATATACAACTTTAATAAAGCTGGCTTTATAATAGGCAAGATTACAACGCAGCTAGTTATCACAGGATTAGAGAGAAGAGGCAGGCGGAAGAGTATTTAGCTAGGCAATCGCGAGTAGGTAACGCTAATCGCTGCTATTAGCGCTGCTAGCTAGTTAGTCCCACCGTTCCTCATCTTCGCTAGCTAGTACTACCTATCAGCCTAGTATAAGGAAGCTAAGATCCCACGCGACTAGGCGATCGCAGTCAGCGACAATAGCTAGACGAATAATAAGCTTAGAGTTAAGTAGCTAAAGCACTTCAACGCTCACACGCAGGCTTATAGTGTAGGCGCGCGTCGCCTGCTTATTATTAATAGCTATAAGAGCCACCAATCTCTAGCGTTCTAGGAGCTCTGCAAGGAGAATAATATTCATACGCTCTGTATACCTCCTTACTCATCCCACCTACTGCAGCCGCTTGATGTTAGCTACTTCTCGCCATTAAAGCGCGCGTACAGCTGTAAGGTAGAGAGCCTTATACGCAACCACATCAACCACATTACTAAGCTAGAGTTTCTGCCAGCGTTTAAGGCAGCGTTTAATTAAGCGTTCACGCCAGCCAATATCTGCTCAGCCTTCCGCGGCGCAGGCCTTGTTCCTCTACAACCAGAGGCTGTTCTATCAAAGCTAGATGTACAGCTGCGTACACCTACTCCTCCAGCAGCTCTGCCAGAGGCTCCCTAGGTAGCTCAAACGCCAAGCAACGCGCGTAAGCTTAAGGCTTAGTCAAGCCTCATATGTAAGCGCGTGCGCCAGCACAAGAGCTCATCACCAGCTTTAATTATTAAGGCAATTAACCAGCTTAAGAAGGGCGCTAAGGTAATAATGCTCTCGGCTAAGCTAATGCGCGATCGGATCACCAGCCTTAAAAAGGCTAACAGCGCAGCCTTAGCGCGTAGGCGGCGCTCTAAAAGGCGTATACAGAAGCATAGAGTACTTATAAAGGGCGCTAGAGAGGATATACTAGCTTAAAATAAGGCTAACTAGCAGATTGCTTATAAAGAGCGTTAAGGAGGAGCGCGATTAGGCCTTAGCTAGCGCGCTCAAAGGCGCTGCACTAGGTGCAAGGAGACTAGGCACAACTCGCGCACATGTAACGCAGATACTATTAATATAGAGTAGTCTACTATATTAATATCTAGCAATAATATTATCGCGTTGTTGAGATATGTCGCTTTGAAGTTGCAAAAGTTAGTGGGGTGCGCCGCTCGCTTGCCTGCGCCGCTCGCTTGCCATCCATGTTAAACCTAGTAGGCAGCTAGGCTTATAACTATTACAGTTTAAGTAATAGGCTATTAAATAGTAGAATTTAGTAAGAACACTAAAGTTAAATTAAGGTAAGTCTACGTGTTAATATACTAGAATAATTAGATGTTAGCAGGGTTATAGTGAAACTCTGTTCATATAGGACCAAGTACTTATTAGACTGAGCAAGCTGTACGTAGACTGCGACATATCTTCTTAACGTCGCTCGCTATCCTGTCGAGGACGTTGCGCAAGGACACGTACAGTCTAAGAGTGCTAGAGGTCTCTGTCGGCGATATAAAACCGCCTAATCTAGACCCACTAAAAGCCTCGCGCTACCCGTGTATCTACTAAATTGATCATCTATATAACTCGAAACGTAAGTTTCGGAAGAACGACGTCGACTACGTGGAAGCCATAGGTATCGGTGGTAAGTTCGTAAGAAAGAATTTACCAAGCAATAACTTCTACTAAGATACTGGATACAGAAGAATAGTCGACGTACGAGTATATTGCCTAGTTATACGAGAGACGAGCCGCTACCGAGCCACGTTAGCGGTAGATGAGTACATATACCATGGCTTGGCATGGCATGGCGCAGCCGAGAGCATCCGAAGGTGCCGCTTGACAGAAGTATCTGTACCGGCTAGAAGTGCTAGTCTGTGCAAGGACACAGCAAAAATTGTAATTCTATGAATAGGCTTTACTCCCTGAGCCAAGTACGGCTTGTATAGTTGCTTCGTCTGTCTGTTGTGCTCTATGTAGATGCTAACACAGTCAGGATATACAATGTGGCGATAAAATTACTGAGCCCCTACAAGATGCCCTCCGATTCATCATGTACTACAAAGAGGTTGAGGGTGGCTTCGCCGTGAAGGAGGATAAGTCGAGCCATAACAGCCCAACCTAATACAAGTACGAGTGTACCCCCACACTCTTTTCCTATTGGGGTAGTTAGGGGTTTTTACCGGTGGTTCGGGCCGAAAAGGGGTACGAAACCCGTTAGGTTCAATCACGGACCTATACATCCTGCCACTAGGCAGGAAGCGCTGTGGTTGCTTGGGAGTTTGGCGTAGGTTAGTTAAGTTAAAACCATGAATCAGTTGTATGTCATGAAAGTCTCGATTCGTTGAGAACTGCGCCTCGGTATAATGTTCACCCACTCTCACCGCCAGCATGAAAAATGTTCATAGTAGCATATATCAACCTGTGCTAAATTAGGAAACCCCGTTGTCATTCGATATCCGTGATCTTGGTCCAAAGCCACTTCTAGAGGCCCGATCCGGTTCATATGGGTTCACTACCGCCCACCTTGGTCCATAATTCCCTCGAGCTCATGCACCCTCTCCAGGAGAGCCTCGATCTCTCTGGTCAACTTGCTCTTGGTGACAGGAGTTCCCCTTCCCTTAGCGCGAGCATGCTTTCCTTCCTCCATGGAGGTTTCAAAAACGAGAGCGGTGACCTGCATCTCCAGAGAGGTATTGGTGTCAGGCCCAGCTGACGATACATACTATCCTGCACCTTGATCAGTAGTCTCCTGATCATACGTACCGTTTTGGGTTGCCTGGCGTAGTGGTGCAGGGCTGCGCTCTGACAATTGATAAGGCGGTCGCTAGGCTTCTAGTAAAAGTTAACATGGTCCAAAAGGGGCCATTTCGGGCCACTCAGGGTCTTTGTAGGCGAGTTTCCAGTCTTCGCGGTGAGAGAGACTGCGTCACCCATACGCTTGTTCTTGAAGTCATTCTTGTTCTTAGTATGCACATTCTTGTCATCTGGACTGATACTAGAGCAGGGCTTCTAAGTCATGGGAAACATGACCTTGTGCAGTTCGAGTTTCTTGGCAGTGGGGGCATACATCCTGTTATTAATTTAGCAATATACACTAGAGAAGCCCATCATGCGCCGCCCATGGTGGGCTGTACCGGACCATACAGGGACGATCAGGATCCTACAGGGCCAGAGTAGGGCATTCTGGAAACTTACTAGTTGTCAGACCGGACTGATGGTATCATACTATCCTGCACCATGATCAGTGGGTCACTAGTCATACGTACCTTTTTGGTTGCATGGCGTGGTAGTGCAGGGCTGCGTTCTGACAACAGCTACTATGATTTATTTTACTACAACATAGAACGCAAAAGAGAAGCAATATAAAACTATGATCCTACTAGAAGCAGTCCTATAGATGTAAGTAAAAAAGGTCGAGTTGTCCGGCTAGTCAGTCTATCCCGCCAAGGAGCATTCCTCGCTCACCGTCAGACGACGTTACGCGGTTGTTTATCGATACTGGCCAAGGATTTATCCAAAGTAGTACGAGCGCATGTTGCCCAAGCTAAGTGCGTTTCACAGATATACCATTGAGGAATTCCACCGAAGGGCATCCAGCCCGTTACAATTCCCACCAAGCCGCCATGGCAACCGGGCGGACGTCTTTCAACATAAGACTTACCTATCTTGGTGCGGACCAGAATCAGAGCAGTATTTTTGCTCCGTCTGACATTCCGCTTTAGCTTAAGCGGCGGTTTCCAGGTCACTAATAGAAGCTACCAAGTGCTCAAGTCCAACTGTACGGCCTTATAAGGAAGAGTTAAGAAGGAGATCAGGATTTCTTACCTGAAAAGGTATAGTGCGGATTTGGCATGCACTAAATGCTGGCCGTTTAAGCCGTAAAAGGTATAGACCCGCCCGGATGTAACATTAGATCGGCCAAATTATATTCACTCAGCCTCATCCCGCGCTGCGAATACGAGACTATCTAATCAGAATCGTTAGCCAGGGAAACAAATGTATAGAGAAAAATCCTAGCTTAAAATCTTATAACTAACGAAACCAAGACCGAGAAAGAGTCGCATGTGTAGAATGTCACTCTTGGCTTGAATACCACCGGGAAATTTGCGCCGAGAGCTCAGTCAGGCTACATGATCGCGGGATTTTCTGTCCGGACAGCGTAGGAACAATTGCTTTGCCAGTTTTGAGGGCATATAAAAGCCTCTAGGGAAACATACACACTTTTCATTCAGGAAGCCCTCTCAGTATCCTACAGACTACTTCGTCTTCTAACAGACTTGCTGCACCAAAATCTACCCTCTCTCAATTTGTTCATAATGGCCGCTAAATCTATCATGCTCTTCCTCCCACTCTTCTACAGTGGCGTCACCCACGCCCTTCCTTCTCCGTCGACCAACGCCATTCAATCGCGTCAGATTGACCTGGGAACGCTCTTTGGCCCTATTACCCTGCCATCAATTCAAATATCCAATTTGAGCCTCTCGCTCTTCAACTTTGGCGACGAAGTCTTCGACATCTCCTCGATCAGCATATTCGGCGACGTCAACGATAACGGAGATTGCAACCAAGCAGCAGATGCACCTGCAGCTCCTGAGACTCGCCCGGGAGCTACAGTTGTCCTGGGGCCCGTTGATGTACCCGCAACTATCAGTATTACGGATGTTCAGATCACCCTCTTCGATTTCCAGGATGAGGTGTTCGATATCAGCTCTATCTCTGTGTTTGGGAATGTCAACAACGGCAGTTGTCCATCGCCATAGTAAATGCTATATCTGATAGATTGGGCTGGAATCGACGTGTGATGGGTAATGCTGAAAGTAAATGAAGTCAAGTTGCAGATGGCGAAAGCTTTTGTATTTACGTTCCAGTTTGGTCTATGTTGCAGGCCAAGCGGTGTCGGAAACATGAACTATATTGATAAATTGATTAATGCGGAGTTTAATCGTCCATTCTTACACTGTAACCGCGTCCGTTCAATGTCACGAACCTCCAGATGTGTTTGTACAGGGCTGTATCACGGACATGAAATGTCTCATAATTGCAAAACAAGATTCCCGTTCATGTACACCACGCCTGAGAGTATGGACTCGAATATGTTCAAGACAGTTGCCAGAAAGAGGTGTGATACTATCATGAGTGCAGAGCTGGAAAGAGCCAGCAACATTCGTTTGTCATCAAAGGCACTTCTAGAATTCGGATTCATTTGGCACGCAAGGACCGAGTAGATCGGTCGATCCCCAGAGTGGCATCAAGAGCAAGGGCTCAGTACAGAAGCCTGTAACCGACCAGCAAAAGTACGTGGCTGTTTCCAGCACCTAGAAGCATGGCGCCCCAAAGCCGTTGATCGATATATTTTGAGCGAAGTCGTTACTGATTAAACAATCAAATCTAGTCGCATCATCGATCGATGTACAGTGGACATACCTCAACATCGTTCCATCACAATTGATCTCAGAAATGCTACGCAGGCTTTCATGATCTTTTTGCTTTAGCAGCATGCAGGTTCCGGATGTATTGGAGACATTACACAGCCTGCCGTAACGGACGGAAGTATTTAGCTCGACTGGCCCGTGATGGCGCAAAGCTCGTGCCACCGCGACGCAGCATTTTCTCCGCGCATCGAGCGACCTCTTGACCCGACGGTGCCTGGATCATTGCGTGCATCGTCCTCAGTTCCGAACGATCCGTACGCCCATGGATTTCTTAAAAGAACTATCATGTTTTGTTTGCGGTTGGTGAGGTGAAAGATTCGCCTATCCGCCACTTCTCCCAGGTTTGGCCGCTATGCGTGGGACCTTTCCAGGGCGATGTAATAACCTAGACATCTCCAGAAGGTTCAAGCACTCGCTTGTGTGGAAAATACTCACTTTGTTCTCGCGTGAACTTTGATGATCCGGGAGTGCGCTCGAAACACCAACTGACTGCCAAGAGTGAAGGCGCAAATAGGTTGCTCACCGTCCGCTCTGTAATAGAGTGAAAAAGACCTGTTCTTCCTCTTATTCGCGGCTCTTTTTACTTAGTAAAAATTTCAATCACACAATACAGGAGAAATCAACCAAAGCTTACCTAGGTATGAACGAAGACCAGTCACGCTTGACAAAATATACGCAAGAGCCTTCCATGCAAGAATCAGAAGAAGCAGCCCTGCTACAGCTGTGGCGATTTATGGGTTACGGGGACACTCCTGGTCTCCCAAACTACGAAGGTCACACGGATCACTCTGTAGCGACATATACCGAGCCGATTGTTCCTACTGTTACCTGGACTAAGCCTACACCTTCGTCCTCACAACAAGCATCAGATACACTGCAAGTAATCACGTCACAAGCTATGGCTAGCGCAACCTCTGAGAATGATACCTGTTTGGCGATCGATCAGCATCTCCAGAAGGTGTATCAGTTTGATCCTCTGACGCCTACCAACCATCCTCAGTATGCGGGATTGTCTCCTACACAATCTTTCGACCTACCACCTCGTTTTGTTCCTCGACCAGCTGGAGATTACCAGAGTATGCTTCAAGCCATGGCAACCGGTAACTTTGACATTCCCGTCTTCGGTGCAGCAGGTGCAGCATTTCAGAATTGCTTTGCGGCTCAAGCTGTGCCTACGACGCCGAGCAAAGCGCGTGACAGTGTTTTTTCTAGTCTCCATCAACAACGGAATCGGACTCATGTGCGCGGCATCCCACCGATGCCAGATACGCCAACGCCGCAGCCTAAGAAGCGGAAGCGTGCTCAGACACCGCATGATACGGATAGTCAAGAAGCTGAGAGGGCACCAAAGAAGAGAATAGGAAGGGAGAAGAAGGCTGTAAAGACTGAAAGCCTGGCGTAGAGGTCACTTCGTCACCAGTCGCACCTGGATGGCAGAGGCTCAGTGTGTAGTTGTTCAACGGATGAGACAGCTCAAAAGCTGAGAAAAGACCTTCTGATGCAATGGTAGCCCATCGCCGTTCAGTGCAAGCGCCGCCCCTCAAAATCACGGGTGTGGACGCCGGCCCGCTTGGACTGTGAAGGTTATGAGTCTGCGTCTGTTCGGAGTTGATGATTATTGTTCTTGCGCATGCAATCCCACCTTTATCTAGTGAGCTTCTATCATTTCTGTTCTTCTCTTCTGTTAGCCTCTTAACCACCGTGCTGGTTCATGACTACTAAGTATTGTTATATCATCCCTGCTACTTCGCCGAGTTTGTACCCTATGTGTTAATTGCAGATTTGCCATCTGCAGCAGACGACCAAGTGGCACTATTTCCGTTGCAATCATCTCATACGCAGCCCTATCGATCTACTAGTCACCATTGAGATCCTCATGTTCGGCAGTCGTGCAGTGACGTAACGGTTACCACTGCATACATCACATCGATATTTCCCCCGGGTATACAAAAGGCACAACTGCTAAGCACTTGTAGCTTCGTGAGTCTTCTCTCAGCATACTATAACCCGGTGAATTACCACCAACATGCCACACCCAAGCCTAGAATACACCACCGTCCACCCCCCACAATCCACCCACCCCAAAGATGCAACAAGAAACAACGCCAATGGCACTGACGCCGACGTGCTCGAACGCCTGAAGATCCGCGAAATCTGCGAGGGATGGGGCATGTACCGCGACGCAGCCGAGTGGCAAAACTACTCTTCCATGTTCCACCCGGGTGCATACATCACGACATCCTGGACCCAAGGCCGTCTCGATGACTTCATCGCGTCGTCAAAAGAAGGATTCGACAAACAGACTCCGCATGGTCCTTTTCCGTACATTCTGCACAGGATCTGTGGGCAGACTGTTGATATCCAGGGCGATCGCGCGATTAGTAAGATGAAGGTTACCATTACGTGCCGCATTATGCTGGATGACATTGAGATGGACAATGAAGCTGATACCCGCTTCTTCTTCTTCTTATCCAAGGATGGGCAGGGGAGATGGGGCGTGGACTTCATGACGCTGCTTTTCGACAAGGATAAAATGGTTCCTGTTGTTCCCGGCAAGGCGTTTGAGATACCGGAGGAAGAGGCCAAGCAGTATCCGAGTGGGTATAGGTATCTAGCCTGGGCGGAGAGCAAGGCGGGAAGACCACCGAAGATGGATTTGAATGCGCATGGGCCGGAAAGGGACATCCTGTATGGCAAGTGTAAAGCGTGGTTGGAGGGAGGGGAGGTGAAACCTAACCTTACAGGGCACGATATTGTGGAGTACTAGACATTGATCACAAGAACAACGCAGACTAGACAAAGCTGTGGAAGAGAATAAAATGGCTTCATGCACAACGCTATATACTATACACATTAAACGTTCTGTTCGTTGATGAACAGACCGGCCATACCCATGCCGGTACCAATGCACATACTGGTAAGCAAAACCTTCTTCTTCTGCCTCCTGCACTCGCTCAAACCAGTAACGATTTGTCGCGCACCCGTGCATCCAAGCGGGTGACCCAGCGCAATAGCACCTCCCCTTACGTTCAACTTCTGGTGGTCGATCTTGAGTGTCTCGAGACAGTATACGGCCATTGATGCAAAAGCCTCGTTGAGCTCGATAAGATCAATGTCGTCCATGGTGATGTTGAACTTGGAGAGCAGCTTAGGGATGGCGATGGATGGGCCGATACCCATGATCCTTGGTGGGAGACCGGCGACGGTGGCACCAACGTACTTTGCGAGGATGGGCTGGCCGAGCTTCTCGGCAGTGGAGCGCTTCATCATGAGGATGGCAGCGGCACCGTCTGTGAGTTGTGACGAGTTTCCAGCGTGTGACTTGTCGCCGTGGGGAAGGAAGGCAGGCTTGACCTTCTGGAGGCTCTCGAATGTGGTGCCGTATCGGATACCCTCATCCTTGGTCAGAGTGACCGTCTTCACCTCGCCAGTCTTGGGGTCCTTGACCTGGGTTGTGATGGGCACAATCTCATCGTCGAACCAGCCGGCCTTCTGTGCAACCTCGGCCCTTCGGTATGACTCAGCAGCAAACTTGTCCTGGCGCTCGCGCGAGATGTTGAAGTCGTTGCCAACGTTTTCCGATGTCTGACCCATGGGCTGCATGCAATCACATGCCTCCTGGTTCTCGAGCACCTCATCCACGAATGGCCTCTCGAGCCTGTCGCCCCCTGCTGTCATGCTCTCGGCGCCCATGGCCAGACCGACTTCGATGCTGCCGACAGCGATTTGGTTGGCAATGTCTTGTACGGCCTTGAGTCCCGAAGAGCAGAAGCGGTTCAGGGACGATCCGGCTGTGGTGTTGGGGAAGCCAGCGGCGAGCATGGCGGCGCGGACATAGTAGGCGGCCTTGGAATCCGAGACATTGCCGACGCAGATGTCTTCTACTAAGGCGGGATCGAGGTTCGACTTAGCGACGACTTGCTTGAGTGTCTTGACCATGATGCCGTCGAGCGTCGTGTCCTTGAGACCGCCTTTGTAGGCCTTGGTCAGGGGCGTGCGGAGGGCGAGGGTGATGACAACATCGTCAGGGTTCTTGGTGGTGCTGTTGTTTGCTGTCAGCGACGACTTCTTCTCTTATCATCCAACTCGCCATCTCTTTCACGTGTCGTATTCGTTGGGGTGGACTCACAGGGCCGAAATGCCGCTCGCCGAGGGCGTCATGTGCGAAACAATGGACTTGAGGCGGTCTGTCATTGTGAGTGTCGAGATGTGCTAGATGGAGGGTTGAGAGAGGTGACGATGAAGTTTAGGAAGATAGGGACAGAATGCGGAGGCGGAGACAGCTCTTAACATAAGTTGTGGGGCGCATAACCGCGACACAGCTTCTGGGCCGAGGATCTCGGAGCCACAGAATCGCCAGGTCACGTTCTTCGGCAATTGCCCGTGAGAATCGTCGGACCTTTTCGCTCCTTCAGCACACGAGAACTGAGGATACGAATCAGCAGTCGCGCTCGTAACATCCAGTGTCCGGAAAAGATTCAAGCAGTTGTTGTTTACATACCCACAGAACTGCTGCGCTGCCAATCCCGCCTTCCCCGCAATTCGCCGCCGCGCTGCCTCACAGCCTCTTAGCCTTGCGCTACACCTCCGACATCACCTCGGACCTCATCTCGACTCGGCTGCTTCGAGACAACCATCACCACGCGCCCACTTGTTTTTGATCAGTCGCAATAATACAACGCGACGAGCCATGTTAGCATATACACCATCGCTTACCACTGACCCTTGCCACGCGTTTTGGCCCCATCGTATCGTCACCTCGTCTTGGCAAAGCCGTGATGCGCAGAAATTACCCGTTTCCTACCTTGCATCGCCTATGTCATACACTACATTCCCATATCTATACTATGCTGTGCGACATGTCTCATGTGCATTGGAGCTAGCGTATGAATAACACAGCCTCCATGACCAACAACAAGATCCAATACTCGCGAGCTGCGCAGCCGGTTGGTTATGCCCGCCAAAGAACTCTGGCCCCCAAATGCCATCACAAGCCACACACCGCACTCACCGAACCTATTTTTGCACGTTTATCAAGCTTTCATAAAGTAAGAGTGCAAGATTAGGTAGATCTGCCATTCGTCGCATATGAATTCAACAACATTCTTTACTTTCATCGATGATACCACGAAGGTCAACCACGATGCCGTCAGAAGCATCCGGATCTCTTTGTCCTAGACGGGAAGTGAGCAAGGTATAGTCTAAAGGATTTACGCCTTGTTCTTCTCAAGATCTCACTCAAATCCCTGCCAGGGCCAATGATTTGAGAGGTGGCTTGAGGCACACCACGAAATGCACGCTGTCCGCAAGTGCCAACAAATCAACTCGATTCCTGATTGGAAAGAAAATTGCTACCGACGAGGCTTGTATGGTTTAACGCAGCGGGAGCATGGGGGCGGCGGAGCAAGGCTGCGCTTTGACCTCAGCCCCGTATCTTTCCCCGATGCTACAGATGCTCGTCCTTGGTCTCGTTTTGTTCAAGGCGGTACGCGTTCTTCTCGCCTCTTTGACTCCAATCATGGAGTTTTTGACGACCTCATACATGTCGTCACCGACAATATCTGTCGCAGGGCCAATGACGACCACTTTCACTCCACCAGACTATTGCACCGACGTTATCAAGTCGTCATGTGCTCTTATCACGCCTTATATTTACTATGGTAGTGGTAGTACAGGTCCGATTTCCATGGATACCCTTACACATCCTGTGGCTATGTGGAGCGCGACCTCACCTGCGGCTCAGATGGACGGGCCACTCGTGCCAGCGCATGTTTCCCAGACGATGCTAATCCTACTGGAACGTTGGTATTCTCGCCTGGAATAGGATGCCCTGCTGGATGGAAGACAGAAAGTGAGATTGTCATGTCTAGCAAAACCACTGCAGTGTGCTGCCCATCGTGAGTGCGGCCAACTTGATGTATCCAACAATAACTAACGACACTTATTAGTGGTTATTCACTGCATACAACGTACGCGAGTTGTACCATGACAATCTCTTACACAGATCAAACAACCACCGCCTTATCTTGCTACAGTGGTGGAAGCCTGGTGCCCGACACTCTCACTTATACAACAAACACGTACTATACTTTCGTTGATGCATCGAGCTCATACTACACCTCCATAAGAAGCAGTCCTGAATACAACATCGTCTGGGCGCAGAGAATGCAGGTGGTCCTCGCCACGGATTCTGCGGCAGACGTAACCTTCAGTCTCTTCAGCGAACCGACAACTAGCGGTGTTTCTAATCCACAAAAGAGTAAATCTGGTCTTGGTACAGGCACTATCGTGGGCATCGTCATGGGTGTAGTTGGTGCACTACTCTTGGTCGGCACATTCATCTTCTGGCGTCGGCGCCAACAAAAGCATCGCCATGCGCCAATTCTGAAAGCTAGCCCTGTTGAAGAGCACAATGCGTTACCGGAGTACGTTGTGGGGAGTGGCACGGGCACTGCACCTACGCAGATGACCACGGCCACTTCGAATGGATTGTTTCAATCACAACCGGAATTGAGGCCTCCACGATGAGATTGCGGAGGTCGGCTGGTACTCTTGCGTGTTGGGAACGTTTCGCATAAAGCGCTCTTGTGTTCTTTTCGGGCGAAAGCGTTTGCTTCCGCTACAATAATGATACCCTTTTCTCTAGCAGTGCTCCAAAGATCTGGACGGCATGGCTTTGCGTAGACCGCCGACGAACTAGTTCTCACGAGAGTCTTGGTGATTTCTTACAACAAGGATCTCGCTCCGTTCCACCTCCTCATACTCAGACATGTTCACAACGCATGAGCAAATATGTCGCACAGCATATGGCGTAGACATGTCTACATCCATGGATCTCGTCACACTTTATGTCGCCTTTTTGTTAGCGCCAACTATTCCGCACCGCAACTCCGTCTACCAGTTGCTGCGCGTCACATACACTACGTTCGGAGCGCATAGCTGAGCATACAACTTAATCCTCAAGGTTGTAATACGAAACCTTCATTGTTAAGGATATAATCCAGTCATCGAGAACCAGATCCATTTCGGACCATACTTACAAATATTCGATTTCCTTCAATGTACCCACATCCACGATCGCTCGGACAACTGTCAATATCATGTTTTGGCGACGTTGTTTTCGAGATACGACTTTATTGCAAGCGCAATACCGAGGTCTCTGTGAAATTCGTTCATGATGGAAACACACGTGACTAAACCTCGCAGCTTTACCTTGGACAGTTAGCGCGCTTTTGGCGCGTTTTGGAAAACACGCCATTACGTCAGCAGCGCGCTTCGCGTCTTCGAGCCTCAACCACTGAGCTGACAAACTTCGTTTCCAAAGCTTCAGTCGCGCACACACTCGGTCTGGCTAAGATGATAATTACTGCTGAACGTCGTCAACTTGACCATACCCAGAGATCGATACCGGGATAATGACATCATTGCTGACATACGCAAAAAATGAATTACTACGAATCACACTTGGACTGTTCGCAGGACGAACCTAGAGGAACAATACCTTCATCGACAATTTTCCGGTAGTCCCTGTTCTGAGACACGCGATCTGTTGATCAACTACGGTAGCTCGATGAGTCGTTGGCAAGCCGTGCTTTTAACATGATGCCGCGGCAGATCCCGACTTCCTTTTCCTTTGAACATGCGGTCCTCCAAATCGACACCATTATCAGCATTTAGTCGATGAAAACGTCACTACGAACGGAAGACACGGCGATCGACCGCGAAACACCCCTCATGAGTGCGTAAGAAGCGATGCGAAACAACCCCGACTTACTGCGAAGCTGGTGTGGGTGGTTGCGAGAAATCTATACTCCGCAATAGAACAGGCGATGTGTATGAGGAAATTGAACAACGGTGGACGATGCAGCACTTCACCTCATAGATTGTAGTGCTTACTCGAACGTGAGCCACTCAATGCTCCGAGTAGCAGTCGACCTCCCATACAGCTTCCCATAGTACGTAACCGTGACAAGTTGTAGTACAATGTGATAGCCGAGATAAGAGTAAGCAAAACCACTTCCGGAAAGACATCAATGACAATGTTTGGACATAAGGGATTGTATAGAGTGACAAAAGACGCTACTCGAGGCAAATAAGTCGCAAACAAAATTCGACAAGCTATGTATGGTAACCACGGCGGGGTCAAGCAACCAGGAAGACTACCGACCACAGCAGAAGGCTCAGTCTGCGTTAATATCTCATGCTGTGGACACCACAGTACCTCCTGCATGGTAGCTTGCGCAGCTATGCACCATCTGTAGCAGTCGCGGATGACTCTAAAGATTCGTCAGTCACAATGTGACATGATGAATATGCGAGCCTTGGCGGTTGTTCATATCGAACTTCGCAGCTTCACGCTATGCCTATTGCTCTGCCTCACCATGGCTCTTCACCTTGGCTTCCGCTTGCTCCTTCTCTTGCCGGAGACGGTAACGCTTCAGCATCTCACGATACTGAAACAAGCCTTTCTTGTGACGGCGGAACGCCTCAACGTCTGGGTTGACCATTCCTGGTGCGGGGAAAGGATTGATAGTCTCAATGTCAACACCCGAATGTTCAACAAACCATTCGATCTGGCTAAGTTTGAGATCGCCCCAGTCTTTTAAGTTGTCGACAATGTGCTCGATCACCTGAGTAAGCACCCCGCGGTCTGGCCTTGAGGGAAATTTGCTGCGGTCGACACCGTTGGCAAGATCGCGAACGTAGTAGTCAACGAGTCGGAGGTCTTTAGGAGCTGTCCAGTTTTCGCAAGAGAAAACAGTTACCTCAGGAGCAGTGGTAGCCGTCGTCCTTTGGCATGGTTGGCCGTCGACATCTAAGTAGGCTTGAATCTCCTCGCTAGGGCGGAACTTGTTCATCTGCTCGCCGATTGTCGACAGCACTACGCCATCAACTGGATCAGTATTATACGCTTGGTTCTTCAAATATTAGCCACAAGTCTAAGGTAGCTTCAAGATGGAAGCGACTTACTATCAGGGCAGTGATGTTGGTCTGCGTCCACCCATTGCCATCAAACCGCTGAGTCCATTCCGGCCAGACTGAGCTGTGAGCGGGAAACCACTATATCATACGTTAGCTGCAAGCAGACTGGGTGGAACACCGATAAACACGCACGACTGCCAGCTCCACTATAGTGATAGCTGTTGAGCCCATCAGACGAACGTCAACCTGCTTTGGTGCGCCTATGCTGTACACTGGGTGTGGTGCGCCGTCAACACGATATCCAGTCATATCGACTTCCATCTCGGTAGCGATGCGTACAAGACCTTCAGGTGGTATAGTGCCTCCTCCACCGCGCTTGAAGCTGTCCGCCATGTCCGGAGCAAGTTGAAGAGCAATTACGAAACCGTGGCCAAGGTCGACGACATACGTATCTTCCGATGGCGTATTAGCAGGGTTTTCGAGAAGCGCTTCATTGCAGAAATGTCGACTCAACCGTCCATCTGCTTGGAAAACTGGAGCGAAGTCTGCCTCATCAAGAAGGGAGTCTCGGAGTATTTTGATCTGGCCGGGATGGCGGTGCATTACCTCCACCAGGCTACCGAATGTGAAGTTGAAGCCTGAGGTACCAGGACCAACAGGGTTCTCTCGACCGCCAAGAATTCCTAATGCTCTAGCAAGGTCTTTACCTCCTTGGGTCTCTCGTGGCGTTCGAATCCGTACTGGTATAGGTGTCTTGCCAGAAGTTCCAACATGCGATGCTGGGCCATCCAAGGCGTTGCTGCGCAGCTCATGAGGCGTTGACAGTGGTTGCGTGAGTCTTGGTGGCAGGCTTGTAGATATTAAGCTAGCCGACGATGGCGAGGAAAAGGTACTTATAGCAGTGCCGTATCGAGGGCTGGCGTGCGTAACATCCGCATGTCTGTAAGGCTTCCCTACTCGGGCGCCCTTGATTGTATTCTTTACCAAAGGCGTCATCGATGCTTCTGTCGGGGTGTTGCGCGCTTGAGGTAGCCAGTTCACAAGACTATGAGTGGAGGTAACGGGTGAATTCCGTGTGGCGGGTGGCATGCGGTTACCGATCGCAGAAGTAAGTAGATAGGGGTCAGAAGCTGGGCAGGCAAATACACCCGCCGGCAGTGTTGCTTTTAAATCGTTAGTAAGGTGCGACCTAGAAAACGGGGTCGAATACTTGCTGCTTGGCGAGTAGTGAGCTGAACGGGATAAGTCTTGGTACTCTTGTGCGGCCTGTGGCATGTCGACTGCGCATGCGGACACGGAAGTGATGTCTTCATCTGAGGTGGGTGACCACATTGTACCAGGTGGCTGGCTTGAAGCTGCGTAGGCCGAAATGTCGTCTCCAGCTGTTGCATGCAGGTACTCGTAGCTTGTACGTCGCATTGAGTTACTAGCGTGTGGCTGAAAGGACATCAGAAGCCCTGTCGGCGTAGGCGGATTCGAATCCACCAACGTTGATCGCGACTCGCTAGCGGCAGCTTCAGATGCATGTGTAGGCGGAAGACCGGGTTTCGAGGCTGGGGAGATTGCGTCTAAGAATAATGTCAGCGGGATAGCACACAGTGCGCCACGATAAGCTTTACTAGACGTCTTCATTGCGGTATACAGCTGTTGAATGTTGTAATTCGCGTGTACGTGTTATGTATATCGACTAAAAGATGCGATTTGATCCTATAGTGGGGCAGTGGACAGTTGGAGCTTTATGAGGGTGTAGAGGGAATCCAAAACATCAACATAGGTTGTCCCGGCCAAGACTGACGAAAAAGGGAGCGCTAGTTGCTTTTATGACGACACAGGCAATTGTCATAATATCGTTTCCTGATTGGATACAACAAAGCATAGGTCAGCTTGCGATGACCTTCCAGGTCAAACGACGATCAATCAAGAAGAAACATGCTATGGAGAAAGTGCACCAACCAATATTACAGGTGCGTTCCTGTAAAGACCGCCGGATAGATTAAGCAGAAGTTTGAGTGATTAGTCTTCCTCCACACTACGTTTCATTTTCTTGCGTGGCGGCAAAGTGCTCAGTGCTCTACCAGGAGACTCGAACTCGGATAAATCAGTATTCGATCCAGCCTGGTAAGCTTTCTCGGAAAACGGCGTGTTGATACTTGTAGGCGAACATGAGATGTCGTGTCCCGGCATAGCCGAAAATTGGAAGATCGTAGAGTCAGACCAAGTGCCACGAATACCACTTGGAGCGGCTAGAGCTTGTACCGAAGATATTCCTCCACTGTATTCTGGTACTGGCCGCTTGAGCACCTCCATGGTCTTGGCAGAGATGTGATACCCAGGCGCGTGGAACGCCGCAGTTGGTAGGGGTATGGTACCCAGAAAGCATGCATAACCTAGTTTGATCATCTTTACAGGGACTATCGCATCGCTTGGACTGGGACGAGATTGCTCCTACAGACGGCGTGAAGGCTTTATAGGAAGTAACGCATTGGTAGTGGGTTGAGGAAAGGTGGCTCCCATTCGTTGATCAGGCATCTGTGACTGTCCATAGCGGTTTGATGATATAAAGCGGGCCTGTTCGTACCTGTCTCTGTCGAAACCATACTCCAAATGCAATTGCGTTTTGTTGAACGACACCGCTGAAGCCAAAGTCTGACTTAGCTCTCGTGGGTCTTTGCGCGTATGGACGGTACGAGGCGGCCTCAGTGAAGGCGTCTGAGCGATGTGAAAGGGATATATCGTAGCGAAAGTCGTTTAATCGGGTATCTAGCATCCATATCAGTATTATGTTATCATCTTCACTTGTAAGAAGAATTTACCTGTTGTAGCGCCAGTGCTAGATGTAGGCGGGTGGTATGATGGGGAGGGAACTGGGAATAGTCTCCAAAACTGTATCTCGAAAAATTCGTGGTCTCGGCGGCTTCAGGTGCAATGCGCTTCATCTCTACGCTGTCCTCCCCTATGCGATAGGCGGAACAAATGAGTTCTGGTCATCAAACCCGTACCCGTTCCGATCCAGCAATATATCCCTTGCATCTACATATGAATCGAATTTGTCCCACATGGTAGCAATCTCGTCTGGGGTCGCGATAATGTGTAGGGGATGGACTCCTGGTGACGTTGTGGCAGGTATACTCGAGATAGCAGGGTTGAAGGAATACGGGAACTCGTCTTGTTCTTCAAATTGCCCTACGCCTTGCGCAAAGAAATGACTGTGACGCTACCGATTAAAGTCAGCTTGTGCATCATGGTAAGTAACACGCTGTGAAACTACGTATGTCATATTCAACGGCGCAAAATAGGAGGCTTTTGACATACGCTTAAACTTAACAGAGGGTGTGTTGGCATCCTGTGAATCTTTCGCAGCAGCCGCTTTGCGCATAATGCTTATGGCCCTTCGATCTGTGGATTTGAATTCATCGTTGAAATTGCTACCAAAACATGCGGTTCACTGGAACAGAACGGCTTGTTTAAATGGCGACGGCGATGGCGATGGAAGCCTAGCCCAGAACTATTAAGAATAATGAATATGACGAAGTAAGTTGATGAGGGGCCAAGCGCCAATTATGTTAACGCATTGATACCAAGACAGACTTAGTCTAAGTGCAGAGTGAAAGCCGGTCAGCGCACAACGTGATGCATTATATTTTTTCCTTTGAATACTCTATACGCCTCCAGTGAACAGTTAAACACGCATATTTTTATAGCAGGTTACCCATGTTTTCAATGTGTCTCTTTCGGGACAGAATTGTCGTAAGAGTGTAGTGTGTATTGCCGAAGTCATAAGTGGCTCGTCAGTCTTGTTCGGGAACTATCTACGTATTTACAAGCGTCTTTTAGTCCTGTTATCACTAAACATCATGAAAGTATCCTCCTGCACTCCACCATCTCCTGATGTGATCGTAATTCGGATCATTTATACCAGACGGATCAGAAGTTCGGTCTGGAAAGAGACGATCGCGAGACCTTTGATCAGCCTGGACGACTGGAACAAGACTTGGGCCTGGAAGATTATACTGTAAGTCCAAGCCCTCTTGGATGATGTACTGCTCGATTTGTGATAACCGTACATTGTCGTGACCGTGTGAGCGAGCGTGACACACAGCGATGGTCAACTTCCCTTGATCCGCACCTTGAGGATAGTGTACCAGGCCATCGCCCAAGCTGAAGAGAAAGCAATCGCGAAGATCGCTGAACTCAACATTTGAGCTAACGCGATCGGTACTAATGTTGTCGAGCACGAATCCGGCGGCACGGCATCGGTGGTTCTGAGCGTCTCTTCGGTGCTTTTTCATACTGCCAAAGGTATGCGCCCGTAGGTCTGCTGTACCAAGCTGGCGCTGATAGAACTTTGTATGGAATGAGCAAGATCTTTCCTAGCATGACGCACAAAAACTTACAATGAGCATGCGCAGCATAGAGAGACTCCAACCGCTAGCCTCAAATCGTTTCCACAGAGCTCTCCAGGATGAAGCTGCTCGAGGAAAAAACTACCCTTTGGTCAGTTGAACTTGCGTGTGCAAACTGGATGCTGAGGGACTGACCGCGACAATCTCTACCAGATTCACTTCGATATTGGGCCCAAGAAGGCGGACATCAACGTGTTCCCACAATGCAACACTGTTGAAGCGGCAATATGAGTCAGACAAGGCACGACTAGGTAAACGCGCAAGTCGAGGAGTGATTATAAGCCAAGCCAGCTTACGAGACTCGGGCCACTCGTACTGATGAGTGCCCCTTACGCCCCCAGGACGGATACCAGATGTACGGAGACCTTGAGGGATAACGACTGGGCCCACTCGGGCGACTACAACGGTCGGTATAGGTTGAAAAACTGGTTGTTGTATTATCACAGGCGCCAAATGGGAAGCCTGGGAACCGCTTCCCACCATCTGCGGTGCTTGGTTTTGAGCTTCGAGAGCTTGACTCGCCTGCCAGCTGTTGATATACTCTAAGTAGTTTGAGAGACTGTGTAGTAAAGCTTGGTTCCTAAGCTCAGGCGTAGTGAGGGTCTCAAAGGCCAGTCGCACTTCTCTGGGGACGCGCGACCTATACTCAGGCACTAAATGCAAGAGCCAGACACACTCAGCGACTATGATAGACTCTGCCGTCACCGAGTCTTTGACCCAGTACTGCAGACCGCTCCCTGTGCGCGTCATCGCTTCGATATGTTCGAGGCGCTCACTCGAGTTGCAAAAGTCCTCGATGACCTTTCGCACGATGGATGCGTGGGTGAATGCTTGGGTGCGGAGCCCATCGCGAGTCAGTTCATAAGGCGCTGGCAGACCGTATAAGCCTAGAAAGGTGGCTGCGATTCTGATAGTCAGTACTCAGTAGAGTTGAGTTCAGAGACTCTGAAATTCGATCAACGCAATATCACATACCGTTGTGTTCGTCCATGGTACCGTATGTTCAGTGAGCCAAGTTGACGGCTTGGAGTTGATATTAGGGCTGTGGTGGGGTTGTTAATGAGTAAAAGAAACAAGCTCCGCAAGAAGGCGCGACGCACAGACTATGGTCCTGCTTAGGAGTGAAGACAGAAGGCAAGTAGTCATGCGCTTCAGCTTAGAGTACATAAGTCATAAACTTGTTACAAGGATCACGGGGTTATTGTACATACGTACTTTGGGATCTAATAACCCTGCATTTTCCACTTATAATCTGCGGACTGTAGGTTGTTGTATAGTCACAATATCGTTAGAGACAGACAATCCAAAATACTACTGCCTGCCTTTTTTATTAGCTTTACATAAGGGACAAGATCCGGGCTAGTACATATTGATGGCCGCGAGTCGTTTACTATGCGAAAAGTGCCTTGTTGATATATAACATAAAAAGAACAAGTAAGAGACGAAGGGTTGCTGTTGCCCGCTTGTAAGATAAAAATTCACAATATTGCAAACTGGAAGCTAGAAGTAAACCAAAACTTAACTATCCTTGCCTGCCTAGACTGCAATAAATTAGATCGTCATCTCCCTGGATACCTCCGAACTGCCTTAGCTGGAAGTCTGTAGAGTGCTATAATTGCTCCTATCCGACGACGACGGTATTCTGTGCTCTGCAAGAGGCGGTCTCGCTGAACATTTCTACGTGCGTAGTGCACTGACATGTACGACACCGTGGAATTATTCTACGGAAGGGTCGCGAGAGACAGTAGGTGATAAAACTAACTATTATCGTGAAAACCGCGCGCTATCTGTGATACAAGATTTGCAGAGACTTGTAGAGACGCTATGGGAGGATAAATACGTGTACTAGGCATCCTGTTGGTGTTGTAGTAGGCTTGAATAGATGCTAGTAAAGGAAGACGGTAGGCTAGAAACTTATATTTAGTCTTCTTCTCTATCTTAGAGTTAAAGCTTATGATATCAGGGCTAACTAGTAGTTCCTTCTAATCGAAAGTGTGTACACGTTTTTAGACTAACGTTTAGAGAGGAAGCGACAAAGGATGTGTAAATTGTAGTTGACACGCCCTGTGCCGGGAGAAGGTGAGTGTAGGGAGCTCTCTAACAAGATTTAGTCTCTGTATTTACTTTTGTTTCAAAATTACGTAAACCATCTGCTTTTATTGGCGGGATGAAGCACTTCGCGCGACGACTATCAGCACTAGTTCCCTTTTGAGAGTGACCTTGCATCGCATGGAGACGCGACGACGATGCGGCGCGGTAACATCGTGAATCTGACGGCCACATGACTATGTAGCGAGAGCTTTCACGCAGAGCTTACGTACAAGGTAATGGGGGGGTTGTGCACGAAAGAGATATCCTTTGGCGAAATAGATAGCTCCAATGCCAGATTTGTGATATGTTAATTCAAGCAAAAGTCAAAGCGAGGACGAGGCCTTGAACAGATGTGAGATATATTGTTCTCAAGCCGTTTCCTTACGCACTACAAACCATTACAAGCATTGTTGCCATACTATGCTATAACAAATTCAGCTCCGCTACGCAGTCGCCGGAAGTTGAAGCCTTTCGTAGCACTATTGGGGCTTCGAAGACAGGTTTCAAGATAACCGTATATCACGTGTGATTTGTACAAAGATGACCTGGTCGATTCCCTTGCGAACGCTATGTAATGCGCTGAGGGGAGACGTTAATTTTCATATCTACACATGATTATGTGAACCACAAGATTGAGCATACAAGATACAATAGTGGAAAGCGAGCTTCGTCGTACCCACGTTTTTCATGACAGAAGCTACATACCGTGAAGCAACTTTGCATGCCTCACCTGCTAATTCCTGATCACGAAATGCCCTCGAAATACCTGAAGACTACGCACTGATGGGTATCCCAATCCCAGATAAATCCATGAATCTTTTTCACTAGTAAATCACAGCTAGTATCTCTCCTAAGCAACAAATACCATCTTATGGGTCTTCGCCATTGAACTTGTTCCGGTAATCGGCCTTGATTAGATCAAGAAATGCGACCGAAGGCAGCCTGTCTTCAACAGCTAGGTTTTGAAAGTCCATCTGCTCATGCATGGGCACGGTGATGCTATGTCTCTGCGCGTACGTAGCAGCCTCGCTCAGCCGAACGTTTCGATCGCCGGTGACATTTCGAACGTGCTCGATGACTCGCGTCAACATCTGCGCCCTACGTCCGTGAGGCGGGCGAACCACTCCATCTCCCATACTATGAAGGAAGTAATCGTGCAGTACTTTGTTAGGGCCACGCGCCCCACTATCTGTGCTGGTATGGCGCAAGGCGGCAGTGGGAACATGCCCAGGACGGGCTTCAGCCCACACCTTGGCTTTGGCGAAGTGATGTCCGATTTTCGAGCGCCCGAAGATTCCCGATGTTTGGATATCATGAGCATAGTTCTATGGAAGGATGCGGTTAGTTCATTTTCTCTTCAATTTGTGAAGTATGTGTAACACTTACAATGTAGCGAGCTATATGCATGGGTAGCCAATGCTGCCTCGCCCGGAAACACATTTCTCGATTGAGCGTGCATACGTTCGAAAGGTACTAGTCGGCTGTTAGTTTCTCGACGGGAAATTCAACCAACACAGAAGTTGCACTTACCGTGAAGTTCTCCTCGAGCGACGTTTCGAATGGACAATTCGTCACATCGATCGATTCCGGCGTACGAAAGTTAGACATCTCAGTTCCAAGAAGAGAGAAGGCAGTAGGCGGCAATTGGTGGATACTGTTATGCTGTATTTGGACAAATGCTCGGATGCGCTCAGCACTCCAGGCCTTGTTCCCGTTATCGGTTGGAAGTACACTTCCCGGTCGGAACCCAGGAACAGTGATGCCCCGTGCCTGGAGCAACTGATCAAAGATTGGCGGAGCCGCTGGGTTCTGCGCGAATGCAGCTGCACCACTCGGTACAGACTGCAAAGGAAATACCGATACCATAGGCACAGAAGATGAACCTGGAAGAGCGCTTGGAATTGAAGCATGTGCTAGTTGCATATGTCCTTGAGGGACATGCCTGGTAGGCTGAGCGGGTGGCAATAGATGTGGGACGACAACGGTCGAACGCGAGGATGGCAAAACAGGCAGACCCGCGAGAGCTGCAAACGACTGAGGAACCAGACGAGTATCAGGTCCCGAAGACATCACTGGAAGCGGGTCTGTGATCAGCCTGGCTGTCTCCATATCTCCAAGGCGTGGCCGCTTAGACTGTGAATAGCCAATGTCCTGGATAGCTGTACTCGAAGGATCTTTGGTGACGGCCATGTATGGAGTCTCTCGATTTGCCAATGACCTTGGTAAAGATGGCATGGCAAATTCGACATGTTCATGAGGATTCAAGGAATATAAGCCATGTTGAAAAGGCTGCCTTGCTAGCTGTCCAAGCGGAAATCGACCAAGAGACTTGAAATTGTAGATTCCTTTTCGTGTGATTTCCAAAAAGCTAGGCCACTTCCCAAGGACATTGTAAACCTGCTCCTCGAAAGCCGTTCTTACTTCCCGTGGCGCGTAGTCAAGCAGTCGAGGGACAAATATGAAGAACATCATCCACTCTTCAGCTAAGAGATTTTCTGGCAGCCAGTAACGGTGACCAGCAGTTACCTCCATGTGTGTTATGGGAAGAAAGGCATGCGTGGAGCTGTACTCCCAGATGTACTCTAAGAGAGAGACGATGTGGTTGCTTTTCATGCAGGTGACGTCGGCCTTGATAAGGGCTTTGGTGAGGATTGGTTGAGTCTTTGGGACTTCGAAATCGGCGAGGAATCCGTTTGAGGTGTTGACGTTGGACGTCATGGCATCAGATTGTTGGATATTCATGGGTCGAGGTAGATCGGCGGTAGCTAGTGTTTCTGTTAGCATTACAATTACCGGACACAGAAGGTCTGACGCGCACCGTCTATGGGCAGATCGAACCTATCCTCGAGAGAGATCTTCCTCGGTCCTAGCGCTGTTGTTTGTGGCAGCCCTGGGCTGTTATCATCTGACGAGTGCGGCCATGAAGCGGAGGGTCGTTTGCGCGACATTCTTGGAATTTTAGACACAATTCGAGCTATTGTTCAACCAGAAGACTACAAGTGCAGTGGTGTTGGGGGGTGAGCTCTATAAATTGAGCCAGGAAGAAGGACCTGGGGCGTCCGTGCACCCTAACAATGACCTCTTCGTAGTGAATTATATCCGCAGCCGGTGTGCAGCTACACTGTACCTCACTCTGCACGAGGGGAGCAGAATGATTAGTCACATTGTTTATTAACAATTCTGGATACCTTCCCCGAGAGCGGCCGGTACGACTACCAAAACACTACGTCGACATTCACTCCGCTAGCATTTTAACCTCTTCATGAGCATCTGATCGAGTTCGCCTTTGCGTTGATTTTTCAATGACAATTGAGATAATTTCCTGCGTATGAAGACTTGACGGTTACCAATTTAGCTAGCTAGACGATACGCCTACGAAAGAGTGAACATGACAGTCCATTGCCATGGCCCATGGCTCGCAGGTATAGTAGTAGGGATGTTTGTGCTTATGATGAAGTAGCAACCCACCCAATTTCCACGCGGGATACAGACTGTACATGAATTGATATCTGACATAGAAAATATACTCCGGGCGCCTAATGGACTCTGTGTAGACAAAGGTGCTTCAGACGCACTAATCTCCGACCATTGACTGTTTTGGGCAATCCTACTCACCTGCCATCTATATTGGACTTGTAGAGCAAGACGAAGAAGTTGTGCTTAGAAGAATTCGTGCACAATACAGAGGCATCAGACAGCTTAAACATCGGATACCATGTCAGTCTATCTATGATTCCATGCATGTAACTTCTCTGGACTTTCTGGAAGTACTCGTATAGTTCACTGTCAGCCTTACACCCTTATATATCGCTACTTCATCACCCAGCACTTTACACCCGCAGGTTCTTGCATAGAAGGCAGCAATTTGCGCGTATAGGATCGCTTATTGGCCACTTGCGGCGTAGGCGACAGAAAACTTCTCCCAATCGGGGTGAATGCGCCGTTTGATGGGCCCGGATGGTTCGCTATCTAGAAGCAGCTTTGGAGCACAGACGATGCGACTGGATCAACTGGATTCGGGATCGCTGCTCGAAAGGATAAAGCTGTTGCTGATTTCTACAGATTACTCTTGTTTTCAACTCGACAAAGGCGTGAACTACACCGATAATACGCCATCGCCATATTCTACAACAACAGTGTCGACCATTTCGCATGCTCGAGTTCCGCAAACAGGATGTCTCGAGTCATCTCAACTTCTGAAAATTCCTCGAGGCCAGACTCTAGCATGGACAGAGCGCCGACTTGCGAAATGACAAGCACCCCCGGTATGATGCGAAATTTGCATGCTCGTCTTGTTTATCATTTCTGACAATACGCAGGGGGAATGCAAACCAAGGAAAAGCGCCAGAACCGAACGAACCCTCCCCAAGTCTTCGTCGCACTCGACGTTCAAGAGGCTTTCCTTTCCTCCTCCTCCTCCTCCTCCTCCTCCCTCTCATCATCATCATCTCAGGCCATCCTTCCGATCGGGGTGAAACAACTCGAGCATACTCCTCGACTCGACGAATGCGTTGCGCGGATTCTCAGTGAGATGAAGGACGTCAAGGAGCCATCTCCAAGCTTTCGCACAACACGCATTCGAGGTGGGAACAATAATCGCAACGGACTCGTCTCAGCATTGCGTCTCTATCCCATCCAGGAATCCCTCGTCCGCTACATCTCCATGAAAGATCTTGAAGCGATTGCTTGTACATCTTCGGCGCTTTCAAACTCTTTGAACCTGAAGGAGACTAGAGAGATGTGGGAGACCAAAGTCAGGAATGGGAGAGGTGATAAGGCGAGGAAGGCTGCGAGGCGCGAGGAAGGCTGCGAGGCGCGAGGCATACTACAAGGCTCTCGAGAATATGCCTAAGCCTCAAAAGCGGAAGCTAGATGGGGATGAAGAGATTGCTTATGTACCACCGTGGCGCCCCCAGTCACGGGGACCCAAAAGGATCAAGACGGTATCCGGACACGTGTAAATGGACGAAATCTTGTGGATGTACTCTAGTGTACTTCCCAACATGGGTCTAGGGATGTGGCGCACGAGTTTGGCAATCGATGGTGATTAAGCATGAAAATTCTGTGGAATGAAGCCTCTCAAGCTACAGCGCAGCAGGACGTTCGACTATGTAACGGCAGGGTTCTTATATACATAGTGTACACATGTGTCTTGAACGATCCTACTTGTGTGTAAGACCAAATGTGTACTCTTCTGCACGAACCTTCGAAGTCCGGAGATATCAAGCTGTAACATCATGTGGTTGCGAAGGAGAGGTTAGACGTGATGTTTCTCGACGGTCTGCTAGAAACCAAGATATTCCGCCTATCTGATCGTGCACCAAGTACAGAGTTTGTGGTTGTGGCGAATGTTACGTGTGAACGTCCGCCCCAAATAACTCTCCACAGAGCATTGACCTTGTTCCACAACCACATCTTGATCCAGGGTCGGGGGTCATGGTGGGTTGTCAACGAAGCGCTCCATTGCCAACTCTTCCCCGACATATGTCGTATACTTCCGCATGCACGAGGCGATGTGTCTATTGCTCCTCGAGCTGGTCACTTACGATCCTTCCCTACCCCATATCCCTCGAGCCTCGAAGCCTACCCAGAACGCAATTCGCGGCTGTGCGAGACAGCCGCCACGTTTAAACTTCGACCGATTATTACGAAAGGTTCCATCTCGAAGTCGTCGCTAAGCTATCGGATACTGCACACTGGCGGAAGGGCTGAAAACGTGATGGGCCACAAGGAGATGATGATGATGAGGAAGGAAGAACAAAGACACGAACAGGAATGTCGATGTTGTCGCGACAGCCGAAGCTGAGCCATCTCCGCAAACATCCTCTTCGTAGGTGGGGCCGCTTGCTTCGACCTTTCAGGACACACTCTCTCCCAAGGTCTATCACACCTTTGTAATTACCTACCGACTACTTTTAACACGAATGTCAAAAAGAGCATATATGTCCAACTCGACTGCTGCTCTAGGTAGTTTGGCTGGTTCAAGGACGGTCAGCGCTGTTGCGGCACATCAAGCACCCGCGGTAATCCAGCACAGCTCGTCCCCCTCAAGGTCAACATCGTGGTCGTCTCACTATTGCCATCGAGCATACACATGCGAATGGCCATTGGGGCGTTATGATAAGCCAGGTCGAAGAGTATATTCAACACTCCAACGTCAATGTACAAGCAGGTCTTGCTGCGGATGCCGACGTACAGACTAGCAAGGACTTCGAAGACATAGTTTGGGCTACAACTCACTGAGAGCATTCCGCGGGCTCTGGATCTTCATACTCTAACTTCCAAGTACTTTCTACGAGTTCAGAGGAGATTATCGATGATACAGTGTGCTGTATACATGTTCGTTTGACACTATAACGTCATAGCCAGTCAGACCATAGAAGCCATCACTTGGTATTGAGGTGTTTACGAAAGAGACTGCAATTCGAGTTTGTGTTCGAAAGCGAGGCGTTCAAGGCATGGCCGGTCACTCGGTCGACAGGATGAAGAACCCTCCGGTGGGCAAATCTACTTTTGATTTCTGTCTCGATTATCGCATAATAAACTCGAAAACATAGGTGTGCATCTCATATTATCTCTAAGGAGTAAAAGGAAAGATTGTCAGTTGTCGTGGAGGTGTCTAGATCTAGGCACGTGTCCTCCAATTTGGGCTAGCGTGTTGCCCCGTGTAGCGATGCCGTCGTCGTTTGCGGATGTCGATTGAGGAGGCTCTATAGGTTGTGGCTTCTACTCAATTTACCGTCCCATGACTCATATATCCTTTTCCGGACTGCATGCATGTCGCACACCAGATTGATAGATAAGCCTTTGCGTTGTCCAACTGTGCCGCCCAACGCCTGCTGTACGGCGAAGCAACCGCGCCGCATTAGCTATCAAGGTGTGCAGTGCCTACGCCCGGCAAGGCAGTCTAAACATATTGCGCACCCATGATGCTACTTTCGAGCACGATAACTCGGCCTGCGGCAGGTGCACATCGATACGCTCGGCGATGTCTGTCCCTTCTCAACTGTGATTCTTGTAGCATTTCGCAGCAAGCTCCTTGGTTTTCACTCTGAGTCTCGTGAAACACGGCTGGGCAGAAAGAAGATAAGCTTCACGGAGGATTGAACGAACCTAGTAATGGTACTGTGCCGCACACGGCGATGCTGGCGATATGCCAACAACTACCATGCACGAAGCGACTAGCTCGCGTAGATATAGCCACATGTGGTCAGCTGTCGGTCAATAGATCTTCGTCCAGAGAGATCAGCATAGCAGCCTGCATCCAACTGCATACAACACAACCATGCCACCATCCACGCTGGCAGCCACCATCCAACACTGTGCGTTCCAATGTCAATCGCATACGACTTGAACCGGTGGATTCGGGGGATGACATGTAACGGAACAACTCCTGCCATCCTTTGCATGAACATGAGAAATAGCCAACTCTTAACAAAACAAGCGGCGCGGGCTGTTAAGGAGCGAGCCGTCGTTTGTTTCCAACAGACGTGCGACGATGCCGTTTCAAGGAGTGAGCAGGGGGGCAATAAAAACAAACGGGCCACACCCAACAGGCGAACAGCCTTGCTGGCCTTGTTTCCAAGGAAAACTTTTACCGACTCTTTTGGTGCTCGGGCCTCAGATCTTTGAGCACGTTGGGTCTAGCCTCACTGCATGAGGACGGCACAGTTTCAGAACTTCATGCACGCCAGCTGCGCCTGTACGCCAGACGCCGCGTTGCAGTACGCTGTTGGTGTTTTGCACGACGCGACGGTTGCGGTTGGACAAGAGCCGCGATGCCCTACACCACAGAATACAAATTATCGCCTATGAAACTGCGGATACTACCTCGCCTTGCTGCAAAAGCCTATTCTGCGGCAGTGACAGCTGAAGGCCGGTGATATTTGGTGGCGGATGTTCGCTGCCCCGCGCTGGCCCTGGCCATCGTTTGCGCTGTCGACGGCGTCGGACCCTTGACGTGGAGAAGAGACCTTGCATGTCATCCCCCTGGGTAATATATAATTGCGGTCACTGCAGGTTGGTGATCGGCATAAACATATACGCCTCTGCATCTCCCTGGTGCCTTTTCTTGTCAGACAAACATTGTTTCTCTCATACAACGGCTTTATTCGCTTCTTAACAGACATCCCTTAACCACCGGATAGGATCGCATATATAAACAAAACGCTTCTCTTCTGAAGACCAAATCGTAACATCCATTCTCGCTACCAGCACATCTCACGACAATGTCTTATCCACCACTCTCACCTAGCGGCCTTCCCAGCTCGCCCCGAGCGAACTGCCAAATGCAGATGCTATCTCCACTCGACACATCATTCCCCTCTGATTCATCACAAACACCCTCGCCATACTCTAGCACGTCCGAAAAGCAACCACACAAAACCCGCGACATCTTCGCCGATGCTACCATTCCTCTCAGCCCATCGTCGTCAATAGGCTCGACTGAGAAAGCGAACCCTTACGAGGGCCTCGAACCAAGAAAGCGCAGCGGCCTCGCACGACTCTTCTGCTGTCTCGGTCGCAAAGAGCGCGCAAGGCGGCGTTTGGACAGGAGTCTGGAATTCGAAAAGGTCGGCGAAGAATGTCATTGGTCGGAGTACTAAGGAAACAATGTCGTCGACAACACATTCGCTCATGGACAGTGTGCGGCTGGGCATGATCCGGCCGCATGTCCATTGCGATTTGAAACACGACACAACGGGGACACCAACCCGCCGAATCGCCAAACATCTGACTGCTCAGGGGCCGAGCGAACAGACCATCGGATCTTTGGGTGTCCGAGTCACGAAACAATTTGCGATGCGGAATGCGGTTGCATGCTCAGACACTCGCGATGCAGATGTCGCTTTCATACCGTCACTGCGACGTTTCTTATGTTTATATTCACAACATTTACTCGGGCTTGGGTCTTCCGGTCTATTTGGGGCATTGCTAGCATCTAGATAGACTTGCAATTGCGGGTAGTTTCTTTCCAGACTCAGCGTTGGTGTTGGAGTCATTTTGCGATATCCGGCTCTGAGGCAGAGACCATGTAATGCGCAGGACTGGGAGAGCAAGCACGGTATCGTCCAAGACGAGAAGGAAGATCAATACCACCATCATAGCATGTTCACGTTCTCACTCATAGCGTCACTTGTCTCATGCTCTACTCTCACTTTCCACCGATTGTCTGATCGACACGCCTCAAACTGCAACGTTTTCCTCTCCAACTCCCGCTTGAACATGTAGAAGTTGTTCGGCTTGTGAGAGATGCAGCCGGTGAAGGAGATGGGTCGCGTATGTTGACGATACCATGCGCCTCACAGACTGCCTGAAGCATCCATGTTTCTGTCGCGACCCTTTGGTGTGGGGGGGAATTTGATCTTCTAGTATGCGATCTTTAACAAGCCCTTTTTCGTGCACACTGGCTGTGGTCGTTCGCTCGGGGTTTGGCCTAGACACGAACGCCTTGGTACAAACTGTGGCTCTGTGGCTATGTGGCTACTCTAAGCCTCATTCATCACATGATGGGAATGAGGCTCTTCACAGCGGCGCGTGTCCAAAGCTCGGGCGAAGAATTCTTCCTCGGCTCTTTGTGCATATGTGAGAAATTGCCGGCTCGTCGCGTCCGTGTTTAGTGGGGATGGCTACCGCGGGGCACCCCAGAATCGCGATGCTGAAGACTCCGGATGCATGGCATCTCGCAAACAGGCTGAGAAGGACACAGCAGGCCTGGTGTCTTGGAGAATGTAGCACATGCCGCAAAACATACAAGATAGTCGCATGTGCTCATCCCGTCGTACGGCCAACCGACTGCAGGCATCACGTCACCGGCATCATCTCGAACCTTAGTCCGACAACCTCGGCTCGTTCCATTCACAGCTCCACCCCGGTCATCGCAGCCAGCGCGTGCTCATTTGGCCTCGGATCTGCTGAAGCTAGGACTTCTGATATCATCTTCTGTCATTTTTCCCCCCTTGCTGCTTCACCCATCTTCGTTTGTGATGTTTAGCAGAGCTGCACGCGCGCGAGTACCCGCCTCGATACTTCGCAGACCTCTTCTGAATCAGCCAGCTTTTGCAAAGCCTAGAGTATGTTGTTGCACTCAAACTGAGGGAGAATTAGGGAGTCGATGCTAACATGGCGTGTAGATTGTTGCAATGGCTCCAGCAAGGAAACAGTCAAGTCTGCCAGCGGGTCAGTGGAACACACGCTTCTTTCACATGCTTGCGACACTCGAAAACTGACCATGGGGTCTACACAGGCTACAAGGAGGACCACAGCAAAGGCGCCATGCTGCGCTTTGAGGATTCGCTCCCACGACTCCCCGTTCCCACCCTAGAGGAAACCGCCAAGCGATACCTCAAGTCCGTTCACCCGCTCCTCTCCCCGAACGAATTCGAGGCGACCACAAAGGCTGTCAATGAATTTATAGCCCCCGGTGGACCCGGAGAGAAACTGCAAAAGCGCTTGGTAGAGCGGAGAGAGGACCCCAAGCACAAGAACTGGATCTACGAGTGGTGGAACGATGCTGCCTACATGGCCTACCGCGACCCAGTCGTGCCATACGTCAGCTACTTCTACTCGCACCGCGATGACAGGAAGAGGCGAAACCCCGCAAAGCGCGCTGCTGCCCTGTCAACAGCCGTGCTCGAATTCAAGAAGATGGTTGACGAGTGCAGCCTGGAGCCCGAGTACATGAAGAAGCTTCCCATGGCCATGAGCTCTTACGAGCACATGTTCAACTGCTGCCGTGTGCCCAGGAAGCCATCGGACACTAGTACAAAGTACCCCTACAAGGAGAACCCGCACATCATCGCCATCAGGAAGAACCAGTTCTGGAAGATTCCCCATGAGATTAATGGAAAGCAATTGAACACCAGCGAGCTCGAGCTCCAGTTCAAGCGTGTATACGAAATGGCCGAGAAGGCGCCAGCTGTCGGCCTCCTCACATCTCAGAACCGTGATGTGTGGTCAGACGTATACGCCAAGCTCAAGGCTGCCTCCAGCGTCAACGCTGCATCCATTCAAGAAATCGAAGCCGCATCCTTTGTCGTCTGCCTTGACGACGCTTCTCCCGTCACCCTCGAAGAGCGCGCACACCAATATTGGCACGGCGATGGTGCAAACCGCTGGCTCGACAAGCCCCTCCAGTTCATTGTCAACGAGAACGGCACATCAGGTTTCATGGGCGAGCACTCCATGATGGACGGAACACCCACCCACCGCCTAAACGACTACGCCAACCAGCAAATCTTCAACAATGCCCTTCCCTTTGACGACCCCAACATACGCTCCAACCTTCCCAACCCCAAACCCCTTCGGTTCGAAATCAACAAGGAGCTACAACAGGACATTGCCGACGCGCAAGCACACTTCTCTAGCCAGATTGGCGCACACGAGCTCAGGGTACAGGCATACCAAGGCTATGGCAAAGGTCTGATCAAGAAGTTCAAGTGCAGTCCTGATGCCTACGTACAAATGATCATCCAACTCGCATACCACAAGTTCTACGGCAAGAACCGTCCTACCTACGAATCTGCCGCTACCCGTCGCTTCCAACAAGGCCGAACAGAGACATGCAGAACCGTCTCGGACGAGAGTGTCGCTTTCTGCAACGCCATGGCCGATGCCGACGCCACACCCGAGGAGTGCCAGAAGAAGCTGAGAGCGGCGCTGGATGCACACGTCAAGTACATTTCCGACGCCAGTGACGGCCGGGGTGTAGACCGCCACCTCTTTGGATTGAAAAAGTGTCTGGGCGAGGGCGAGCAAGTGCCTGCTCTGTACCAGGACCCCGCCTACACATACAGCTCCACGTGGTTCATTTCCAGTTCGCAGCTGTCCAGCGAGTACTTCAACGGCTACGGATGGTCGCAGGTCATCGACGACGGATGGGGTATCGCCTACATGATCAACGAGAACAGCATCCAGTTCAACGTCTGCTCAAAGGGACTCGGCTCGGTAAGCAATGTCCTTTGCTAAAAGTCACGACACGAAAGCTAACAATACGCAGGAAAAGATGAGCTTCTACCTCAACGAGGCTGCCGGCGATATGCGGGATATCATGCTGCCCACTCTGGACGCGGCTAAAGCAAAGCTGTAGGCCGATGGTGTTTATATCCTCTGTAGTTGTTGTACGGCCATGGATTTCTTGATATACCAAACATCAACTTTACATTTTTCATCATGACCACGTTCTGCCCAGCTTTTCATTCCTCTCGTAGCTACCAAAGATTCCATCATCATCATCATCATCATCATCATCATCATCATCGTCGACTTGCCTTACACCCGCTCTTCCTCTACCCACCCAAGCCAAATACCTCACCCTCTCTACTCCCATCACGATACCAAACACAGAGGCCTCGTACAAAATACTTGACACTTCCCTCTCCTAGACTAAGCTCTACGTATGAAAGCATCTTGGAAAGCTTGGTACAGTCTGTGCTTATTGTGGGCGCTGAACAGTAGTGGCCAATCCTGTCATTTCTCTTCCGGTTAGCAAAGCGACGAATTGTAATGCTTGATATCGCGTTAGTACATGTGCAAGATAGTCAGTCAAGCGATCAACCGGCTCGAGTATCGTAAGGAGTTGATTTTGGCATGCTAAGGTACAGATCAAAGTTCACGACACCAGAACTGAACCCAGTCCGATCCAGAACCCGTGGCTCACGTCATCAATATTGTACACACCCTTGATTCCTTTGCGGAATTTATGGGTTCTGCTTGACCCACTCAACACCCTTCTTGATGTTCTTGGCGAGGTCAGTGACGCAAGCGTCGAGGAGCTTCTGCTCGTGGTCGGTGATCTTGCCGACAGGGTGGATCTTCTCAACACCGTTGGGGCCGAGCTCAACGTTGGTGGAGAAGTAATCGCAGCCCTGGTCCTTGAACAGAGGAGAGTCGACAAAGGTGGGCTCGATGACGTTCTTCTGGCCCTGAGCAGCCTTGAGGAGCGACTCGGCGAAACGGGCACCAGCCATGGCCATGGAGAGAGTGGCAGAGCCAGCACCGTCCTTGGCCTTGACCACCTCGTCACCACCGAACTGGACACGGTAGATGTAGTCCTCGAGCTGCTTGCCCTCGAGGTTGTAGCCAGATTGGGAGAGGAGGGGAACGATGGTAGCGCCCGAGTGACCGCCGATGACGGTGATGTTCTCGGTGGCGGGGTCGGTGTTCTTGAGCTGGGAGATGAAGCGCGAGGCACGGACAACGTCGAGGGTGGTGACACCGAAGAGACGCTTGGGGTTGTAGACACCCTTGGACTTGAAGACCTCGGCGGTGATGGGGACGGTGGAGTTGACCTGGGATTATCAATATTCGGCCTCATCGGATCGCGGTTGAAATCAACATACGGGGTTGGAGATGATCAGGACGTTGGCCTCGGGGGCGTGGTCAGCGACGGCCTTGGCGAGGTCGCGGACGATGGAGGCGTTGGTGTTGAACAAGTCTGTTCTACAGTCAGCTGTGTCAACACCACGTATCGACTGCATGCTCACTCACCATCACGGGTCATGCCAGGCTTGCGGGGAACGCCAGCGGGGATGACAACGATCTCAGCACCCTTGAGGGCGTCTGCGAGACCCGAGGGAGTAGCCTCATGGCCGATAACCTTGTCGTGTATCAGCAGTTGGCTCGCGCATGGCTTCGGAGAGTCTATCGCACCTCGCTCTTGGTGTTGATGTGGCCAATGTCGGCAGCGACACCTATACGAAGCTTGTCAGGACTACAGCAGCATGTTTGGACTTGACTAGAGCGTACCGGGAGCTAGACGGATGTCGTAGAGAGAGAGCTTGCTAACCCTGGGGTTGAGCTTCAGCAGCAGGGACAATGGCTGGCCAATGCCACCAGCGGCACCGAGGACGGTGACCTTGGAGTTCTGCAGTGCGTCAAGTTAGCCTCTTGCGCGTGAATTGTTTCAATGGCGATCTATCAGCGCGGTCAATCGCCCCACCAAGAAACCAGTCGCGTCTTCCGGGAATGTGCATACCTGGCGGGCCGAGGCCGAGAAGCAGCGGCGCGAGCCCTGGAAGAAAGCTTGTCTGGCAGCGAACATGATGTCTGTGATTCGGGTGAGGAAAAAGAGACTGGGGTGGACTGGATGAGAGTGGGTGGTGTGGGACAGCTGCGTGAGGTTTTGCGAATCTTGAACGTCAGTGCTTCTTCGGCTGGGCGTCGGAGCCGGCTGACAGCCGCCTTCACTCAGACCTGCCCAGTTGGCCATGATGCCAACGGGAAGCTTTGATGCCACGTCCTGACTTCAAAGACTGTTTTCATCGCTCACAACCACACTATCGCGCACTATCGCATCAAAATGACTCCAATGCTAGTCCATCGCAAGTACTCGGTAACGCTACACGTTGTAGACTGCATACCTTATCATATTGTCTAGCCAACAAGCCCTCGTAGTGATGAGTCGAATAGACCAAGTTCAAGTTCCATTGCGATATCATGCGAGAGTCCCAATTAAACCTTGGAAGCCACGCCTTGACTCACTGTGCCAGTGCATGTAATGAACACAGCACCGGGCCCACTACTCCTCAGTCGTGCATCATTATCAGACTAGGCCCAGCTCTGATATTGTGCAGATGGTTTGGGTGGGATATGGAAGAGGCTGTGAACGAGGCGTATTAGATTTTGGTAAGGAAGTCGAAGGATCGGGAAGATATTGAGGCTAGCAGGCAGGTGTGGTTGGGGGAGCTGGAAGAAGCTATTAGGAGTAAGAAGAAGAGTAGAAGGAAGACGGTCCTGAAGTAATTGTCGCGATGAGGATTAGGGTGACAACAAGAAGATGTGTTCCTCGATTGACTCTTCAATGTAACATACGTACCCAACATCTGCAATGTTGTGTGTCGGCCATTTCAACTACATGGCTACGCTCGGCGTAGTGAATTGAGACTGTGTGCTGCTGTCAGCTTGACCTTGCCTTTGAGCAAAACCAAGTAGAGAATCAAGTCGTTGTGCGAGGCCTCGAATTCAATGTCCTTCTTCCAATGATGTCAACTGGACAAGAAGGGCGCCACGCAGGACGTCCATTTCTTGTCACAGTCCCTCTCTGGCGACCTTGACTACGTGCAGATGACGGGTTGTTTGTTAACTCCATGTACGCTAGCGGTAAGTTGGCACACTGAGCTCATAACAGTGACGGGAAGTCCCAAGTCTTGAGTCTTTGTATCTCTGCCTATATAGCATTACCCCTATGCCAGTCGAACCTAGCGCGACTAACAGGGCCTCCTGAGCAGTGGGTGTTGCTATTCGAGGAAGGCATCTTCTGGTCAAGAATTCGCTCCTTCTTCGCCAAGATAAGCAGGCGCAGAAGTGTCGGTGCTCTTTGGGTTGTGTGCTATTTCGCGTGGAGAGACCGGGGAGTCCGATTATAGCCTCAGTGAGCGCAACCCTAATTCAAGTATTCGGATCTGGTGATTCGTTATAGGGAGCAAGTCCGAACAAATTCATATCCCCCCGAAGTCATATCGAACGAATGCCGTAGACCCTATTGCCTAGCACTAGCGGATGGTTTCCCGTCGGGGAGAGCAAAAAGGTCCCTTCGGGAAAGATTGCAAGCTAGTATCCAACATCGCCTAACGCTGTCTCGACCGACATCACTGTGCAGCGTGAGGCACTTCCATGTACGCTTCTCCGCACTACAGTCTCTGACGGACCCGCCTGAACCGACAAACTTCACACACTTCTTACCAGCGGGTTCGCGGGCCCAGTTTCTACCCAGCGAACATTCTACCGCCAGCTTGAGATTGCTCGTGCTCCCCGAGTTTGCCCCAAGAAAGCCGCGAGTCGATTTTCGACACCTCTAGCCCATGCACGTTTGAGCTCAGACTACGAAAGTTTCTCTGCGAATTGCGGTTTCTTGATACACGAATCAAGTCTTTTACCGCTTCTTTTACTAAACGTTCCCTCGTCATATGCGTCAAGTATATATGTACACCGACTGGCCTAGCGACAAACTCTTTCTTGAGCGACAAACTTCCATAGCGACATCTTTTCTTGACCGTTGACAAGCATCATTCCATAGCGACATTCCTTGGGCGACTGCTTGAGCGGCTTTACTTCCACAGCGACACCAACTCTTGCCAATCATCTTCACGCCCGCCAGACATCAACAACGACCGCCATCATGTCTTCCACCCAAGCAACACAACCATTCCGCTTCCTGGATTTGCCTGGAGAGATTAGGAACAACATCTACGACCTTGTACTCTGCTCCTGGGAAGATGAACTCGAGCAAGATCCAAGCATGATCAGCAAGCTGAGTCGACGCAGCCCAAGCAACCCTTCATCATCGCTTCTTCGCGCCAACAAGCAGATATACGCTGAAGCGTCAGACTACATGATCAAGCGTAACCAATTCGTACGCATCACCTGCCGGGGTCTGGACTCGCGGAACCTGTTTCTCAGCGAAGGAATCCCAGTCATCACAACGGATGCACGCAAAGTAAGCGTCTTCGATGGCCACGTCATGCACATCACGCTCTCCAAGCCTGTGTTTACGCCATGTGCATTTCAGTTCTCCGAGTTGGAGATCATGATGCTCCGAGCTGATTTGCCAAAGTTGTGCGAGCAGTTGGACATTGAGAGCGTAATGGCGGATGCGAACTCGACCACAAGCGAACACGCCTCAATCAACGCAACCGTCAGGCTGAATTATGCCCAAACGCGCTTCTTCACCCCGAAGATCCAGAAGCGTCTTCTAGAGCCTATTGCGACTTTCCTGCGGGGTGTGCCCAACATTGAAATATCTGGTTTCGTTGATCCAGCCCTTGCGGAGAGCGTGAGGAACCAGGTTGCACAGCCCCGCTGGACAGAGCCCGATGCGACAATCGACGAGATTGGCACCGGTGTAGATGTGGGCAAGCGCCAATGGCAACAAAACAACTTTTACACTGCTTCCGAATCCTGGGCTTACGCGATGCGAACTCTTGAGCGCATGCGCCACAGCTCCTCCTGGCTCGGTCTGCAGAGGGCTGGTGGAGAGGATTTTGTGAACAAAACCGCAGACCTCTACTTCACCCTCAACCTCTTCCACGCCCAGTTCCTGCAAGTCGACATGGCCAGCGATCACTCTCGAGGACCTCTTGTGCAGCGCAACGGCCGTGTCGCGATTCAGCACTTGCGCAAGTGCGAGACTGCGGCTGCACGTTTCGCGCAACACGCCGGCGCTACTTGGACGCCGAGCAACCAGCAGTCGGCTAAGATGCTGTTCCGCCACGCGAGGTGCTTGAGGCTGATGCGTGATACCGCCAACAGCGTCAGAGCGGTCACTCTGATCGAGGAAGCTGCAGCACTCGCTCCCACAGACATGGCGATCCGAGATGAAAAGGACGCCGTGTTGGCGTGGGAGGCTAGGCTTGAAGAGACGCGCCGCTTGCTAGCAGCGCAAAGCCAGGCATCGTGCGATGAGAGGAGGTCGATCTGGTCATCGATTTGGGATGCCGTCACCGAGCTGGCATCGTGAGCAGTAATAATTTAGCGTCTTCTTGGTTTTGATACCCCCCCATATTCATTTCACCACGTGGTGAGCGTTACATCGCCAGCTGTAATCACTTCTACCGATATTCCTTATTATGCACCAGTTCCCTTTCCGTTTCTCACTCATGCCCAATTTACATACTTCCAAAGTCTAAAACTCCGGGTTCACGCTTCTGTGTGACCTGGGCGGTCTGCAAAGTACACACCAAAAGCCCCCATGTGGGCGGCCCTTTGACCTCTTTCGAAGAAGACCGAACCCATGGTCCTGGTGGCACATGGTCAGACTACGGCCGGGCTTTCCGTTTTGGAAAAACTTTTGCTTTACTTTTTCTTAATTCTCCTTTGCGTACACGACAAGAACATTGGAATTTTGTAAACAAATCTGATCATCACACGTGGTTACCAGCCCCGGATACAACCAGTCCACCGCCCTTGTTTCTCTGAGAAGAACACAGCGACTGTCAGATGGTGAAGACCTCGTTCCTTTGCTTGCGGTTTTTCTTTTAAAACAGCGGTTGGCAAGGCGAGGCTCTCGTCCTGAGCGCTATATAAAGTCGTCCTCCCTATTCTTCTCCTCTCGTCCGCAGATTCCAGGGATGATTCAAATGGTAGGAGAGAACGTACGTGGTCCGCTTTTCCTTGCCCGAGTATTTCAAAACGTAATAGATACAGTTGGATGGCTGTGGGATAATCCACGAAACCGGGCAAAAGCCTGCTTCAAGGTTGTTTCCTGAATGATAGATTGGAATAATTCTCACTATATAAATCATAAGTTATCTGTGGGACTATTGCGTCGCTGAATCATGCCTTGGAAAGGTTCAAATTCTTTCATGGCCGCCCAGACTTCAATGACGTGGGCAAGACATTGAATTTGAGGGGTATGGTTGATGCGAGCGATGGGGACGTACGTTGCGAGGGTACAGATAAAGCGGGCACGTGTCTGGGTGCCGATGGTGCCGTCGGTGTATCGGAAGTACATGTAGAGACAAGTGATTCGAAATGATGGCGGTGGACAACAGTGGTTCTCAGGATAAGTGTACGTCTGGAACTTTGGCTTGCAGGTCTTTTGAGCTGACCGGGTATCGCTGTCTCTAAATGCGTACGCGTGGTGTTGCGGTCTTGGTTCGGTTCTCTTTGCCTTGGTCCTTCCATGAAATTCATGGTCAAGTCTAGTCTGTCTCCATCGATTATCTTGTGCGACACATCCCTGATGACAGATAACAAACGTTTGTTGGCACTGCCAGAGATTGTATGAGTGTACACATAATGTTCGAAGCAACAAGATGGGCACGTGCGGAGAGAATACGTTTGCCTGGGTTACTTTGGAATCGCTCGCCACCTCTTATTTTCCTATAGTCTTGAAAGAAGAGGCGATCCCTGCATCGAGATTTGTGAAAGGCGCCGGGTACAACGGAAATCGATAACCCTCTCTTACGTGGTCACCAAGCGCTGAGCTCTCTTGGATGTGCTCATCCACGGTTCTAAGCCGGAAGCCGCTCCGCAAAGTGTCTTGGCGATCTTCCCTCAGGACGTTATTGCGCCTCCAGCATCCTTTCTCTTCCTATGGCCAATAGTGTGAAACGTGCCATGGGTTTGGGACATTTCGTGTAGGTGGGGGAACGAGCGGTGGCGGGCTTATATGTTGTACGTTGTCCTCGGTGTCTGGATGCTCGCACCTCCGTGTCTTCATCAACTTCGAATAACTTTTGATCCTGATTACGACCCCAGCTTTGGTCCCATTCATAGACTTATCTATCAAGTGACGCAGTCCCGAAGTATTGTGGTGAGGGCATGACCCGTGTTTCAAGATGGCGGAATCAACTGGCCGCAAGATGACAGGAACTACGACGATAAGTACAAGCACGCGCCATACAGTCCGAACCCATGCCGTCGAGAGCTGCAAAAGATGAGGAAGATTGAAAGAAAGAGAAAGGTTGGTGTGTTTTGGCGATGGGACCGCCCTTTCCTTAACCGGCACGGACAACGTCATAGTCTTTCCCTACCAACAGCATCCATTGCGGCGTATCGACAATGCCGTATCCTCTCACCTTTTCTATACATCGACATGTTCGTCCAACGACCCAATGTCTGCTTGCCATCGCTACGTGTCACTCGGGACCTGGTTTTCTCACGTTGAAAGACCCGTCACCTACAGCATTTCGGACAAACGGAAGAGTGGACACTCCGGCTAATGTGTGGCTGTCAGCCTCACTGCAATCTCCGAGGTTGCGATAGCTCACAAAACCACAACTCTAGCGAGGCTTCACGAACATCTCCGGCATATTCACGTAACCAAGTTGGCCGTATAGACAAGGTATGTACAGTTTGAAGGTTTGATTTCCATATAATGCACGGTCGTTAGTCTTCTATGCATCCCACATTACTCATCATCAACCCAGAGATGACTCGACAAGTTACCCACTATCTTGGGTATAAGTTTTAAGAAGAACAACTGGTATATCGAATTCGCAAGTGGATATCGGAAACGCAAGTACAGGATGCCACCACCGACGCTTAGGTGGTGTAGTAGAAGTCAGGTCGCACATCACCCAAGTCATCGATCTCATCCTCGGTCTTGCCCTGCACCCAGTGGTCGCGCTTGCCTTCCTTCCTGAGTTGGTTCTCACGCTTCAGCGCAAAGTGCATGAAGACAGTTCCACCGAACAAGAACAAGAACATGTATGCGAGAACGATGCCGTGGCCAGTGCGGTAGTGCGGCCTTTCCCACTCGTTGTAGATGTTGGAGGACACGACACCATTCATGTTACCCCAGCCGACGACGACACCGACCATGACACCGCGCTTCAGCGAACCCTCAACATTGTTAGAAGCCCACGTTAGTGTGTTGGAAACTGTGGGGTAGATACCCATGGCGCCGAGGAACGTGCCAGCGTACTGGATTTGGGGGTCCGTGGTAGCGAGCAACATGGCGAAGCCAATGCATCCGATCAACGAAACGACCATGTTGCAGATGCCGCGCAACTTTGTCTTGTCGGCAATCCAACCGATGACGACTGTCAAGGCGGCAGCACAAGCGTAGGGTGGGACCGACAAAAGCTGAGCCTTTGTGCCTCTGTGGCCCATGCCGAGTAGAATGGTCGGCAGAAAGAGCGAGAAACAGTACAAAGGGCAAAGGCAACCCATGTAGATGACAGAATATCCCCATGTCTTCCAGTCGCGAAGGGCGGCGAATACATGTCGGCGGTCGATGCTTCCGACCTTGGCGCGGGCTTGTCCATCCATCTTGAGTCGTCGCACAGCTCGTAGCTTCTCTTCGGCATTGAGGAATCGGGCCGTGTCCGGGAAGTCGAAGACCATCCACCAACAGAAGACACCGACAAAGACTGTCATCAGACCCTCGATGATGACTGTTCAACGTTAGCTTGGGTCATATGATGATACACTGGGGACGTACAGATCCATCGCCAACCCTCATAACCGCCCAGTCCGTCCATCTGAGTGATAGCAGCAGCCAACAAGCCACCAAAAGAGCCTGCTAGTGCCGCAGCGGAGAAAAACAGAGCGGCACGGAACCCGAGTTCCTGACGCTTGTACCAGCAGCTGTCCCGTTGTTAGCAGAGTCTAAGCTCTGAAAAGGAACGACTTACGAAAGGTAGTAGTTGACACCGGGAAACAGACCGGCCTCGGCGATACCGAGGAAGAAGCGACATGCCAACAGACCAGCCCTGTTGTGGACTACACCCATAAGAGTCATGATCACACCCCAAGCCAGGATAATAGCGGTGAAGAAGACACGAGGAGACCATTTCTTGATCGCAATGTTGGTAAGAGGCTCGAATCCGGCGTAGGAGATGAAGAAGATAGTGAGCGCAACATTGTAATCGCGGCCTCCCATTTTGAGAGCGGGTTCCATCCTTGCAACACGCGCGTTTCCAATGTTGGTTCGGTCCAAAAACGAGAGCAGATACAGCAGCGACAGCCATGGGATCAGCCACAAATCCATCTTCCAGACGAGCGCTTTGTCCTATACAGGGTCAGCACGAGATAGAACAGTCGAGAAGAGAGGTAGAAGCGTACAAGTCTGGCGCGCTCCTCATCGCTTTTGCCGGCATCTGGGTCGGGATACTCTTCCAGGTCGCTAGGAGAACTGATTTGGGAGCTGCTGACATCGTTGGCATAGATGGCCTGGCCCTTTTCATTGGCCTCGAGGCTTGATTTCTGCTGTACGCCTGCCATGATGTTGGTGCCTGGGGGGTGGACTGAAGTACAGGAGTCTGAGGGGACACACTCAAGAGGGGCAACCGAGTGTCTCTATATGTACTCTGGCTTGCAGAACGCCGTGGGCGTGTCGCTCGAAACGAGACGGGCCCTGCTAGGGTTGATAGGACTAGGTTGCTAGCGCGACCCGGGACCCCATGGGGCGGATGGGACAAGATTGTGGATCCGACTTAGCCCGTCAATTGCTGCGTCCGAGCGTGGCGGTGGTAAGAGCACCGAAGGGGGAATGATGTGATATCTCGACGCAACCTTTACTTGGCACTAGCGGCTGCGGTACCACGTTGCCTTTGGCGTTTGTTAGATCTGTCATCAACCGACTCGCTGCCGAATTTCACAATAGTTCGTGCTTCGCCGATCACGTTGCACGTCTACTCGGCGGATCCAGACAAAGCGCGTATCCTGAGATTGGGTTTCAGCCTCCCAACTCCAATCCCTATGCCAGGACTGCGGACCGATATCACAGCGGCCCATACGAAAGCAATTACTCCACCATTTCAGTCTTTGGGCAGCGCCGCTCCTTGCTCCGGGCCAAGCACATGGATTAGGAACTTGCTGCGTTCCAGAACGGCCGGGGCTTGCGTTAGATGGAGGCTCTGGGCACCGCCGGCGTGACCATTCGAAGCCTCGCAAAAGCGCCAACCAAGACCTTGGCACAACGCCCTTCGGCATGGAGCCATGGATAAGGACGCTGCGCGAGGGTGTTGCTTTTCAGCCGGCGGGACAAAGCTTCTCGCAATGATTTGTTCCGCAGTTAGGGTCATGCCGTATTACAGAGCCCAAAATTGCACGACATTCACGATTTGGTGTTGAGTTTCCAGCGGAGCGCACGTCAAACGGCGGACTCTTCCCCGCCATCTGGGAATGTGTGGAGTAGCTTGGCAGTGCTAAAGTCGGTCGGACTCGATTAGACCGCCCCACTCTCCAGGTGTTGAACACTCGTCTGGTACTCCGTCAGAGTCCCGTTGTCCGCTACCGGGGTAAAGCTGACGAGGGCCCAGATAGGTGCGTCGGATAAACGGAGCGCTGGCCTCCTGCAATTCGCCAGCAACTGCCAACGCTCAATCCGTCAGCGGAACAATGGAAGCTGCTTAGTCCTTGCATTGGTGCGTACAAGGATCATGGATAGTAACAGCGTTGGTCTGTGGTAGCTTGCGACGACGACTGAACCTGGACCACGGTTCTCAAGCGACATCTGGGCACAGCATTCACATCGAGAGTCGGGTTATTCGCACGTGGCCCCGCAGCGGTATCGCAGGGCCTTTTGTCATCGTTGCGCTGCCCCGACAGAAAGCCTACAAATCCACATACCAAGATGGCGCACACCATGTCATGCCTAGAAACGCCAACGAGGGCACCAAGCCGATCGTCCATGCGCTCGTCGCGTGGCCGTCGGACGGTTTCGAGGCTGATCAGCGAACGTTGACTGCGTGCCCTACCTGCTTCCACTTTCCCAACCCTCCGTATCCTCCTAATTACGTGCTGCGCGATCATCTAGTTGCGTTGCTGCAGCGCACTCGAATGCATGTCAAATACGCCCGCCTGGGACAGGGCTCCCCCCAGCTGTATTGCGAGCCATCAGCGTCGGGAACGTGCACTCACCCCTCCGTAAACATGCTTGAAGAGAGATTGCTAGGCTCTACAACCAACCACGCCGCAATAAAACGTGGCATCAGCACTCGGTCCAACCACGCATTTAGAAGCATACGCAAGGTAACCCTCAACACGCGTTTATTGCCTTTTTCTCACTTTGCGGGAGTTTTCAGAATCAAGGTCGCATCATGTCTTGGTATTCATCTATCTGTCTTCTCAGACGCGGATGTCGGCTATGCGCGTCTAGCAAACTATCGTATGCAGCGTCGTCTAAGCGCAAACATCCAGTCTGGCAATCGATGGGTCGTGGTCGCTGACTTGCGCGTCAGACTCCGGCCATGTGTTTAGGTGCATGTGTTCAAAGTCCGCCTTGCTCTTCTTTGCCAAAGACGGCGAGACAAACATGTGATCCAACTCTTGGGCGTTCATGTCGAAGAGGTAGGTGTAGCGCTCGACTTTGTCAATCTTGGCTACCTCGTCCATGTCCTTGAGCCCACTGATCTTGGTATATTCTTCCAGGGGCTGTACGAAGGCGAATTCGTTGAAGTCACCTGCCGTCACAATGCGGGCGTTTTTGTCCTTGGAAAGGATATCCTGTGTGTTACTGTCAGCCTTGTTCTTTTCTTCGATTCCAAATCTCCAGGGGTAAGGAAGGGCGTTCCCTTCGTGCGAGGGTGGCGTTCTTAGTACTACCGAGGGACGAAGGTACGAGAAGCTTCCTGCAGCCACCCCTCTTCGTTCCGCCCTACCGCATAGAGCCGCAACCGAAACCTGAACGTACCTTGACAAAGTTTGCGGTGAGACGCGACTGTTCGAGACGATCATCTATAGGCAGTTTATTAACGACTGTCGCACGAGCTCATCCGGTTCGATGAACTTACCTACGCCACCGTTGACAGGTGGTCGAGCGTCTCCGTGCAAGCTGCTGCCTCCTCCCTTGGAGCCAAAGTGCACATTGACGGTGAAGAACACGTGCGACTTGTTCGCGCCAGCCTCTCCGATAACCTCCCATTGCGCAGCCAACGGCTTTCGGCTCGCTCTCCACGCAGCATTCGCGGGTTCGATAAGTCCGGGGTTATACTTGAATGTCGGACCAGCAAGCACCTCGTTAACATCGAGCGAGCCGCCTGGGTTAGGCTTGTAGAGACGGATGAGGTTTGGCTTGTACAGATAGGCGACACGGATGTTACCACCCGGCTGGCCACCGTCCCGATCGTCAACAGGCACAATATCTGTGAAGGCGTAGTTGGGACCGCCGGCAGCTGAGATGGCGGCAGTGAGAGTGGTGAGAGTGAGGTTGGCGGATACAACTGTGCGAGGTCAGTATCAACACGCGTTAACAAGCGGATGATGTGTATCGTAACATGCACGGGATGTGTGGAAGGTAGGACGGCTCATGTGCGGCCCGCTGGTGGTAGAACATTCGAACAGCGGGAGAAAGGACGTTTAGGAAGCTTTCTGGAACACTTACCTGCGTCGTTTGTGGGACCGTTGTCATCTTGTACCTCCTGGACGAAGATGATATCCGGACTCTTCATGTAGTTTACGATATGGTTCGCCAGGTCAGGGTGGTGGTCAGACGTAGGTGCCAGGTTCTCCACGTTGTAGGCACCAAAGGTTATGCCGTCGCATTTGCCGCTTGATACAAGCTTTGTCGCTGAAGGAAGAGTAGGCTTCTGGCTCTTGGTAATCTTGATCGCGGTTGTAGGGAGGATTCGGTAGAAACCGAAGGCGTAGCTGACGATACCAGTGATCTCGTCAATGGAGTCGCCCATCTTGGCATCGGCGGGGTTTGTGCTGCCGTCTAGAGGAGTGCCGATAACGATAGCCTCTGGGTTGGCGTCCTTGTCGGTGATGGTCAATCCACCGCGACCATTGCGACCCGACACCTTCCAGTTTCCAGCAACCCAGGTGTCGCCGAATCGGTTGGGCTTGGTGAGCACAGTAGGCTTCTTGACAGTAACCAGCTCGCCGGACAAGCTCTCCCAGAAGTCAAGGCCGTACTTGTTGGGCTGCAGCTCGGGGTTCGCAACACTGATTTGCGACACGTTGTTTGGCACAGCGAAAACATCCCCGCCATCCAAACTGCTATACTGCTCGTTTGGCGGATCGCGTGTGTCCTTGCCAATAACCAGTGGCTTCACGACAGCTCCGGAGCTGAGCCGCCCCTGCAGTACCGGTGCCGAAAGCTCGGTAAGGTAGATGTAGTCCTTGTTCGAGCGAAACTCGAGCACCTTGCCCCCCACAACAACCGTGTCACCGACCGTCAAGTTCGCGCCAAAGGTGCGACCAAAAACGTACAAGGACTCGGAAGTCCGTTCGTCGCCGTCGGGCTGCGTCGACCGCAACCAAAGGCCATCGGGCCCCTTTGCCGTAACAACACCAGTGACATTCGAAACAGTCTGGTCCTTGTACGGCGAGAGAAACTTGTTGCCATTGATCTCCGCAATCGTAAGCGCCGTAGACAGCGCTATGGATGCCGAAAAGGCGAGGAACCGTGTTAGAGGCACCATGACGAAAATGGAGCAAAAGTGATTCGGAATGCCATCTCGTGAAAACTGAGGCTCCGGCCCTACGTTTTTATAAATCCCCCCCATGCTCCCATGCACCGATGCGTTCCAAGAACCCGGTTCCGGTGCTCTGCCAGCGACGATCGCGCTACACTACACTACACTTGACCTGTTCCTGGCTTTTATCGCCGCATCGGCCGCTCGGCCCAGCCGTTGATGGTCCATAACCCACCAACTCATCTTCACACTTGCCTATCACAGCAGGAGGAGAGCATCTCGCCGCACACGCGCGACGTCCCATATCCCTTGGCAATACTCTCAACTTTCCTGTCGAGCTCGACTACGTTGTCAACGCGTGCTGCGGCGCTTGTGCTGTCATTGGCCCCAAGTCGACGCATCTTTGGGGGGGGTGTTGCGGGACCCTGGTCTGGCGCGGGCCGAGGTTGTAGCTACTTTGGGAAGGTGGAGAGTGATTGGTGCGAAGGCGGGATGCTGGGAGATTGGGCGGCGAGTTCCGCTCGTGGTGGGCACACGCAGTCTAGAGACTCTGCTGTCAATGAGATGGCAGAGATGGGGACACGTGTGTTGTTGTTGTTGTTGTTGCATGCGCGGCAGAGGAGGCGAGGCGCGGGATATGTGGCGGTGGAGGGACGCGTGGGAGGGGTGCACGTGGGCTTGGCGTGGGGATTCCGATTGCTTTGATCAGAGTTTGTCGCTGCGATGTGGAGTAATAGCGTACTGGACGCTTGACGATGTGTCATGGTGTATGCGAGGAGTAAGAAGCGCGTTTCTGGCAAGTCGTATTTAAGCAGAATACAGCCCCAAGGTAGGCAGTAGGTTCCAAGGTCACACGCGAGAACGCAGGACACAACGCGTACCTCCAGGGTATACTCTACCTAGGAGCAACTCGTGAAAAATAATGTTCGTCGTAGGCAGTGCTAGCAATGGTATCTCGCACACTAGCAATACCCACAGTCGTGCGTCGACAACGTGTGATAGTCCAACTTTCAGCTCCCCTTCACCATAACCCCCTTTCCACCTACCAAGATTACCCAGGCTTCATTGGGGATTGTAAAAGCTTTTTCGCTCTTCCGTATACCTTGCGTCCCTCTTCGCCTGAGCTACAGCAAGCGCGACTGCCATCTTGGGAGTTGGTTTACTCCTTGCCGGGGAGGCTCCAGTGCCTGATCAGTTATCCACTGTCCCGAGGTGGGGAAGGAAAAGGCCGACATACCCATTCCGGTGTCTGCATCTCCCGTTGCAACGTACGGGGTATTCTCTTTGATTAGGGATGCACTGGATATCCCGGCCTTTCTGGGCTCGTCATCGCTAGAGGCGGAATAGATTTCTTCACTCGCTCGGCGTTTCGCACCAGTTGCTACGAGCGAAGCCTCTTGTGGATGAGCAGCTTCCGGTCGGGTGGGCGCCTCCTTCTGGTCAAAAGGGCGAGGAATGGAGCGGGAATCGTTGGCGAAAGCTGTGGGCTCTGGTAACTCCGGTGGGGGCGTCTGACCGGACCGTATCGATGGTCTGGAGTGCTGCGTCTGCTCTTCTTCGCGTGGCGCTGGCTGAAGCGGCTGCGAATATTCGACCAGGTCTTGCCACTCGGGTTGAATCCCCGCCACCACAATAGGGTGTGTCAAATGTGACATGTCTGTGTTTCGGCAGTGTCCTCTTCCTTGCGTTCGCACTGCCCGTTGAGACTTGTACTGTGAGAGCGGACTGCCCGAGGGGTTGTGCGGGCTAGATGGGATACTTGGTAGGCTTCTCCTTAGCTTTCTCCAGGCAGCTGGCCACAGTGGAGTGTCAGCATGCTGATCTGAGAGGCTAAAACACGTGTCACGTACCTGGAGCCTGTGTTGGTAGGCACTCTTCGAAGCTGACGCGTAGCCGACTAGGATTCTTGAGCCGAGTGTCCTTGGTCTGCGGTGGCGAGGGAACTGGCTCTGGTGAAAGTCGTACCTCAACGGCTGGCGGAGAGCTCTGTGCAGGGTCTGGCGAGGATCTCAACATCGACAATGTTGGCGAAGTCGCTGGGGAACAGTCCAGGGCGGTGTATCGCCACGGTAGATGTTCGCGTTCCATGTCCTCAATGTTTTGGCCTGCGACAATGAGCTCACCATTGTTGTCTGGGTGAGTCGAGTAAGCCATGAGGCGGTAGCATACTTCACAGATTGGTGTCTTCTTCGTCCCGTCTTTTTCCGTCATATCAACCAGAAGCTCGGCCGTCACATGCCGGAAGACTTCGAGTAGGATGTCAACTAGCAATCGACATGCCAGGACATCTTTTCGTCGCTTCTGGACGAGATTGAGACTTTTCATTTCCTGGCGAAACCGCGGCAACATGAGAAGTTGAGGGGAGTTGCGGATCTGGAATTGGAGAAATTCTTTTCGGCTCTCAATCAGGTTGAGGATGCCATGCTCCACCTCCAGGTACTCTTCGAGTAAAAAGGGATGCTCAGCCAATCTCTGCATGGGGGCTTCTGAGAGCACCCAAGGCTCAGGTATAACGAGCGCTTCTGCTGCTCTCAAGCTTTGTTTAGCCTTGTAGTAGATGCGCTGTCGTAGTTCGTGACAACGCTCCAGAGCACGTACCTCCTGTGCGGCTACGTCTTCTTGCATGTTAGCCCTCCGTTCTGCAGTAGCAGCATCGATTGCATTCCAGGAAGCTCTTCTCGAAACTGAAGGCCTATCAATGCGTTAGCAGGACGTCATTCCAGAGCTTTGCCTCCTACATCAGCAGCAGATCTTTCAACGCTGTCTTGAAGCTGCCTACTTGGACGGCAGAATGCCAGACGCAATCGCTAGATCTTCCTGTCTGCGCTAATGTTTACAACAGAGAATTACATACTGATAGAGTGTTAGCCAGGTACTCTGATAATTCGTGGTGGAAGCCTGACCCTATATGGAGCCTCCGGTGAGATGCGACCTTGCACGATTTCAGGAACCGCGTCAAGGTCTTTTTCAACCACAATGCCTATGGGTGCCATTGTGCTATCTGATCTGGCTCTGGAGTCGCGTGTAACCTGTGTATCCAGGCGATTGGCAAACGATTGGGGAAGATCTGCTGCGTACAAGTCCACGGTGGAATCATTGCTCTCGGAAAAACTCGTCTCGTCATCGTCGGTGCTACCGACAAACACAAATGCCGGCATGGTGTTGCAGATATGGAATAGTCTTGATGTGAGCCTGGATATCTACATGTATTCTTATGGCGAGTGTTGGAAGTTGGTTCGATGCGCAACGGGTAGAGGCTGTTCGAAGAGCTGTAGTATCAATATCTGCTGGATGATAGCCTACACGCGTCAGTATATTACTTGCTTGACATATGGTCTGCTCACCAGATCTGCAGCACCAAGACGACGAAGATGCCGAGCATGCAAGAGTAAACAACAGGATGTTTTGGAGATGGGAGAGCCTGCGTAGGCCTGTTGCCATTCATGTTGACGAGGAAAGCGCATACTTCATAAAGCTCCGGAACGGCGGGCATCAAAGTGAAGTTCCTTTACCACTTCTGCCTTCCGACCTCATAAGAATCTAGTAGCTCCTGCACCACCGGCGGCTTTTCCTTTGGCGATGTATTAGGAAAGCACACCCGCTATTGTAGCTACAGTGCAGGTTACGTCTACAGCTATGCCCGCTATTGCGCCGGTTGACAGACCTCGTGTGTGAGTTGATTTAAGTTGAGGACATTGGGGTCTCAGTTGGAGTATCTGGCTGAATGATGAACGGTCAATAGCCCACATGGATCAAACTACTACAAGACCTTGCGCACCATCTTACACACCACTTCGCCGTCCACGAAAGCACAAGAGGAACAAGTCGTAAGGTGAATAGTCGTTCATCACCACATCGCGCCCATCCAACGAGTCTTGGTATTCCTCGCAACTTCAAACGGTAAACCCGTTAGCATTCATTACTGCTTTGGGAACACAAGGCAAAACGAATCGCATACCTCCAAAGGAGAGGAAAAAAGGGTATATTATATAAGCCAAGATACGCGCCCAGGCATCCGCCTCCCACCAAGCGAGACAGCTTTGCAGGGAGAAGTCGGAGGGTATATGCCCAAGTCGCTACAAGTAGAAGAAGAAGAAGAAGAAGAAGAAAAAAATCCCCAGAACTAAAAGCCCATCAGACCAGTCGTCCACCACGAGTCCAAATCCCAACATCGTACCCATTCCCATTCCCATTCCCATTCCCATTTCCAACCAAACTTGAGACCATCCATCTACCCATCCATTATCACCCTAATAATCATAGCATACGCAAATCAATCAAAAAGCAACACCAACCGCCCCCGGACTCAACGCCATCAAACTCCCCCGCCCATCAACACCAACGTCCTTGGCACTAATTTCCATACCCTTGAGCAGATCAAAGTTGGGGCTCATGGGAGACTTCTCGTTCATGAAACCCCTCGTGCTACGTGCACTCACCAAACCCGCTTCGGCAGCCATCTCCTTGTCCTTGACCAGCACCAGAGGAGCCGGGACACGTCGTAGTTTCCGGGGAGGCGATGATGTAGCGACGGTGGAGAGGGAGTGCGAGGGTGAGGGTGAGCGGGTAGACGGGTAGGATGTGGAGAAGAGAGTTACGGTGGCTGTGCCGTTGCTTTCTTGGCTTTCTTGACGTGTGTGTAAAGTGCGTGATCCGGCTGTTGAAGGGCGAGAGGTTGGTATGGGGAGTTCGGGATGCAGTTCGCATTTGTAGAATGAATCGGCGGTTTTGGGAGTTGTGGGACGCGAGCTGGAGGCTAAAGTAGAGGTAGAGCGCTTGAGCCAAGCTCCTAGACGGGCTATCGGTGTAGTGGGTGTGGCTGGTGGTGGCGGTGTGATGGGGTTCGAGTTCAGGGGGCCGGTGTGGGAAAAGGATGGTGGGGCGAGCATAAGTCCCATTGTTGCTCGACGGGCTGGGATATCTGTTTCCGGGGTGGTGGCAAGTGGTTTGAAGCCCAGAGGGGCGGAGAATGCAGAGCCAATGTCTGAAAGCGTCTCGGAGCGGACATGCATGCGCATCGATGGTGCAATGTAGGGTACGTGGTGAGATGGAGAGGGTGGAGGACGGTTGATGAGTGCGGGCGATTGGACGTGCGAGCGATATGCGCTGGCACGGCGTTCCTCAATGATGGTGTTCAGCTCACGAATGGCATCATCTACGTCAGTCTTTGTACGGCGGAGACTGCCAGGTCGAGAAGATGGTGCAGTGTTGGCACGATTGCGCGATGGCGATGGAAGACGGGAAAGCACACGAGCAGGCGACAAAGTACCAGACGTGCGCGACCGCTGCATCGTGGGTTTATCCTGTATCTCATCGACAGCGGTCTGCGAATGCTCTGGTAGATATGCCAGTGTCGGTGTAGCCATGGTACCCATTGTGGTGCCCGAAAGCCTCCTCTCATGCGTGGTGCTACTCTTCTGGCTTTGAACACTGCCCCGTCGAGATTGCCCACCAACAGGTTTACGTTGGACGATGAAGCAAGGATCTGAAGATACAGAGCTCGTGCGTGAATCTCTCACACGAACGTGTGCTTTAGCAGGGCGTTCCAGTTGCGATGGTAGACTAGTCCACTCATCTTCACCGTCAAAGTCAGGCAATGGAGATAGGTGGCCACAGCCGTCGGGAAGGTAGATGGAGAGCTCAAGCGGACGAAAGCTACGGCGGCGGCAGACTGGCATGGATATATCATTGAGCATCGAGGGCACATCGTCAAGACCATCAAAGTGTCGAAATTCAGTTGGGCGGCTGATGTTGGGCCGAGAGTGTGAGCGCCTTGGTCGCGCAAGGGTTGAAATGCTCGCGCGAGATGAAGCACGCACAGCATATTCGCGACTGTTGGAAACCCATTGCGAGACGTGATGGCTCATGGACTGGCTTGTTGATGGACGCTGGTGTATCGGCTCAACGCAAGGTTGGGGTACGGATCGCGGTTGTTCGTAGCATATCCGCATGTCAGTCTCACCTGTGGATCAAAAGCGTTAGCATCATGTTAAACTAATCGGGATTGCTCCATGCGTTTCCGACATATCGAAGACGTGTTGGAGCTATCGCCGGATAAACTCGTGCATTAGCCATATTAAGGATAGAGTGAGCGAGTTGCATAGTGCGTCTCAACAAGAACGTCGGAGTTGGGGATCAACGGTGGGCTGTCGGCGACGACAGACAAAGGAGACAGCGAAGACAATCGCCACAAAACGAGAGTACAAGGGGGAATAGCAGGCGTGATGATGAGGAATGCCCCCCCAAAAAATGTTCAAACGTACCAGTAACCCTTGGTGCATCTCTGCCGTCGTTTGCAAGATCCTCTTTCGATGCACAGCATCCAAACTTGATGGCCAGCCATGGGGACCTTGGTTCCTTCTCTTGCATCCTTCCGTTGTTCATCTTCTTTTCCTGCTGTAGACCAGTACAGCTAATAATCCATCATCGATAACGAACCAGAACAATCGAACAGGAAGCGTGGTAGAGAGTGTCGCGCTTGACAAAGGCAAAGGAAAAGACTAACAGATACTAAGAAGAGGGTAGTAGAAGAGAGCAGGAAGAAATGGTAAGGATGAGAGAGGAAGGCTGACTGCGCGAACCATTCGGATAAAGTCGCAGCCTGTCGACGAATGTGTTGTCCCGCAACTGATGGTTCGCTTCTGGAATGCGCAAGCTTGTAGGTTCTGGCCGTCAGGAACAGCGAACCACTCGCGACTCACAGCACGACAGTGGCTCGCATGTTATAGATGAGCCCTGTGCCTTACCTTTTCGTAGGCGCCCAATGGCAGTGCATCCCTACCATGGCAGTCGTTAACCTCACAAGTTAGCTCGCATTGAGGCTTGCGTGCATTGAGTTGAGAGGGCCGGGTGTGGGGTGTGATTGGCCAGGGATATGGAGTAAGCGCTCGAGGCAGAGCGGAGACTCGCAGCAACGTGGACCAGTGACGAGGCAATAGCGCTTGCGGCTTGAAACTGCCAGAAGCCTTGTCGACATGTGGCGAGCTGGGTTTCCCTTCGTTGGACAATCTGGCATCAGGGCTGCTGCTTCATATCGGACGTGTTCGAGCATGCGCACAGTTATCGCGTCCTCGAGCGCATCATCGCGACAGTGCGGGGATACCTTGGAACGCTGGATGCTATTTGCAAAGGGCGAAACATGCGCAACGCATCGAGCGTCGTTGTTTTGACATGGTTGCACAAGCAGATTCCGATAGAGGATGGTGGTGTTGAAATGGATGGGGACCGAATGCTGCTTTGGTCTAGAGACTGTGAATCGCGTGTGCGCCCGTCGCGGACGCTCTCGCCAAGTTCCATCTCCCGCACTTGCGTGCATCGCAGGCTTGGCGCTGCAGCGAAATTGGTTAGCTACTCACGACTGCTTGCAGAATACTTTCTAATCAGTAGTCTGTAAGTGGCGAGATGCAAAACTTCCGACACAAACATGGACGAATCCGACACTTCACTCTGCCAATCAAAATCGAGAGCGGGCTACTCGTATGCGTCAGGGCACCTTTTCGATAGTATACCAAGTTCTGCTGGTGCCAGCACATCAACGCAGGCCTGGACGCCTTACTTTGTGGGAACATTGCAGGCGAGACGAAATCCCCACTTGAATGTCCATTGGAAATACGACGGACACTTCGGTCATGGCTCAGATTGATAGGCTGCATGTTTTGGGACGACAACAAAAACGCACGCACGACGGACCGTTAGCTGCACCTATTAGTACAGTGTGTGATAGACATCTTCATGGTCATGGTTTCGATCTCTTTCTCGCACGAACAAGGAAACGGGTGACATTCTGACGCCGCAGGAAATATATCGCAAGGGGGTAATATGTGACATGAGCTGGGGTATAAAACAGATGAATGGCCCAAAATCTCACCAAGTAACTGTCCGGGAGATCGGGATCGCGGATGCGTCATCAGTCGGCATTCCAAGCATTGCGCTCTTCTCTGAAACTGCCGTAAGACGGGCTGGGGTGATCCTCGTCCTCGGCCTGTGTCTTCTGATCGCTGACATCGCGCGATTCCCAGTGACTGGCTTCGCTAACAATGTGCGGTTTGATGTCATGTTTTGTCTGCTCCTCTTCGCTTTGATTCTGCGTGAATGGGAAGTTGAGGTTGTGCTCAGCTTCTGGGTTCTGTGGCTCAGCCTCATCTGGGTCGAAGCCCTCTCGGACCTCTTCTTCTTCGCCTGCCTCGTATGTTTTGCTACGGATGTCGTTAGTCTCATCTGTTAGCTGTAATACCAAGTGCAAACTTACACAAAGTGCTTAGAGGGAACTTCGTTCCATCCTGGGCCACCTTCCTTGCGTGCTCTGACACGGTCGACTTCTTCTGCTTGATGATCCTCCACAACAAGATCCACGAGCTGGCTCTTGTCGGATTTGGCTGAGCTGGACGAAGAGGACTTTTGACGAAGGAGATTGGCGAATGGCGCGCGCGACTTGGAATGCGACGACTTGGAGCGAGAAGACTCTCCTTCGCTCGACTGGCTGCGCTGTTTGCCCTTGTCTACAGACTCCTGGATGTTTTGAATCTGACTCTTCCTTCTCCGCTTGTTTTCCTTGGTGGGCTGCAGTAGGTTTCGGTTGGTCGACACAGTCAGAATGTTCGGGTCGGCGTACAGGTGGTCTTCGCGAGACGGACGGTGGGCTTCGATGACGGGATACTGTAGCCGAATCAGACTAGGCACAATTTTATCAGAGGATGCATACTTACGTTCCAGTCGCCAAACTCGAGCTCACGAGCGTTATCATATAAGCGCTCTTCCTCGGCGTCCAGGCTGGGCTCTTCAACGGTGTCGGGTGTACCGTACTTGGCACCCTCGCCCTTGAGAGCCTTGTGCGGGCCTGGGCTCATGGCTCTGGCGCGACTCGACGTGACTTTGCTGAGGAGTGGTTCATGCTCTGATCCCTGTCCAGGCTTGGGAATCCAGTACTTGCCCTTTCCTCCTCGCTCGTACCTCATGCCCTCGGCCATGCGTGCAGCACGCGATGCGGAATCCTCGTGCGCCAGCACATTGTCGCGCGCATCAAAGTACCGATACTCGTAGTTCTTGCCAGCGAAGGTTTCTTTGGTATCCTGGATGAGATCCAGAGGGCCAAAGGCGTCACGCAGAGCGTACTTGACAGGCAATCGCGCAGCAGATATGGTGTCGTCGGCATAGTCGTGCCAGGAGAAGGCATACCAGTGGGCAAGTGCGAAGAGTGGCATCTCAAAGCAGATGAGAGCATCCTGGATGGCAGCGGCCAAGTTGTCGGGACTGTAACCAGGTACATCATCTGGAATGGCTCCTAGGAAGACGAGGATGGAAAGGAAGAAGCCCTGCCAGTAAGAGGCGAAGATGATGCCCTTTATGCACAAGAACTTGGGCATGGGTCGGAAGGGTTTGAGATCAGTCGACATGCACACCCAGAACATGGCGAGGGCGTACAGGCTGATGGTGATGCTTACGTTGTAGATCATGCCGCTCCAGAAGTAACCGGAAGTCCAGCCTATGTATCCTTCCTGGTATGTGCCGGTAGCCTTCATGATGATGGTAGCCACAGACAGAAGCGGCTTGACCCAGGTGTATTGCAGGATGCCGCGTTTGATGGCGAGGAAGGTATGCGGGTCGGATATGTCGATCTTGGAGCAGACGAGGTTGAGAGGCCATGGGTGGGATACGGGTGCGCGACCGGTCATGAGGATGATGAGGGCGCGTTCGCCGCCGATGAAGTTGACGAGCAGCTGGAGGAAGGTGTAGATTGTGAAGGCCTGAGCTGTCAGTAATAGCCACTGGCAGGAGAGATTGCACGTGCCTCATAAACGTCTCTAAATGGCTCTACATAGGACGCGGCAATGGTCGACACCAGGCTGGCCCATGATGCGCCTGCGTAAATGGGGACCCTTGATAACATGAGCAACGATGTGGCACACGAGGGAGTGCTGGAGAGCGTGCATACATGAGCAGAATACGGACGACATATCGCTGTAGCACCGGCTTGCGGTAGTTTTTCCTATCTCTCGTTCAACATGCGGGTCTCAACGGTCGGCGGGTGCTCTCACGTTTGTAACCAGACAGCACTACAGCTACGTCAGCCCGAGTCATGCGAGATGGAGGCTCTACTACCTACACGAAAGTGACCAGACTCGCGACAAGAGCGCATACGCCTGCCACAATGATGACGGCACGAGCAAATCGAGCACCGGTGCCGCCAGACGAGAAGTCGGCGGGCGTCATCGTGTCCGGCGGGAGGGTGCCTGAAGCCATGTTGAGGCGTGGGCGAGCGAAAGAACGAGAAGGAACTGGCAGCGGCAGTCCGGGCGAAAAATGGTGAGGTGAAGAGAAAGAGGGCCAAGGTATCAGCGATGGATCACAGCCATGGCGTGTGCTGTCGCCTTCCACCCAGTGTCGTGCGTGTGGTCTTGTGCACGTTGGCCGTCGACAGTTTGGTAGGTTTGCGGAGAGGCTCAACAGGTCCAAGCTCGCATGCCCTGGACGACGCCCATGACGCGCATCCTGCACGTCGCGCCGCCTCGAACATCAATCGGCCCTGTCTGTCCTTAGCACACGCGAGTAGCGCTCTCTCCAGCTTGACCGTCGACGTTGATACACATCTCGAGATATCAACACCTCGAGACATCAACACGACGAGTGCATGTCGCAAGAGTGAGCAGGAGCCACGCCTTCGCTCCTTCCATCTCCGCTCGTTACGACCATGCGCAACTTCCCCCCCGAGCCATGAAGACGCCCACGCCCACGCCCACGCCCACGCCCACGCCCACGCCCATTCTCCCTCACATAACGCGCTGCAGCCATGGCGTCCAGAATCGTCACCGAGCCCCTGGACCCGCGCGACGGCTTCAATTGGGTGTTCCTGGTTGAGCTGCTCATCTGCGGCATCTTGACCATCTTCTTCCTCTTCTACTTCAACCGCCTCTTCGCGACCCTTGTCTCCTACGGCATCCGCGCGTACACCTGGCGCACCTTCGACGCCTACATCGACATCACATCGCTGCAGATATCCCTCTTGGGTGGTCGCCTCTTCTTCAAGGACATCCGCTACCACGGCCACAACGAGACGATACTGGTTCACGGCGGATACATCACCTGGAACTACTGGCTGCGGCGGGTCAAGGATGCGGGCGTGTATACCGACGGCGACCCTCCCTCCGCGGCCGATGGCGAACGCACGCCAAGCACCCCCAGAAGCCCGTCTGACAGTTCAAGTGCAAGTGTGGACAAGGCAGAACAGGGAGGCAGGCAGACGCGCAAGGAGCTGCCATGTCGCTTCTCTATCAAGATCTCGGGCATCGAAGCCTTCATGTACAACCGGAGCCCCGCATACGACGGTATCATAGATGCGGTCAAGAAGAAGGCGGAGAGCGCTGCTCAGGACGAGAAACCGCCCGGGGTACCAGGGGTGCATCACGACAAGACGGAAAAGGACGAGCACCACCATCACAATAAGCTGAAAAAGTCGCATACCGAGGGCGACAAGAATGTCTCCCGAGCCGACACAGGCCGGTCGACTTCGTCGAATCCGAAAAAGGCCGACATTCCGGCCTTCCTCAGACTCCTCCCCGTCCATATCGACATCGTCAAGGGCGCCATCGTCGCCGGAAACGAGCATACGCTGGCCGTCATGACGGCGCAGTTTGAGAAAGCTACCGGCACCATTGATGCCTCTACAAGCGGCCCCTTGGACGTTTATCGACAGCTGTTCAACTTCCAGGTCACACATCCTGTTGTTCACATGAAGCCCAACCCCGATTACAAGATTGGACAACTCGACTCAGCTGTACAGTACAAGCAGGAAGCAGCAGGCAGTGTACCAGAAGACTCCATAATCGAGAAGGAAGCGCGGCACAGGAGACACTGGCGCTGGCTGAGGAGACTTCCAAACCTAGCCAGGCTCTTTTCCCGAGACTCGGACTCCATCCATACACACACCAGGTCGGGCACGGCTAATATCCCACCTCTGAACTCCCAGTGGCACTTTCCCGGTCGCGAACGATGGAAAGGTCTGGCAAGATACCTCGACGATACCACCAACGACGGCCACGGCGAGTGGGATGGCATCGAATACGCCAAGACATCGTTGATTGCCGACTGCCCATCTGTTCATGTCTCCTTCTACTGGGACGTTCCTGGCCCGGTGCCGAACGATATCGGCCACAGCAGGCACGTCGATCCCGCGCGCCCATATGACATCAACGGAAGCACTCCACCCGACTATGGCATGGACATACAGGTATTCGGAGGTACCATCAACTACGGACCTTGGGCGGATCGGCATCGCGGCATCTTCCAAAACATGTTCTTCCCGGGCAACCGTGTTGACGCTGTTCCAGCGACGCCTCTGAAGGCTGGCGACCTCCGCGTACAGTCCGTCTTCAAACTCTTCCTCAGTATTGAAAACGACACTGTTCTACGTATACCGATTCGCGAACCATCAAAGGATTGGAAGTGGAAGGGAAAAGCGCACACGTTAGCGGCACACGATAAGCCCGGGCCGGACAAGAACAAGGGCAAAGCAAAGTCTCGCATCAGAAGGGGAAAGCGACGAGAAAATGCTGGTGCGCAAAATGTTCGCCCTTTTGCATGGATTGACGTCAAGATAGCCGAGCAATCCACTGTCAATTATGTCATGGACATGTACGCCTCGAAGCAAGGATACCAGAGCAAAGTGGATGTCGATGTCGCCAGCACTGAGATTTCATCAAGTGTCAATCACGGTCTGTTATGGCGTTCTGGCGCTATTGCGCTCAACTGCGATCTTTCTAATCCTTTGGGCTGGAACACGTTGCGCAAGTGGCTCTTCAACATCAAATGTCAAGATCTGGAGTTGTTCCTGCTCAGAGATCACATGTTCCTGATCATGGACCTTGTGGCCGACTGGGGCTCTGGTCCGCCGCCCGATTACTTTCTTTTTGTACCTTTTCAGTACCTACTCAGTGTTGACTTGTCCAACTTCAAGTTGTATCTCAACACAAACGACTCAAACATAATAAACAACCCATCTGATCTGGAAGACAACAACTTCGTTATCCTGTCTGGCCGCAACTTGCAAGGAGACGTGTCCATACCACTGGACAAGTTCCGACCGCTTGAGAATGAAATCAAGTTCGATGTCAAAGGTCAGAATCTAGGTCTCGAGGTTTTGATGCCCCAGAAAAACACATTGCGGACCTTTGTACAATCGCCGAAAGTGGCCCATCTGGGCGGGCTTACCTTGAGCGGTAGTCATACCTTCATGACTGAGACATCGCCCATGAATACCGATAGGCTTTTCATGGACATCCAAGGCCATAAGCTTAATCTTGAACTATACGGTTGGCTCATACACCATTTCATGAAGATCAAAGACAATTACTTTGGCGATGACATGCATTTCAAGACATTGGAAGAGTTCCAGGGGCTACCGAGTGTTACTCTAGCAGCAGGCAGAACCCAGGCGGACAGTCAGCCAGCCAAGCTCTCGAATGACTTGGATGTAATACTATCTATTTCTGCCGATGAATCATGTGTACTACTACCCGCCAACCTGTACGCAGCAGAGCAGGGCATTCGGGCCGATCTCCCATTCGTTTGCGCGGATCTTAGGTTTACCAATTACTACATGGATTTGATGGTCAACTTCAGTCCCATCAGCATCTCACTTGGAGGCTTGTTGCCAGACACCGAGATACCCACCGAATTCACAAGCGGACATACGGAGCTCTTTGTTGACTCGACCATGATCTTTGGACATCGTCTGTTTGGTCTACCCCCAGCTGAACCGACCTATCTGTGTAGCTGGGAATTTGAAGTAGGAAGGATAACCGGAGATTGCACATCTGAGTTTGTTGAAACTGCAGCTGGAGCAGCGCGCTCATTTTCATTCACTCTCGACGATGATGAGAATACGCTTCCTCTCACCGAAATCCCAGCGATACACGATGCAACCTTCCTGAGACTCAAGACACATGACATTAGCATCTGCGTGCACGTCGCACAAGAAGCTTTGTTGCTCAAAACGAGCCCCATCAGTCTCAACTTCAACGATCTTGCTGGAAGTACGTTCTCTCAACGACTCAACGTTTTGATACCGGACTTCACGATCAGTGCAGTTCCATCCGAGTCCGTATCACATCACAGAACACGCTCCAGGGAAAAGGAGGTCGTCCCTACCCAGGCTTATCTTCAAACCACGGTGGCATTGAATCTGCTGACACGGAAGCTGGACTTCTCGGAGGAGCGCGCACAGCAGCAGGCTCACATGCAAATGCACGACAAACGGACCAATCGGACTCGGTTCATGCTGGCTCACGAACGAGATTCGTCTTCACATCAAGATGATGGTAACCGGCAGAATTTGCGTACACCAGCAATGCAATATCCGGATGTGCCTCATCCAATCTTCCTTTACCAACCACCTCACTATGCCAGTTCATTCACATCATCCAAAAAATCGTCGAATGCTTCATCATCCAAGGCGCGACGTATGCGCCCAGGCAGCAAGCGGTCATCTTCAGCTATGTCGTTTGCAAGCAGCATCCGATCTGCGGTCAGGCATAAGGCAGCCAAGATCACAGGTAGCAAGGACAGCCGAACTCTACAGAGTGAATCACCAAAGCCAATGGACTCGAGACATCGATTCTGTTCGCCGTTTAGCAACAAAGAACGTGTCAAGCAAGACTGGACACCGTCGTCTGTTGCATTATCCAGCAGTCTGGCTGTACCTTATTTTGCCTTTGATCAGGTCGAGCCGGATCTTTCGGATGTTCCGTCTTTTCCTACCATACCTTCCAACACTCGTTTCAAGGATATCGATGACATTGTCTTCAACGACGTGTCAACGAAGCATTTGGACGAGAGCTTCACACACAACAGCATACTGATTAGTGCCGAGCCAGGCATACGCGTCTTTTGCACCCCAGAGTTTGTGGAGTGCATTTCAAGCCTGATCGAATTGGTTCAGCCAAGGCGTCCCGAAAATCTGTTGGATGGTTTCCAAGTCAATGTCATGACAAAGATCCTCGAGAACCGGAACCGATTGGAAGGGAAGGGCAGCTCGGTTGAGTTCAACGTTCGCATACCGTTTACACACATTCGATTTCAACACTCCTTCCAAGCTCACTCCACGAATGAGGCAGGGCAAGATCAATATGATGTCATTCTGAACAGGCTCACGCTGGCAGCAAGGATGAAGAAGTTCCCTGGCGAACGGGCTGGCGAGAACTCGCTTTCGTTGCACTCCACCTTGGGTTCGCTTGGTCTTTCTGTGACCGAGCGCAATCTTCAAGGCCTGAGTGGAGGAGTTGCTATTCAGGCTGAAGTCAGAGATGTCTTGTTATGGATGATGCAAAGCAAAGAAACCTCTGTGAACGTCTCTTTTCGATCATTGGAAAATGCCGTCGCAAGCAAGAAGGTTGAGTACCTGGCAGCGCTCATCCACCGGACGACACTGTTGTCAGAGAAACTGGTTACAAGATTTGCTGAAGTTGAGCAAAGACAACAGCATAGACTACGTTACCTGGCTTGGTACCTAACAAGCGTCCAAAACCAATACCCAGATCCCGCCTTTCTCACCAAAGCATCCTACGCTCTACGGGCAGCTAGAGACCATCTGCGCAGTCATGATTCTTGGAAAATCATTTCCCGGTTCCGCTATACTTGGCAATGTCTGCCACGAGTCGAGAAAGACGCTATACTTGGCGACTGCTCGCAGTCCGATGTGGCCTGTCCTGAGAACGCTGAACAAAAGATCATCGGTATGTGGGACCAGTGGCGTACGTGGGACTTGGCGTATGTCAAGAAGAGCCTTGCGATGAGGCTGCTTTTTGGACAGCTGGAAGATCCGCTCCCGACTCCCGCCTCCGCACCACTACATGTCGACATTAGGTCAGCACAGATCAAGTTCATCATTGACCCAGGCCCAAGACAAAGCGAGGTGTCTTTGGGCCTCCTCGCCTTGAATGTCGTCTTGTTGCCCCCAGCACAACCTGCTGGGCTGATGGTGGTAGATGCTGGCAACCCGAAGAAGTCTATGACTGTCCAAATTAGCTCTAGGGATACGTCACTGCATGTTCAATGGGAGATCTGCGAGCTTGCGGAATCTCTCCTAGAACTATTCCAGAAGGAGAATTTGAGAGCAGCAGAGAAGATGAAGCCAGTATGCCCGCCACCAGGGCAAAGCTCGGAACCCACATATGACCATGATCTTCAAGTGATATTCGCGACCGACAAGGTTCAGATCACGCTGGACACTATTAATCTTCAAAGCATCAACACAGGCAGAAGCATGCGATTTTCTTTCATCGATGCAGACAGTAAAGCGTCAGGGCTTGGGGGGGTCGTATCCGCTCATCTCCACGTCGATGTCGCTGTGAGTGAACTGTCTTCACGATCCCGAATTTTGGCCAAAACGCAATTCGAGCGGCCAAGTATTTACTTTGCCATGATAGAGCCCGGAGGCGAGAAGAAAACACCCAATGAGATCAAGGTAGCAGCCGCAAGTCGCAAAATTGTTGTGAAGGTACAAGAGGACATCCTAGGTCTCATTGAAGTCGTGGACAACGTGCTCAAGGACGAGGCGGCGTACTTCCATCGACAATCCACAAACATGAAGCGATTTACGAGCACAGGCCAGAAGGACGAGAAGCCTAGCAAAACCCCCACTCAGTTGCCCAATATCTCACTTGCACTGTTCATGGACGCATATCAGATTGAGCTTGCCGTGCTTCAGCCACTTGGATGGTCGATAACAGGCTCGTCCGGACGTATTGCTGTCATTCCAGCCATGGGCAAGCATGTCACTTTGCGCGTCGATTGCGATCTCGAAGCAAACTTTCATCGGCTGTACAGTACGTCGAAAGAAGGCTCTCACGTCATCAGCTCGCTGGAGCTACCTCCCCTCAACGGAAGTCTGTCAATTACGCAGACCGAGAAGGAGACGAGGGTTTCGGCGTCGGGCATCGTCGAGAAAGTACATGTCCAGGCTTCAGAGATTCAGTCTTTCATCTCGACTATCAACAAGCCGGAAATGTCGCACATGTTCCAGGCGGTCCAGGATGATGTTGGGGTTCTGAAGACGCACATTGGAGAGTTGTTCCCAGCTTCAGCAAGCTCACCAGTAGTCAAAGCTCCTACCTCTTCACCCGATATCTTGTTCGACGTGCGGATGACGCTGCATGGAATGCACATTTCAGCTAGTGCCCCTGGCCAACGTCCAGACTCGCCAACAGCCAATCTCGCCTTCAGGCTGTCCACGGTTCAACTGAAGGCCACAAACATTGATTTAGATCAAAGCATCATGTTGTATCCTGAAGCTGTGGTGCAGATTCACGAAGTTACTGTCGACATGAACCTAAAAGATCAAGATTCGGTTCGTCGATGTGGTAATCTTACGTTCGGCGCCGTTTTCCAGGCGACTACTGAGAAAGATTCTGAACCTTCCCGTAGAGTCTACCGTCTTCGAAGCTCAGGTCTGGAAGTGAACGTCTTCGCGGACACCGCGTCAGCGGTGGTGGACGTGGTGAATCATCTTCAAGACAAGATCAAGGATCTAGACCTCTCCAAAGAGAAGAAATATCTACGTCGTCTCCGGCATACGAAGAGCAGAATCTCACACAGACGCGACCGTAGCCTCAAAAGCGATGCGCATCAAGACTCCGACAGTGTCAGTTCCGGGGCTCTCTTTACGTCGACTTACTCTTTGGAACTCCTTGACCTGCAAGTCAGCTGGATTGTCGGAAACTCAGTCGCTCCTTTCCCTCGAAACGAGATTCACGATCTTGTGCTCTCTTTCGGAAAGATCGACCTGTCAACACAGAAAGATGATGCTGCGCGCTTGATGGTTGAAGATATGCGGTTACAGATGGTACCGGTGTCGGCGAGCAAGAAGATGAGATCTCTCAACTCAGCATTGTTGCCTAAGATGGTGTTCAACGTAGCGTATGCTTCTACGAAAGATACTCGCAAACTAGCATTCTATGCTGCTGGCAAATCCCTCGACCTCCAGCTCGACTCGCACTTCGTCTTACCCGGTAATGTCATTGAGCGCTCCATTGCTCTTGCTGGTAAGAAGTTCCGCAAAGCTTCTGCTAATTGGAATATGACACCCACAACCACCGGTGCACAGCGGAAAAATCCCTTTGGAAACAAACGTCTTGCATCGTTGACTGCTGATGTCAACTTTGCTGGAGCTGTCGTGCATATCCATGGTAGTGATAAGGCGCCAGTACAGGGCGCTTCCAGCCGAGCTCAACAAAAGGGACGCTACAGCCAGTTTGTGGGCGACGAGTCGAAGAGCAGCATGGCACTACGAGCACCAGGTGTGGCAGTACGCGTCGAATACACAGATGACGGAAGCGATCCTTCTCTGAACGCCGAGCTTCGCGTTGATGGATCAACCAACACGCTACTACCGACTGTCGTTCCTATCATCATTGATATATCGGATAGCATCAAAGCTGTAGTCCGCGACAAGGACGACGAGGACGAGGCTGCATCGCCTGAACAGCTTCAGGACCAGTCCAAGCCAGGCGCAAAGCTACTCGAGGAGGATAACATCATTACCGCAGATCCCACCACCATCTTGGGTAGAACAAGATTGAACCTGGGACTCCGGATATGCAAGCAAGAGTTCAGTCTCAGCTGTCAGCCCATCGCTCGTGTCACAGCAATTGCCAAAATTGAGGATATATACATCACGGTGAACAGTGTCAAGTCTCAAGAGCATGGTCACTTCTTCGCCGCATCAGCTACTTTCGAGAAACTCGTGACTACTGTTCAGCACGTATACTCTCGTGAGTCCACGTTTAGCTTGGATATGGAGTCTATTGTGATTTCATTGATGAACAGCAAACATCTCAGCGGCACCAGTGGCATCTCGGCGATCCTCAAGATTAACCCGACCGCCCTCCAAATCAATGCGCGTCAACTCCAGGACTTCTTATTGTTTAGGGAGATCTGGGTGCCACCAGAAATCCGTCGGGCTTCCAAACCCACATCACCGAGCGCCGACTCAGAGCCACAGGAATTCCTGATACAACGCTATCAGCAAATCGCTGCTGGTACCGCTTTCCCTTGGAACGCTAACGTGGCTATTGCAGATGTCAAGGTTGATCTAGATCTGGGTCAGTCGATCGGAAAGTCATGGCTCCACATTCATAACCTCTGGGCATCATCCAAGAAGACTACTACGTCGGAGCAAAACCTATGTGTTGGTGTTGAGAAAATTGGCATTGAGAGCACGGGTCGCACGAGTGGTTTCGTCGAGTTGCATGAGATCAAGGTACGCACATCGATTGGGTGGCCATTGCAAGAATCAGGCACTCGTCAAGCACCTCTCATCCAAGCATCAGTCGCTTTCCGTCAGCTACGTGTAAGGACTGGATTCGACTTCCAAGCTTTCGTGATGGCAGATATCGCGGAGTTCGGCTTCCTAATGTACAACGTTCGCCCTGAGGGTGACGATGTACAAGATCGACTGGTCGCTATACTCGATGGTGGCAAGGTGCACGTGTTCTGTCACGCTACGAGCGCTGCACAGGGTCTTGCGCTATGGCAAGCGATCGAACGACTAATTCAAGAGAACCAACAAGCGTACACACAATCTCTTCGAGATATTGAGAAGTTCCTGCGTCGCAAATCATCGGTACCCGAACCCTTGGAGCGGCCCGGGTCGCACAACCAGATCCTCGCGAAACCGGACAAGGATAACTTCAAGGCGCCTATTTCACTACATACCGATGTTGTTGTCACATTACGGTCCATCAGGTTTGGTGTCTTCCCATCAACGTTCATAGATAACCAAGTCCTGATGCTGGAAGCTGGTGACATGCAAGCACGCTTCGCTGTTGCACTTGAGAAGAAGACCAAGATTCATTCTAGTCTCGGCATGACGCTCGGTCAACTTTCCGTTGCACTGGCGTCGGTGCCAACGCCGAAGGAGAGTAAACCCGTGACCGAGCTCACAGTTGAAGACGTGTCTGCAAGCGTCAGCTCCGCACGGGGCGGCACAATCTTGCGTGTGCCCAAGGTCATTGCTACAATGCATACCTGGCAAGTACCCAAGGGGACACACATCGATTACCTCTTCCGCAGCTCGCTCGAGGGCAAGGTAGACGTCGGATGGAACTACTCACGCATCTCCTACATCCGTACCATGTGGTCGAACCACTCGCGCACCCTCGCCTCCCGCCTTGGCAAACCCCTCCCAGAATCCAACATCAAAATCAGCACGTCCCAAACCCTCCAAGACGACCCAGATGCCCCCGCGCCCGGCCCCGATGCCGCCAGCAAGACGGCCATGCCTTCCAACCGTCCCCGCGCTCCCTCTGTGTCGCCAGACGGCCAGGAGAAAATCACAGCTGTAGTCAATGTTCCACAGTCGCGCTACGAGTATACGCCGCTGGAGCCACCGTTGATCGAGACACCGCAGTTGAGGGATATGGGCGAGGCGACGCCGCCATTGGAGTGGATTGGGTTGCATCGGGATCGGTTGCCGAATGTTACACATCAGATTGTTATTGTTACGTTGCTGGAGGTTGCGAGGGAGGTTGAGGAGGCTTACGAGAGGATTCTGGGGAGTACCTGAGTAAGATAGACAAGGGGAGAGGTGTATAGTACGCTATTGGGGTTTAATTGGTGGGTCATTTTTCGGCGAGGAGTAAAGGAAATGGATATCCATGCATGGATCGTATTATCGTTTCGGAGAAAAGCTTTGGAGATTGTATCGAATTTTTGCCCATCGCTATCTACCCATTGTTTGCTCAGTAAAGGATTTGTCAGGGATTGGACTTCAGACGGGCAACAGCAAGGCGAACTCGGATCACTGAACTTCTGAGCTTCAGGACAACAACCAAAGGTTCAGCGAAAAGACCCATGAGGCTCGAGTGTGAAGCCAAATGATGCGTGAGGACGAAATAAAGATTTGCGTTGCTGGACACGAGGAAGACGCGTCGCGTGATGACGTCACGCGCTGACACCTTGGCAAGCGGACCACGAATCCTCGAACCACGGGCTCTTGCCCCCAGCCAGACGGATATTTCTCTTGGGCCAACACAACTGTCACAGCCAAAGCATGCTGCATATTGAGCTACGCTAACCTACTGCTACCTTGCATAAATTCGCCGAATCTTGTATCTCCTACCGGCAAATCTTGTGGTGTTAGGTGCTGTTTGATGCGAAGCTCTGGTTTAAACCCAAGCGAACTTTGTCGCCTCTCTCGTATCGAGTACGGTCTGTTGGGCTGGCCCTGACCATCAGAGTCATACGACTTCTTCGAATACATCTCGCCTTTCTCGGGCGACACGCACCAGTGCTATTCTGTCGCTGCGTCGGAGACACCCTCGGCATTTGCATCTTTCCAGGGACCAATCGACCGCACTTCACAATGGGCTAGCGCTCACATCCATAGACTTGATGCCTGAGACCAAAGACCGCCATGTATGGCAAACATTGGCAGACAGTCGGGTAGGATGCTGCCGATTGTTACGTCTTTAGCATTCTTGGCATAGAACGAAGCTCATGACTTTCACACAAACTTTTACTAGAGTTACGGGTCATGGGCTTGATACGGCACCAAGCCTACAGATTGTGCAATCCTTTCCGACGTTTGACCCGCTGTTGCGGTGCACACTTGGCAATCGAAAGCTGTGTGAGCTGATCCTACTGCCATGATGATAGCGACAGCCATGGTCCCTTTACCGGTGACCTGGAGTAGGATACTGTTCTTGCTGGAATCGGCGAAGAGAAAGCTTGGGTTTACGGCAGGGCTTAGGCCGAGGAATCTCGTGCCAGCGCTATGTTTTTGTCGTTGAGTGTCTGTGCTACAATTTTCTCCTTCAATTCCCTCCGGTCTTGCGTGCAGACCGATGGCGATGACCGTAGCTGATTGCGATGATCTGACCTGGTTCACGCATTGCGTACAGCCAAGCCGATCAAAAGGTCATTGCTTACGAGTGCAGCCTGATGGAAGTGGAGTAAGCAACTCGAGCCTCAGATTATAACAACACAAGATCACGCTTTACTTACTTTCCCAGGTCCCGATCTGCCTAGTAGACCAGTACGACTCTGAGACCGCAGCTCATCTAGTGGCAGTAATTCAGGGTCTTGCTGCGTTACCGGCGCTAATGCTCCTAGCTGCCAAGTTGGCTCAAGTGGAGGTTGTGCAGGTGTGCTGACTTGGTAACGAACCGCTGCCAGGCCTCAACCTTTGGCTCTTTTCACCTACCAAGCACACCACATACCTGGCTGGGCACTAAACGAGGCCGATCAATGCAGCATCCGATAGCGAGGTCTGAACATAGCGGGCTTCGCTTTTGAGAACAGAAGCCCGGGTCCAGACGACGCCTGGCTTCAACATCACACACTCTCCAGAGATCTATCAAGGACAAGAATGCTATAAAGCTTTCTACGATACTTCAATCATCTTTTCCACCCACACCTCACAACCAACTCTCAGTGAAAAGTGTCGTTCACTCGGCATTCGAGAATCCATGGACGCCACAATGACCCCGAACATGTCAACGCCCTCCAGTGCACCGACCTCAAACGACATCTATAATGACAAGACAAGCACAGGCACTGACCCTTTCAAGTTCAGCCACGGCCTCGCTGGCGTCGATCAAACATCGAATTACATGTTCGTCCATATCCTCATTGCAACCGCTTTGATACCGATCATAATCGCCCTATGCCTTCGTATTTTTGTTGCCGCAAGAAACGATCGACGAAGAATCTCAGCTATTGCTTCATGCAGAGGACAAGAATTCTGGGCAAAGGATCGACAAGCGTACTGGGGAGCACTCAAGCGGCATCTCTTGTATGCGCCAGCCGGATTTGCCAAACGTCGACAGCCAGCGAGAGGCTCCGCTGATGGCACGACCTCAACATCCCTTCCCAATCGCGTCCATGTGATTGTAGTCGTTGTATACATTCTCAGCAATGCAGCCTACTGCTTGGTAATTTCCGTACGTCCACGTGCTCAAATGGTAGCAGAATTCCGCGGCCGGTGCGGAACTCTCGCGACATTCAACCTCATCTTCACAGTCCTCTTTGCTCTCCGCAACAACCCTCTTATTCAAGTACTTCACGTTAGCTACAACACTTTCAACCTTTTCCATCGATGGATAGCGCGACTGGTGGTTGTGGAGGCTACAGCTCATGTCTCCGCTTTCCTGTACAACACGTACCGGGCGACCCACAACGGGGAGAGCGGCTGGGGTAGTGTGGGCTGGTTTCTGCATCAATCGCCATCGTATCAGTGCGGCCTGGTGGCTTTCGTCGCCTTTGTGTTTCTTGGGATCCATTCCGTCGGCCGTCTTCGACGCTCTTTCTACGAGATATTTCTCTCATTGCACCGCATCGGCATCGCAGTAGCAATATTTGGTGTCTACTTCCATTTAGCAAAGCATGCTCTGCCGCAATTGCCCTGGATGTACTTGGTAGTCACTCTCTTAGCTCTAGAACCCCTGGCCCGCGTCTTTCACATACTGCGTTACAACTTTTCCTGGAGGGAAAAGACGTGGACTCTTGCGAGCCTGGAAACACTACCTGGTGAGGCAACGCGTGTCACCTTTACCGTTCCCCACTCGTGGAACGCCAACCCCGGATCACACGTTCAGATCTACCTGCCAAGGATAGCGCTAATGGGGTCACATCCGTTTTCAGTGGCTTGGTCCCAGTCTTCGGGATACGCGAAGATTCTGGCGGAAAAGGTGCTCTCCACAATCGACGACCTTGAAGTCCAAGGCGGGCCTAGCACCGTCTCGTGCATCATTCGCTCACGCCAAGGAATGACAGGTTCTCTTTACAAGCTGGCGGCGAGATACGAGAACGCCCAGGTGCACCTCTGGGCGGCCATTGAGGGGCCTTATGGTGGCTACCACTCGCTCGACTCGTATGGCACTGTCGTTCTCTTTGCCGGTGGAGTAGGAATCACGCACCAGCTGTCGTTTGTACGCCACCTGCTCAACGCGCACAACAGCAATACCGCTGCTACACAGAAAATCGTTCTCGTCTGGTGCATAGCCAACCTCGATGCATTGGAGTGGGTGCGGTCGTGGCTCGACGAAATTGCGGCGATACAGCACTTTCGCGATGTCGTGAGCATACTCCTCTATGTGTCTAGAACGGTCTCATTTGAACTCGGGGGTCGGTCCTTACCGGCGTATCTCGATGTGAGACTGCAAAGATGTGAGGTACAGGGTGTACTGGATGGAGAGGTGCTTGCACAGATCGGTGCCATGGCCGTCTCAGTGTGTGGGCCAAGGAGCTTCAGTGACAGCGTTAGGGCGGCTGTCAGACGAAGGGTGAGCGTACGAAGCATTGACCTGTTTGAGGAGACGTTTTCGTACTAAATGGCCCCTCTTGAGGCGTCTGTGAGATGGTGATCCTCCGCCATGGCAAATTCGGAAAGGCACGTGTTTCTGGAGCCAGTGTTTGGCCATCTTACCCGAATCGACGTGGACAAGGCTCATGTACAGTGTGACAAGACTGCAACGGTGTTTGGCTTGTGATAACGCCAGGGTGTCACCAAGCTCGGCCGGGACTAATCTGAGCAATGTGTTCCATCGGAAAACGTTGCCACATGAGGCCATGGTAGGAAATCTGCTGGAACGTCCCGTCAAGTCTTCCCGAGATTTACCCCATGATCAGCATGTCTCGCATGGTGCTTCTAGTCGAATCCTCGGCGATTACAATCGTTAGTATACTCTGATCCTCTACAAGGATGATTACGCGCACTTGTCTTCACTTGATCAAATGGACTGTATTATTGTAAAACTTTGTCAAGACGAGCCTTTGCTTTACTCTTATTTTGTCTGAAGCTCCAAGAGCACCAAGGGCATGAGGGTGGCTGCGATGCCACTAACGGTAACGTATTCGTAAACGCCATCAACCTTCGACTTGTAAGTGTCTGTTTCAAGACCTACTTGACATGAATTAGGAGGGCTGTAAGTAGGATGGGCTGTCTTAACATGTCACTCTTCTACATCATCGTCAACATCTCTGTCTATGATGTGCATACTTCAAGGAGTCGTCCTTTGTGTGTTGCGTCTACCAATAATTGTGCGTCTCTACTTCCGCTGTTTGATAACGCTTCATCACGACTAAAACTCCTTTAAGCTATTGCGATATCTCAAGTTTTCTCTGATAGTGCCATCTTCTTCTTGTTGAAGTCTTGGCGGCGTGAGGAGATACGACGCGCTCTTGCGTGTAGTGAGGGTGACTGTCACTGCCTCAACTTCCAACGCTCCTTCCTCACCGTCATTAGCACGATGTTTTCTCGCCACTGGCTCGCTTCCCAGCGCTCGCAAAAACACCAACTCCCCACGATTGACCATGCTCATGCTAAAAGCGTTACTAAATTACCTTTTCCCGTCACCAGCCCAGTAAGCACTCTCTCACGCGCACCTCACTACTAGCACCAACATAACATCATCCCACAGATCCAGCCCAGAACCAACGCCAAAACCCACTCCCCCACCTCAAAATACTCCAGCCAACCTACTCATTCTCTCTGCAGCAAACACACCAAAAGAGCTGCCCACAATGTCGGACCGCAACCCCACCAACAACAGCAACAACAACAGCACCCCCCAAGGAGCATCCTTCTACCACAACTCAGTCGAGCTCTTCGATCTAGGCACCACCCGCTTTGACCAAGATACCGCCGCAATCGGCGACCGTGACTTTGCACTTCACGCCAACCATCCCGTCATCGCCCGCGCCGGCCGTGCGCCCCGCGGTCTCGAGAGCCAGGTTCACGCTTGGAATACCTTTCAGTACACTACCGATGAGGTCGATAGCCGCGAGGAGCTCAAGGGTGATTTACATGGTGGGCAGCTGCATCGCGAAAATAGGGCTGCTGCAAATCCCCAAGGTATGGTTCCGATGTGTGGTGGTGGTGGTGGTGGTAGAGGGAGAGGCTTTGAGAGAGGAGGCCACAGTGGTGCTAGGGCTGGGCGAGCTGGAGGTGCGGGACGAGGCGGGGGTGGGGATGATGGGCAGATGGAGGGTTTGTGTGCGGGTAGGAAGCCGGATTTCGATGCGCCGCCGATGGCTAAGGGTATGGCGGAGGAGATGGACAAGAGTATGTTTTGGGATCAACCTATCGTCTGAGCGGAGGTGGAGATGCGCTCCCGCTGAAAGGGGTTTGGGAAACATGACGCTAAAGGCACACTTTTCGTGTCGAATCTGGAGGGGAAGACGGGAGATGACTTCAGGGCATGTAAGAACCACTCCCGAGTTCGCTCTAGTCCGAGTCAAGTAGATATAAATCCCCGAGTGCTCCTTGACCCACGTCCAATTGTCAATGTCTACTTCACGTTCTCCCATCTTCCTCTTAGCATACCTCCACCACAGTAACATATTGTCTTCTATACACCTCTTGCTGACCATGGATTTTCAACCCTTCTTGAAGTGTCGATGTATCAGCCCACATAAACTCTCCCACAATACCTGGTCCGTGCCTCGTAGCCACTCAACGACGACCTCGCGCGCCAGATCCACGACCCGAATACGGAACGCGAGCTCGACCTTTCGTTCAGAGTCTTGCTTCATGTCGACTAGGCCTTCTTTCTGCTTACGCTCGTATGCGCGGCGATAGGAGCGGCTCCACACATTCTGACTCGCTTCCCCGATGCCGGTCGAAGTAACGGTGTCCCAGGTCCAGATCAAGTCGAGCGATGCAAGTTGAGTGTTGATGGCGTCTTTGGCCGTCTGCGGCTCGAATGAAGGCGGTAACGCAATGGGATAAGAAGTCGGGAACGGTAGATACTCGTTGGCCATCTTCTCAATGCGTGCATGGCTCTGAACATGGTAAGCACGGATCAGGCGATGACGTAGGCATTCCAGATGACACGTACGTTTCTTGGTCTGAGGTCCCCAAAACTCCACGCGACGATCCATCGCTTGGTGCTGGACCCGACATCTATATCACCAACCGCCCAGTTGGTAATGTTGTGCTTCTTGAGGAGATTGATAATGGCCTTGGCGCTGTCCAACTTTCCGAACATGCTAGTATACCACTGTACTTTTTCTTTCAAGACAAGGCTCTCGCTGACCATTTTGGTCACGAAGCCGACGTCACCACCAAGACATACCATTTCGTTTTCCGAGCCCGTACAGACGGCATTGGGTTTCCAGCTCTTTCCCTCACCCTTTAAGCTAGCCTGCATATCGGACACATCGCGAAAGAAGGGTGGGTTGCAGATGGTGAAGTCGAGACGTTCAACGCCCAAGGCTACGAGCGGGATAAGAGGGTTCAGCTCGGTAGTTTGGAGCAGCTTAGCACGAGTCATGAGATTGTTGAGAGCGAGGTTGCGAGCTGCTGCATCAAAGCTCTTCTTGTCGATGTCTGTAGCGCACATTGACCAGTTTGGACGTGATCTTAGGCATAGCAAAGTATAAATGGCAGACGCTCCGGTACCAATATCTAAGCCCTGAACTTGACGGCTGGGATCATACTTGCTAGAGTAGTCTGGTGCTGTAGAGTCGATGAGGCCTTGCAGCCAGGCTACGTAATTCCAGCGGTTGGGAATTGGCGGACATAGGCGATCATTTGGTACATCGAGCTGGAGGCTAAAGTCGACTCTTAGAATCGCTTTTGATAGGGCCTGGATGGTGTCGGGATCTTGGAAATCTAGCTTGCCCGACGTTCGCTGCCATAGTTGTTTGAATTCCTTGTCGCTCTTGGCAAGAATCTTGAAGTCGACTGTGGCATACGGCGGGCGCTGTGCGAGATGCATGCCGTGCTCTGATGTCTTTTTCCAGATCAATTGGGGCGGCAAGGATGGTTGTGCTGCTGTGTTTGTGGTAAGGGAAGCATCCGCGGACAAGTGCAAAGTTGGCGCTTGGGCCAACTTTCCCTGATTGGCTGACAAGGTTGGGGTGAGGTGAGATGGGAAGGGCAAGGAGCGTAGGAAAGTGTACAATTGATTTACAGAAAGTCGGACATTAGCGTCGCCGCAACTCGCGCTCCCACATGCAATATGTTGTCTACCCAACGCCGAAGTCATGTATGCCATCAGATCAAAAAAGGCCCGTCGTAAGCTCCGTCTTCTTCCTGCAGCCGTACTTGTTCGAGCGTTGGAACGGTATTCGGCTTGTAGAAGCCCAGGAGCATCTCCATGTCCTCTTCGGTCATGGAACAGAGGTCGTCCAGCGAGTATTGTTCGCATACCTTGGACATCCTGTAGCGGGTTCAGGGTCAGCAGTCGTCTTCACGGAGCCAGACAGGGAGCTTACCACTGCATCCGCTTGGGGCCCTCCTCTATGTTGGGAGCGACCTTTCGCAGCTTCCTCCGTAGCATACCGACTCTTTGCACGGCAGCGCCAATGTTGTATGGGAGCCCAGCTGCTATCTGCCTCCTTACGATGTTGGCTAGCTTCGGACCGTTGCCGTTTGTGCTGACCATGATCTGCAACGGTCCATCGCGATGCACGCTGCCAAAGTAGAAGTCGCACTCAGGCGGGACATCGGCAATGTTGGCTGCTATCCGCCTCTCCTTGCATAGCTTGTATATCTGCGATGAGGCTTCCGGGTCGTCGACGGCAGTCAGGACCATGTCGACGCCATCGAGATCCTGCGGTTCGAACTTGCGGTCTACATAGTCAACCTGGCCCTGCTGTATCCGGTAGGCGACTTCTTCGTTGAGGCCATCGCGCGGAGAGACGACGGTGATTTTGGCGTCGGCATTGAGCACGTTCACGATGCGACCAGCGGCGACCTAGACTTTGGTCAACCGTCAATACTTTGTAGGGAGTCATAGGGAGGATGTAGCATACCTCGCCGCCACCGACGACCAGGACGCGCTTATTCCGAATCTGCCATGCCAGTATCAGGGAGCCGCCGCCTTGAATCTCTGGGTAGGGTCCCTTCATGTTGCCGAGAGTGTTGCGGAGACGGAGCATGCAGCAGCGCGGAGATAGCCATGTCAACGGCTCCGCGTCATTGCCAAGGCCGTGCAAAAGAAGCCTCGCCGGCCTGGCGTGCAGGTAGAGTTTTCGGATGGCAGGTGGTTACTCGTCAGGTCCAAATCACGCAATGGTTCATTGCCTGCAACCTAGCACCGTCTCCAGCGTGCGACGACGGCGCTTCCAAGATGCCGGCATGTGGTCCTCCTGCAGCGCACCCTTAGCGTCCCTTGCAACGGCAGCGCGCCCAAGACCCACGCCCTAGCCTACCCATCCTGGCCCATGTTCCTTCACGACTCCATACGACACTCCCGAACATGGCCTCGCGTAGGTCCCTGGGCGGCGGTCGTGTACTGGGGAGCGGGAGGAACCTGTCGCCCGCCGCTGCTGCACCTCCGCAGCCAGCACCCGTCCACCACCGCAATGCGAGCCTGCTATCGCCCTCGGAGAGCTCCGTGTCGCTGAGCTCGCAGACGTCCATCAGCCCAGCCAGTACGGCAGCGACGAGAGAGGACATCAGCAGCCGAGTTCTGGCTGGGCCGACGGAGAGCGCCGCGGCGAGTGCGTCAAGTAGACTCGTGTGTCCAATATGCAATGAGGAAATGGTGGGTTCATAGCACCTGCTGCAAGCGTGTACAGCCATCTGACGTCGCAGGTAACACTACTACAACTGAACCGGTACCATCTGCCCATGACAACCCAATAGGCGATTCCTGACTAGCAGTAGACATCTCGACGACAACCACCAGAACCTCGTCGTCGAGGAGCAGGATGAGGTCAAGAACTGGTTCGAGGCCCAGATGCACAAGGCGAAGAAGTTCCAGCCGCTCGCAGTGCTCAACCAGAAGCTCAAAGGACTCGACGTCTTCGAATCCAACGATGCCCCCACGCCGTCGAACATGTCCGAACCCGCACCTGCACCCGCACCCGTGCGCCGAGACCCCGAGGAGGAAGTCACGCGAGCACATTGGCAAAGGCCTGGGTACCGCGATGCATGCTCAGACCCCGTCTGCGCAAGGCCTATCACGGCATCGCAGATGGCGCTAGGCGGGAATCAGCCAGCGGTGAACTGCAGGCAGTGTGGACGGCTATTCTGCGAGGAACACACCATGTACCAGATGAAGCTGTCACGGCAGGCTAAGCATGACCCCGTCAGAGGCATCTGGTGCCGAGTGTGTGAGACATGCTACAAGTCAAGAGACGGTTACAACGACCACCGCGGCTTCGAGCGCGACCACTTTGATGACTTCGCCAACATCAGACGGAAACGGGTGGACAGGGAGCGCATGGAGGTCAGCCGGCTTGAAAAGCGCCTCACAAGGTTGACTCAGCTCCTTGCGAACCCACCGCCAATCGAAGAGACACCAACTACAGGGAGCTGGTTTTCCTCACTAACTGGAGTCAAGAACCACCGGAAGGCTTTGGAGCAATCCATCATCACTTGGGAGGAAGACGCCAAAGTCTCCAACTGCCCCTTCTGCCAACAGGAATTCTCTACGTATACCTTCAGGAGGTCCCACTGTCGCATGTGCGGACGTGTAGTATGCAGCGACCCGAAGACTGGTTGCTCCTCGGAGATAGGCCTTGACGTCGATGCTAGCGCGCAAAAGACCGAAAAGGATGCCGCTCAGATGAGTATCGACGTACGAATGTGCAAAGATTGCCAGCACACGCTGTTCGCTAGAGGCGACTTTGAGCGCGAGCTAGCCGACAAGCCAAAGGACCAGCGCGCATACGAGAACCTGGCGCAATTTGAACGAGGCATCCGATTGCTTCTTCCACGATTCCACAAGCTACTACAGGCGTTACAGGACCCGGACAAGTCGCCTACGCCGCAGCAGTTGACCGACGCAACCAAGGTACGGAAACGATTAATGGACGGCTTTGCACAGTTTGACGTAGCCGCGAAACGGATAAGAGACCTTCCGACGGACTCGCCGACACAACAAAAGTTACAAAGAGCAGTATATCAGCAAGCGTACAGCTTCTTGAGCTTGCACATGTTGCCACTACGGGCGTTACCAAAGATTCTAAAGCACGCAGCCCCGCAAGGTCGATCCAACGGAGGCAGTGCCCTCGCCTCTATCAAGTACAACGACCACTCCACCGGTAGCGTTGTGAGCAGTAGCGAGGTTTCTGCGATGGAATCCGAGGAAAAGGAGCTTAGAGAACGGCTGATTGTGCTTGAAGAACAGAAGTTCATGGTATCTGAGATGGTCGCAGATGCCACCAAACACCGAAGATTTGACGAAGTTTCCAGCCTGGCGCAGAACTTGGAGGACTTGAATAAAGAAATTGATCAGATAAACGGTCAGCTCGGACAACTCGACTTCGCCAGTGCGTACCAGGGAGGTATGGCTAGTCCACAGCCTGGATGAAGAGCGTGGAGGAGGTGAACTTCCAGAATCTTAATTGGTCCCATTACAGGGCATGGTCACAGCAGCGATCTCTCAAGCCGCCGCTGCGGACCGATGAACTCCACAGCTGATATCACAGGGGCCACCTTGCTGGGGCCGGAATCCATCGTTGTCGTGATTACCCACACACGTGTCAGATGCTGTGCGTATTCGCAGGAATGGCTTCCAAGTCGGTAACAGGAATGGTAGGTCTTCACGGGAAGACGGCGTTGTAGGGATTCAAGCAGTGATAAGCAGGACACGTCGGGCCGTTTGTGAGCACCACGTCTCACACAATATCCATACCAGTACACGTAGCAGGTGAATGCGAGAGAACCATCACCAGTTGCACCCATGACTTCTGCAAACTCAACTTTACAAAATCGCATTTCGCATATCCTCGATGCCATGATTTTATCCATGATGCTCCAACCCACCCAATCACCACATCGCGGATCGCCTCCGTCCGCCATGTAAACATCTACTACCCCCATTTCACTACCAAACGTCACTACAATCATAAACCTCGTCGTCATCCCCGTCAATCCTATCCTACATACCCAATTCAGTAACTCGTCAGGAAAAGCATTGAAAACGGTGCCAACTTTTGCCAGCCCCAACTGTTGCAACTTGACTCGCCACTGCCAACTTTGCCAACCTACTTTCGGCACGTCATTGCCCAATGAGGAAGCCAAAGGGCCGTGCCCGGGACCAATTCGGCTCAACCAGACTGACAGGGGAAATGTATTAGGAAGGGATTGGATGCTACTAACAGGTTTTGGGACATTTGTGCGCGGCGGCCAGCCGGCCGGCCGGGAGAGAAAGTTGCTGTAGGGCTGGATTGTGGGGGTCCGGGCCGTGTGTTGTGCGAGAGGGGTGGGATATGGCTTGTTTTGCGTCGTTGACTTTGGATAGGGCGAGTTCTTGTTGTATTGGGCGGGGAAGGGGAGGATTATTTATATCACTGTTGTGGACGATGGGAATGACCAAGGGGTGGGTGGGCTGAGCAAAAGGTCGACCGCGAGCATCGTTATCGACGGTAGTGTAGTCTTTGCTGGTAACACTCCTTGTTCTGTCGCCGGAGACAACGATTACATTTTTTTTAAGATGCGTCGAAGTTTGAGGAGTCGAGCAGCAGTGAAATGCAAGTGAGCTTCTGGAAGATGGCTCCAAGAGGTCGCAGCTGACACAATCTGTCGTTCAAGCCTATCGATCTTTTATAAAACCCGTTAAACGTGGTCTCATACCTTTGTTACAAGTCAGTGTAGTGCTCTTGTCTACACTCGGTGTGCATTCAATCCCCACCATCGTCCACACCGGCTTCGCCCATCTCAGCGCGGTCATCACTCGTCGTCCGACGGCGGACACCAGTACTGGTCGAGTGGCCCGGCTTCGGATGCTCGTCGTGTCCAACCAAAGGGAAGTGCAGCCCCGGCTTACTCGCCAACGCATCCCTAATCTCATCCACACTTTTTGCTGCCCATCCTGCACTGCCCATATTACTCAACGGGTAGAGCAGTTGATTCTCCGGGTGCATGACCACTTGCTCGATACTCGGCGCGGCTTTGCTCATGATGATATCGACATCTTTCCGGATCTGCAGGCAGAATGCATCCAGCGGCAAGTCATTCACGTCAGTACCGAAAGGGTTTTCGATTTCGCGGCCGATAAGCGCAATGCCCAGGATGATGTAGGCTGCAAAGACGCTCGCTGGGATGGTGATGTACCCCAAGAGCTTGTACAGCTGGAAGGGCAGGAGAAGGATGTACACCCATGTGATTTGACTGATGGCGATGCTATACGCCAAGGGAAGCGGTGTTGAAAGGATGCGCTCAGTCCCCGCGAGCACATCATTGAAGCTGGTGAGCGCGTTGAGAGATTGCGTTTGGTAGATGGAAACCTTGAAGGTGCCGTTGTCGTAGATTGACTTCATGTAGACACTTAGGTTGTTGAGGATTTCGAGAGGAAGGTTGCCAAGTGGGACACGCGAGCGCTTCAGCAGTTTCCGTGGATTCGACTCGGCCATGGGCAGCCCGAGGAACTGCCCTGCCGTCTTGAATATATTTGGCTTCTTGGCGTCTGGCTGATCGGCATCGCGTGCGAACGTGTCCAGGTGGCCGACTAGATGCTTCAAGTCGTTGTAGTGCACGCCGGGCTCAAACCGGAGTTTGTGCTTGAGTGCGACTGCGTACGCGGCGATCAGATTAAGGCAGTTGATCTTGGCGAGAAGATCTTGTTTGCCCAGCTCAGCGTCCTTCTCATGTCGTTCATCAACGTGGATCCAGATAAGGCGAGCGAGATTCTGGGACGCGAAAGTGAGTTGTGCCCAGTACTTGCGGCCGTCATTGTAGCGCTCATAGGCCGTGGAGCTTCTGAAGCTCAGTGCGAGACCAACGACGAAACCAAGAACGGTAAGTAGGAGCTGGTTGACGCTAACTGGAGGCTGTCAAAACATGCTCCACGCTGATGGACCAGGGGAGCAACATACGGTCGTGTACAAACTTCGATATCAGCGTAATCATGCTTGACCAGCCGGCTACGAAGAGCAGAGGCAGAACCATTTCGGGTGTCACACTGCCGTGAACGCGGAGAAAGACAGGCCATTTCGAGTGGTGATCGAGGTCGCGCGGTCCAATCTGATGCATGTTAGTGACGGCATACACCGGCCACCATAGGGAGAGATATACGAAGTAATCGTCAAAGTCCTTTTCGCTGTCTTGCTTCTTGAGTGGCGGCTTTGTCGATGCACCGTTCGTGCCCTTCGACACATTTGCCGTGCTTTGCATCTTCTCTGCGATCACGGTGTACTGTTACCTGCAAAGAGGGCGAAGTCAGAGATTGAGTCCAGTAACTCTTTGCATTCAAGACAGCGACACGCGAGCACCTCATATCGTGTCGCGTGCCCCTATCCCTGAGCGCTTCTCCTGCATTCTACTGGCCGACAAAAATCTGCAATCCAGACCTGGCGTTTGACAATCTTCAGCTGGAGCTGCGCATCCAATGGAGCAGTTATGGCGATGCTGTAAATGGCAAGGCTGCGATAGTTTCCTCCAATCGAATGCATTCCCGTAGCGGAAGTGGTGAAGCGTAACCTCTATTCAGGTGCCTCCCGTCTTGGCAGGGTCCCTCTGCGGCCCTGTTCATTGTGCACTGCGGGATGGAGATGAGTTGCTGAGCCGTGATTGCTTTTGCGTCGGCAGGTTGTTGTCTCCATGGTAGGAGTGCACCCTAACGTGCCACAGAGTGTCCAAAGTCGTGTCAAGCGTGAGGCTGCCGTACATCAAAGCTGTCAAAATTCCGCAGCTTCCTGTACGCAGTTCGCGACGGTGGTTTCTGTTATCGAAGGTTGGGGACAGCGCACAGATCGGATCGTCGACCAAGACAAACTGTAATTCGCCCATGATTCAAGCTTCAGATGTGCAAGAAGGTCGAGATCTTGTTCTACGACTTGGCAACATTGGCACTGGCTTCGCTAGCGACCTTCGCCACACTCGCAGCTCATTGGATCATTACTCGGGTTCAGCCGCGATGCTTGCACAGCCACCGTGGCCGTGCACTTTAACGCATCTGCTCGGTCAACGCGAATCAATTGAAGAAGAATGGGAGAGCTGACTTGGAGCGGATGGAGCAGGCGACGAGGGTGGTGGGGCTGGATGTGTGGAGTGTGCTTGAAGGGTAAGGATTGACTATGGCGGAAAGCGTTTCTTTCCTCCACTCATATCTGGGTATAAACGTTAGCAACTCGTCCCACAGCTTTTGCATTTCTGGACTTGCCTTCCACCCTTGTCTGTATTGTTCATCTATCTGTCTATTCCCATTCTTCTCCCTCTTCTCCCCCAATTTCCACATACTCAGATCCCACTTCCCCTTCCTCGCCTTTGGTTTACTTTGACGTTCCTTGATCTCTGCTATCCGACTCGTTATTTCTCTGCCCTTTTCGCCTAGGCATTTCGCTTTGGCTAAAAAGGATTCACCTTTCGAGAGTGTTGTTGGCGTCGGATTTGGTTGTGGAGGCAAAGGTATTTCCCGCTCTGGTTGTTCTAGTGGCACAGCTGCAAAAGCTGGATCAGGAACTGCCGTCGCTTCCGCTTCCGCTTCTTCTTGTACTTCCAGCATTCGAGGTTCATTCCTACTCTGGACGCTCGATCCTGGACTAGAGAACCCTGCTTCAGACCCGTTCTTGCTTCGAACAATCTCAACTTCATTAACATGGGAAGCAAGTTCGACGGAGACGGAGACGGCCTCTTGGATACTGGCATGCTCGAAAGTGGAGATGGAGGCGAGACTGGTCATAGTGGAGTAAAGAGATGGAGCTCGGGCATCGACATGAGGCGGCTGCTGGGCTTCATCGTGGGCACCGTAACTGGAGGGTGGGTCATGAGCTGGTACCAGGGAAGAGGATGTTGAGGCCGCGAGACGGTCGCGAAGGGAGATGGGGGATTGGTCGTCCTCGCGGCCGTGCATGCGGCTTGCTGCATCCTGGTTGGCGTTGCCATGGCGGGAACGGCTGCGTGCTCGCTGGAGGATTTTAGGATCCTGTAGACTGACTCGCGCGTACTCTCGAAGGACAGAGTCTTGATCTGATTGTAGCTCCAGGAGCAAGTCGCGACGCGAACGACGGGGACGAAGCGAAGACCCGTTGCGTCTTTCAGAATGGAACCCTAACATCGATTGAGAGGGCGACGGGGCGGCAGATCGACGTACACTCCTTCGTCCTTCCTGCGAAGACTCATCATCGTCGTGCTGAGCGAGTTTATATCTTAGCGCAGGATTGTCGCCATTCTCACGATCCTCTGCCTTATGTGTATCCCGCCGTCTGGACAGTTCCTTCGGCGAAGCTGGAGGTGTCATAAGCGTTCCGATATTACGACCTGCAAAGCCATTTTGCCTCTCCCTGCGAGGCCCGTTTTCGATCGTACGCGTACTTCTCGCTCGATCCAAGTCTCCAGCTGATGAAGCCGTCTCCGAAAGGCATGTTTCTTCCCCTTCTAGCTTATTTCCATGCGCCATCAATATGGCATACTTCATGAGCGACACTGCATTACGTGGATCCGCGTTCGTCACTGAGATTCGCGCATTGCGTGTGGTACAGACGAGTTTGGAGCCTTTACTGGCTTCCTTCTTGGGTTCGTCGAGGGCCTTGGAATCCAGCGAGCTTAAAGAGCTCTGTCGAATCGGGATCGCAGGAGGGGTCTTGAGAGAACGCGACGACTGTGCCTTCTTGATCATGTGTTCGAAGTCTTGATGATGGAGCCGAAGCCTCTCGTCTTCGATGCAAACTCGCTCGCGGCGAGCCTGTCTGTCAGCCTCGTATCTCTCCTCAACGTGAGTAATCCTCTGTGGGGGTTCCGAGTTTGATGATCTGGCGTGAATGGCCACCCTGCTTTGTGGAATGAACCCGCCAGCAAGCCACTCGCCCTTGTCTCCGAGGTTGTCGTCCATGCAAAGCACTGTTTTCACCTCTTCAAGGCAAAACCACAATACTTCCTCGTGATGAGCCTCTTTCGACTCTTGGCTGTCTTTCTCGAACCAGACCGGGATATGTACATCATCTTCTACGTTTATCCAAGCAGGCATCATCCCGTTCGTATCTATATCTACCATCACGGCATCGTATGAATGGGAAGTCCTTCTCACGTTTTCGACATGGGGGCGCTTTCTCGAGGCAGTGTCTTCGCTTTCGTACAGAGAGATGAAGCTGGATGCGACGGTACATTGGAAATGTGCTTCAATGCTTGACTTATTTAGTGCATCATAGTTGAACTGCTGCGATGAACATATGTAGGGCACGCTTGACCGTTGGACGGAGACATAGAAGTGGCTGGGGAGGGTGCGACGTTTCTTGAGGAGGGCGGCGGGATATGATCGTGGTTGCTGGACGGACCTGCGCATGGTTAGTCTAGATACCACTATGGAATAGTATTTCTCTGAATTTTTCCGATTTTTCTAGCGCCTATGTTATTTGCTGGAGGTATTCGCGACGTCCTATAATCCTAAATATGAAGGTAACATACTGGGGATACATTTTGGGTACGTAATGACACAATAAATTCGGAAATATGAAATGGTCCGGGTTTACAACTTACAGAGACATGATAGATAATAATAATAAGCGCTGGAAGGCTTCAATGTTCACTTGAGATGAGCAAGAGAGCCGAAGAAATGGCGGCGCGGAGTTTCAGGTGTGGCAATGTCTTCTCTGGTTCTAGTGCTTGGTCGCGAAGAGTAGCCATCCAGGAGCCTATGAAATGTGATCAGGGGTCCGGAAATCAGTGGTATGAAGTGGATCACCTTGTAATTTTACACGCAGCCCAACAAGGCGAACATTATTAGCTTCACGAGCGAAGAGACATTTCGTTCGTAGAAATCAACAGATTGTGATAAGATAGGTACGTCTCGCTCTAAATGCGACGCTCAATGGCCCTGGATCGTAAGGAGGAATGTGAAAGACTAGCGCTGAATTGCAACGTTGGTACCTAATTTTTTTGCTAGCTTGAATGACTTGACTTACATGCACTCTTGCTCATGTGAAAACCCACCTCTCATGCCCCCGTCTACAGCGTTGACGTCAGTCAACTGCAGCGCTTGACGCCATTCATCTGCTCTGAGCTGCTGCTGCCTTATGTTTTCCATCATGGGAGAGTAGAGTTTGGTATCTCTCTCATGCGAGGCCCATTCCACATCGGTCACTCTCCCAGCAGTCGCTGCGCTATGTCCAGCTTTGTATGCGTTGAAGCCGCCACCGTCTTTCACCCAGACTTGAAGTAATCCAGAAATAAAAATCTCAGCTATCCTTGCTTGTTCTTCTCGGAAGATAAGGTAGACGATGAATTGATGCATCGTGAAGTGCTGTACAAAGATGCCGATATCATGGAGGTGGGTACATATGTCTTCAACAAGGTTCATCACGTAGTTGGATGACTGGTGGGTGCGATGTTGTGCTAGACGCTTATGTGACTTTATCGAATACCCGCACTCACTGGGAGGATACTGAAAAGGTGTGTCGCGTACTGATGATGGCAACTCGTCACAACGTTTTTGAACACCCTGGCAGAAGAGGTCTAGAGTCTCGACACGCTTCTCGGAGCGACTAGTCGTGTAAAGATACTTACGGTGGCCGTTTACTGACTGGTGCTGTGTCACTGACGGGCGGGAGACCTGTCAATCCGCCATGCATGCTCGGAAGCATTACTCTGCAATAAGTAGTCGATCACATGGTCGCGGATTTTGAGATATTGATTCGGTGTAGGCGCGTTACCATCGCGATCAGCCAACATATGTAGGTATATGGATGGTCGGTGCCGCGCTCTCTCCAAGATGGTGACGTACTCTTGTTGCAAATTAGGTTCAGTCTTCATCCTGCGCACCAGATTGCCTTCGACTGCTGCTGCCAGGACAGACGGTGCTGAAGCAAGGATTTGGGCGCATTCTCTCTTGTGCGTTACACGGTCCGTTGCATTGATGACAGTACTTTTCTCGTATTTGGGCATCTCTTCATCAAGTACATCGGAGATGATGGGTTCGTAGTGCCGTGAGGCAAGAAGACGCGCCCATCTCGCGCGTCGATCGTCGAGCTTTTCAACTATCAGCCCTAGTTCGCCCGGCCTTTGAAAACCTGTGCTATAGGTATAGCTCTTAGTCCTTGTGGTTACCATCGACGGAATAGCCGGGTTCGAGAATCGAGCAATAGTACGTGGGCGAAGTATAGAACAGAACAACGACGGCCGCTTGTTGAACATAGGATGTTGGTAGTAGGTAGGAATTGGGTATGAGCCAAGAGTGGTGTATTGGTCGGTGAGTTTTGATAGCTTGCAAGCTTCACGGATTAACATTGAAGTTACGGCGGCACCAGTCGTGCCTTCCATCCTCATTGTAAGCCCTGGACGATGGCATGTCCGATACGCAGATGTGAAGCTGCAGTGGAAAGAGCGAAGACGCATACCGTGTGCCAAACGAGGCTAAAGATGCTGTCAGAAAAGGAGATGGATGTACACGTAGCCAGCCCAGCTTTCCCCTTTTGTCGTAATTCCCTGCTCGCATGGTGTTCCATAGCTCTTTGTTGGATGATCTGTGGTATATATGCTGTCGGGGCAGTCCCCAAGCCCTGGTTTCGCTTTGTTGTGTCTCAAGAGTCTGGTTTCGCAATGCCATCATGTCTCAATCAAACAAGGCCGACCTCCTCGCGATCTGTCCAGCAATCTGAGGAAGACATGCTGTTTTTTCGCCATATCTTGAAACTTGATCGACCCCTGCGACTGTGGGAAGGTCAGGCCAGAGGCTTGTTCTCAAAGTAGAGGTGCCGGTGACGTGTGGCGTTTGTGGCTGGTGAAGCGCGATTGACTCAATGCCCCTCCAAAGTTGTTGTTACAGCCCCTCCAGCTGCACACGAGCTCCACATCCTCGGGACTTTTCCAGTCAGTCACGACATCCATACGCGTTACTGTTTATATAGCGGTGTATTTGTTGATCGCAAGGCGTTTGGTCCATCAATCAACGTGCTAACGTCGCGCAGACATGGCCGAGCCTACAGCACCACCCGCACCACCTGCTGCTGAGGAGGAGAAGGGCCCTTCTAAGCGTGCGCTCGAGAAAGCCGCGAAGAAAGCAGCAGCAAAAGCCAAGAAGGCCGAGCATGCGCTCCGACCGAAGGAGCAGGCGAAACCTACCACAAAGAGCGAACCGACAAGCATCTTCTCAGAAGGCTGGCTGAAGCGCATCTACGAAGAGAAACCCGTCCAAGAAGTCAGGACGCGATTCCCGCCCGAACCAAACGGGTTTCTTCACATCGGACATGCCAAGGCCATTGCTGTCGACTTTGGCTTCGCAAAGCATCATAATGGCAAGTGCTACCTGCGCTACGATGACACCAACCCGGAGAAGGAAGACGAGATATACTTTACCGCCATCTTGGACGTCGTCAAATGGCTAGGCTTCGAGCCGTGGAAGATCACATACAGCAGTGACAACTTCGACAAGCTATACGAGCTTGCAGAACAGCTCATCAACAAGGACTGCGCGTATGTGTGCCACTGCTCACGTAAGTCCAGACATATCCTTTGGATCCTGCTGAGCTAACCGTTTCCACAGGCGAGGAGATCAACAACCAGCGCGGAGGACCCGACAATCGAGGCAAACGCTATGGCTGCGCCCACCGCGAGCGACCGATTGAAGAGTCCATTACCGAGTTCCGAGCGATGCGCGATGGAAAATACCAGGCTGGAGAGGCATTCCTGCGCATGAAGCAAAAGTTGACAGACCCCGACGAGGGCAACCCGCAGATGTGGGATCTGCCTGCATACCGCGTTGTCAAGGAGAACCACCACCACCGGACTGGCGACAAGTGGAGAATCTACCCTACCTACGACTTCACACACTGCATTTGCGATGCGCTGGAGGGCATTACTCACTCGCTATGTACGGTTGAGTTCCGTCAGTCGCGTGTCTCTTACGACTGGCTGTTGGAGCAGTTGGACATGAAAGTGCCCAAGTCGGAGGAGAAGGGTCCCATGCAACGAGAGTGAGTAGCGCACTCGTGTTTGAGAGTCATCCCCACTAACTGTGCCCAGATTTGGACGTCTCAGCGTCGGCGGCACCATCCTCTCGAAGCGACGCATCCTCCAACTCGTCGAAGGCACAACTGTCGAACAGAAAAACGCAGATGGCACAGTGGAGACGCGGAAGATACCAGGTGTGGTACGAGGATGGGACGACCCCCGCCTGTTCACCATGGTTGCTTTGCGCCGCCGCGGCATCCCAGCTAAGGCTATGCTCAACTTCGTCGACGAGCTCGGTGTCACCGACGCGCTCTCCGAGATCGAGCCTCCACGTTTCGAAGCTTCAATCCGAAAGCACCTCGAGCGAACCGTACCGCGCCAGATGATGGTGCTAGACCCAATCAAAGTCGTCATCGAGGACTTTTCGACTGGGGATGAGCAAGAGATAACAGTGCCGTACGATCCAAAGGGCGCTATACCCGGTGAGCGAAAGGTCAAGGTTGGTGGTGCGGTCTACATAGATCGCAGCGACTTCAGAGAGGAAGACAGCGCCGACTACTTCCGTCTGGCACCCAACAAGGCTGTCGGTCTATACAACGTCCCATTCGCGATTCGAGCGACATCCTTCTCCAAGGACGAGAACGGCAACGTCACTGAGATCAGGGCCACTAAGGTGCCAGGCACTGAGAAGCCCAAAGCCTACATCCAGTGGGTCGATGTCGCAACAGCCGTCCCGGTCACAGCACGCCTATACACCTCTCTCTTCAAGACCGAGTCACCCAACACATTGGACTGGAAGACAGGTGGCTGGGCTGACGACCTGAACCCCAACTCCGAGATCATTCACGACAAGGCAGTCATTGAGCGGGGTATCAAGGATCTGATCAGTGAAACCTCCCTGGACTTGAGCGGCTCGTCGGATGCCCTTGTGCGCTTCCAGGCGCTGCGCACAGCTTACTTCTGTGTTGATATCGATTCCACAGAGGACAAGATTGTGCTCAACCAGATCGTTAGTCTAAGAGAAGACAAGGGAAAATAGATGTACAGAAGGCTCTGGTGTCGACTTTGGCCTTGGAGGTATGACAACAAGGTTGGGGTTGTAGATACGTTGGCCCACAGTATTCAACGTACAGTAGAGATATCCCCAAAATCTAAAGTCGGATCGCACGAGCTTCCTAGTTCCAATGACCGAGACACTGACATGGCGTGCAAATCAGCATCGAAGCAGCGATAATTGCTTGCATTACCAATCTGGCAGATGAAAATTGCTGACACAGCAGCACCATCGACCTTGACGCGCCGTAGGGCAACATGAGCGCGCAATTTCTAGCAGTCGCCATGCCGATTGGCCACCACCTTCGATCGGGCGGATTACCACATCGCGATTCCCTGCATCCTGCGACCATGTGCATCGTTACTAGCATTCGACTTTCGGCCCCAGCTCTCACACATTTAGCTGCATAGTGTAGCTTCACACGTCGGCACATGCCCGAGGCTAATTACATACGAGGTGCAGGATGCATGTTGGCGTTGTCCAATGGCCCACCGCCTCGCTTGTCAACCCCGTTGCCGTAATCAACCCTGACCTTATATAATCGACCATAGGAATGTCCATGTACCTAGATACACTCGGACCAGCCAGGTTCCGAACATAAGCGGCCGCTTCGGCCGATGAGGCGACTTACAATTCCGTAGGTCGACATATGGTAATCAAAGGTCAAAGCACTGCATCGCTGATACATAGCAACAGCTATGTGTAGAGAGCCATAGTCTTTGCAACGAAGGTCAAGAGATCGGTCTATGGCGCATTTCCGAAAAACTCGGTTTCGATCCTTAGACCCTCTACAAGACTACGGCTCCGTCAAACAGTCATTTGACAAAATCTGAAATGGCTACTTCTACGGAACGCAAGTACCAGTTCTTCGTGACGACAGACCAGCCACATCAGCCAGCCGGGGTGGAACGGAGCATGATTCGCCGGTTAGTGATGCGAAACCACTTCGATATCAAGCTGGCTGGGAAGCAGCTCAACGTGCCTGAACATAGTTCGACCAGCGCAGTCGTGGCAGAGAAGCAATGGAAGAGCCGATTCCGATTGTCTGAACCGGGAACCGAGAAGCAGAGGATTTTGAGTAGGCAAAGGGAAGGCATGGGCGAGAGGGGTAAAGAAAAAGAGAAAAGACCCCAGGTTTTGCGGTCTAGGTCTGGCCCGACACCGTTATCTTCGACTACTCGAGCTGGAAACAGCAGGACAGGCCAATGCAGTAAGACGAAAACCAGTATCAGCAAAAGAAATACAAGTGAACCGGCGTTTGAAAAACCACCGCTAAGGGCCAACCCCAGTACCCATCGCACCGATCCTTTCGACGCTCTACCCATACCCAGCACGCCACAGCTCGATGCGCTCTTCCGATTATGTATGTATAAAGCCCATGGCTAATACCCATCCCACAACAAAACGTCTATGGGATAAGTACGCATGGGCTGACAGTGACTGTAGACAAACGTTTTCCCAAGAATAATCCTGTCGCTACTGACGCTAAGCATACATGGAGGCTCTTCATTTTGCAAGACGCCGGCTTGCTGCATGCCACTTTGGCAAGCTGGGCGCTATACAGCATGCTTGTGAATGAATCCCACAACCTATACGTGTGTAAGCTCGAACACAAGAATGAAGCAATCCAAATCGTGACCCGCAAACTTGCAATGTGCCGAGGGAACGTATCTGACGAAGTTATCGGCACGGTCTTGATACTGGCAAATCTCGAGGCAAGTTCCCAACCCCGTAGATGGAACTACATCAAGACATGCGTACTGACTGTTTCAGAACCTGATTGGAGCATATGATGCAGCTCAACTTCACCTGACCGCGCTGAGACGTATGGTGGAAGCGCGAGGCGGAATATTCGCTTTTGGCAACAACGATGGCTTGACGCGAGGTATTCTATGGTAAGCTCACACTGTACTAGTGTTGACTGCCTGCTAACACATGGGAAAGGATAGATTTCCACAATGCATCGGCTTTTCGTACATCCCCATCTTTTCCGCATGTATGGCTGGATCCGGCTATGCCTCTCCCAGACAAGCTAAGGGACGAGGCAACATACACGTCACCAACCTCTCTGCTTCAATTGTCTTGTGCTGCTATCGATTGCTTCGAAATCTTCTATCGACTACACCGACTCGCGATTGCAACGTCGTCGCATTGGAAGGGCCGTGTTGGGCGCGTGGCTCTGAGCAATCTCCTCTATGAAACACAGTTCATTATCCTCTCAGTACCTGATCGATCACGGAACTTCCTAGACTTCGACCAAGACATACAGGATAGAAGGAGTGAAGAATACGAGTATCAGAAGCATAGAGCAGATGCAGCGAGCGTAGTTGAGGCTCTACTCGCAGCAGCTCTTATCTTCGTGTATGCGGTCCTGCGAGCACTACCACTGAACACCAAGATATTCGCAATCCTTCTGCATCGACTGCGCACCGCTGTAGACCGACCAAATACATCACTACTAGAAACATGGAAACGAGAGAAGAATCTCAACATGCTACTTTGGACTCTGGTTATCGCATGTTCTGTTGCGACATGCGCAGAGCGAATATGGTGGACCACAAAACTATCCGGTGTGTGTAAAGAAATTAATATCGGCAGCAGACAGCATCTCGAGCACGAACTACGGCGTGTCGCATGGACGGATCTGTTTTTTGATGATAGGATCGATGGCATTTGGGCAGAGGTGATGCGGTTGCGAGGACCTGCGCTCTGCAGCACATTGCAGGCTCCGACGTCAGCGGCTACCGAGAATCCAGCTTTGCTCGCTACACGGACATGGGAAAATGGTTTTGGCTGGAGGAGGCCTGGCGAGTGGAAGTAGGAGAACCTTGAGATTCCAAGTAGTTAGCGGATATACGGACTAATCACGGGTGGCGCTAGTCCGCATCCAATCCATGTTCGTGAATGTTCCACCACACGTGCGTCGGGACTGCTAGCGCCGACGGCGGCGGGCGCGATGGCGAAGGGACTCTGATAATCTTTGAGGACTGACGTTCGTCTGGACACGACAACCACAACCATGGCCCCGCTTGTCGACAACCCTCAGATCAAGCAGGCCAGCCTGCACAACCCGCTGCCGCTGCAGCTGCACACATACATCTGGCCGTTTTTGATAATATGGCCAGCCTTCTCCGCCATATACTTTTCGCCGCAGCGCTACGAGCAATACATCCAGTCCTCGGAATGGACCTTTGTTTGGGTTGCCAGCATCACCACCTTCCAATCGCTGTTCTGGCTCATGACGCACTGGAATGTGAACCTCAAGAGCGCGTTTACGACTACTTCGGCCAGTGATGTGCGATCTGCATCTCTCATCAAGGTGCAACCAGTCAAGAACGCGGGCGCGGCTGAGATTGTACCACTGGTGCGCGACAATGTCGGTGGGAAGCCTAACCTCTCGTTCATCTTCCAGAAGCGACGTTTCCTCTACGATGCCGACAAGGGTTCCTTCGCCCCACTCTCCTACGCCCTCGATGTCGAACCCAAGCCCCAGCTCAAGACGTTCCAGCAGACCCAAGGTCTCACCTCGCCCGCAGAGATTGAGCGCATCGCACAACACTATGGCGATAACGAATTCGATATCCCCGTTCCGACCTTCACGGAGCTGTTCAAGGAACACGCCGTTGCACCCTTCTTCGTCTTCCAGATCTTCTGTGTTGGACTATGGATGTTGGACGAATACTGGTACTACTCACTGTTTACCCTGTTCATGCTGGTCGCTTTCGAGAGCACCGTTGTGTGGCAGAGACAAAGGACCCTGACCGAATTCCGTGGCATGAGCATCAAGCCATACGAGATCCTGGTATACAGGCAGAAGAAGTGGCAGGAAATCATGAGCGACAAGCTGCTACCCGGCGATGTGGTCAGTGCAGGCAGGACTAAGGAAGACTCGGGTGTAGCATGCGACATGCTCCTACTCGAGGGCTCCGCAATCGTCAACGAGGCTATGCTTTCGGGAGAGAGTACACCAGTGCTCAAGGAATCCGTGCAATTGCGACCTGGCGATGCGCGCATTGAGCCTGAGGGTCTGGACAAGAACTCGTTCCTCTGGGGTGGTACCAAGGTCCTCCAGGTTTCGCACGGTAGCGATGCTGAGGAAGATGGCAGCGGTGTCAACAGGCTTTCGTCTGGAGTCCCACCACCACCAGACAAGGGCGCCGTTGCTGTTGTTATCAAAACTGGTTTTGAGACTAACCAGGGCAGCCTCGTTAGGACCATGATCTTCGCTACCGAGCGCGTCTCTGCAAACAACGTAGAAGCCCTCTTCTTCATTCTCTTCCTTACCGTCTTCGCTGTCGCTGCCTCGTGGTACGTCTGGAAGGAAGGTGTCAAGCTGGACCGCCAGCGTAACAAGCTCCTCCTTGACTGTGTCCTTATCGTCACCAGCGTCGTCCCTCCCGAGCTTCCCATGGAGCTTAGCTTGGCTGTCAACACTTCTCTCGCCGCGCTGAGCAAATACGCCATCTTCTGTACCGAACCCTTCCGCATTCCCTTCGCTGGGCAGGTCGACGTTGCCTGCTTTGACAAGACTGGTACATTGACTGGTGAAGATTTGGTCGTGGACGGTATTGCTGGACTATCACTGGGTCAAGACAACGCTACAGTTGCTGCAGACGGTGCGCATACCGACCTCACAAAGGTCACGGATGTTGGAACTGAGACAACACTGGTGCTCGCCGCTGCTCACTCCCTGGTCAAACTCGACGATGGCGAGACTGTTGGAGAGCCAATGGAGAAGGCAACCCTCCAGTCTCTCGGCTGGAAGCTCGGTGCCAAAGACACGATTCAAGCTACTATGACTACCGCCAAATCCCAAGCCGAACTCGTACACATCCGTCGCCGCTTCCAGTTCTCGTCTGCTCTCAAACGCCAGAGCTCCGTCGCTACTATCCTGGTTAACAACAACAAGACTGGCCGCAAGGTCAAGAGCACAATCGCTGCGGTGAAGGGTGCACCCGAGACTATTCGTAAGATGTTGGTCAACACCCCGCCAAACTACGAGGAGACTTTCAAGCACTTCACCCGTAATGGTGGTCGTGTACTCGCTCTTGCATACAAGTTCTTGTCTGAGGAAGGAGAATGGGGCCAAAACCGTATTAACGACCTCAAGCGTGAGCAAGTCGAGTCTGATTTGCATTTTGCCGGTTTCCTCGTCCTCCAGTGCCCTCTAAAGCCAGATGCTGTCGAAGCTGTTCGCTCCCTCAACGAGTCCAGCCATCGTGTCGTCATGATAACTGGTGACAACCCGTTGACTGCTGTCCATGTCGCCAAGCAAGTCGAGATTGTCGATCGCGATTGCTACATCCTTGATGCACCTGAGAACGATGAGACTGGCGAAAAGCTTGTCTGGCGCAGTGTTGACGACAAGATCAGCATCCCTGTCGATCCCTCCAAGCCTCTGGACGCCGAGATCCTGGAGACCAAGGATATTTGTCTCACTGGATACGCACTTTCAAAGTTTTCTGGTCAGCCTGGATGGAAGCAGATCCTGCGATACACCTGGGTCTACGCTCGTGTCTCGCCAAAGCAGAAGGAGGAAATTCTTCTCGGCCTCAAGGACTGCGGCTACACTACACTCATGGCTGGTGATGGTACTAACGATGTTGGTGCGCTGAAGCAGGCTCATATTGGTGTCGCTTTACTCAACGGTACTCGTGAGGACCTCGACAAGATTGGCGAGCATTTCCGCAACACTCAGATGAAGAACGTCTACGAGAAGCAGTGTAACTTGATGCAACGCTTCAACCAGCCACAGCCACCTGTTCCCGTTATGATCGCGCATCTTTACCCACCCGGTCCAACCAACCCTCACTATGAGAAGGCCATGGAGAACCAAGCAAAGAGGAAGGGTCTACTCCCAGCAGCAAACGGCGTTGCCAACGGGTCAGCATCAACTGGTACTCTTGTTCAGCAGCAGCCCGGTCAAGTCCAGCTCCCTCAGGCCGCTGGCAACCTCGCCCAGCAGATGCAGGAGAAGATGATGATGCAAGAAATGGAAGAGATGGCTGGCGAACCCCCGACGATCAAGCTCGGTGATGCTTCCGTCGCTGCGCCCTTCACCTCTAAACTTGCCAACGTCGTTGCCATTCCCAACATTATCCGCCAAGGACGCTGCACACTTGTTGCTACAATCCAGATGTACAAGATTCTCGCACTCAATTGCTTGATCTCTGCCTACAGTTTGTCAGTACTCTACCTAGATGGTATCAAGTTCGGTGATGGTCAAGTCACCATATCTGGTATGATGATGAGCGTATGCTTCCTTTCCATCTCGCGCGCAAAGACCGTCGAGACACTATCAAAAGAACGTCCTCAGCACAACATCTTTAACACATACATCATCGGTTCCGTACTCGGACAGTTCGCTATTCACATTATCACCCTCATCTACGTCAGCCAATACGTCCAGCGCGTTGAGCCCAAGGACCCCAACCCAGACCTGGAGAAGGACTTTGAGCCATCCCTGCTCAACTCCGCAATTTACCTCCTCCAGCTCATCCAACAAATCTCCACCTTCGCCATCAACTACCAAGGCCGACCCTTCCGCGAGTCCATCCGCGAGAACAAGGGCATGTACTGGGGGCTTGTCTCCGTCTCCGGTGTCGCTTTCTCATGCGCCACTGAATTCATCCCCGAGCTCAACCAGAAGCTCAAGCTCGTTCCCTTCACCACTGACTTCAAGGTTATGATCACCAGTATTATGGCTTTCGATTTCGTCGCTTGTTACGTTATTGAGAAGGGCTTGAAGTTCTTCTTCTCTGATAATAAGCCAAAGGATATTGCGATTAGGAGACCTGATCAGCTGCAGCAGGAGGAGAAGAGAAAGGCAAGGGCGGAGATTGAGGCGCAGAGGAAGAAGAATGAGGAGGCGGAGATGAAGGCTGCTGCTGCTGGGTTGGTTAAGCGGTAGATGGTGTTGTGTTTTGGTTTTGGGATAGAGATGTGCATATAGAATTTTGGTGCTAGAGTAATCAGACCGATGAATTGATGGTTTCTCTGCTCACTTGCGGTCAGGCTGGGTGTGCTGTGATTGTTTCTCGACGATTCGTGTTAGAATCATGTGTGCAATCATTCGCTGATACAATCCTATCGTGCCGCCGCCGCGCCTCTTGAATGGAACTTTACCCCAACTCATGTTCTTGCTGCCCGTAGCTGTGTATATATGCCCGTCGCTGAGCTATGTTTTTTTTCTCATACGCATCATCCATTGATCATCATCAAACTTGGCCACACGTAGATCGGAACCTTGACTCGATCTAAAATCACATTCGGCTGCCTCTCTGTTCTTCCTTCATCGCCTCCATGGGGATACTAAAAACATCTTACAAGGATTATATGTTTTACTTCTCATGGGATTGTTCTTGTGTACCAAAACGCCAACATGGCGATGCTATGTTCCTCGTTCCTAGGATCTTCTCTTTTACTGTCGTTCGTGGTGATGAGAAGTTTTCGAGGAGAGAGGGTGCATGGCGGACGTGATCGCTAGACACTGCCTCTGTTGTACGTGTTTTGGTATGTAACTGACAAGTCATCATCGAAACAGACCAACAAGTTCCTCATGTTTCGGCTGGCTGCGGTCAAGGCCTTCATCGTCCTTGCAGTATTGGTGTGTGCATGACGCTGTCTATGCGTTCGCGCTGATGGCTGTGGAAGGGTGTAAATTTCCTTTTCTCCAACACTTTCATGTTTTCTTCGCACTATACTTTTCCTATGTTCTTCCGAACAACCATGGAGCAGGATAGCTTGTTGCGGTTTCCGCGCAATTTCTCAAATTCAAAACTGTCCTACCGTGTCTGTGCAGCCGATGAACCAGTTCACCCGATGAGCCACTTTTACTAGGGAAAATCAAGATTTCTAGACTTTTTAAACTTTAATAACTCTTTTATCTTCTATTATTTCCAAAAAGTCCTAATAGTAAAGTTATAGAGTTTTATATTCTCTACAATTCTAGAAGAAAACATTTTTAATTTTCTTTAAAATAAAATATCTTTTAAAAAAAGTAGTATTTTTAGGTCTTAGAATACTATACTTTAAGCCTTTAAGATATAAGGATTTTGTAGCTCTATAACTTTAGTATTAGAAATACTTTTAAAAAAACATTATTTTAAAAGTTATTCTAAATAACGTGGTTCACAAGCGAGTGGCTACCCTAAGCGAGTGGCTACCCTAACACTAGCGCAGCGCACGCGCAGCGACGCAGCATAATACTACAACAAATTACTATACTCTACGCAATACTATAGTATTATTTAGAAGCGTCGCTATTATCTACATCCTCTATTTCTACTTTGTAGGTGCAGGAGTTGTGCCTAACCTCGCTGCAACGGCCGCAGCGCCTCTCTGCGCGCACCCTCTTTGCAGGCGTCTCGCCGTCCTTATGCCTACTACCCTCCTTTTTAGTAATTAAATTAGATACCTTACTAACTGTTAGAGTCTCCTCTGCGCGTACGTACTACCTTTTGCGAGTCTTGCGCTTTGTAAGCGTGTTAACAGCGTCTCGAAGGCTGCTTACTTCCTCTTGTATTAACACTATATTATAAGCTATTTGCTAAGCGCCTTTACTTAGCTGCTTAACCTGCTAATCTAATAAGCTTACTAGTAACCCTTAGTAGTTTTGCATGCGATTTTAAATTAGCGTAGATTACGCCTCTATCTTGCGGGCGTTGCGCGGTGTTTGCGCCTCCTAGGCAATAGTGCCTAGTGCAGGTAGTGTTAGCGTACGCAGCTGTACATCTAGCTTTAATAGCACAGCCTCTAGATTGTATAGGACTAGCCTAGCACCTTAAAACCCTGCGCGAACGTTCTCTAGTGTAAACGTCTTCTTATAAGCTACTTTAAAGGCTAGTAGGAAGGTTTCCTTGTTAATATAGTAGATGCGGCTGCGTGCTAAGAGCGAGATTCTATCGCTATAGTAGCGCTTTAACAGCGAGTAGGGGACGACGTTAAGAGGCTGCAGGAGGTGCGATAAGTAAGATAGCATGCAGAGAGTAATAATATTGTTCTCCTTGCAGTAATCCTAGAATTCTACTAAGCAGTAGCTCTTATAGCTGTTAATAATAAGCAGCCTATACGCCCTAGCAGAAGATGCCTTTGTATAAGCATTAAAGTGCTTAAGCTACGCGAGTGCGCAGTCGTTGTTAATCTAGCTAGTAGAAGAGATAGTAATAATCTAATCGCGAGGTAGATTAGCGAACTAGGAGGTAATAAGGACCTTCCCTGCAAAGATAAGGAAGGGCGGGATAACGCGCCCTATTGTAGAGACGCCTTGTACTAGAGTTACTTACTCGCAATTGCTAGGCTGTAGTTTCTTCTATTTCCTAGGTTTCTCTAAGCCTGTAATAACAAGCTAAGAGGATATCTTGCCTATTATAAAGCTAGACTTATTAAAGTTCTAGGTGTCCTTATCCGCAATACTATATTTCGCCCTTATTAATTAAACTAGGCTAAACTAGGGCTAGATAACCGCTAGGTCTTCGCAGGCAGCTCGCTAGCAATTATACGGATAGCTCTATCGTGTTCGCACTTTAGGTGTACGCTTAATAAAGTTATTAACCTAGTTCTTACCTGTAGGCTTCCTACTACGCTCCCTTAGCAGTCTATTAGCTATATCTCGTACGTGTGCCTTTAAGAGCGGTAAACTACGTAGACTCTCTTTAAGTATACGCTCTATAATCGCCTCCTCTTCTAGCTTTGTAAGGCGCTTTAAGTTTGGCTTACAATCGCGTCAAGAGCGTTGTCTAGCGCGTTAGCGGTGTACAGTCGTTTAGGGGACGTTGTAGACGGCTGCAGCGCGCTTTTTACTTAGAATCTAGTTTAATGTAATATCTAAGATTGCTAGGATTATATCTCCTTTAGTATAAGCTAGTTGTACGTTGCGTTGTTAAGACATAAGGCGATATTACTGCGCGTGCGCTGCGCTAGTGTTAGGGTAGCTACTTACTTAGGGTAGCTACTCGCTTGTAAACTACGTTAAACGTTTTCTTAAGTTTTCTAAAACTTTAATCTTTAATAACTCTTTTAATACTTAATATTTTAACTAGCTTTTTTAATATTATTAATAACCACAGTTTTCTCTTTTAAAGGAACTAAAGAAGTTTAAATTATCTCTAATATTAAGAAAGTTAGATTTACTAGTAAAATTTAAAAGTTCTATAGCTATATAACGTGGTTCACAAGCGAGTAGCCACCCTAAGCGAGTGGCTACCCTAACACTAGCGCAGCGCACGCGCAGCAATATCGCCTTATGTCTTAACAACGCAACGTACAACTAGCTTATACTAAAGGAGATATAATCCTAGTAATCTTAGATATTACATTAAACTAGATTCTAAGTAAAAAGCGCGCTGTAGCCGTCTACAACGTCCCCTAAACGACCGTACGCTGCTAACGCGCTAGACAACGCTCTTAACGCAATTGTAAGCCAAACTTAAAGCGCCTTACAAAGCTAGAAGAGGAGGCAATTATAGAGCGTATACTTAAAGAGAGTCTACGTAGTTTACCGCTCTTAAAGGCACACGTACGAGATATAGCTAATAGACTACTAAGGGAGCGTAGTAGGAAGCCTACAGGCAAGAACTAGGTTAATAACTTTATTAAGCGTACACCTAAAGTGCGAACATAATAGAGCCGTCCGTATAATTGCTAGCGAGCTGCCTGCGAAGACCTAGCGGTTATCTAGCCCTAGTTTAGCCTAGTTTAATTAATAAGGGCGAAATATAGTATTACAGATAAGGACACCTAGAACTTTAATAAGTCTAGCTTTATAATAGGCAAGATATCCTCTTAGCTTGTTGTTACAGGCTTAGAGAAACCTAGGAAATAGAAGAAACTACAGCCTAGCAATCGCGAGTAGGTAACTCTAGTACAAGGCGTTTCTGCGACAGGGCGCGTTATCCTGCCCTTCCTTATCTTTACAGGGAAGGTCCTTATTACCTCCTAGTTCGCTAATCTACCTCGCAATTAGATTATTACTATCTCTTCTACTAGCTAGATTAACAACAACTGCGCACTCGCGTAGCTTAAGCACTTTAATGCTTATACAAAGGCATCTTCTGCTAGGGCGTACAGGCTGCTTATTATTAATAGCTATAAGAGCTACTGCTTAGTAGAATTCTAGGATTACTGTAAGAAGAACAATATTATTACTCTCTGCATGCTATCTTACTTATCGCACCTCCTGCAGCCTCTTAACGTCGTCCCCTACTCGCTGTTAAAGCGCTACTATAGCGATAGAATCTCGCTCTTAGCACGCAGCCGCATCTACTATATTAACAAGGAAACCTTCCTACTAGCCTTTAAAGTAGCTTATAAGAAGACGTTTACACTAGAGAACGTTCGCGCAGGGTTTTAAGGTGCTAGGCTAGTCCTATACAATCTAGAGGCTGTGCTATTAAAGCTAGATGTACAGCTGCGTACGCTAACACTACCTGCACTAGGCACTATTGCCTAGGAGGCGCAAACACCGCGCAACGCCCGCAAGATAGAGGCGTAATCTACGCTAATTTAAAATCGCATGCAAAACTACTAAGGGTTACTAGTAAGCTTATTAGATTAGCAGGTTAAGTAGCTAAGTAAAGGCGCTTAGCAAATAGCTTATAATATAGTATTAATGCGAGAGGAAGTAAGCAGCCTTCGAGACGCTGTTAACACGCTTACAAAGCGCAAGACTCGCAAAAGGCAGTACGTACGCGCAGAGGAGACTCTAACAGTTAGTAAGGTATCTAATTTAATTACTAAAAAGGAGGGTAGTAGGCATAAGGACGGCGAGACGCCTGCAAAGAGGGTGCGCGCAGAGAGGCGCTGCGGCCGTTGCAGCGAGGTTAGGCACAACTCCTGCACCTACAAAGTAGAAATAGAGGATGTAGATAATAGCGACGCTTCTAAATAATACTATAGTATTGCGTAGAGTATAGTAATTTGTTGTAGTGTTGTACTGCGTCGCTGCGCGTGCGCTGCGCTAGTGTTAGGGTGGCCACTCGCTTGGGGTGGCCACTCGCTTGTGAACCACGTTAACTATAAAGAAAATTTAACTTTTTTCTTCTTATTTTATAAAGCTTACTTTTCTCTATATTCTTTATATATAAAGTTAAAGCTTATCTCTTTTAGGTATTAAGATATAAGGCTTTGAAAAAGGTGTTTTTTGCTAGTTTTAGTAGTAAAAAGTGGCTCATCGGGTGAACTGGCTCATCGGCTGCACAGACACGGTACAACATAACAAGTCCTGCGCGCCACTCAATAACTACGCTAGCAGTCGGCCCTTGACAACGTGTTCAGAATAATTGAAGGATATACGTCTCTTGAATAGTCTGGCTTGAAGCCATTGAAGCTGAGAATTTCGCTGTATTCGAAATCGATCACCTCACCACGGCCTTACCTCCACCTAGAATAATCCCTAGAGCTGCAGATAGCAGTCGTGCTGAACGCAAATAAAGCCACAACACCTCCACATATGCCGAAATCAATTAAAGCGAAGTACAAAATGACCAACAACCGTTGCCAGCGAATCTTCACCGCCGTCGACAATGACGTCACCAAGGCCGCATATCAAATATTCTGCGAATGCGAAACCAATAAGAACATCAAGGCCAAAGACTAGGAAGAGAATTCCACAGTTTCAACAATGCTCTGCCATGGGCAGGCTTGAAGAGAGTTGTTAGCTGTTAAAAGGCGCTTCGAGATAGCGAATCTAGAATGTATGCTGCAACTTAGACTCGTGCAGCTTCAAGAGCTTTGATAAAAACTACCGTATGTAGCGGAGAGTCTATACTTAGTACATACCAAAACGTACAAGGTTCAGGACTTCGGCTGATGACGGTGCAAAATATTATGAACAACTTCGGCTAAACCCGAGATGTATGGCCTCAGTGAATCATCTCAGGAGATTCAAGGCTTACCGCTGAGCAAATCGTGACTTTCAGCGAGAGAATATAAAAGACGTCTTCCTCTTATCTTTTTGTTTGATGTTGCACGCTTTTACAAGACCAGTAAAAGTCCATAAAGCGGTATCGACTGGGGTGTCTGGAGAGCCTCCACTGTACAAAGCTTTCTCACCTTCCGTCATCTCTTTCCCTAAGTTTCACATCAAAAACACCACGCTTATAGTATGAGCCTCGAGAATAGGTAGAAGGCACGCCGATAGCATGAATAGCTCTGGAAGAGAGCTTGATCCGGTGATACGAGGCCTTCCAACAATTCATTTGGCCGCTTTTAAGGTCGCGTGCAACATAAGAGAGAGGGTCACTGGCTTCGTTTAAAACCTTTTGTTAGTACTTCACGCTCCCAGCTCCTACTGAGGTAGTGGGAACACTGGCTAAGCCAAGAAATCGGTATATAACCTCCTATTTTGCTGTCACCTCTTCACCGCTTCCGGAAGCTTGACTGTTCAAATAGGACAACGCACATACCCATATTGGCCAACTCCCGTCTTCTCTAAAATAAAAGATCGAGACCTTCTGGTGTGTTCCTGTAGCAGCTGAACTCTTGGAACGAAGTGGCCAAAAAGCACTCGGTCCAGCATATTGAAATCTTGTGACGACATGAACATGATGGCTTGATTGGAGAGCGTTTTTTTTATATGGGGGGTTGTAGCTAGACATTTAATAGAAGTTTTGTAGTTCTTCCAAAATGTGTGAAGACTCATTTCACGTGAATTTCTTATATTTGCGACACATTCTATCAACGAGTAAGTTGGCGTACGTGTATAGTATGTGTTATGGAATGTACAAGTAACTTGTTGCTTCTGTACTATTACAGTACTATAGGGCGAAGCAGATGAAATAGATAGCAACTACGGTATCACTTCGCGATTACGCGCATACAGCGACTGTGTGAGTAACCATTCCATGTGAAGGAGATGTAGCGGTCTACGTAATGTAAACGCGATACGCGCATAGGACTCGAGAGGAATCTTAGCAAAGAACAATGGGCGCACATAGACCTTTTTCAAATTCGTCAATTATCTCTCGCCATGGTCTACTGTTCGGGTACCTGCGGCTCCAGTGGAAAGGATTATCTGGTCGGCTCGCAAACCACCAGGAACGGGTGCACAGCAGCTACCAAATGTTAGCACATAGTTCTCAAAACCTTCTAAAAGTTTTGCTGTCGACTTACCACTGATAAACAGCCGCCCGGTCTTGGCATCATGCCTAACCGTCGTACTGCCGCTCAAAACCTTACTATCCCTATCCTCCAGAACCTTCTCAACCCTATAATCCACACTTCTTACTCCAGACCTGCCGACATCAACTGTCTTCCTGATGCGCCAGATAGTCACTGGTGCAGTCTGGTTGTAAGGATCATCGAAGCCTTTACCGGATTGGAGGAGATCAGGGAAGCCCGCGGCGTAGATATCGCCGTTGGCATCAGGTGAGATGTTGTCTAGTGGCATACCTACGTGGATAATATCGACCAGACGGAGTGTCTTGTCGGGTTGCAGCGCTAGAACGCGGATTTCGCCGTCAATGGCGCTGGGCACGTAGAAGAAACCGTCTCGGCCGCGGGCTAATCCGTTGGGGAACTTGAGCTTTGATTTTGGGAGGTAGCTGAGCGCTTTGTTGAGGTAGGCTTTGTATTTTGGCTCGTCGTCGGAGGCTAGCTGGGCAACATCGTCATCCTCGCTGCCGTCGTAGGCTGCATGGCAATTACCGGATCCGTCGCAATAGGCGACGTTGCCTCCGCCGATGACATAGTCGAGCTTCCTTCGCTATTTCACGTTAGGTAGTGTTATTTTCGGGTAAGATTGAGCGTCACATACCATGCCAACCTTGACAGAGTGGTCATTCGTCACAAGAAAGCCACCGGAGCCATCGCCAAGCGCCGCAACACGGTTCGGCGTCCAAATTTCATTCGACAAAACGGTGCGAACGTGCCGCATCTGCTCCTGGCCGGTTCGCATCTCAAAGATTTCGATTGTTGAATTTGCACCGCTTTTAGAGGCATCGATGATGTTGTTGAACGCTCCAACTGGTGGTCGTTGGTTGACTAGGTAGAATCGAATGGTGTTGTCGTCCAAGACCTGAGCATCGAAGCCTAAAAGGTCAAGATCAGAGTTTCCAGTCGCCCCTCTATAATGGCCTATAGGTTTGATGCCGCGAAGATTGTAAAACCCGTCAACACCAGGCTCGTCAATGTCCAAGGCGATAAGTTCTGATCCGCCAGGCCGTCGTCCGGTCACGTTGACATCCTTCATGCTTAGCCGGGTCAGTAAAAGTGGCCTGCAAATCGTGTCCGTTCATAGTAACAAGGTTATAGGGTAGCTTACGCTTGATTCCAAGCCAATCTATCCGCCGTGCCTGCGCAAGCCGCATATAGTGTTCTCTCATGGTCATCCAGCCAGATATCCTCACACGCTTCCAGCCGTGGATGCACGAGACGGCGACAGCTGAACTCTGGGAATTCATCGATTCGCTGTATCACACGACCAACGCCGAATGTGATCGCAAATAGATCCTTGAGGTAGAGTTGGTAGAGCGAAGCGCCCCACGCTACTACGAACGCGTACCATATGGTTGTCGCTATGCTAGGCATGGTGTGCACAAACCCCCAAGAAAAGAAATAAGAAGAGAGTTTGTAGAAGGACAAAAGGACTAAGCTTATATCTTATGTTAATACCCACCGTGTCTGTGCGCGCAATGAGCTAGTTCGCGTAATAAGCTAACGTAGGTTATAAGCGAGTAGTAGTTACATATAAATTATAAATTCCTACTAAGCCTTTACTTAAACTTTATTTACTTTACTATACCTTAATATAATAATATAGTATAAAATTTAAGGAAAAGCTTAAATAAAGTTTACTATTAAAGCTTTTCATTAAAATATGATATATACTCTCTTTTATATTATAGTAATTTAACAACTAGGCCTAACTAGGTATAGAAGAATAAGTTCTATACGCTAGTCTAGGCTAGGCTAGTAAATAGGTTAGGGTTAGGTTAGGGTTAGGTTACCTTAATAGGTAATTACTAGTTCTATCTTAGTCTAGTTATTACCTATTAAAGTAACCCAACCCTAACCTAACCCTAACTTAACCCTAACCTATTTACTAGCCTAGTCTAGGCTAGTCTTACTATCTACGCTAGTATGTATACTATTCTAGACTAAGAATAACTATTTTAGTTATTAATACTCTTTTGTAAATATATATAGCTATAAGGGGCTACGCTTAGAAAGTAGATATATAGGTATACTAGTAATTATATTTAATATAGAAGAGAACTATAAGTAGCTAGTATTCTAAAGGTTATTTAGAAAAAGTAGTAAATTAGAATAACCTTAGCCTAGTACTAGTAGCGTAAACGCTAGGTGCTAGTAAGTATAAGTTATACGCCTTACGTACGTAACTAAGATCTTATTAAGAACTTACTAACTAGGCTTTAGCCTATTATATTACCCCCCTTCTCCCCTTTCTAAAGAGTTATTATTAATACTTATTTAGTAAACGCCCTTTCTTGTCCTAAAAGTCCTTTGTATCCTCCTATTAATAATCTAATACTATAGTATTTTTTAAATTTTTAGCTAGTTCTAGGGTTATTTAGTAGTAACCTTTTTATTTTACTTTATAGAATAGCTTCTATCTATAACCTTTACGTTACTATTCTTTACTTATAATTTCCTTTACTAGCTATTTATCCTCTCCTTTAACTTAAAGGGGTATTAGCTAGTAGTTATCTAACTTCTAACTTAGTAAGGGGTCTAAGTTAGTAAGACGTAACCTATTTACGTAAAATACTAGGTAGTAACCTAGTAGTATATTTAGCTTAACTAAGTAACTATTAACTAGCTTAATTACTATATACTTAGCGCTTTTCTAGTTAAGCTTTCTTAATAGTTACTCTATTCTATACTACTTATCTAATTATAGCTATACCTTATTACCTACCCTATATTATTAGGCTTCTTTATATTACCTATTTACCTACTTCTCTTATTTAACTTAAGCTTCTACTATTCTTACTTACGTAAGATTAAATACCTATTAGAACTTTACTATAATTATCTTAGCTTTTTTATAGTTTAAACGTTCTTTAGCTATATACTTCCTCCTTTCTGTACTAAGTAGGGTTTCTACTTATAATAGATTTATATTATAACTATATTATAGGAAGAAAGGCGTAAATCCTATAAATATTACGTTTCTTTTATTAATTATAATTTAGGCTATAAAGTAGTACAAAGCCTAGTTATCTTACGCCTAGCTAATAAACGCTTAGGTGTAGGCTTTCTATACGCTATTTATTTATTCTATTAAACTATCTATCTATAGGTAAAAGGCTATTAATAGTTACTAATTAATTTTTAGTATCTTATGTAAGCGTTCTTATAGTATACTTACAAACTAGCTACTTCTATCTAAGATAATAGCGTCTAGTAGCTAGTAGTATACAATAACCTACCTAATAAACGCTTAGACTATTGTTTCTATCTATATATCTAGTAATAGTATAAAGATTAACCTCTTACTAAGTTTATTTATGATAACTATAAGGTAGCTTATACCTTTACTAATAGGTAATATATTAATAAGGTCTATTAATATCTCTTTCTATATACGCTTAAGTATAAGTAATAGCTTTAGGAATCCTTAAGCGCTTTTTTTTATAGTTTTATTCTTTTATATACGTTATAGTTCCTTACGTATTATCTAATACTATCTAATATACCTAGCTAGAAGAAGTCCTAGGCTAACGTCTTGTACGTTATTTTATAGCCTAGGTAGCCTACTAAAGAAAAATTATAAACCCTACTAATAATTTAAGTACGTAGACTTTTACTATTTTGTACTTACTTCCTTCCTTAATATAATAACTATTTATAGTTGTTAACTATATACTCTGTAATTAAGTACTTTACGCCTAGGTTAAGAGGAAACCTTTATTCCTTATTTATAACTACTTATACTACGTCCTTATATTACTAATTATCCTTTAGAGCGTCTAGCTATAGCTCTTTAAGCTTATTCTTAGCTAGTTCTTTCTTGTTTACTAAGTCTACTAACTTAGCTATACTTATAAACGTGTTCTCTTAGCGTTCTTTTATATTTACGCTATTACTGTTAATAGTAGTTTCTAAATTTAACTACTCTTTAGGTAGTCTATAAGGGTTCCTAACCTTACCTATACGTATTTTTACTAATATTACCTAAGCTCTAGTATAGTTGTCTTAGTCTTCTAAGAGTTCTTTATAGTACTAATTTATAGGCTTTAAGATTTATACTATACGCTTTTATAGGCGTTTATTATCTACGTTTTCTAGTAGATTTTATTCTTTTTACAAGAGCGTATTAGCTCTTACGTTTTGCTTTCCTAGTAAATATAGTAGTTCTATATTATACTAACTTAATAGTGTAGCCTAGCGTATCTAACGCTTACTTAGCATCTTTAGCTTTATAAAGTACTCAAGGTTTTTATAATTAGTAATAACCTTAAAGCTTTTAACTAAACAAAGTTTAGCGCTCTATACCTCTAGGTATTATACTATAGCTAATAGTTCCTTGTTATAGATCTTGTAATTATACTTATAGGCGTTATTCTTCTTTAAGAAGTACGTATAAGGATGTAGTATCCTTTTATTATTATATTAGGATAGTACTCCTCCTACTATATATCTAGATAAGTTGTATTTAAGGACTATATCTGTAATAGGCTTAGGCTTACGTCTAAGCCTAAGCAAGACTAAGTATAGTCTAGAAAAGGTCTAGAGAAGGTCTAGGCTTACTATATAAACCTTATAAGGCTAATATAAAACCTTTAACCTTAGTAAGCTTTATAATACTTTATTAATACTTAGTATAGTCTAACTCTAAGGCTAGTTTATAATATTTATAAGGCTTCTTTCTTGTAAACTATATAAGAGACTAGAGATAGACTAGCTAGACGTAAGAAATAACTATAGCTAAGAATATAACTCTACAAGAGATTTATAACTAACTTTAACGCCTTTTAGAATCTTATAACTAGGTGTTACAATCCTAACTAGGGGACACCTAGAGGTTAGCGTAATTACTTTAAAAGATTGTATAGTACAGTTAAAGGGACTATAGTATAGGCAGCGTAGTAGTTACGTAACTACTTATTAATAAGTAAGAGGCGCTAGGCCTGTAAGCAGGATACTTATCTATAAGCAACGCTAGTTAGACTAATAATAGGTATAATAGTGTATTACTTATCTATAATTACCTATACGCTTGTCTATAAGCACTACACTCTCTAAGTATATAGTATAGACACTAAACCCCTATAGCTTAGTATATTTAACTTTGTATCTATCTAAGGATAGGCTTATAGTATTTAATCTAAGGATTATACTTCTTTTTTAAAACCCCCTTGTGTTATTATATTATTCTACTAAACGTGCTAATACACCCTCGTGCTATTATATTATTCTACTAAACGTACTAGTATAACCCCCCCGTCTATCGCACTCGCTTATCTCCCTAAGAACTAACCCTAGGTTATCTAAGGACGACCTTTACACTAGGACTACGCCCTATTTAATATACTTTAGACCTAGAATAAATACCTTATAAACTAGATTAATATACTATATAAGTAAGCTAGCCTAATACCTATATCTAATAATACTTTACTAAGTAGGGGCTTTAGAGTAGCTCTAGACCCCCTAACTTCTATACTTATAGCGCTATAAGCTCTTATATAGCGCTATCTACTACTAGTTAGAGAACTCTTTAGGGGAAATAAAGCCTACTTTAACGCCTAGTAGGTAATAATAGAATATAAGCTAGCGTTAGACTAGGAGTTTATTAGTAATAATAAAGTATAAATAAATTTTTAGTTTTATTAAAGTAGTAGTTTGTAGTTAAAATATGTCTTTAAAATAGTAAAAAGCAGCTTCCCTCTACTTATTAGTCTTAAAAGTTAATATAAAAAAGATTAGAAACAACGCGACTTAAATAGTAGCCTAATTAGAGCTTTATAACAAAACCTCTAACAACTATACGCTAGAATTAGGGTTGTTAAAAAAGCTTAGTACCTAAAAAAGACACCTACTAGAACCTTAGGAGGCCTAATAGCAATTACTAGTATTAGCTAGTAACGTAATTACAATAAATTATAAGGAATAGGACATAGTATTATACTATAATAGGAGCCTTAAGCTATTTCTTACTATATTTTCCCTTACTATACTATACTACACCTTAAGTAGTTTCCCTTACTATACTATATATAATATGATATAATAGAGGTTATAAAGGAAATCTTCTAAAAGAGTACGCGTATACTAGCTAGAGAAGAGCCTATTAAGCTATTTATAGATACTAGAAGCGTATACTACGTATACACTAAGGAGCTCTATAAGTAATTACCTAAGTTCCTCTAGCTCCTATAGAATAGTAAACTAGGTAATATAGATTTTATTAAAGCGTCTAAGGTTAGTAACGTTATAATAAAGGAGACTATAGAGTAGTCTAGAACTTAAGTTATAAGAAGAAAAGTAGTAAGTACTAAGTATACTATACAGGCTAATACCTACTACGTAGTTAAGCTTATCTAGTATAGTTACCTTACCTTCCTAGCTATAGGAGGATTTAGTAAGAAGACTATAGACTAGTTAATATAGTAAGTATATAACGTTAAGATAGTAGTTAAGAAGAAGGCTCCTAGTGTTAAGGAGAGGGAGTTTAAATATATACTATAGGGCTAAGAGAGTAAGGCGTAGATAGTGCTACTACTAGTATTCCTCTATTTAAAGCTAAATATTTAGTAGTAGTAGTATTAAGGATAATTGCGTTTAAATAAGGTTATAACTACGACTACAATACTGCTAAGATAGTAATAAGGGAAGTTGTAGTTAGTAGAAATAGTAAAGAGTTAGTATAGAAGGAATAAGTAGTAGTAGGAAAAGACGTAAGTAGTTAGATAGAAATAGTAGTAGATAGGATAAAAGGTGTAGTTTAAGTTAGAAGGTAATATTATCTCTTTCTACTTAAGTATATAATATATAGGGTCTTTTATCTAGTTATATAATATACTAACTACGTGTTAATTAGTTTTAAATATAAGCTTAGAATAGAGCCTAGGTACCTAGTTAATAATCTTCTAAATTAGTCTTTAAATAGTATTATAGCAAAAGGGTGTCTTAAAGGCTAAAGCTACTATTTTAGTCTATAATAAGCTAAAAGATAATTAATTATTATTTTCTTAGTAAACCTATAGTACTTAGATATGTCCTTAAAACGCTCTAGGAAAATAGTAATATTAGACCTATTAAAGACTAGTATAGTCTCTATAGAATAAGGTAGAAGCTATATAGTAAGCGTAGAGCTATAGCTTCTAAGCTACTAAAGAGACGTAGCTATTATCTAAAGAATCTTTATTATATCTACATCCTAAGGTTAGCTAATAGGACTTTTCTAAGCTATAGACGCCTCTAGCGTAATTCCTAGAATAGTAGAACTCTCTAAGTTAGTTATAGTAGTCTTTGCTATTTCTAATTACTTAGCTTTAACTAAGGACGTAGCTTGTTCTGTACTATAGGCTTTTAAAGGCTATTTAGTAATTAATTAGTTTCTCTTACCTAGCTTGTACTTTGCAAGATAGCTCTTGCTTATTTACGCGATATGTGTAATAAGGATACAAAGAAACACTACTAAAAGTGTTAACACTACGTGTAGTAAAAACTACTATTTACTTTTTACGTTCTCTTACTACTAATTATTATTGTAGAGGAGAGTTATTACTTTCCTTTTTATATACTCTAATATGTTTTCTATACTTTCTATATTCTTCTAAGGACAACTATCCTTCTAACTACTTATCCTTAGTTTCTTAGTTAATTTTATATTACTATTGTACTAAGTAGGTATAGTATAATAAATCTATATAGCTTCTTCCTTGCTAATACCCCTTTAGGCAGCTCTTTAAAGCCTAATTACGCTAATCCTAGCTTTATAGACCTTTCTTCGCGCCTAATAGCGCGGTAATAGTCCTATTATAATTTTACTCTTATATACATTAGTAATTTAATTAGTAGTTACTAATTCTTTTATAGGTTTTCTATAACGCCTACTTTCTAATATACTATTCTTTTGCTATTTCTTTTACTATCTTTTTTTTATTTACTAAACGTTATTCTATATATTTATACTATATTATTTCTTTCTATTACTCTATCTTACCTATTCTTATTCCTATGTAATCTTATAATCTCTTTCCTATCTAAGGCTATAGAACTACGTGTTCTATAAAGCCTTTAGAGTATGTTTTATACGCGAAATAGTAGACGCGTAGCCTTCCTAAGGTTAAAAGGCTATAAGGTTAGAGTTTTAATTAGTTACTATATATAGTAAAGTATTTAGCGTAGTACTAAATACCCTATAGGAACGTATACTTAATATAAAAGTGTGTATTAGTTATTATATATATTGTCTATAGGTTAGTTAGTTTCTTGTTATTGTTATTTTTATCTAATATCTGTTTTTTATCTCTAATCTTGCTCCTAGGTCTAATTAGCCTTTAGGCCCTTAGCAGCACTAGTTGCTCGACTATAGTAGTAAGGAGTATAAAGGCCCCTCTAGCTATTAAGGTAATCCTAGTTAAGGTTAATAAAAGAACAGCTTAAAAAAGAAACAAAGCTTTACTATAATACTATAGAGTAGGTCCTAAGTATAGCGCTTAAAGTTATAGGCCTAACAAATCTTATACTACTACTTAGAGAGCTTACTATTAAGAGCCTAGAAGGCGTACCTAGTAGCGCGCGCTAGATTATTAACTTTATTTATTACTATACTAGTAGACTATCTAAATATAATAGAAAGTACTATACTTTTACTAAAAGAACTATATAGCTATAGTTCTTAACTAGACTAATAAGAGCTTAGGGGTAAGGTAGCCTTAATATAACGCTACGTAGTAGTGTAATAGGAAGTACTAGGAATATTTAACTACTAGACAACCTCTAGTAGCTACTAGAACTAAGTATAGTGTTTATAGAAGTAGGGGGTAAAGTAGGGGTAGGTACTAGAGTAGGGCTTATTAGGATTAGTTCTAATTATACCTAGCGTGGTAATATAAGTGTTACCCCTAGAGTAACTAGTAGTAGCGTAATAGGACTAGTTATAGAAAGCTTAGCGTAGGTTAAGGTTTATAAAGAATAGGCTATTAATTTATAAGTAGCTCTTCTTATATTTACTATAATACTAGTAAGAGGAACCTAAAAAGTGTATTAGTACAAGGTCTAGGCCTAGATAAGACTAACTTACTAGAGCTAGCTTAGTAATTAAAGTTACTAAACTTAGCTAAGTAGGTAATATAGGGCTTATATAGTAACTACTAGATAATATCCTCCTTAAACTTACTAAACTTACTATTACCCTTAAATTTAAACTTAGTAATGTAGTAGCGCTTAACTTGTTTTTAGTTAGTTGAGACTAAGCCTACAGCTAGATAAAAAAAGCTTACCTTAATATTATATAATAACTTATAACCTAAAGGCGTAGTAGACTTACGTAGTAAGTAGCTTCTACTAGACTTAGCTATAGCTACGCTAGTACTACTATTATAGATATTAAAACTAGGGTAGGTAGCTAAGTAGAACCTAGTAAGAAGTAGGAGTAACTAGGTAAGGGGGCGTATAGTGCGCGTTATAAGGGGGATAATTAGGCTAGTAAGTAGGGTAATAAAAGCTAATAGAGTAATAGTATAGAAAATAAGTAAAGGCTAAGTATTTAGGATATAGTACTAGAGGTAGAATAAGTTAAGTTAGTATTATAGTTATAAAAAATCCTTTATAAACCTAGTTTAGAAATAGTTTAGGTTTATTATAGCTATATAGGCTACGTAAAGTAGGGTATAAGGAAAATTTTCCCCTAATATAATAACCTCCTTAGTAGTATAAGGATAATATAATATAAGCCTAGACCTATACCCTACTATTAGAACAAAAATCTTACCCTAATAGCTATATAGTATCGAAGGGGTAAGCGTAGAGGTATATAATAGGCTTAGGCTTACGCCTAAGCCTAAGTAAGACTAAGTATAGTCTAGAGAAAGTCTAGAGAAGGTCTATACTTACTATATAAACCTTATAAGGCTAATATAAAACCTTTAACCTTAGTAAGCCTTGTAATACTTTATTAATACTTAGTATAGTCTAACTCTAAGGCTAGTCTATAATAATATCGCGTTTAGAATTAAATATAGCTAGGTTAGGTTTACTTAAGAAAGCTTCCTTTAGTTTATTAAAGGCTTCTTGCTCTTCCTATCTCTAGGTAAAACTTACGTCGCCTATAAGACGTGTAAGTAGAGCTATTATTCTAGAGAAGTTCCTAATAAACTTTTAGTAAAAGTTTATAAATCTAAGGAACAATTGTATACTCTTTATAGTCTTAGGTACTTCCTACTCTCTAATTGCCTTAACCTTCTCTAGATCTATTTAGATACCCTTCCCTATATTAATAATAAAGCCTAGGTACTTTGTGGAATTTACTTTAAACTTACTTTTCTTAATATCTATATATAGGCCTGCCTCTTAGAGCTTCCTAAGGACCTTTTAGACGTATTCCTAGTACTATTCTAAACTTCTATTAGTATAGATTAACACGTTATTAAGGTACGCTAAGATAAACTTATCTAAGTATTCTCTTAGTAACTAGTTAATATACTATTAGAAGGTGCTTAGGGAGTTTACTATGCTAAATAGGGTTACTATCTACTTAAACAAGCTAAAACGCGTTTAGAAGGCTATTTTCTATTTATTTCCTTCTATAATCCTAATCTTATAGAAGGCTGTTATTACGTCTAACTTAGTAAACTACTTCGCCTTACTAAGGTTATTAAGGGTCTCTTAGATTAAAGGTAAAAAATACCTATCCTTTTATATAATAGCGTTAAGGGCTTAGTAATTAATATATAAGTAAAGCTCTCCTCCTAGCTTCTTTGCAAATAATACTAGTACTATAGCTAGGGAATATTATAAGTAATAAGAAGAATTCCCTCCTTAATAAAGAAAGTAGGTTAAAAGTTAACTACGCCTACGTTAGAAGGTAACAATCTACATAGGGCGCAGATTACGTAACTAATATTACGCTAAGATAGTAGTATTAGTAATACTACTACTCAAGAGCGATGCTAGATATTATAGGCTAAGGGCGGTATTAGTAATACTACCCTAAGGTCCTAAGAACAATAGACATAGTAATAAGAATATAAAGATAGAAAGGGTTTATTATTATACTTATTATAGTTAACTTAAATAGTTCGTCTCTTATATAGAGTGTTAACAAGTTATTTTATTATTTATAGAATAGGATTATCTTTTACCTCTTAGTTAACTTTAATAACTCTTTTCTACTACAAATTACTAAATAAACCTTACAGCCTACTACTTTAGTCTACCTCGCCTTAGTATAGACTAAGCTTAGAGAAGTATAGCCTAACTCTATATAATATTTTAACTACCTATAGATCTAGTAGACAAATTAACTAAAAGGACGCCTAATTAAGATTTAGTAATAGTAGCTTAGGGAACTACTTAGAATAATATAGCTTAGAGTCTAGGACCCTTTATACTAGTACACCTAATACTAGAGAATAAAGAAATCCTTAAAGTATCTAACCTTAATACTAAAGATAATCCTAGTACCTAGGAACTTAGGAATCTTAGGTAATAGGCCTATGTCTAGATACAATAGATAGCCTTAATAATAGATATAACTAATTAGCTTTTAAACTAGCTAATAGCTACCTCTAACAAACAACCTACTACTATAAGAAAACCTAAGATAGCGTTACCTAAGAAATATAGTAGAGACTAGACAAAATTACGTATATTTCTTACCTACGCTAACCTATATTATAAGTATAACAAGGTACTTAATAACTATCTTAAATAATCTAATAGTAATTTAGCTACTAATTTTAGTAGTTTGTACCGCCGTTTCTAGATACTAACTTACCGCAAAACCCCCCTAATCGTGCGGGCTATAGTCTAAGCGGAAACCTCTCTAGCTTTTCTACTTTAGCTAGCGTAGGAGTTAAACAATTCTAAGGGCTAATTAAATTTCCTATTAGGAACGCTGCGGTACGCCTACAACCTAACTTGCTCTTCTAAACACTATAAGTAAATACTAACCTAATCTAAGGTTGTCCTACTAGTAGAGTATTAAAAGCTCCTTCCTTACTATCTAGAGTAGTATTAATAGTAGCCTTATCCTCCTTTTCTTATTTTTTCTTTAGTAGCTTACTTTGTTATTTAAACTTAAATTTTTATTACGTTACTCTATTCTCTCTTTACGCCTTAGCTTAGACGTATAGCTTTAGATATATACTCTTTCTCTACTTATTCTACCTATACTTACTCTACCTCTCCCGTGTCTTTATAAATACTACAGGACATGTAATAACGTTTACTAGTTAAGAGTTCCTCTAATAATAGCAATTATACTAGCTCTAATACACATAATAGGATAGAGCTAGATATAGATCTAATAGATATTAATAAATTTGCTAATAATAATAATAAGAATAATCAGGATAAAGTATAGCTCTTCCCTAATAAGGACTATCTGCCTAAGTACTACCTTTAATAGCTAGAGGTCTTTAATAAATAAGAGTATACAAAAGAGGACTATAAGGATAGTAGTACTTACTTACTTAATTATATAGAAGATTAGTAGAATTAGTACGTCTCTTATTCCCCTTATAGCTTGTGCTAGAACGTATAGACTAATCCTATTATAGATACTAAACGTACCTAAAAAAAGACTACTATTATACCTACGTAACTATATCTATTACTACTCTATATACGTTCTTTAACTAGCTACTTAGCTAGCGCTAGGGAAAAGGCAGGAGGAAACGCTAAGGAACTAAGCTTACTAGCTCCCTAGGGACGTATTAGAAGGTTTTCTATCTAGTATATAAAAGAGTAGCTAGTGTAAAACTAGATAAGAAGATAAACTAGAGCATACATAAGGTATAAAAAGCTAGCCTTCTAGTTCTAGTCTTATATAAGTATTTATACCTAATATAATTAGTAAGTACTAAGAAAGCTAGCTAAGGAGCACAATCTAAAGAAGATTAGTTAAAATAAGGCCTATATATATATTAAGGACCTAGCGCGAGTGCTGTAAACAAATCTAGTAATAACTAAAAAGAGATATCCTTATAGACGCTATAGGATCTAAGCCTAGCTCTATTTATAGCTAGGTAAATTTATAGTAAATTAGCCCTAGGCTCTTCTTAGTCTCTACTACTACTATATACGGGTTACGCTACTATAGAATCCTAAGAGTAGCCCTTATTATGTATTATTAGAGTTTACTTTTAAATTTATAAAGGAGTTTCTTAGTATTAAAGACTTGTGCGTAATTATCCTATGCTAGAACTTATACGCCTACTAACGTTTCTCTAAAGAATACCTTCCCTCTCTCTAAAATTATATATAATAAGACGCTCCTCTTTAGTCTATACGTCTTCTTTCTTAGCCTACTCTTCTATAATTAGGTATTTGCAGCCTATAATCTAATCTCTTTAGAGAAACTAAGTAGGCTAATAATTCTACTAGGGCGTAATAAGCTGCTATTACGCCTAAATTAAATATTAGATAATATTCCTATGTTTTAGAAAGTAGTACAGACTCTATATAGATAGAATATCTTTCCTAATAACCCCCTTCTCTACTCTACCCTACTGCTATAGATCTAGACTTTAGGCGAGGTAATAGGGTTTATATAAGTTACCTGTTCTTATTCTCTAAGATATACTAGAGGGAAGGCGTTTAATAAAAATAGTAAGTTCTATAGTCTTTTCTATGCAAGTAGTATAATATAGGATGTAGAATTAATATAGTACGTAGGCAATATTAGTAAGGCTATATAGAACCTAATAATAGGCTATACTAGTATAGTAATATTCTTAAAGTATTACCTATTACAACGTATTATAGTTAACACGCAGGCTATTATATAAGGTATCTAGCCCTAGGTAGCCCTTACATAGGCGGCTTGTACTATAAGCTATTTAATTAATTGTTATTAGCTATAACAACTTATATAAGAATAGTTTATATCTATAGATAATAATCCTTTTATCTATTCCCTACTTAACCAATAAGAGTAACTTAAACGTACAGTTCCTAATATAATAAAATATTCTAAGTACAAAGCGCTTACTTCTAAGATTAGCTAAGAGAGGTAGCGTTAACAGCACGCCCTTTTTAAAGATATTAAAGAACGCTAGGAGTTTAAATAGCTTATACGTAATATTAAGTAGCAGCTTACTAGCTTAGAAACTAAGGATAATTTAGAGCTTATTTACAACGTTATACTACTAGCTTAAGGGGAGCTAACTAACTCTATCCTGTTAAACCTAGGGACTACTATAGAAGAGGAGATAAATAGGTAAAATAGAGTTATTTATATAGTTTCCCTATACTATAGCGTTAAAGAGGGGGGAATAAACCCTATCTAGATAGGAAGGCGGAGTAGGAATACCGCCCTACCTATTAAAAGCTAGCTAGAATACAATAAAGAGGTATTAGAAGTAGCTAAGGTCTTAGTATTTAAGAAGAAAAGGCTAAAGATATATTTCCTTTACCTAGGTAACAAAGGACTACTATTAGTACAACGTATACGTCTCTTTAGTACTCTAGGTAATCTTAGTAAGTATCTTAGACGTAAGTACTTAAAATATATTAAGAGTAGGAAGAGTCTTAGTTACAATCTTTGCAAGGTACTACTATTAGACAAAATACACTTATAATAATATGCTAAAGAGATTTATAGAACTATGTCCCCTAGGTATTTCTATAATTACTACTAGCACCTAGAATATCCTGTTAGGATATAAAGATTACTTTAAATTTTTAGAGCTAGCTAGTCTATATACTAATAACTTAGTACTATAGAAAGAGGATAAACGTTACCTTTGTTTGTTTAGTAATTATCTAGAAGTAGTTCTTCTAGTATATCTAGTAAAAAACATTAACTTAAGTTAACGTTCGCTTTCTTCTCTAGTAGAGGAGCTTTATCCCTTTATCTCTAGCTTAACCTTCGAAAAGCAGAAACCTTTCTAATATAGCAATTAGTGTACCCTAATTTTGTAGAGTAGCTTAGCGCTATCGCTCTACCGTATACTATATATTAGGCGATGCTAGTCTATTACGCGCTCTCTCCTAGGCTTGCTAATTATTAATTTAATTTAATTTTGTTCTTAGTTAAATTAGGTTGCTTATGTAATCGCGAAAAGATAAGTTAAGTTAAGTTAAATTAAAGCATTATTTGTAGACTTCTAGTGCTATTATTTTGTTAATTACGTTTCGAAGCTTAACTACGCGCTGCATCTTAGCTAGGTTTAAATTCTACTAGGTGTTGTTTGCAAGAATTAGGTTGTATACAGGCTTCGTAGCTATATTAGAATTACTCGTAGTAATATAACTAGCCTACTAGTAGTTTTAAAACTCTCTTTATCTCTCTATAGAGGACTAGATCTAAACAACTATATTATAAAGCTTTCTAATAGGCCCTAGCGCCTACTACTACTTCTACTATTTAATAATTTTAACTATAAACTCCTAATTCTCCTCCTTAAAGCTATTAGAATTCTTGCTAAAGAGAAGCGCCTAAGCTACTAAGTTAATAACATAGCCTATACAATAGATACGTCGCTAGCTATATTAATAGCTAAAAGCTCCTTCTAGATCTTTTACGCACGTATTATTTTTAGAAGTATTATCCGCAACAAAATATTTAAGCTATTAAGGTATGATCTTAAATTAGTTAAGAATTAATTAGATAGTAGTAGAGATGTTTACGCCTACGTAGCTAATCTACTCTAGAAGCGAGAGAAGGTTAGTTTTGTACTTAAACTCTTAATAAAGGAAATATACAATAACACCTACTAAGGGATTAGCTTAGAGGAAGTAGTTAATATACTACTTACTAGCTAGGTATTATATCTACCTACGTATCTAGATATTAAACAACAGATGTATCCGCGTAGTTGTATTCTAAAGCAGATTAATAATAATAGGTAGATACTACTCGTACTTGTTAATAATTATACTCCGTATCGTTATGTAGTAAGGAATATAGGGCCGGCTCTAGGGATAGAGATATTTGTATAGCTTATAGAAATACTTACTCTTAAGCTTATAAAAGGGAATAGTATTAGACACTACCTAAGAAAGAAGAAGCCTCTTAAAGCGTTTAGGGTCGAATCTACTATTTATTTAATTTATTACCTACTAGTTTTTTAGGTCGTCTGTATTTAGCTATAATTACTTAAACACTATACAGCTGTGTGTCCTAGAAAGAGGCCTATTTTCTAATATCTAGTAGACGTTAAGAAGATATTTCTTAATATTGTTAACTCTAGTAATAATGTACTTAGTCGTGCGATAGGGCTTTTTTAAATAGTACTCGCGACAGAGCTAGTATAGTAGATATTAGTTATCTAAGCTAAAACTCCGTCTAAGCTATCTAAATATCATAATATTAAAAATACTCTATTTTAAACGCGTTATAACTCTACTACTATAAATCTAATTTAAGAAGTAATTAGAGAAATTAATTCCGCTAATACTCTAGCTTTATTATCGTACTACAAAGTCGCGAAAAAGTTTAATATTAACTAAATAACGCTGTCGCGTTACTACTAAGGTGTTTAGGGCTTAAATAAAGAGATAGAACGCGCGTAGCAACTCCTTAACCTATAATAAGAGCGTAAATTAGTAAAGTACAAAGAAAGATGTATAGTAAGAGGCTTACTACCTACGCGTAAGATAGTACAAGATTTTAGTAGCGCGGTAGCGAAATAGGAGGTCTCCTAAGGCTAGGTTACTCGCTTCCTAAACCGCAACGCTAACAAGATTATACCTAAATAGAGCGTAGGAATTAACTACAATTATTACTAAGCTAATAGTAGCTATAATATAAGCTATACTTTAAGTTACTACACTTAAAGATGTAAGAGTATAATATTAAAAAGCGCGATATATATGATATAGATAAGAAGGGCTTCTTTATTAGGCGCACAATTTAGTTAAAAAGAATCTTTAGTAAGGCTTCTTTAGCTTAAAAAGAGCGCACTATAGTAATCTAAGATAGTAATAGAGAATAGATAACGCTATTAGCTTTTGTATATACTTCTAGAGAGGTATTACTACCTACTCTTATATACTAGGGCTTATCTAGCGTTTAATTAAGCTAGATTAACAACAAAATAGCAAAGTAACACTAAGTTTTCGTCTCCTACTTATCTTTAGGATAGACGAACGACGATCTTAGGCTTACCTAGCTTACCTAGGTGTTTAATTACTATACTAAAGCTAAAGCGCGCTGTTAATAGCGTCTTCTACTACTTAATAGCTATAGTAGCTATATAACAGCTAATTTTATTAACTTTTACAACACTAATTAGATCTTCTTAGCCCTCTTTCCCCTCTATTTAACCTATAGCTTACAGCCGCTAGATATAGTACTTTTCTTACTACTTTCGCGGAGCTATACAACGTAACTTAACTACAACACGCAGCGTTCCTAAGGCCTTACAAGCGTCTTAAAACGCGACTTCTATAGTAAATTTTAGGCGGCGTAGAGCTCTATAATAAGGTTAGAGCTTATATTAAAGAATTTTTTTACTATAGGCGTATAGCTATAGAACGCTAACGTAGTTCTAAAACGCTTTAACAAATACCTATAATAATAAGATAAAGACTTAGAAATTAGAAAGGAGGGTAATAGTAGTAGTTAGAGATAGCTACAAAAATTATTTAACGCTGCTATCGCGGACAAGGTAAAAGTTAAGGCTAAATAGCTTACGCGAAGTATATACTTACTATAGATTAATAATAAAATATATTACTATAATAAAGACGGCCTAGTAGATACGCTTACTACTAATAAGAAGCGCTAGAATAGGCGCATAATCCTATTAATAAGCAATAATAAGACTAAGAGTAGTAGCGCTGTTTTCTTAAGTCTAAACTATTGTCGTAAGGCCTACGAGCGCGAGGTAGCAAAACAGGATAAAGCTAACTACAACTCTAAAAAAACTTGCGATAGAGACCTAAAAGTAGTAGCTACGTTATATAAAAAGTAGTAAGTAGAGGAGGTAAAAGCAGCTTGCGCGCGCGTAAAAAAGGGGCGAGATTAAGTAAAACAATAGTAGGCTAAGGAACTAGCTGCGCGCTAAGCGCTTAAAAAGCAGTAACGCGATTCTGTAACTACTTAAAAATCTTACAATATAGGAAATAAGCCTAAGCAAAAAGCCTTATACAAAGATAGCAAAAATCTAATAAAGCGTTGTCGTATTATAGGTGTAGTAAGTCGCGTTAAAGCTAGTTCTCTAGTAGCGTCGCCTCTACCTAAAATTAGCCTGCGCGGCCGCGAGATTAAAATACTAGCAAAATTTAAGTAGTATAATAGTTGCGTAGTAGTTTATATATCAATATACTAGAAAATCTCGTAATAATAGCTATTATATAGTACTATACAGCTGTATTTCTAAAATTGTCTTATCTTAGTGTTTTAGCTTAGATAGAGTTTTAGCTTAGATAACTAATATCTACTATAGCGCTCTAAGCTTAGCCTTTATTAAACATAGTAACTGTATTTCTAAAACTAAGCGCGTAACTTATCGCTAGTTAGTAGACCTATATAGCCTAGTAGTCGCGCCTAGATAATATCTTAGTAGTAGTTATTATCTGCAAGAGAATAGTAGACGTAGGCGGCTCGAACCGGGCTTCTATAGAGGTAGGTAGCTCGGACTACACGGTACGGAAGTAGGTATTAATAGAGGAGGCGTTAATAATATCTAAATCTATAATAATATATAAGATGCTTAATAGATATACTAGTAGATACGCTAGTTAACGCGTCGCGTCGTGTCGCGTCTAAACGAAAGCTAAGACGTCCTTAGTTAGTAACGCAGCTAATAGTATACAGCGCACTAGTTATCTTAACTTATTATTAATTAACTAAGAGTAAAGTTAAGTTAAATTGCAATTGCTTATATTAGTAGTAATAGGCTAGTTGAATTAATATTAAAACAATATTGCTAAGAGATTAATTAATTAGTAAGCCTACGTAAAAATCTTTAGTCTAGATTACTTAAGGCAGATCCTACTATCTATTGTTCTAGATCGAACAAGGCCGACACTATAGGGTAGACTTACTATTAGTTAGTTTAGTTAGTCTAGAGGTCTCCGGACTAACTAAACTAATATTTAAAGGTTATTAAACTAGACTAAACTAACTACTAAGGCCTTCTAGGTAAATTAAATCTAACTAATCTAAATTAGCTAATATTACACTAAGATAGCTACTCTTGTATTTTTAAAATTTCTTCCTTTAGTAATACATGTGCTAGCCTATAAGTAGAAGTAGTTACTAGCTATATACTAAGACTCTTTTAGCTCTTTAAACTCTATAAAGCTACAATAAGCTCTAGCTTCTTATAGAGTCTCTACGTGCCTAATATATTACTAAGCTTACTAAATATCCGCTTATAGTCTACTACTACGGCTAGTATTATAAGTATATTAATAGTAAACTTAGAAAGTACTAGAAATTATCTAGTAACTAACTCCTAGTAAAGTAGCGGGTTAAGCAATAGCCTATTCTCTTTAGCTAACGCTAGTTACTGCCTCTATATCTTATATTTATCCTCCTTTAGACTTACTTCTACCTACTACAAATTAGTCTTAATTAATAACTATAAAAAGGCTAATCGCGACGCTAACAACCTAAGCTAGGGCTTTTTTTATAGCGGCGTTACTACGTTAGCTACGTTAACTATAGCGTTACTCTACTTCTACTATATTTGTATAAGTCTTTTGCAAGCTTCTATATAGTAATATAGTAAGATATCTTATAATAATAACTATTGTGTATAGCTCTACAACCTTATCTTTTATTACGTTATTAAGACGCGCCCTACGCATTACGTGTAGAGATACGTTAATAGGCCTATTTTTATAAAAGATTTACACGATTACTAAGTTAATATAGCTATTTCCTTAAGGCGACGTAGTATTACTATTTATTCTAAAGCGTGCTCCTAATAATTAGAGAAGTATACTATAACGAATTACGTTTATTATAGTTAATTACTTAGCCCCTTTTCCTATTGCTAATTAAAACTTAGTACTTCCTAAGTAGCGCTTTTTAACTTAGATCTATTATATAGTTCTTTACTTAAAGACTTTACTATACTTATTAAATCTAGGGTTATATAAGATTAGTGTAACGTGTATAGCCCTACGTAGATAGGGTAAGATAATTATAACGCTAGGGTAGCACTATTTCTAACACGAGATACAGGCGAACTAGTGCTAATATATACTTAAGTACAACTAATAACTTATTTTTAGCGTAACTATTAAATATTAGTAACGTTAGATTACTAAATACTACAACCTAGTTTTATACACAAAAGTTAATCCTATCTACCCTTACGTAAGAAAACTACTCCTACTTCTAGACAAGATATAAGCTTAGCGGTTAAAGACTATTACCTATATATATATTAAATAATATTATAGGTATTAGAGTATGTGCATAATACTATAGACTTATTACAAAGGTATACGCTAAAGATGTCCTCTATATTAATATATATAGATACTACTAACCTAAATACTAGTAGTACTTAGCTAAGCGTGTAACTTGTTCTAAGTGTAGGAAACGAGACACACGCTACGTTTATTCTAAGCTAACTACTAGACGGCCTATAACATAACTACTATTTATCTCGCTAGAGTAGGAAGATCTCTATAGTAAATAATAGATAATCTTTAACCTATACGGCCCTAGTTTAGAGGATTAGTTACATAGCGCGATATTATCTATTTAATTTAAGATAGTAGAAGTGTATAATATTCTAACTAGCTAGGGTATTAACCTATATCTAATTAGAATCGTACCCTATCTAATAGAGGACGTAACTGCCTAAGCTATTAAAGACTTCCTTAATAGTATAGGTACGCTTCTTTATCTTTAGGAATAGGAAGAGGCTATAGCCCTAACTAAATCTATTTACTACCTAGAAAACAATAGAACACTAGTGTACGCTATTACAAGTAATAAGAAGGATTCTTTCCTTAATATAGGACTAAGGGTTAAGAACTAACTAGTATTTATATTAGAAGGTAATAATTACTACAGGGCACTAATTACGTAACTTAGCCTCCTACTAAGAGCCTATATCCCGCTAAGCCTAGGATACTACGAGGGTAAAAGAAGCTATAGCCTCCTAAATCTCCTTTACATGTATACTCTAAAGGGAAGCTAGAGAGGACAGGACCTAGAATTAATAAGTATAAGAATATATTAGATCTTATTATTATACTTATTATAGTTAACTTAAATAGTTTATCTCTTATATAGATTGTTAACTAGTTATTCTATTATTTATAGAATAGAATTATCTTTACCTCTTAGTTAACTTTAATAACTCTTTTCTACTACAAATCGCTAGATAACTCTTATAGCTTACTAATTTAGTCTACTTCGCCTTAGTACAAACTAAGCTTAGAGAAGTATAGCCTAACTCTATATAATATACGCGACTAAACTCTTTGTAATAGTAGTAGTTAGGAGCTATTGTAATAGGGAGTAGGGTAAATTATTCTTCCTAGTGTAATTTCTAGAATATCTTTTGTTCCTATTATCCTTAACTTTCGCTATATCTAAGCTGCGCTGTATACGACTTTTTAGTTATCTAGTAATTATCTAATTCGCTAATAACGTAAAGAGCGTAAGAAACCTTATATATAAGCTACCTATATTACTATAAACCTATATATAACAAACTTACAATTAGAAGTAACATGGATGGCAAGCGAGCGGCGCAGGCAAGCGAGCGGCGCACCCCACCAACTTTTGCAACTTCAAAGCGACATATCTCAACAACGCGATAATATTATTGCTAGATATTAATATAGTAGACTACTCTATATTAATGGTATCTGCGTTACATGTGCGCGAGTTGTGCCCAGTCTCCTTGCACCTAGTGCAGCGCCTTTGAGCGCGCTGGCTGAGGCCTGATCGCGCTCCTCCTTGACGCTCTTCATGAGCAATCTGCTGGTTAGCCTCATTTTAAGCCAGTATATCCTCTCCAGCGCCCTTTGTAAGTACTCCATGCTTCTGTATACGCCTTTTAGAGCGCCGCCTACGCGCTGAGGCTGCGCTGTTAGCCTTCTCAAGGCTGGTGATCCGATCGCGCATCAGCTCAGCCGAGAGCATCATCACCTCAGCGCCCTTCTTGAGCTGGTCAATTGCCTCAATAATCGAAGCTGGTGATGAGCTCTTGTGCTGGCGCACGCGCTCACATATGAGGCTTGACTGAGCCTCAAGCTCACGCGCGTTGCTCGGCGTTTGAGCTACCCAGGGAGCCTCTGGCAGAGCTGCTGGAGGAGTAGGTGTACGCAGCTGTACATCTAGCTTTGATAGAACAGCCTCTGGTTGTAGAGGAACAAGGCCTGCGCCGCGGAAGGCTGAGCAGATATTGGCTGGCGTGAACGCTTGATCAAACGCTGCCTTAAACGCTGGCAGAAACTCTAGCTTGGTGATGTGGTTGATGTGGTTGCGCATAAGGCTCTCCACCTCACGGCTGTACGCGCGCTTCAATGGCGAGAAGCAGCCAACATCAAGCGGCTGCAGTAGGTGGGATGAGTGAGGAGGCATACAGAGCGTATGAATATTGTTCTCCTTGCAGAGCTCCTGGAACGCTAGAGATTGGTGGCTCTTATGGCCATCAATAATAAGCAGGCGACGCGCGCCTACACTACGAGCCTGCGTGTGAGCGTTGAAGTGCTTTAGCCACTCAACTCCAAGCTCATTATTCGTCCAGCCATTGTCGCTGACTGCGATCGCCCAGTCGCGTGGGATCTCAGCTTCCTCATACCAGGCTGATAGGTGGTACTGGCCAGCGAAGATGAGGAACGGTGGGACTGACCAGCCAGCAGCGCTGATAGCAGCGATCAGCGTTACCCACTCGCGATTGCCTGGCTGAATACTCTTCCGCCTGCCTCTTCTCTCTGATCCTGTGATAACTAGCTGCGTTGTAATCTTGCCCATCATAAAGCCAGCTTCATCAAAGTTGTATATGTCCTCATCACAGATACCAAGCTCAGCCTTTGTCTCTTCTACAAGCTTGAACCACCTCTTTATTAATGTCGCATCCTCACACAGAGCTCTCTGCCTATCGTACGCTCGGTTGAAACACGTCCGAAGACTGTCTGTACGCTTGACAAAGTTGGCTGGCCACTTCTGCCCAACCTGGCCAGCGCCGCGTGCAGCCAGCAGCTTATCAGCCATATCACGTGCAGCTGCGTAGGTAGGCGCAAACCCGCGCTGATCTAGCTGAAGTATATAGCTGACAATCACCTCCTCTTCTCTCTGGGTAAGCTTCCTTGAGTTGGGCTGGCAATCGCGTCGGGCAGGTACACCAGCGCGTCGGCGGCGGAGCGTTGTTTCGGCTACGTTGTAGACTACTGCAGCAGTACGGGTACCTTGAATCTGGTGCGCATTAATAGATGAGATAGCAAGCTGAATATCTGCTTCATTTGATAGTAGTTGAGTAGCGCTGCGTTGAGCCATTGTAGATTAAGATCAGTAAGGTGAGTAAAGTTGGTGGGGTGCGCCGCTCGCTTGCCTGCGCCGCTCGCTTGCCATCCATGTTATACATTTTGTATATTTTCTTATATAGTTATTCTGTTCCGTAGTTTTACTATTAACTAAAATAACTATAACGGAGACTTTAGAAACACCCTATACCTAAAGGAGAGATATAAGACGCGTACGCCTCTAGTAAGATTAGTACGCGCTAAGCGTATATATAAGGTGCGCCTCGCGTGTAAGGGACAAGATAAGAATTATTTACCTTATTACCTACTCCTGTAGTTTTAATATATTTAGTTATCTCTTGCTATCCTTAGTAACGTAAAGCAAGCACTATTGCCTACAGTTACGCCTTTACAATAACCGCAGTAGGTAAACTGTACCTAGAATTTATTAGCGAACCTAGGCACGAACTACTAGGAACTTAATTATTATAGAGGTAAAAAGACTTAGGTAATTAGTATTGCATAAAGTTAAGTAATTCGACAGAAGTAAATGCTCTTATCTATAGTATCGTGCACCGTAGGTAGAGATTAGGGACATTTAAGCTAATAGTGCACTGAACCTTCTCTGTGCATACTGAACTCGACTTAGTTAAACTAACCAGACTGGGAACAGGCTGCGAGGGGCATGTGCCAAATCTCGACCTATAGTATACTATTGCAACAGCGGCGGAACGTGGTGAACCAGAAATATTACCTAGGTATTTGGAAACTATGGACACTTCACAACCCAGTCGTGCAAAGAGCCTTGATGCTCGGCCGAGAGGGTCTGGCGTATTTTACCGAGCCAGGCAACAGTTAAGTAGTCTTCTATTCTAGTGGTTCTATGGAAGCACCAATTACGCTTTCTTAGCTTTGGGGGAAAGAGAGGCTATATTGTTAGTTCTGCTACAGCATCGGCGCATCGCTGTACATCTACTGTCGATGTTGTTGAGCCTGATACACTATCAACTCTCGATGTCTTCCTCAGCCCCACCTCCATCAACGCATCCTGCATGCTCTCGAGCAAACTTGCCACCTGATTCTTACCCCAATAGCTCTCGTTAAAGCAGACGCTGAGGACGAGTTGGCCCTCCCATATCCACGTGTGCACCATCATGCGCATCGTTAAGGTTTCGGCGCCCAGCCAAAAGTCTTTGACTTTGACTAGTCCGTCGCCGATATCCTTGACGATCTGCCCGTCTACTTCGCCAAGGAAAGCAAAGCGCGGCTGTGGTTGTCCGTCTGCCTCGCCTTTCTTGCCATGGTCGGGACTGAACAGCGTCTCTTCGAGGCGCTTGTGGAAGAAAGGCGACGACTTCAAGTACGGTGCGTAGCCGGCAGCGTAGACTGGTGCGAGTTGAGAGTAGTAGGAGTCGAAGTTCGTTTGCGGTGAGACGATGACTTCCGTGGTGATGACGCTGGTGTAGTTCGTGGGCGAATGCTTGGGAACTGCGCCTTCTGGGATCAGAGTGCGGAGATTGGAGTGGAAAGAGGCCATGAAGCTTCGCGCTTCCTTTGGTTGTGCGAGTTTTGCGACAGCGCTGATGAGGGCGGCGTGTAGAGCGACGTCGATGGCGAGAGCTAGAGTCTCGCAACTATCCATGATGGCCCTTGTGTCGCGCTTGGAGAACTTGACAAAGTGTCGCTGAGTGTATCCCGGCCTCTGCGCTTTGATAGTGGGCGTCAGTTCTAGAGCTGGCTTGTGAGGCTCTAGTGCTGCAAGACGGCTTTCGGCCTGCGCCTCGATCTCTGGTGTTTTCTCGTGCCCGATGCGAAGCGTCAACTCCATGCTCGGCGTCAGGTTCTTGGCACACCCGCCAAAGACTAGGTTAGGGTTCATGTTGGCCAGGGACTCAACGAGGTGGTTGAGGCAGAAGATTGCACCGCGGGCGTCGACGCGATAGTGAGGGGACCAGATCATGACTTCTGATGTGTCTAGGAGGTAGTAGCACATCATCTGCTCATTTCTCGGAATTCGACCCAGCAGTTCATCAACAGTTTTGCCCTCAACGACGGAGAATGTCGCCGAAACCCATAAGGCGATTGAAGGTTCGTCTCCGACGCGGTAGATATATCGACCGTCGTATGGGAAAGCCGCAATCTCCGGATGGTTGTAGCGAACTTGCTTCCAAGCTGTCCGGAGGTAGGCAGCAGGATCTTTGATCTTAGGATGGAATTCAAGTTTGGCAACTGCGTTCTTGGCCCAATTGTCGCGGCCAATGGCGTTTGGAACATTGCGGGTGAGTATGTTTATCTTCTCTAGGTAAGTTTGCGCACGCCCCCAACGCCCTGGTCGGGTCTCTTTCCAGGTAGCGTCCTCCATGAGCGATGAGCAAAAGAGGGGCGGGAGTCAAGAGAGAAAGAGAGGAAGAGAGGAAGAAAGATAGCTCAACAGTCAAAGGGAGAAGTGAGTACTTGCAGTCGACAGATATTGCCGAAGTCTGGGGTATCGTCTCACATATATACTTAAGTGGGCCGCAACAACTCCAGCCTCAGCCCCCTTTTTCAAAGTTGCCTGATTATAATGCCATGCTAAAGCAAAGATGTTAGATCGGAATGGTGTTCCGGAGGCGCTAATCCTGGCAAGAAGGTTTTCTCACCGTTTATACTAAGCAACCGAGTTCAGCTTGGCCAAAGACAACTTGGGGAGAGTCTTTTCATGCAGCCACCAAATAAACTCGCCTCAGGCACGACCTTTCAGTGGAAGCATTCACCTGCGCTTGTGTGCGTGGGCGTACTTTGGGCTCCGAGCTTTGCGTGTTCTGGACGCGTCTGGGTCGTGGTGTTTCGATGTAACCTGCACGGACGCGCAATGCACATGGACGCGCAATGCACACCCCACCAACATCAACACCCCAACTTCGACGCGCCATAAATCCACCAATATGGACCCGATTCAGGAAGCAATCGCAGAAATCGAATCGCGCGAGCCAGGCGCATCTTTCTCGTATTCTTAAATTGCAAAAAAGCATAGTGTTGTACGCACAACGCTCATAAGGAGGCACCAGGCCAAATGCCAGCCACGCAACGTCGCCCACCTTTCTCTCCACCCACAACGCGAAACAGAGCTCATACAATATATCGAATCCCTTACTAAGAGGCGTACACCACCTTTGCGTCTAATAATACGCTATCTTGCGTCATCCTTGCTTAGTAGAGACGTTTTAGAACGCTAGGTTTCTAGGTTCCTCTACAGGAACTCCTCTTATCTCATCTCTCGCTGGCAGAGTCCTATAGACCAGAAGCGTTACAAGGCTAATTTAGCAACTAAGTATAGGTTGTACTTTAAGCTGTTACACAATAAGATAAAGGAGTACAATATACAGCCCTCTTACATCTTTAATATAGATAAAAAGGGCTTCTTACTTAGAATCCTTAGAAGGTCTAAAAGGATCTTTAGTAAGAGGCAATATAAAAGAGGAGGAGTTGTTTCAAGCCTACAGGATAGCTCTAGAGAGTAGATTACAGTCCTAGCCTGTATCTATTTAGATAGTACATCTCTTTCTCTATCTCTCATCTTTTAGTCAGATGCTAGAGCTCTAAAATCAGCCTAGGTAGAGGCTATTAATCTAAACAAGCACTTAGTCTTTGTTACCTCATCGCCCTCTGGATGGACCAACAACAATATAGGCCTAGCTTGGCTTAAAGAGGTCTTTAAAAGAGAGACTGCACGCTACGCTTGAACTGGCTACTGGTTACTCCTTATTAATAGCTATTTATCTTATGCAACTATGGATTTTCTAGATTATTGCAACAACTATAAGATTCTAGTTGCTGTATATCCTCCTTATTTAACCTATAGGCTTCAGCCTCTTAACGTTGGGATGTTTAGGCCTCTAGCGTTAGCCTACTCAAAGGAGTTGTCAAACTTCCTCTATTAAAGCTATAGAATCCTTCCTCTAGCAAAAGGAGACTTCTTTGAGCTCTTTTAAAGGGCTTAGGGTACAGCTTTTAGAAAGGAGACTATTATAAGCTCCTTTAAGGCAACTGGCATTAACCTACTAAATGCTGAGGTTATTCTCTAAAGGTTCTAGCAAGAGGCCTCTAGTTCAGATAAAAGCTCTTCTTCTGTCCTTAGTAGAGATAATTGGCTCAAAATTGAGTCTATTATACGCTGGGAGGTAAAGGATTTCAATAATAAGGAGGTAAAAAAGCTTCGCCGAAGCCTTTATTACCTCTCAGCTCGAAATAGTATACTTAGAGGAGAAAACTAGGGCTTAAGGGAGGCTCTAAAGGTCAAAAAGAGACACTAAAAGAAGAGCTACACGCTTTAACTTAATAGGCCTGAAGAGTACTATAGAGGAGCTGTCTTTTGGTCTCCTAAGAAGGTTCGCCAAGCTAAGGAGGATAAGATAGAACGACAACAAGAACAACAGCAATTACAACTCTAGAAAGCTAAGAGATCTAAGTTAAAGAGGCAAGCTTAATTGTACAAGCTTTAAATAGCCTAGGAGAAGCGTGTTGAGAGAGAGAGGCTTAAGGAGGTGAGAGAGAAGGAGAAAGCCGCCAAGGTAGCTAAAAAGGCAGCCTAAAAAGCAGCCCGCGACGCTGCAAAAGCTATACAATTATCCTAAAAGGGTAAGCGCAAAGCCTTACAAGGCTCCTCTTAAAAGCAGAAGCGTTAGAAACGTGTTGTTGTTAATTTATCTTATGTACAAGCTAAGGTGGCTGCACTAGCCGTCCTAACTCGGACTACCCACCACGGCCGCACTACTAAGCTACGAAGTAAATACAAGTAGCCTATTATAATCGCAGTACTATAATTACTACAATACTATAAAATCTCGTAATAATAGCGACTGTGGGTGGCTGTACAGCCTCATCTATAACAATGGAAATTTTAGTAGGGTGTGCATTGCGCGTCCATGTGCATTGCGCGTCCGTGCAGGTTATAGCCAAGGATGCGGGTCGAGGCGAACGGCCCGCGGCAAGCTACGTACGTATGACCCTCCGCATCGCGCATCGCCGCGGTCATCGTTGCTTTTTGTCTGAGTCCAAGGCTCTACATCCATTCTAATAAGATGAGAATACTTTGTTAATAATGGGTCCTAAGCATGCATCGTGTATATCGAAGGTTGACCGTAACCCTGATTATAGTTTCATAAATAGACTAATGTAGACGTAGTTAACGTATCTGCTTCAAACTTTGAGGTAGGCGATCGGTAGAAACCCAACTTGCGTGGCAGATCGAAGGCAGAGGAGGGCTTGTACGCAAGGGTCGTGATAGTGAGGGTATTAGCAGTAACGTAGATCACAAGCGAGTGACGCAGACAAGCGAGTAACACACTTTTAATAAGACCTAACTAAACTGTAAGCACACTATAATACCTTAACGTAATCATATAACGTGGTTCACAAGCGAGTGGCCACCCTAAGCGAGTGGCCACCCCAACACCAGCGCAGCGCACGCGCAGCAATATTGCCTCATGTCTTAACAACGCAACGTACAACTAGCTTATACTAAAGGAGATATAATCCTAGCAATCTTAGATATTACATCAAACTAGATTCTAAGTAAAAAGCGCGCTGTAGCCGTCTACAACGTCCCCTAAACGACCGTACGCCGCCAACGCGCTAGACAACGCTCTTAACGCGATTGTAAGCTAAACTTAAAGCGCCTTACAAAGCTAGAAGAGGAGGCGATTGTAGAGCGTATACTTAAAGAGAGTCTACGTAGTTTGCCGCTCTTAAAGGCACACGTACGAGATATAGCTAATAGACTACTAAGGGAGCGTAGTAGGAAGCCTACAGGCAAGAACTAGGTTAATAACTTTATTAAGCGTACACCTAAAGTGCGAACACAATAGAGCCGTCCGTATAATCGCTAGCGAGCTGCCTGCGAAGACCTAGTAGTTATCTAGCCCTAGTTTAGCCTAGTTTAATTAATAAGGGCGAAATATAGTATTACAGATAAGGACACCTAGAACTTTAATAAGTCTAGCTTTATAATAGGCAAGATATCCTCTTAGCTTGTTGTTACAGGCTTAGAGAAACCTAGGAAATAGAAGAAACTACAGCCTAGCAATCGCGAGTAGGTAACTCTAGTACAAGGCGTCTCTGCAATAGGGCGCGTTATCCCGCCCTTCCTTATCTTTGCAGGGAAGGTCCTTATTACCTCCTAGTTCGCTAATCTACCTTGTAATTAGATTATTACTATCTCTTCTACTAGCTAGATTAACAACAACTGCGCACTCGCGTAGCTTAAGCACTTTAATGCTTATACAAAGGCATCTTCTGCTAGGGCGTACAGGCTGCTTATTATTAATAGCTATAAGAGCTACTACTTAGTAGAATTCTAGGATTACTACAAGGAGAATAATATTATTACTCTCTATATACTATCTTACTTATCGCACCTCCTGCAGCCTCTTAACGTTGTCCCCTACTTGCTGTTAAAGCGCTACTATAGCGATAGAATCTCGCTCTTAGCACGCAGCTATATCTACTATATTAATAAGGAAACCTTCTTACTAGCTTTTAAAGCAGCTTATAAGAAGACGTTTACACTAGAGAACGTTTGCGTAGGGTTTTAAGGTACTAGGCTAGTCCTATACAATCTAGAGGCTGTGCTATTAAAGCTAGATGTACAGCTACGTACGCTAACACTACCTGCACTAGGCACTATCGCCTAGGAGGCGCAAACACCGCGCAACGCCTGTAAGATAAAGGCGTAATTTACGCTAATTTAAAATTGTATACAAAACTACTAAGGGTTACTAGCAAGCTTATTAGATTAGCAGGTTAAGCAGCTAAGTAAAGGCGCTTAGCAAATAGCTTATAATATAGTGTTAATACAAGAGGAAGTAAGCAGCCTTTAAAACGCTGTTAACACGCTTACAAAGCGCAAGACTCGCAAAAGGCAGTACGTACGCGTAGAGGAGACTCTAACAGTTAGTAAGGTATCTAATTTAATTACTAAAAAGGAGGGTAGTAGGCATAAGGACGGCGAGACGCCTGCGAAGAGGGTGCGCGTAGAGAGGCGCTGCGGCCGTTACAGCAAGGTTAGGTACAACTCCTACACCTACAAAGTAGAAATAGAGGATGTAGATAATAGTAACGCTTCTAAATAATACTATAGTATTACGTAGAGTATAGTAATTTATTGTAGTGTTGTACTACGTCGCTGCGCGTGCGCTGCGCTAGTATTAGGGTAGCTACTCGCTTAGGGTAGCTACTCGCTTGTAAACCACGTTAAGCTATATATTTCTTTTATTTAATGTCTTTTTAATAGTATTATATTAAGATATTATAAGTAGACTTTAAATTTAGTTAGGTTTTAGTAGAGAGGTTCTACTTACTATATACCTATATTACTAGAGTGTAAGGACTAGACCTAACTAGGTATAGAAAAGAAATTCATATACGCTAGTCTAGGCTAATCTTACTAATCTCCGCTAGTATATATACTATTTCTTTTATAAAGTTTCTTATATAGTAAATAATAAAAGCGTTGTACTAGCTAAGATATTATACACGCTCTTCCTAGATAGTATCCTAGCGTTAGTCTAGGCTGCATAGAGTTTCCCGTCCAAGTCTGCTAAGATAAGCGGTACGGCTAAACAGGTCTTAACGGGGCCGTAAGCGGCATAGCACCCCTCCTCCGCCCCGATGGGATCTTCCTGTGATTGGCGCGCGCAACGCACGTGGGATGCTAGAAGACCTTCCAGGCATGCTTGATTGCTAAGGTCGAATATTTCTGCCTCATTGATAGTAAGGCCCATAGTTGGCGATGGAGATCGTAGCGTTAAGGACGGACGTTCTCATGGAACCCCGCGAAGGCTGACGGGAAGGCCGACGTCACAGGGTCTTCAGCCTATCTAAGTAGCACCCCGACATCCTCCTCCCCCAGCTTACTGTTCGGCATACAGCCTCAACTCAGTATCAACGATCAAGACTAGCCCTCTCATATCGTCAAAATGACAAAATCAGCCTCCTTCGACGTAATAGGCACATGCTTCGCCTTCTCCGTCCCCATTTCCACCATCCAATCCCGTCTCGGCCCCAAACTGTCAACCGCAGCCGTGGACCCAAAAACGTTGTTCTTTTCGTGGTTCTACGCCGCTCAACGCGACTTTACCTACGTTTCCATGACCGGCTCCTACGTCCCCATCGCCCAAGTCCTCGAGTCTACGTTCCGACGCGCATGCGCCGTTGTAGACTTACCTGTCGACGCCGTAACCGACGAGGACGTGGAGGAAATCATGAAAGCTTTCAAAGCCATGGGTCCGCGAGACGGGCTGAAAAAGTGTTTCGACGGCTTGAGAGAAGCGGGCTGGGATGTCTATGGTGTTACGAACGGGGGGTCAGAGACCTCTTTGAACTACTACCGGAACGCGGGGATTGAGCTGGACGAGCAGCATTTGCTTAGTTGTGATCATATCCAAATTGCGAAACCGGATGTACGTGTCTATGAGAATGCGAATAGGCACTTGAGTGAAACGGTTAGGCATGCAAAAGAGGCGCTAGGGACAGGAGGAGGGGCGAGGTGGTTTGTTGCGGCGCATGCGTGGGATTTGATTGCAGCGAGGAAGGCGGGGTTTAAGACCGCGTATCTGGATTTTGAGGAGCATGACCCTTGTACAGGTATCTTTGGTGAGTTTGATCTTTATGCGTCTAGTATGGAGGAGTTGTTGGGGAAGTTGAAGGATTACAAGTAGATTGCTGCACAGTCCCTGGTATGTATGTAGGTATCATTGCAGAAGACAATACCAGGCTTTTGTTGATGAAATTCTGTGAACTTTCCCCAGGAACTATAGAGTATCAAGAATACTGGGCTGAAGCCGAGCATGCCACGTATGGATTCGACATGTCTCAAAACGCCCGTGGAGCCTATATCAGCAGATATGTCAACCCAGATCCACACCGCTACCATTCCCATGCAAAATACCGCCTTTTCCACTCGAATCCATGCCTTGAGCCACCGGCGACACCAAAAATCTTTTTCTCACTAGAATCCGCATAAGAAAAAGCCACGCATGTCCTACCTAAAAAGACTCCTCAGCTCCTCCAGTCTCTGCTTCGTAGCCTCCTCCTTGCTCTTACGCTCTTTGGCCATGGTGAGATCAGCCAACGCCTTCTTCTTGCCCTGCAAGACCAGCATCTTCTCCTCGAAGCTGTTTTCCATGATGAAACGCTTGATCGTGACCTCCCTATCCTGACCCAGTCGATGAACTCGATCCACGGCTTGTGCTTCGGCTGCGGGGTTGAACTGTGGTTCCATCATGAAGACCTTGTTGGCTGTTGTCAGATTGAGACCGAGACCACCAGCACCGATTGAGACGAGCATGACACGGATATCTGGGTTCTCGCGAAGTTGTTGCATGGACTTGTCGCGGTTTTCACGTGTCATGCGGCCGTCGAGGCGGACGAGCGCGTGGCCGGCGTTCTTGAGTGCGATTTCAATGAGGTCGAGGTGCGTAGTCCATGAGGAGAAGACGATGCTGTTAAGACATGTTAGTGGGTTCTGGAGGAATATGCGCAAGATACGGCAACTAACCTCTTGATCGGTCTCTCGTCAGGATGCTGCTCACTCCAGAGGCGGAACTCTTGCAGGTCGTTGAGTAGAGCCTGCGTCTTAGTATGCGGTCCAGTATAGCTTCCGATCTTCTTCGCCAACTTCGGGTCTTTCCGAATCTGGTTCTGTTCCTCGAGGTAGTTGTAATAATCGTTGCGTTCAAGCTTGAGCGCCGTTGGCCGGTTGATGTCGTCACAGACGTGGCATCGCACTGAGCCATCCGCCATGAGATTGTCTTTCCACTGATCCTTCAGCTTCTTGAAATGCTTTGGGCATACCAGATGATAGCAGGTGGTCATGTAGCCAATGATTTCCTGGACGTTGCCATCTTCATCTTCGTCGTCAGAGTCTGCATTTAGCAAAGACCTCTTTTCGGGACAATACAGGCAATCAGCTGCACTTGTCGATTCGAGTAGATTGAGCATATCGTAGGCTTGCTGACGTGTTAGCTGTGGCCTATCGCTCTCTTCTTCATCTATTTCCATGGGCTTCTCGTACGTCATGCCATCAGTGGTTTTGAGTGCTTCTTCGCTGAGAAGGTTGCGGCCATGAGCGCATATCAGACGAAGGTTGAGGATGGCGGTCAAGATACGAGCGTACGATCGTCCACCTATCTTGTCACCCTGTGTGACCGCAGCCACCTTACGTTGGGTGTCTTTCTCGAACCAGTCGTGCAACTGCCGCTCTTCCTTAGAGAAATGCAGCTTAACGACGTAGTCCAGCTTCCTCGGCACCTCGCCCTTTATGATTTCCTTGGTACGACGGATAGTGACCGTGCTAACAAGCAACTGAAGCTTCGTTACAACGTTGGGGTCAGCATTCTTGAAGGGTGCGAGGATGTACTGATTGAAGCCGCTGATTGTATCGAAGGGCTTCAATTTGATAAAATTGAAGAGCGCGCCAAGATCCTCAAGTCGATTCTGGACAGGCGTACCGGTTACTGCCCAACGTCGCTGACCCATCATCATGCATGCTGCTTTTGACTGGTTAGTCGGGTTGCGGATGGTATGTGCTTCATCTAGGACGATGCGGAACCAGTTGATGTATGGGAGGGCTCGCTTCTTGTCTGCCAAATCTTTTGCGATGATGTGGTATGTCGTTAATATGATATCGTGATCCGCAAGCGCCTCAGGCGTGATGTTGAACCGCTCCGCACCGTGGTATCGGGTCCACTTCAGAGTGCTGCTGCCTTGTGGGAAGTGCTCCTTGATCTGCTCTTTCCAGTTTGTCATTGTACTGAGAGGACATACGAGAAGTGTGGCGCGACTGTTGATGGTGGGCTGCAGCATGGCAGGGTAGGGCTTTGGTGATGGCCTCTTACGGCAGAATTGTTGAGCTGCAGCGATTGATGCATCATCGCATATGAGAGAAAGGATGCTGAGTGTCTTGCCCAAACCCATCTCGTCAGCCAGGATACCGCCAAGGCTTGGCATCGGCTTCTCCTCCACCTGTTCGCTCGTGATGACATGCATGTAGTACTTGCGGCCATTATCCCGGTACTTGGCCGCCCACAATGAATCTTTTCGCTGATCGTAGATCTCGGGAGGATGTTCTTGTTCGTGATCAACCATGAAGTACAGTGCTTGCTTCTGGTGTGGATACAGCTCAGTGGTAATAAGTGATGATGGCTCTCGGATAGGCACTTCTTCCGAGCTACTAACAACGGTATCGAAGACGTCCTCGACATCAGCGCGGATCTCTTCGACGCTGCGAACAACATAGGCATTTGTGGGAGCGCCGATAGCGTACTGGGTGGGCAGCTGGAAGTCCGGCTGTCCGACTTGACTCTTCTGGAACGTTTCCTTCGTCTGGGGATTGTAGTAGTCGTGCCGAGCTAATTCGAAAATGGGGGTCTCCAGGATAAGATTCTTGCTCTTGAGGAACCGACCAAGGTTGTCAGCCGTCCTACGCGGACAATACAGCTGCAAAGTCATGCCGACAAGGGCAGAGATCTGACTGCCAGGTGGTCCTTCGTTCGGCAACTTCCGGCGAGGTTCAGTCCATGACAGCCACTTGAGGCCGCTGGTGCTCGCGGTGTCTATTAGAGGGGTGAGGCCTTGTGCCGTCTTCATGTCGACTCGACCAAACTCCTTGCCCATGCCATCAAGCACCTATATATTGGTTAGTACATGTCTGACGTGCATCTCATATACCGAAGCTCTTACCATAATGATTTGATTCCCCTTGTGACCACCACCCCTGCGGAAAGACACCTTGATCCTACTTTGACCGCCATGATTGCCAGCGAACTTCTTCGGGTCAGGGAAGGGGACCTGGTGCGCCTGGATATAAGTCTGCTTGAGTCTTCCAATACAGACATTTTCATTGCTATTGTCACCGACGACTTGAATCTCATCTTCGTCGTCGCTCATGGTGAGATCGATCGCCGGTCCCTTCTGAGGTAACGGAGCAGGTGGTTGGCCGTTGTGATTCTGCGGCTCGAGTGCGCTTCCACCAGCGAAGTTGGGTCGACCACCGTTCTTCTGCCTTCGCGGATCTTCAGCCTTGATGCGCTTAGCAGGTGATGATGTGCGCTCTTGGACGTTATGCAGGCGCTCGACAAGTGAGACCTGGCCAGCGATCGTGGGGTCAGCGCGTCCGCAATCATTATCGTTGCCGGAAGATGCAGGGCGCTTGGGATTCGAAGCTGCCGGGTTTAGAAGCGCACGAGGGTCAAATCGAGGATGTTGTTGTGCAGGCGGTCCATGGTTGTGATGTGTCACGTTGTCGCCTGGCACGTGCGCGGTTAGCTCTTGAGGGTCTGCGTCTGAGTGACTGGATACAGGTGCGTCTGGCAATGAATCGAGGAGCGAAGAGATGACATTGGGCTCATAGACAGCCAGATCAGATCTCTCAGAGGATTCCGACACCGGACTGGCAATGTCCATGTTGCTAGGCTATGAGGAGCGAGCTCAAGGGGAAGAAGCGTCGATGAAGATGTATGGGGAGTCCTTAACATCAGAACAAGTATCAAGGGCGAGTAGGTAGTTATGAGGAGGGAAGAAGAAAAAGGCGAGGTGGAGGAAAGAGATTGAAGATATACCTGTTCTACGTACCCTTTTCGGGTCAAGTAATAGGGCGGGATTCATCTTGTCCATGTCCCGGCTTGAAAACGAAGCAAATCCAACCTTACAAGTGAATGAAATATATCCCTCAGCGTTCCCTAGCTCTTCCAACCCTTTCAAAGACGTGGATGCCGTAGCGCATCTGATAGTTCAAATGCCAAGCCTTGATCCTTTTGCTTGCCACAGATAACGCGTCTTCAAAAGTGTCTTGATGCACTTGCAGAGTCGTCAAGAGTGTTGCGACTCCCTCGAATCCTGGTTGCGATGGACTTTCGGGCGCGAAGCTCCGAGTCTGGACTGATGAGATGATGGTGTGTAGTCGCTTAGTACATACCCGGTCGTCGGGTAAGTGAAGGTAGACGTAAGGTACCGGTATCGCGGCAGAGCGGTGGGGCAGCTTGCCAGACAACGAAGTGTACCGAGATAGAACCTAGATGCTTGAGGACTCGTTCATTTGTATCGCCGTGCGTGGATGAAATGGCGCTGTTGGCTTTCATGTTTGTTGTGGGAAGTCATCGCGTGTGGCTGAGAAGAGCCTAGCAGGAGCGTCAGATGACCCTTCGATTATTCACGGGGGTTCGGCAAAGGGCTGTTGCCCGCGATTATCGGGGGAAACCGACGCGTATTGCACAAAGAGAGCAAAGCGAGGATTGTCATCAGCTCGCACACCAGATATGTGTATCACCTGGGCTACTAAAGGGTGTGGGGGTTGTTGCGCAACGTGCGCGGAGGTGTGGGTGCACCAGCAGGATAGCGGAGCTGTTCCCGCTACTGCATACATGTTACTATCTGTAGATTTTGTACAACAAAACGCCTCCCATGCTACCCAACCAGATTCTTATGCCAAGAGAACAGTAACCTTGCGCCTGTGATGCAAGACAGTCATCTCCCCTACGTGTCCATGTCACAAGGAAAACCCTCCAGTTGAGCTACAATGTGCTCAACACCAAGTAAACACCGGATTTCTACCCTTGACCATCTCCAATCGTTCTACAATGACCTTTTTCCTGTTTCCTTCCATATCCTCATTCGCGGCATATCCCAAATCGCCATCGTCATCAAAACCATAGTCATCAAGGTCTCTTCTATTCGTCAATGAGAATCGTCTATGGTGTCGTGTGTCGCGCGTGTTTCGGCGAGGCGCGTCATAACTCATTCGCGGTTGGTGCGCAGGGCGACCGTTCGAGCGAGGGTTCAGGTTCCGCGAGCCCCAGTACACATCGCTTACGGTAGCTGGTGATTCGGGCCCTTGGTCAGGACGTCGCACGTCGAGGGAGGAAGAGCCGCGCGTAAGGTTGAAGCGGTTTTCGTGTGCTGTTTCTAGCGGCGGCGAATTCATGAGCAGGTCTTGCTGAGGTTTCTGCGGCGGTGTCGATACGGCTGTGATGTCCATCTCTTCATGTTCTTCATCTAGCCTTGGTTGTCTGCCTGATGGTGGTTTTCTCCGCATGTCCGCCGACGAGGCCCGCAGTGGCACAGCGATGGGTATCTCAACAATGTCATCCCATACACACACGCGTGCTCTTCTTGTAAGCTCAAGTGGTCCGAGATCAGGAGTCTTGAGTGTCTCTACTACATTCCATGCTTGTCCCTTCATGACCGCGATCTGTTTGGCGTACATGCGCTCCTTGAAGTCGGCATCTTGCGAGAAGCACTTGCGAAGTGCTGATTGTGTATCGCTCCACCATTGTCTCGAAGTAAGGAGGGGAAGGAAGTGGCGGCGGGTGGCTTCGGAGAAGGGCTGGCCGATGAGCGAGACGGGCAGGAAGAGCCAACCAAAGGGATAACTGCGCCACTAGAGTCTGGTCAGCATGGTCGTGTGCAGTACGGAAGGAAAGAAAAGAATCTCACAGCGTCCGGGTGCTTCCAGGGCCACGACAGGCTGTTGTCAATGGCACCGATGGTCACTGTAGGCGTTGGCCCACTCTGCCTGAGTGTGTTGGACCGACTAGTAGTGGTCATGGGTTCCCTTCGCCCGTACGGGTCCAGTCCGGACTGCTCCATCGACTGCCTTGTGTAGTCGCTCGGTCGATGATCATCACCGCCCATATCGCCATCCCTCTTGGGCGGCTCTGCAACGATGGTGGCCTGCTGCGTCTTCTGGTCGATCTTGATCATCCAGTTGTCCAGGCCTCTGTCGGTGTTTCGCATGATGTAGTCCAGAATGACCAGTTTCTCCAGTTGTTCTCTGAATGACTGCTGAATGGCCGGCGTCCAGAAGCCCCTTCGTTGGTGTTGCGCGGCCCCACTACCGGATTCTTCGTCGTCATCCTCGCCGTCTGACAGTGAAGCACTTGGTCTGCAATCTTCGGCCCATCTCCGCTTCTTTTTCTGTGCCGCTCTGTCTGCAGTGTATCCTGTGTTGTGTTGATCTGGCCATGGGTTCTCCTTGAGGAAGATGTTCGCATCCTTGAAGCCTTTCAGAAACACCTGGAAACTGCCAAGCTTTTCTGGGAATGGTTTCCTCTTTCTGTAGTATGCCCGCCGATCCCAGAAGTCGTAATGGAAAGATTTGGAGGAAAGACCGACGACATCCGTGTAAGGTACGAGGTTGGTGCGCAATTGAGTATCGAGAACGTAGGCGGCGGCTTCGGAAATGTAGGAGAGATTGGGGATGAGGCAGGCGCGACCGAAGAAGAAGGGAAATAGATTGCGATGTATCCACTTAGTCCACTTGGGATTCCGCGACGCGTACGGCTCTTCGTCCTTGGGCTTGAAGACACCGACGACCTTGCCCTGCGTCGTACGAGCGAAGTAACTGCCCGAACTGCCCTGTGTAATCAGTTTGGGGTGTACATCCATCTCGATTGCCGTCCGAACGCTTTCCACTATGTCGTCGAATTCGAGCTTCGTCAGGCGGTCGGAGGGAGCGTCGTAGTCGAATGCGAGGGACTCTGCCGTTGCCGGTCGCACCCAGTCAGGCGCTTGGAAGACGGAGTGGTGAATCTCGAGCGTCTCGTCTTCTGCCGAATCTTTCTGCTTCTTCATCTTGAACTTCTGCGCAATCTCGTCGGCCCATCGCTCGAATCGCGCATTGATGGCCTTGATGTCAACGCCCGAATTAGCACGTTGCCGTCGCCCAGATGAATTCTTCTTGTGATTTGGTGAGTTCGCGCCCGAGCCGTTCATGCGCATATTCGAATTCCGCTGTGGTTGTATCGGGGCGTATTGCGCGTTGGATAGGGGAGTCTGGCGGTGGTCGCCCTCCAGGTCGCTGCCGGAGTCTTCTTCTTCTTCTTCCTCGGCTTGGGCTATTCGGGCATAACCCGAGGTAGGTGGTCGTTTTGATTTTGGCATCGCGGAATTGGTAGATTCAAGGGGGAAAGGTCGGTTGTGGTTTCTTGTTCTCGACGTCGTCAGTCGATGCGTGCGATTATGTGGAATGACGATGGAGCTGTTGCAGGGGCCTCAGCCGCTAGTGCCCGCTGTTATCTAGCGCGTCCGCTGTGGATCACATGCAAGCTGGCCAGAGCACACCAGTGCATCTGATTCTAGATCGTTCAAGTTTCTTGCACTGTATGCTGTGGGGTATCGAAGTCTATATGCAGGACCAGGGCGCTCAGAGAGGAGCAAATTGCTGACAACATCGATTCCGCCTTTTAGAAACTATCATCAAGATCCATCTGCCGTCTCACCACACTGGGGCTGTCTTCGTCCATATCACCCGTCGAATTCGTAACGTCGTGGCCGGCTGTCATGAGCAAATCATCCACGATGCGTTTGCTAGCTTCTCGAGCTGTTTCATACGTTAGCTTGTTGTAGAGACAATAAGGCAGAGAGAACTTACCAGGTGTTTGCATCAGCTTGCTCTGCGGGATATGGAACTGTATTGTCTTCGGAGGGCTAAAGTCGATGTCGTCCTCCTCTTCGTCGCTGTCATCGAAAATTGTACCACCAGCTCCATGGATGCTCATCGGTTGCTTGCCCTTTGCGGGTGTCTGCACGCTTACACCCGGTGTGCGAGGCGTCTTCATGGGCGAAAAGATGTCGGCTCGTAGTTGCGGCGCGGGCGAGGATGGTGGTGAAGAGTCGAAGTCCAACAATCTTGTAGCTGCACTTTTTGGTGTAGGTGCGCCGCGCTGGCCAGTGCGAGGGGTAAAAGCACCCGTGGGCTTGTACTTTCTCGGGCTGATGAGAGGCGTGGCTTGTACGCGGTACGTCTTGTCGAGGACGCGATGGAGTAGTGGGTCTTGGTTGACGTATGACTGTTTTGTAGCTGTCGGCTGCATGAAGGGCGATGATTCGAAGCCGCTCATGTCTGGAAGGGCCTGCGACTTGCCAGGTGTGACTGGTTCGAGCTTTGGAGTCTTCGTGCCGCCAATGTTGGGCCTGAATTCGGACTTTAGCGCTTCGTAAGGTGAAGACATGCCAGCAAATTGAGGCTCTTCTTCATATTCGCTCTCTCCTTCCTCCTCAAGGTTCTTGCCTTTTGTCATCGAAGGCGGAGCTCGTGGTGTGCTGTGTCCGAGCGAAGGCGAGTCGAAGGCCATGGTTGATTCGGCGTCTTCTTGTGCAGACAAGGGTCGTGGTGGTGTAGTCGTCGTTCCAGTCACTGTGTCCTCGTCCTCTACTGTCTCGTCATCGTACGTTTGGGATTGTTCAGTCTCCTCATGCACAACCGACTCGTCTTGCTCAGGAGCCTCGTAGCCCGAGAGCGACACATTTGCGCTGGCCTCGAAAAACTGTTTCCAGAACTTGGAGCCTTCCCAGACAGCTTCCGAATGCTTTCCATACTGTTCGACTATTGGGAGGATACCGGTTGTTACGATCCGGTGTGCTCGACTGAAGTTGTGGTCGATTTCTGCTCGTTTTAGTCGTGATAGTGGCGTGGGCGAAGCTGTGTTTACCTTGCAATGTGAGGGTGATGGACTGCTCGAGCTTTTCCAGCTCTTCCGTCAGCGACAGATTGCGCTGCGGCGCCATGCTCATTCGAGACATGGTGTGGCTCGCGTCACTGAGTTTGTTTTAGGGCGGTTGTTGACAGACGCGCTTCATGGACTTCGGGACGAAGACTCGCGAGTGCTTGGCATCCAAAGTTCCCCGCACCTTCACCCTACACGAGAAGTGTCCCCGCACTAGGCTGCTGGCAGGCTTGTCAACGTCATTCCCGGACCTCTTAACCCCGATCAGGATGTTCAAGTTCGCGCCGCACGATCGACACAATGCTACGAGAGGGGTTATACATACGCTACGCGTAATCCGCATGTCCGGATAGCCCATGCGAGCTTCCCGGTATACTGGATGAGGAGATCTGGGGCAAAGCAGATGGACATGTAGCCGCTGCGGTGGAAGCTTAACCGTTTCGCTGTCCCCCAAGTACCATTCTTTGCGTCGTCTTTGCATCGACCTTTCAAATTTCCATCGTTCCAGAATCGTAGTCATCATGTCGTTCCGTCTACCAGCAAGAACATTGTGGCAAGCTACTTCAAGACTCGCGACTATCCCAAGAGCATCCACGCAGACACTATGTTGGGCGCGCAGCTATGCAGTTACTTCGGACCAAAGTCGGACAGCCATCGTAACAGGCTCTGCACGTGGAATGTGAGGCTCATAAGCTCCGTGGGCACATTCGATAGTTCTGACTCAATCACGACAGCGGCAAAGCCATTGCTCTTCGACTAGCTAACGATGGATATGATGTCTGCATCAATGACATTGAAGCAAACAAATCTGAAGCCGACGAAGTTGTGAAACAGATCCAAGGCCTAGGGCGCAAGTCCTTCGCATACAACGCCGATGTATCAAACCTAAGCCAGGTCCAGGGCCTAGTGGAAGCGTCTGTTTCGGAGCTAGGACCACTGAACACCATGATAGCGAATGCCGGCATTGCCCAAGTCAAGGCACTGCTCGACCTCACAGAGCAGGATCTTAAGCGCATGTTCGAAGTGAACGGTGAACATGTCTTGTTACAAGTTGAAGAGGATTCACTAACTGGTTCCTAGTATACGGTGCTTACAATTGCTACTCCACTGCAGCCAAGCAGATGATCGAACAAGGCAACGGCGGCAAGATCCTCGGCGCAGCATCAATTGTAGCATTCAAGCCCTTTGCTCTTTTATCCCACTACAGCGCCTCCAAGTGGGCCGTCCGTGGTCTTACTCAAGCCTTTGCTATGGAAATGGCTGAGCACAAAATCACCGTGAACGCATATGCGCCCGGTATTGTCGGTACCGCCATGTGGGACCTCATCGACGAAAAGCTGGGTGAGAAGACAGGCGCGAAGAAGGGCGACACGATCAAGAAATACACGAATGAGTTGATTGCGTTGGGGCGAACAAGTGTACCTGAAGACGTGAGCAGTACGGTGAGCTTCTTGTGTAGCAAGGACAGCGACTATATGACGGGGCAGACCATTGTTATTGATGGAGGTATCATATTTACTTGATTCCTGCTGGCTCCGACAAGCCATTTCAGTTGACCGCCAGGTCATTTAGTGTCCTTCGCAGCTGCCAGCGTTTCAGCACCAATTTCAACTATTCCAATTATTTCATCCCCCATCGCACTGCATTACCCTCTTTCATCACCACCTACTTTCTGAACACCAAGAAGTAAAATCATCATAAGCTATTGGTCAGTTCACTTTTTGCTGGTTGATTTGTAGATTGGTATCATTGCTCAGTGTCTATCTTCAGCTCTTCAAGTGTGTTCCTGTTCGTTCACAATATGTCGGTATGTCCGGCTGGCGTTCACGTAATCAACATCCACCAACCACTTCGACTAGCAGCAATGATGTTGGAGAAAAGCCACTGCAGCAACCACGCCGATTGCAAACGAACATGTGTTCCTTTGCAGATACAAGCTCCGTTCGCTCAGTAAACTTTTATGTTGCATGAGAGAGAACCTCGAAAATCTAATGGCTGATATGGAGGTCTCCATGCGAGGGTGGCGTGGGACGTTTGATGAGGACTCTGAATAAGACCGATATTGTTACCTCTTTGGCGCGTAGGTGAACTTGTCCTCGCGTATTCTTATGGTCGTGAGCTTACCGTTGCCTCATAGATACGTGTCACACCTCTTTAGCAACACAATCGTCCGGTCAGCTCTTTGTTTGGCAATTGAATGCATTAGCGAAGGCGGGTAGGTTGTCGTTCACACCTCGTTTGTATGATCTTTCACATGAGTCTCTACGAACGTCTTCAATCTGTTCCAAACACCAAGAACAACGGGTGATCGTTCGTGTACTGTTTGTGAAGCAAACCCCGTATCCTTGACATTCAACGTGGTTGATGATGAAGGGGTCTTGAAACATAAGTATAACTCATCTGATATCTATGCAACTTGTCTTATCGGTGCATCAGCACTTACACTTCGAATAGCCGAAATCTCGAAACTCTCCATCATAATGAGTCCTCGTAAGACATCCAAAGAAGCCAGAGAACAGTACCCTCCAGCACCATCCGCAGAGGATGACGCTACTTCGATTGAGAACGATCATCTCGAGGGTTTCAGTCAAGAGACCGTCAACGAGTACCTGGCATACGAGCGAATGGCAGGATTGTGCCTGAACGAAGAGGAAGGAGGGTATGTAAAGGGTAGCGATCCCGATAGCTTACAGCCCACTGCCGAGATCTATGAGCAGGACGAGTATGATGAGCCGCCACTGTCGCCTTCAGCCCTGTTACGTTCTGTCTTGGTTGAGTCATCGCAGCGTCCACCGGCCCAGCTTCAGTACTGCGCAGTTCCTGCACCCCCGCCTCCACCTATCATCTTTCAAAATGCCCCGCACACTGCCCCAGTAATCTCGCTACCCGTGTCTGAGGCTGAAGCTTGGTCTCGGTTCCTTGCAGGAGTTTCTCAAGACACGGTTTCAACTCGTCGGCGTTATCCTCAACCGGTAACTGCCTCCACTGGCGGATACTTCGAACATAGGTACCCGAGAGGTGTCATACCAGGTGGCTACAGTCGCAGTGTTGGAGGTGTGGGCCATGACAGCCGTCCTTACCACACCATGCCAACGACAACTCACGGACCGAACGAACGAGTTCCGATTGTCTTACCAAGTGCTGCCGATAGAGACCTAGCTCTTCGCGAGGAACCCATCGATCTGCTCGAAATGTGGGCCGATACTTTTGGTAGGAGTAGGAGGATTGAGGAAGATGTAGCGACATTAAGAGAAAGACTTCGCCTGCTACATCAGTTTTACTATAGACCTTAGTGTATGATGCGGACGTATGTAGATTGCAGCGTTCGTTCGTCGCTTCGGTAATCTTTATGGAATCTTTCGCTGATGTATTGCCGGCTTAGTCGTTCGCTTATTCGTTTGTCTTTGCGCATTGATGATGCGTTGTCATTTACGTATGTATCTGCTGTAGAAGCAGAACAGTTCTCATCTGCAATCTGTTAGCAATATCCCTAGTATATCATCGATCATTACGGAAATTCCACTACACACTAGCCATGTCTTACTACCAGAGATCTAGCGCATCACCATACTATCTTCCGCTTGATGCGCAACCATACCAACATCAATATGCACGAAGCACATCCGTACGGGCGACCATATACAGTCCGCATGACTGGTTGTACATGAGCAACAATCTTCACAATGGCATGCGAGCGATGAAGGAGGACATGAAGACAAAGAGGAAGCAGTGGCAAGAAGAAAGAGAAAGAATGCGTGAAACACGACAAGAAGACGATCCTTGGAGACGTAAAGCTATTGTTTGAGACGGTATAGTCAGATTTCAGCCGTAGCTTCCCTGGCCAATATGGGTACGGTTTGAAATGGTACGAACGTTCGGCGAGTGACCCAGGTTTTGCAAGTGGCTTGAGATAGAGTATGGGCTTCGCGACGCTATGCATGGCAGGATCTGACCCAAAACTTATATTCTACCTTTAATAGAGATATATTGAGAAGCATGCAATGCGTACTGATAGTGTGGTAGTAGTGAAAAATATTACTGGTTGGTGGCTTCACGAGTTTCCCATATATTGAGGCCAGGTTTAAGTGACGACATCCAAGCGTATTACACGGCCTGGATGGTAAAGTCGTGAAGACTAGGTGGAATCCAGAAGGCTCCATGGGAACAGTGTAAGCGAGGGATCGACTGTCTGCATGAAATGTTATGAGTACGACCTGAGTCAGCTTTACCCTCAAAGGCTCTTCGTATCGAAGAAGCATGAAGCACGGACGTAGATCATGGCTAATTAACACATGCCCTCGCAGAACATCCATGGTTTGAAACAGACTATCGTATCGCAGAAATTGGCAATCCATGAGTAAACGCTGTATTGTCGGCTGACGAGCATAATTAGAAAGTGGCGACCAACGTGAAGAACATGAGGTCAAAAGCGGCTAGCGTCTCTAGGATGCATAACGAGCATCCGAACGATACAGCGAATCTTCAGTCAATAGGCATTAGGCGTATGAGCCGTTGCTCTTCAGAGGCGGTAGGAATGTCGTGGCTTTGTGACGTAGCACCGAGCCGATAGGGGAGCAGTCGAATCAGATGCTGGAAACTGAATGCGACGTAGCCAGATAGATATTGGTTAGCATTAGCCAGTAGGGAGACAACCTTGATGACTCAGACAAGGACGACTTGAAGAATGAGGCGAACCAGGCAAAATCGGCGATGCGCTGATGGTATTTCAGACCTTAAATCGCGGGCAATTCCTCCGTATGCCAAACATAAGCCCTGTTTCGGTAGTATTTGGTCGCTTAGGCTTACATCGTGGAACCTTCGGTTGCGTGGGAGGGACGAGCATCGCGTACAAAACGCTGTGACGATAGCCCATGTCTTGAGTAATAACCTATCGGCACATCGGCTGCCCTGATAGCGTTTGCACACGTTGATCATGAGTTTGCTCGATCTGTATCAACAAGAGGAACTATCTCAGTCGTCAAAAGGAATGGTGATAGCATTTAGCATTGCGCTTCGTATCGAGCATAGGCTCTCGAGTCCTTCAAGACAATGCACAAAACCCGGCATCACATTGCGCCTCGGTACAGTTGCTTGCCAAGGCGCGTGTTCACTCTTGTCGTGTCCGATCGCGGTCGCGTTGTTTGCTCAACTCTGTTAGTGGTTGGTTGGAGTCATATTGCGTGGCTGAGTTTCCGCCTGCGTCGGGGAGCCTGCGTAAACAAAGAATAGCTTCCGATAGTAGACCGCTCGCGCGCTGCTAACGCCTAATTATTATTGGTGGAACCCCACAGAATCTATTGATGTCCTGGGCCAAGGCTCACGATGCGAAACGTTTGAGTGGCACTAGTGACCGTAAAGCCAACTCAACTCCCGCTGTGTGAACAAATCCTGCTTTCAGCACACGTGGAGCATTCTATCTGCCTAAGGCATGTCCCAGATGTGGTATAAGATCAGTTCATGCTCACCCATCTTCTTCTCACAACCTTCCGCATATTATTTTACCCTCGTCTATCGCTTGGTTCTGTAAATTATCGTCTTCCTCTATCACAAAGCTCTTGCGCAATGTACGAAATGGCTCCGTTCAGGCGACCGAAACGAAATTTCGGGTGGAAATACGACAACTACCCGGCTTTTGACATAGCAAACTTTGGTGGTGTTGGTGCCTTAGGTGGCCTAAGTGGAGTATACGGGTGGAATGGCGGCTTTGACACCCAACACTACGACGTCCCAGGCACTATCGAACAAGCGACGCGATCGCATGTAGAGGCACAAAACGACTTTGAAAAGGCAAAAGAAAAGTATGAGGAGGCCAAGAAGAAGTACGAGGAATGCGAGAAGAAGGGTATGTGGCCTCCGGGTGAACTGCATACAAGGCATAGACTGACCACACACCCATTTCCAGTCAAAGAAGCAGAGCAAATGCTTAATTTAGCGAAGTATCGTGCTGGAGCTTGGTAAAATCAATGCAATCGTCATCGAGCGGTTGCTGGCAGTACAAACGCGAGTATGAGTAAGGATCGGCCCGTCAGTGTCTCGGGTTCCATCGATAGGTGTTCGGAGCATGCCTTTGCATCTGTGTTCATGCGAGGGGTTTGCTTCATCTTGTAAGGAATCGCGAAGGCAACTTCGGGCCGGTTGAGAATGAAGCCGTGCGCTGTAAGCCAAGTACAATCGAGCTGGAAGCGATCCCAACCGTCTTGTAAGCCAGCCCTGAACACGCATCTAAGCTCACGATACAGTGCAACGTTTCGAGGCCAATGGCCACATGATACCAACTAAGATGTATAGTTGTGTGCCTTCTTCGTTTGGCGCAGCCTCTCGTGTTGTTATGGATGTCATCGTGAAAGATGCGTCGCGCGTTTGGAGCTCGCTTTCGTTTCGCTCTTCGTTATCTCGCAGAACTGTGTTGGTCAACTCAGCTCCTTAGGCATATAGCCACTATATCTAGGCCTTTAGCGCGAACTGCAGACCTAACGTTTCTCCCCATCGTTGCTCCACGAAACCTTTCAACATGACCGTTCATGCTGCTCCGACTGCTCGCGCAACTCCAACTTCTAAAGCCTCAGGTTTACCTAGTGTACGACCCGTATACAAAGAAATCGAGTATGATTCTGAAGCTGAAACTTTGGTTGGGAGTGAGTCTAATGATGACGATGATGCTCACCCGGCATTGCCCAACTATCAGCCTGCAGCTGGCCACCGAACTGCCGGGTGGTCTTCAGCTAACGAGTCCTGCGCTTCTACTCAGAACAACATAGACGCGGTGGCTCGCGCACAAAAGGCGAAAGGAATGGAGGATGCGGTGCAACAGTCTCTATCGCTCCTTGCAGGTGCTAAGCAAAGGCAGCATAAGGAAAAGTCTTCCCAGTAAGGGCGCATGCATCAGTAATTCAAGAAAGAATCCTTCTGACGGCAGAAGCGATGGGTATGCGTATGCGACACTGGTTGTGAAAAGCAAGGGGTGAAGCATTCAAAGGTTCGCCTATGTGCGCGTGCACAAGGGCTCATGTAAGCAATACACTAGCCTATAAGCAGCTTGGCTGGGCTTCACCGCCTTGTGATTCTGCCAATAACTGTTTCAACGCGAGTGGGTTGCATCTGACTTCGCTTTCCTGCCATCGTCCCTGTGACCAGCATCTTCTAACGCTTACCGTTCATTCAATGTAGAACCCTCGATCATCATGGCCCAGCTCCGAAGTCATCTTCCCTACGTGCTTTCGAATCGCGAATTAAACGGTACACCTAAGGATACCCGAAACATAGTGACATGGCTTGACCAAAACGCTTTAAACTACAGGTATACCGCCGTCACCAACACACCGAGCGTGAACTCTCGTAGCGGATAGAAGGAGGAACGGCTCACTCAAATCTCTGAATCCGTTCCCATGGCTGAGACTATCGCACGATTCCGCAAGATGTGATAGCAACTATATCTCGAGCTATCAGACTGCATCGCAGAGAAACCTGATGTTCTATGTTATTTGGCGCCAAAACTAGAAATTGCCAGCTAGAAGATAGCCCTCATATACATTTCATCGAGAGGGTGCTGGGCAAGGTTCGAGAAGTACTGCGCGAACAGCACAACATTGTACTACGCACAATCTACCGTCGCTCAGTGAGAAGCTTGCTTCTGTATTAATGTCCGATACTGACAAGGCCGACAGCGTCAGTGACGAGTCCCTCAGGGATTGCTCATCTGCGGATGTACTCTTCAACGATGAGGAAGTCGGAGACGAGTTCTTCTTGGCCACCGGTATATTCATAGAGGATATATATCTTGTTCGTCAATATGCCGAGTACATTCAGATCATGTAGAAGGAGTCTGCTCAGTTGTCTAGCTAAGTGGAGATTTCTTAGGCTGCTCAAGCGGCCTACACAATTTCCCAAGAACAACTTTCCGGTTTGGACACTTCCAGCGTCCTTGGTGCTTTTCATCGTCACTTGAGAACATCAATCATCTCATTACAGCAGCCTGTAGGATAATCAAATGACTTCTGACTATCTATAGACGATATCCGAATCCCTGGCATCTGAAACGCCGTAGGACATATGCTTGGGATTCATAATCGAGTCGTCCTACAGCGAACTCCCCAGCGTACCTACCCGACTATTTGGCCACCACTTGTTCTCTTGTCGTCAATAATTGCTCCATCTTGGCAGTAGTCATTGCTTTCAATCGTTGATGTGGCGAGGCGGCTTGTCACATGCAACAGCGCTATCTCGCAGCGATGAGATATATCACAGCCTCCACCCCACCTTTCCACCAGGTGAGACGACTAGAGATTGTTGCTACAACATCTTGTCCAGCGATAACCTTATGAGACAAGCATAACAAGCGTTCTCAACGTTGCGACTGTCTCGTAACAGCTACTGTTTGTTTAAACAACATGTAGCATCCAGCAATGCCCTAAAGCCGGCGAAGAGCAGCAGGAACTTTGCTCTTTTTGACACGTACAACAAGAGTGTGAATACCAGGTGTAAGGCCAAGTCCAAGGAAGGGCATAGCAAGAACGCAGGCTGCGCATCGCGGAGATGCCCGGACCGCGCGCTGCACCGGAAGGGTCCTGGCTGAGTGAATCTTAACTCCTACAGGCCTCCTACAAGCTCTGGTCTCTCTTCTTATCATCTTACAAGGCTGAGATATCATCTCATTCAGTGCCATTAGGGTAGGTTACTTGAGCCTTATCTGGTTCGCAACGCTCCCGAGCATGTATAAAGTACAGTAAAAGCATGTAGCATTACTAATAGCACCCCCAGGTACACCATCGGTAAAAAAGTGGTATTCTTTCCTTATCTTGACAGTTCTTCTTGGTATGGTCAGCCCTTCCGTTGTGCCCTTTCTTGGATATGATTGACGAACAGTGCATGATTACTTCGACAAACGAACCGATAGTGAAACGACATACTCTTGCTTGACCAAGGTTGCTACGACCACAGTAGGACCAAAGACTAATCCACATGCTGCTTTGGCACTGGAAAATGACGAAGTTGGTTCGCCCAATTCATTGCAAGTCTCGGAATCGGTAGCCATCTACCAATCCTATCCGTAAGTGTGGTTTGTAGTCTGTATCATGAATACTTCAAGGCGAACAACATATACCAGATGGTTCCTCGAGTTGGGCAAGTCCAACGAATGGAGATGAAAATTCCGTACATGGCTGAAGAGCAACAATTCAGCTGGGCGTCCAACAACCAAGCTATGCATGGCATGTTGAACCCCACGCTACGAATGCCTGGGAGAGAAACGCGGCTACCGTGTCGTACCCGGCCGTTCCGACATTCACCTCTCGATCCCCAACTCTCCTTGATCACTCATGAACCTATACTTTGCCAATTCACATCTTGCAGTTACACGTCAGCACGATAACGAGCTTTGCGCTAACAGTGTCCAGGAGATCAGCCTCCCCTTCACACCGCAGCGATCCGGGCACGACCACCAGCTCACTTTGTCACATATAGCAGCTCATCACGACAGCATCCTCTAACAAACAACAAACTTGAGCCATGACTAGAATTCTTGGAATCATTCACCACTGTGTTGTACGCGAGTACGCTCTCAGATCTGAAACAACAGGCTGCCAGGCCCAGCTGACGATATATACTATCCTGCACCCTAATCAGTAGTCTACTGGTCATACGTACCTTTTTGGTTGCCTGGCGAAGTGGTGCAGGGCTGCGTTCTGACACAGGCTTGACGCTTTCCTTCTTCCCCCCCCCTCGCAAAACACACCTCATCATGTATTTTCTGGTAAACGCTACGATTGCGGCAACAGGCATTATTTCTGCCTCCAAACCCGGCATCTCGAACCTTGCGACGAACGACCTGTCTCTATCAACCTCTTCCGTGGCTTTGGTAGCCCGCCAAGATGATGCAAAGCCACCACCTCTTGTTACCTCCATCCAGTTTGTTACATCTATAGCTTTGATCACTTCTGAACCGCCTCACACAGTTACCGCGACATCACATAAACACGACACCTCCAGCCCCTTTGACCGCAACAAAAACGCAAAGTAGCGAACAACCCGCAACGACCGGCGCTACTGCGCTGGTTTCTTCGATTTCCAGCACTACAGAAAGTACTTCCAGTCCAACATCCGCTGGGACATCAACAACCGCAGCTACCACGACCCCAACTCAACCCTCCCATGCAGACGTAGACGTCGGCCTCTGGCTAAGCAGAGGCAAACTCGCCGGCATAATCATCGGCCCCGTCTTTGGCCTCGTCATCCTCGGCCTCACCATCTACACACTATTCGCTGCCTCCCGTGGCATCAACGTATGCAACTGCTTCGGCAGCTGTTGTGACAAGCACAATGACAAGGACGAAGAACACAGTCGCGATCACTTACCCTCGCGGTCAGACGACACGTATCCGCATCCAGACATTCTTGAGCCTGGTCCCAGAGGTGGTTATAGAGCTTATCGTCCTGCGCGCCCGGTGAGCGAGCACCCACCAGTCCCGCTTCCACGGGTGCTGCCACAGCATATTGAGACTCCGCAGAGGCGCGCGAGATTGCAGAGGGGCTATCGAGAACCCTCTGGCTTTGCGGCGGTGGTTTAGTGGATTTGCAGGAGTCTTCTGAAAGGACAACAGTGGCGTGTTATCTACTTCTCCATCTTCACACAATGTACATCTAGTGTTGTCGCAAAAGCCGGAGTTGACATTCTTGTTACTTGGGTGTTGTGCCTGACGAGTTTTGCATTTCTTCGTAACAGAAACCTGACAAATACCCTCTGTATCAGCCAGAGCTATTGAATACTTTGAGAAACGTTGCAAGAAATAGTATCTGTAATGCTTTAAAGAATGCTTCTTCTTCATTAGTACCTTTGCAACAATACTAGAGTTTACGTATGCCGTTTCATTGCACTAGTCTTGCCTTGATAATCGTAATAATGTTGTATTGAGATCGACTCAACTCTCTTTCCTTCCAGAGTAACTGCACAAAAAGTCTGGACATGGTCAAATTATATGTAGTCTAGACTACGATTCATCATTAACCGATCACATGCTACTCCTTGACCTTCTCATTGCCGATATCAACCTCCACAAAATCATGCTTCCCATCTTTCTTAATCACACGACTATAGTGTGCAGGCAGCTCAGAAGACGAGCGCGTACTACGGCTGTCACCTAAATCACCACCCTGGTGGCCATCACCAACATATGGCGAGGGGCCGCCGCGAAAATGTTCCTTGTCTACGAGCTCGATGGGTTTGATTTCAACTTCGGCATCCTTGTTCTGCTTCTTGGCTGCACGAGCCTTGCGCCATTTGAGTCCGAAGAAGAAGAAAGTGTAAATTATGACGATGCATGTAGCGGCGGCAGCTATGCTAATGCCGATGATGAGGAAGCGATGGTCGGGAAGCGATGGTCGGGAAGGGGGACGTGCTCGGACGATTCATATCGCTTCATGTGGTCGTGTTGGGGCCAGGAGAGGCCGGACATGTTGGGCATGTTCGCTGGAGTTGTGATGTTGGCGGCAGACAGGGTGTAGAGTGTTGGCGATGGTAGGAAAGAATTATCTACTGCGTGGGTTAAAGTAGCTTACCAGATCTGTCGATGAACGCACGCAAGGTCAAGAAGCTTTGCAATGATTTTGAGATCAAGTGATAGTTTTGCATTGTTACCTGGACAATGTCATGTGTGAATAATGTCGTGGGTGTGTTGTGTCCACATGCCGTACACCGTATGCATTGCGATGGTCCAGGAACAACGAGACCTTACGGAAAAGCAATTCTATGGGGAACGCAGTCGTTTGTCCTTTTCCAACTTTTTCCATGGTTGATGTAACATTTTGGAGCCTATTGGTCATTACAACGCCACTGTATAGTCTGCGTTCCGTATCCCTAGAACCTTTCTCCGCGTTAATTATTATCGAAGAACTAAACTAGGTATCCCCGGAGGCGCACCGAGAGTGTGGCGGGTGCATGCAGTATTGCGGTGTCGCGATGCAGATCACCCGGCTGACTGCATGTCGGAGTGTCGACCAAACGTAGCGTTGCATGTACATTGAGCACCTGTTAATGTATCCAAGTTGTACAAGCAGGGCCATCTCGTATCCAGACTTCAAATACGCTAGACGAAGGAGCACGTTCAACTGACATGTCCCACGTCTTGCCCGCTCAGTGGTGGTGGAATGAGTGGGCGGATTTGGACAAAGGGTGCTGATGCATGAATGCGGAGTGCATGTGGAACCCCGCTAACCGAGTGCGTCTTATTGAGTGTCGGAAGACGCCACCGAGGTGGACGCGTGGCCCTACGTCATTAGCAAGAACCTCACCTCCTGCAGCTGAGCTGCAATGTCCAAACGCCAACAATAGAATGTGGCTGGAGCGACAATGCAAAATAAAGCATACCGAAGATTGTGGAGATTGAACCTGTCTGCAGTTGATTGAAGAGATATCACAATGGGTCAAGCAAAGCATAAGAAGGGGAGGCGCAGATGTGGAAGGTAACGTGGGTATTTTGAATGTTTCATTGAAATGACTTATTATAAGTGTATAGAGCAACTGGTTAATCTCCAGTATTGCCGTGCCGTGAACCATTCCTATCCCACACATGTCTCACAAGAGACGTAGCGTGTTCAGCTCGTAGCTGATGTCGCTAACCGATCGAAAAAGCTGTCGAGAGAGACTTTTTATGCCGAAGATCGAAGGGAACCCTTGAGGTTGAGGCGCTTACAAAAGGCCGGCAATGGCGAGCAGACCACCAGCCATGGCGCCCATGGCAGGAACGTTGTTGGAGTCGGCGGCACCAGAAGCGCTGGCGCTGGCAGCGGCGGAGCTGGCAGCAGAACGAGCAGAGCTAGCTTGGCTGCCGAGTGACTCAGTAGCGGAAGCAATCTCAGATGCGAGCGAGCCGGTAGCAGTTGCGCCAACGGAGCCCAGGCTGCTGATGGCGGATTCGGCGTCGCTCTGGATGGACGAGGCCGCAGACTCGATGGCAGAGCCGGCTCCGCTGGTGAGGGAAGCAGCGCCGGAAGTGATTTCAGAGCCAATGGAGCTGGCGATGGAGTTGATGTCAGAGGGGACGCCGCCTACAGCAGAGGTGACACGGGAGATGAGGGAGTCGACCTGGGCATTGGCAACGCCGGCAGCGACGAGAGCGGTGGCAATGGTGGAGAAGCGCATCTTGGTGAAGTTGATGTGGTTGGGGGTGGGTGGAGTTGAAGGTGGTTTGTTTGATGTGGAGAGTGAGTAAGTTGTGGATGGAGGGCAGAAGGCAGGGCGAAGTGAGGGCTCTTATACCAGGTGAGTGCATAACAACTAGCGTGATTTCATGTCGCCATTCGCCATAGCCCCAAGCAGCGCCAGCAACAAACACAGCCCCTGCTTGCTTGCTCGGTTGCGCCTCCTCCACATTCTCTTTAGCCACGTAATACAAAGCTAATGACTGGCCAGTGACGCCACATGGCCCGCACCGGGCTTGCGCTTGACTGGATGCGGCACACCATTGCAGCTCATGCCAGCCATCCCAGTCATCGGCACCCGTTCCTGCTTTTTCGAGAGAAGCTTGATCCGGGGCTCTTTCACCGCGCCTTGGCCCATGACGTCGCTTTTCCCCTCGGCTGGCTGACGGCGACGCCATGCCTTTGCAGTCGCCCACACGCCAGCCCAGCCCAGCCCATGACGAGGCGTCTTAGCTGCTATTTCCAGCGTTGCGGTGATCAAGTCACTTTCTGAAACAAGTAAGCACTTGCCGTGCGGCCAAGCTTTGCGACTGCCAGAGCGACAAGCGACTTCACGCCAGGTAGAACTCCATGTCCCTGGAATGCAGGTTCAGGTGGACCGGCGTGCAAGTCAGCGACCGCTGCGGCAAGCAGCAGCACGCTTCTCTCTAGGCCCGACGTTTTCGCGTCTCCATGGCCAGCTCTTTGCATCTGTACCACGACACTGTACATGCCGATCCACCTGCTGTCAAGGCAACCAAGTCACAGCCGCGTCGATTGGGGGCCCTGGAGTCGGACGCACGTTTTGCATACCAACCAAGCATGAGACAAGCATGTCGTCATTCTCCGGCTTCCTCTTGCACTCCGAGGCAAGCAGCTTCTGAGACGGCCAACGCTCCACCGAGACCGGGGCGAGCGTCACTGGAGCAGCCGAGACAAACCTATGACGACAACTAATCTTGGGGGAATAGCATGGTTCGAGCAGGCCGTGAACTCGAGGCGGGTGGTGAGGATGGGTCGTGTACCTGGCCAAACGCACCCCTGCTCGCGTCTGTGCGTCGCAACCACTGTCCCGATTGGTGCCAAGCCCGCTTTTGCCGGAACCCTAATCCTAGCCCAACCGGATTTGCCTATTTGCCATGGAATTCTCTCACAGCACCTCCATCTCTGATCCTCGCCTCCTACTTACTTCATCATGGTTCCAGCCACAATGTTTTTCCGCCGCCGACGCCACGCATCTCCTCTTCTGCCGCGCGCTTTCCCCGTTGCCGTGACTAAAAGCATTTCCCCGGCCCCCACGAGGCTCGTTTTGGCACATAGCCTCAACGGGTAGTGTGCCACGAGACGCGTGCTCACCACATTGTCTCTCCGGTGAACACGTGGACCCTCTCTTGTCACTACTGGACACGCTTTGGTTCGTTGTACTGAGCACCTGTCACTGCGCGAGTTCCACTTCGTTCTTACTGGGCCGGCTGTTCTGACATGCTGCAGCCGCTACTCCAAGCTGACAGCTGCCGCAGTATTTGTGAGCATACCACAGAGAAGGCTGACTTGTCACCTTGTCGTCAACCTTCCTCAGTTATGCAAGAGACGTTGACCCAGCCTTCGCATCTTCGGTTAGCGCCTAATTCGTCTATTTACCTGATTGCAAACTCTTCTCGTGTCCACCGCTGTGCTCGTAAGACATACACCCTTACCTCTTGTCTTGAATGCGCCGTGGGTTTTGATCTACGTCCTCCTGAGTGACTTCTTCATTCATGGAGAAAGGTCGCTACGCTGTTCCTCCAGGCTTGGGGCGCCCAAGGCCAAGTGCAGAGGGCGTCGTCCTAGCCGCTGAGGCTGTACACCAACAGCATGTGTGACAACGCATCGCAACAACAACAAATAAGAGTCGCGCAGCCCGCCTCAAGCGCCGTTGGAATCGACCGAGTCGACATGTTGTATCTCGCGGGCACTCTTCTCGCCCTCCAATTCCTATTCCGTCTAATCATGACCGCATTAGGATGCCTCTCACTTGGGATTTTTTTTGGAGCCATTTCCCACTCATTGTCCCTCTTGGGTCTCGTGAGAACGCGGTAATGATTTTCTGTTACCCCTGGAACAACTGCCAGGCTCTGTGAAAGTGCTGTGGCCTTTGTATGAACATGTTTGTCCACCCATCAACTCGCCGAGTCACATCTTCAATGTCACGGTGCGCACGATTTACAGCAAGCGCAGGAGGCTTCCAAGTGTGGACTACCAAGGCTGTGATGACTTGAGACCCACACAGAAGGCGCTTAGTTGCATTCGACAGAATTTGGCACTCAGCCTCTCCGACGAAGGGTTTTGAAAGTAACACCTCCATTTCATTTGCTTGGTTTTGGCTTAAAGTAATTTTGCTCATGGACCCGTTTTGTATACCATCCCTGCGACAGTCAGGTTAAGTACAATCACCTTGCCATCCTATCGACCACTACAGAGCCTGCCGTATGCCTTCATCGTATCGTCGCACTGCTCGAGTTCTCACCATGTCGCCGGCAACCTACTCTCCAGACAGCGACCACTCACTTTCTATACCCACTGCGATCGGAATCGGCGTCGTCATCGGCATCGTTGGTACCATCTTCATTCTTGTCACAGTACTATTACTCCACCGCGCATGGAGACTCCGTCGCTCACGACCAACAAAACATTACCAACAAGCCAAGCTTTGGAAAGGCTTCGAACCAGTGACACCTAGTACCGCGAGAACGACCTTTGTTGGGGCCAAAACGACGAGTATATACTTGACGGAGCTGCCGACACCGGTTACACCCGCGTTTCTAATGAGTCCGCCGTTACTGGGAGGTGAAGAGCATAGGAGTGAAGTTACGGAGCATAGGTACATTGGGCCTGCGTAGCGACAGGGGATAACTTCTACTATGTCCAAAACACCGGCAGTGTACTGCTTCCACGACGATATCCTGGATCTGACAGGCCTTCGCTTACCTTTGGTCGCGAACAGCTCCGTCGATGGCTTCACCCTTAATGAATCCTACCCTCCAAAGTAAGACTTTAATCTCCCGATCCCACCTCCATGAACAAGGAACAGTTGAAGTAGTGCTCGGACTGGATCAATCCTCTGCCACCGCACCACGTAACCAACATCTGGCTGCTCAAAGGGATTTCGCCTTTTTTTAATGTTACTGTCTCTCCTGAGACAGAAGGCGAGTGGGGCCGCTTCGACAACACTCGACCTCCGCTCATCTTGTCCTCGTTTTCAAGGTACTTGATTTGTTCGCGCGCTATTGCAATCTCTGCAGTCGCATACGCTTGTTCCCGGATCCATGGTCAATCTCGCATCCACGTCGGACCCCCGCCTCACTTTCCTCATATGGCCTAAACTTCCACCATGATGCGGAGCTAAAATCTTCCCCAGGCAACTCCTTCCCAGCGTTTTCGTCATATTGATCATACCATACTAGTAAAGCTTTGGAAGCACCGTATTCCTGGAAGCACCATTTACACGTCTCTTCAATGTCCCGAGTCCTGTGCTCTGTCATGCGCAGGAGCTCACAATCAAAACATTTAGAGTTTCAAACGGATCTCTATCGTTCCAACCTTAACCCGCGTCGGAAGCTATTGTCTCATCGGGCTCATCTGGCCGGTAACAGCTTGAGTCTGGCTTACTGGAAAGAGGAGAAGGTTAGCAAAAACCCGACTCAGAAGTCGTCGATGGTGAATCGAGCATTGAAATGGTTAGACTTGGGGTGGCTGGCTTGCCCGAAGAGATGGTAGACGCCAGTTCGGTTTCCGTCTGTAAAATGATTGCGGCGGGGCCAACTATCGCATTGGGGGCTACGTCTTCCCTGGCAACATTGTCGATATTGGCATCATTCAGTTCGATAGCGCTGGCCTACTTCGCCGGTTGACGAGGACCTATCTTTTCGGCCTTCAAGGCCAGCAATCTGGCGGTTACCTGCAAGCTTGGAATTGAAAACAAACCATCTGGATGAAGACTTCCATGTTGATCATCTCTCGTTGATACATGTATTCGGAATATTTATGAAGCCACTCGTTGTATAACGTCATCTGTTGCGCTGCACGAGTGAATTGGAAGTCACATAAAATTCCAAGTAAACCTGCACCAGTCAAGAATTGCAAAGTCCTTTGGCACATGGTGTATCGCGAACCCGGTGTTTGGGACCAGGTCCCCCGTCCAAGAACACAAGTATAGGTCGCCCCGACCTTCCAAGAGCTTTCAGACCTTGCAGGCATATACCTTCGTCTCTTCAAGCATCGCATCATCGTAAAAGAAAAACGTCCTTGAGGGCGTCTAGACGCTAGTGAAGACCCCTTGCCCTTTGCTCCAACATGGACGCCCGACTTTCGTCTATGAGGTCGACACAAGCATCACCCGACGTGAAAATGTCAGCTCTGCCACGTGTAGAAGTGAATGAAAAGTGCAATCGCATGGTTTGATACGAGGTGCTAGTGTGATGTTGCTAGATTGGAAAAGTTATACCATCTTATCGATAGTGAGAGCTCACCACCCCACTTACCGTTCCCATAAAACCATGCAAAAAGCGAGCCCAGTGAGCTTTTGTACCATTCTAGGTCTACGAAACCGCTCACAAGGATGGAGAACGCAAAAAAAGCGACCGATGTGGGACTCGAACCCACAGCCTCAGCCTTAGGAGGGCTGCGCGCTACCATTGCGCCAACCGGCCAGTTGCTTCTTGTTGGAGAAGATTCTCATTATATAAAATATATTACAGAAATGAAGTTTTTCACGCAGTATAATATGATAAGAAGAGGCAGTGTCGACTTGCAAGTGCAACATTCGTCCAATGATGTGCCGGCTAACATCGGCCCTCCACATTCGGTCCTTCCAGAAAGACGTCTGCCCTTTGTTATCGTTCTAGGGTCTGTTACCGAAAACCCGGTGCGTGGAGGCAGCAAAGAAGCCTATGGACGATTGGCTTCACATGCATGTACAAGGATACCATGCATATCTCCTCTGTACATGGTTCTTCCACATCTTACCACGTACTGTGTACTCGGTTTGCAGTATAACAACTCGCTTCATCTGAACAAAAACCTCGCCAAACCAAAGCGTCATAAAACATGGCTAGAACATAGATGCGTAACCCATGGACAAACGTCAGTCCATCACTTCACCCTCCATCTCATGACTAAACCATGATCAAGCGCTCTGCGCCCTCCCACTGCCACCCTCCCGACTACTCCTCCTCTTCCCCACCGGCCTAGCCGGCGGTCTTATATCGCCCCTCCCCTCGGTCGCAGCCTCATACCCCCCATCCTCCTCCATCTCACTCATACTCGATGCATTGCTCAACATACTCGCCCTCTTACTCTGCCAGGGTAGATTCCCCTCACTAGGTGTACTAGGTCGCGAGCCCATGCTAGGTCTTTGCGGCGGTTGCCTTGCCGACTGCGCATTACCCTGTGTAATAGTCGAGCTAGAGCGAAGAGAAGACTTGCGACTTGTGGTTGTGCTGGTGGACGTGTTGCTCCACCGACGCTCACGACTTTCCACGGGGCGCAGGCGACCTTCCATGTCGAGATCGGGCGTGGGTGTAGTACTTCGCGAGGAGCTACGGGAATGCGATCCGTCTCTTCCTCTAGGGTTTTGTAGTAAACTTTGTCGTCGTTTCCGTGAGCCGGTATGGGAGAGACTGTGGCTGTGGCCGTGGTGATGGCCGCTCTTTTCTACGTCGGCGCTTCGTCCGCTCAGACCGCGGGCGCGCTTCCAACCTCGCCAGCCGGTCCACCATAGCAAGCCGCCTTCTTCTCTTGCTATCTCACGTTGTCTGGCGCGGACGCGTTTCCGCAGCTCGGCCCTTCGCTCATTTTCCGTGGCCCAGTATTCGTTTCTGTAGACTTCCCATTCTTGGCGGAAGTCGGGTGTGAAGGGTTTGGGGAGGAGGAGTAGCTTGATGTAGTCACCCCCGGGTGCAATGTCTTCCTCGGCGTATTCCTTCCCATCTTCCACGATGCGATGGCGCGGTCGGCCGCCGTCCAACGCATGCTTGTTCTCCTGCGCAACGTTGATGAAGTGATATGAACTGCCGCCTTGCTCCCCACCCCACAGGCCACCGGAGAACGGCACAACAAAGTGTCCCCATTCCACCAGCTCTCTCCACCACGGTCCTCTTATCACGACAATCTTTGCATTCATGCCTCTCAGCCCTCGATTCGCAACTCCAATCCACCGGCGTGGCCATCTCACTCCCCTCTCCCATTGCCCAGTCGCCCAGAAGAGCAGAGCGGTGACGACGCCTGTTATGAAGCCAACCTTTTGCAGCATATCAACGAGCCAGTACTGTGATCCTCCGATGCCTTTCCCATCCTCTCGCGGACGCAACCACAAAAGGTAGAAGCAGAAGCCTATCCATACCGCCAATAGTGTGAGGACGAAAGTGTTCTGCCGCCGCCGGGCGCGTAGGGTGAGGTATTGGCTGCGTAGACTGGCTTCGAGAATGAGGAGGTTCAGGTAGATCTGCGGCGGCGACGAGGGGAGGAGAGCAGTCGGATCACTGAGGACGGGCGGTCGCGGCGTCTTGATGGTGGGTAGGCGGTCGTTGTTGGCATTGTGGGGTTCGCTGGTGAGGATGGAAGCAGAGTATGGGGGTGGGTCTCTCTCGACACTCTCGGCGACCTTGTTCAGGCTTGCGCTCGGTGCCGGTGCACCTTTGACAATCTGATCGAGAGTTTGCGGCGCCATCAATCAATCCTCCACCGTCAAATCTTGTGTTGTTGTCGGTACGTTTGGCAATGACATGTGAATGCGATGCTGCCGAGGACTATGAAGGCGGTAGTGAGGGTATGCTATGCGTGACGTGTGCGTGTCTTCTTCTTCTTCTTTTCTCTATCATCATCAGACGGTGATCGCGTACATGTGAAGAAGAGTGCGCAACGCGTTAGGAGGGGTATTCGTGCCTATATCGAGTACTGGGTATCCGGCGCGAGTCGGTCAGTCGCTCCGATGATGCACCAGTCTCGCTTAGCCGGAGCGGTGAAGACATGGATTGCTGGCATACAAATTTACCCCACAATGCTATAGGCAGGCCGTGCGTGCCATCCTTCACTGACATGGCTGACACGTCCTTGGCCCTGCAGTAGTGAACGATGCCAACGGGACGGAGCGGGGGGTCAAGTATGCAGGGCCCCTGTGAGATTGCCTGGCAGAAGTGAAGGTCCCATTCACCCATGCAAACCAAACAGATGGGTGGGGTGGGCCAAGGTATGATGGAACCAATGAGTTGTTGGTAAGAAGTATGCCTGTGGTTGAAGAGGCTCTATATTAAAAGAAATAGTGGTATGATCCAACATGCTCGAGCTTGCAACGCTACACACAAACTGAACGCCTAAAAAATGCAACCCGTCTAATGCGCTGACATCTAGGCACGATTCCGCCCTTGCTCTCTTCGTCGTACTTCGTTCATTTCATCCAACATGACGCGGTTGAATTGCTCCCAACCATCCAGGTACACATGGTGGCCGGCCTTGTTGATGATAACCACCTTGCCTACGCCATGGTCATTCTTCTTTTCGTCGGCCGACACGTTTGCTAGTAGGCGCTCGCGTTCTTGCTTCATCTTCTCTTCAGCCGCGTAGCCACCGGCGACATCCATCCAGTCGTTCTCTCCGTACATGAAGATGACCGGGTAGCCCGTCTCGCGTTGCGCGGTGGAACTAGCTGCAGCATCGCCATCTGCAGTAGGCCTTTCGTGCGGTTGTATGTATTGCCTACCGACAGCCTGGATTCTCCGGATCATAGGGCTTCGAGCAAATGCGCCAGGAGCGAGCAGGTAGGAAAGCGCATACTCCGAACTACCCCGTTGGCGGAACAGAGCATAGCTGTAGTCGTGCAGGGCCTGCGCCTCCTCCTCTGGCAGTTGCGAGAAGCGGCGTGACGTCCAGCCTGACACCAGACGAGGACCGAGAGGCCCTGACCAGCGTACGAAAGTGAAGGGCGAGACCATGTTGGCCTCCCAAAGGGAATATAGCCACCACGGCAACCGTCTTTTGGGTGGCTGCTTGGCCTCTTTTGTAGTGTCCGCTGCGAAAGGTTAGCCATGTCCAGCAACTCTGCTTGTGGGTGGACGCACCATTCTTTGTCCGCTGGTTCATAAAGTTGTTGTTGTCTGCGGTCGACGGCTGTACACCACTCTGATTCGTCTCGGCGGCATCCTGAGTAAATTCGTTCGCCATGCTCGAGTCTTGCGGGTCGGGCATCTCCTCATCGACCGCGTACGGATCTTCAGGAATACCAACCGGAGACGCAAGGATCAACTTGTTAAGATGTCCCGGATACTTGAGCGCATAAGCAATGGCAAGGTACCCTCCCAAGCTGTGTCCCAGCAACGTGAATTTGTCCAAACCTCTCGCTATCCGCCACTCCTCCAGCGCATCCACGAACCACGACTCGGTCTCTGAGATCTTCCCCTCTTTGTCTTTGGCGTGGATCTTGAAGGGTGGCCGACTGCTCCGGCCCATGCCAAGAAGGTCCAGAGCAAAGACTCTCCAGCCTTCCGCACGCGACAACGACTCGAAGTTGCGGTAGAAAAAGCCCAGTCCAGCACCATATCCATGGAGCATCACCAGGTTGTTCTCCACCTCTTCGCCCAGTCGCTCCACGGAGAACTCGTTCAGCGCGCGATCCTTGCCACTTAGCTGGACCATTTGTGAATTCCATCTTCGCGGTCCGTACGGGTCGTTTGTGGCATTCGTCGTCGTGTGGTCTTCGGGATGCTTGGGCGGCGCATGCAGGTCTACCGAGGACGGGACGGCTGAAGCAGGTGCGGAGCCTGTCTGGGTGTGGGTGGGTGGACTCTGGAGATGCGGAATGAATGAGAGCACGCGGTGCTCTGTCCTGCGAGTTGGCGTAGGGAGTCAGTAGATTTCTCATATGCAGTTCGTAAGAGGCGGTACTCACGCCATAGGCGATAGGCCCGCCCACCACTGCTCAAAGCCCGACTTGGCTGACAGAGGGAACCACTTGAAGAATCTCCCCTGTGCCTCGCCCTGCTCCTTTGCGCGTTGACTCGCCAGCATAGCCTGCGAACCACCCTGCCTTTCCTCTTCGCCATCATGTCCTGCCATTGTCGAATTCCCTTTGCTCTCGATTCGGATCGGCGTACTCAGGCTCAAACTAATGTAACTGGCACCGCCAAATCCCACGCTCTTGTGTATGACGCTTCGGGCGCTGGGTCGGGCTAGGTAACTTCGTAGCATTCGCAGGCGCGCAGAAAGTGACGATGCGTGGGAAGCCTGAAAGAAAGAAGGCGAAAAGCGCTGTGGAGGAGGAATGGTGGCGGTATTTTGCTGTGTCGCAGAGCGCCCTCGAAGGCGCCGCCCGCAACGAATTTGTTTTGGTACAGAATGTTGACGTAGCCTCTGGACGAGTAACGGTGGCGGAAACGCGATTGTGGCGCGGAGATAACAAGGCCGACGGTTATTGTGCGTGTCGGACAAGTAATCTGGCCGTCTCCCATGCGATACGAATACGCTGCATGGACGGAGCTGATTGAAGCCAACAATGGTACTGCAGATTCAAGTCTGATACGGGAATCACGCTCTAGCTGCCACTTTGAATGGGAAGGCCGCGACTGATATGCGTACCGACTGCCCCACTACAAGGGTTATGCTAACGACCTCGAGCCGCGAGCCTCAACGCCCTGGTGATACCCTTTGACCTATCACATGCATCAGACCCACCACACTGCGATTGGGGTCAAATGGTTCGAGCCCTGTGACACGCATGTCCGACCGCGATACCCAGCATTTCAATGCCACCGCTTCAATCACCATCACCTCCTACGCTACTGCCATCGGAAGACTACCTTGTTGCAAATCACCGGATTTCTTCGTCATCATTCATCGTCATTTCGTCTCAAGTGCCATGTCAAAAACTCCATCCCAGATGCAATTGTCCCATGTGCATGTAAACAATACAGTGTACACTTGACGCCTTCGTGTCCTTGACCTTTCAACCTTTTCTGAATTCCTCGACCCGGCGCGTCTCTCGTCTTCTTCACATACTCATCACGAAGGACAAAGTGCATCGTAAGCACTGCGTCCTAGCCGGTAGCCGCTATGCTGAGTCCTTGTCATGTTGATCTTGTCATGTCCGTGGTTTGTTGGCGTGTTGCCATTCATTATCACGGATTTGCTGGTTGATCTTCGAGTTGAAGGTCATCTGTACGCAGCGGCGGGATATCGTCTGTGGAACCGAACTAGCTGCGGCTACGTCGTAGTAGTTCCGCTGGTGATAGCAATCTCCGTGGAAGTGATTCCTGGCGAGAGAATTTGATAGGTATCCATTTCCATCCTTTGTTCCTCATACAAATGGCTTGGGCTCCTGAGCATACGTGACAGTGTTGGCACTGACCACGCTGTTCAAGCTCATGCGCGTACCCCTGGCGTCGAATCCACTACTAGGCCTCTGCTGTTTATGCAGACGCCCAGTGTTACTTGAGCTTCCCGCATCGTTTCTCGTCTGGGAAGAAAATGGTCGTTGTGGAGGCGCGACACTTGGCTTTTCATAGACTGTCTCTTCGCTCATGGGCGCTTGGTTTAGGACACTTTGGGGTTCTGGGCGACGCTTTCGCTTGATGCAGCAGCAGTTACGGTCGTATGGGTACGCCCAAAAGAGGTAGCAAACTGCCCAGATCAAGACAATGCATGGCAAGATTCCGACGCACACAATGAGGGCGATGGCTGTTGCTGATATTCCGCCATTGCCGCTGGAATCTTCTAAGAGGCGTGCTTGGAGGTGGGCGATAGCGGGCATGTTTGTTGTGAGAGTATTGTTCGGTCGAGCGAGGGTTCGATGTTCGATATGGCGAAGAGGATTTCGGGTTATAGTGTGATGTCAATGCTAAGAAGAAGTCACAGTCGGAAGAAGTCAAGAGATACGGAAGCGAATAGGGCGAATGGGACACGGAGGGCTGTGAAGCGACAGTTGGACGCGGAAGCGCCTGGATAATGAACAGGTACTGAAACACACTGCATCCCAGCGGCCAGTGAAGCGCTTTGTATGCGGGTCTGGATGAGCCACGCGTGGAGACGTCATGGGTAGTGGAGAAGGGACTGACGCACATGGCCGCCATGCCGAGAAGTCAGAACTCGTGGCGTCTGCGCCTTCACGCACTAAACTCACGCTACACTCTTGGTGCGAAGCCGACTTCCCAATAGTCGTTCTTTTTAACAGGTGCTGTCGCTTGCGTTCCCTGGGCGTGCGATGCTGTGTAGGAATGAATGATTCATTAACGTTCTCGAGCCATCCAAATCTACCCACCTGATACTGAGGCAACAAGGGATCTGAGACCGTTCCCGATCTCCAGGGGCTGCATACGATACTTGAGAGAAGGCTGCACGGCCTACACTCATGCCGTATCAGCCGTGAGCCCGAAAACCTGAAGGATTGTGAGCGCCACAGGCGACCAAGTCATTGACGTGTTGTGTCCTAGTATAATGCGTTAGCCCTGTTTCCAGCTAGCGGGGCCGGAAGGCGCGGCGATGACCGCATGGGTTTGAGGCTAGCCCGGCCCTGATCACCACGTGTGGGGTAGCCGTCTGCATTGCGTGAAATCAACGTCTTCCCGAGTGCACTGCCATTGGCCTCAGGCTCTCTGCCATGCGCTGCGTTGAGTCCGCTGAAAGCCAGGAAATGAAGGGTGCACAAGTGTGTCGCCTGTGTTAGACGGATGTGGGGCAACCCGATCTCATCTGACAATGGGCGAAACGCGCAATCTGCAAGCGCCCACCTTCAGGGATCAGACCGGCCAGGACAAGTACGTACCGCCGTGCTTAGCAATCGTTTTTGAGATGCTGCGTGAATTGCTCTGCCAAATCTCTTGTCTACCGGCTTCGCCCAAATCTACGACCTCAAGGCTCTTGAGATTGTCTTCGTTAGGACTCGCGTCTTTAGCGGCCCGAAGTGTCGATTGGAAGAGCGATTCCGTTTCGTGCCATGGCATGGTCTGGTCACTCTCGGCGTGGACGAGGACCAACTTGAACCTCGAGCAAGTTCCTGCTCAATTCATCAGTATCGGAACAGACGGGTCGGAGGAAATTTGAACACCGTAAAACATCTGAGATAAGCCCGCAATATTATGGGTTTCTGTTCAACTTACGCGCCATTGTTGCCAGTCGGTCGTCGCTTCGCCAGGTGTCTATCATCCTGTGGGCAAACCAGGCTTGGAAGGCAGGGAATACCTTTACAGGCGCAAGAACGGGCATAAGGCCACCGATTGAATACGAAGAGAATGCGCTACCGGCATTTGTAAAGGCCGCACAGAGAACAAGGCCCGCAAACTCGATGCCGAGATTGGTCGCATAACGGTGTGCGATGCCGGATACAACAGCCGTTCCTAGTGAGTGCCCGAGGAGCACGATTCGCTCTGGTGGTATAAGACAGGTGTTCAAAGCCCAGTCAACCACAGCCTCTGCATCGTTCAGTAAACCACTCTCCGATGGGACGCCTGTTGAGATGCCAAAGCCACGATAGTCGAATGCTAAGACAAACATCTTGTCAGATGCTCCAGCAGAGTACGATCGATATTCTATTGTACGGCGCTCTTGTGCTAATGTAGCAGAGTTGCCATGGAAATAGATGAGGAGTCTTGCTTCTGCATCGTCGCGCAGCAATGTCCACGCAAGCGTATGCTCTACGTCGGTATCTGTCTTCTCCTGGACGAAGGCGTGGGCATTTCTAGCATATATTCCCAAAGGAGCGATAAGCCATGCGAATAGCCGCTCTCCGTCTTTTGTAGTGATGCGAAAGGGGACGACCTGGTTCTCTGATCGCATAAGCCCAAGAAACCTTGCGGCGCAAAGTTCTACCATGGAGGACAAGGGGAGCCGACGTACTCAGGAATCCCGCTCTTTCGGGCTGCGTCAACCATTTGCCTGGGAAGAAGGTGAAATTATGGAGATAGAGCATTTCTAACTTGATTAGCGTTGGCCGAGGTCTTGTTCTACGGTCAGGTGGGTTCTAACGTTTTTGCACCCATGGCAAGCAACATAGCAGCGTGGCCGGGACCCATATCAGACTCAGAAAAGACAGAGTCGTGCCGATGGAACTGGAGATGCTCATGATGGAGTTGGTCGTGTGCTCGATGGCGGATGCGATTTGCATTAGGAGACGAGCGGGAAAATTAGCGCGCCGTCCATAATCACTCGCAGTTACTGCCCGCTCAGACGCAGACGCAGACGCGGAAGCAAAACCGAAGCATGAAAACGTATTCCCTTCGCGACTCTGATTTCCTAGCAAATGGCCATTATTAGTGATTGTACACTGAAGCATGCGGTTTAGATGCGATAGATCAGGTCGCTCGGTTGTCTGTTGGATGAGGAGTAGCGGTGGGCGGGGCACGCAGCATCGCGGGCGCACTTGGTCAAGTGCCGTCATCGCAACTGCGACACACTGACACTGTCCGAATCTGCAATCACAACGAAGACGAACTACTATGTGAGCACCACTGCAGGCGATATTGTAACAAGACGAAGCTTGGAGATGCAGCGCCAATATGCATTATACAGAAACATTCAAACGCTGGAAGCAAACCTCCCCCGTACGCCCGACTTGGAAGCCAAAACTTCCTGGCCTCAAGTCACTTCTATGGCGTACGTTGCAATGCTACGAGGCATGGTAGAGTTATCGGCGCGTGTCACCTTCACGAAACCACTACCAGAGCTTCTGATAACATGTTCTACTGATAAGATTTTCGGTTACATATTCTTACACGTGCTGTTCAGCTCCTGGTTCAGGTATGGTGAGAAATCCTCTTGGACGTCTGCCGGCTCCGGCGGTCTGATACCTTTCTTACGCCAATCCAGAACCCGGTATGACTCTGGACGCGCAGGCACCTCAGCTTCTGGAGACCAGTCTAGACACAAACCAGCCTCAGTGTACGCGCTAGAATGACGGGTGATATTCAGCTGCTGGTCTCTTAGATTAACGATGCTCGAAGCGCGACCCGTTTCGGAGTCCGTGGCAGATACGCGCTTCAGGACTGATTCAGCGTCCTTGTATTCCGTTGTTTCTAATATGGCCAGAGCGGTTGCAATGTTACGCTCCTTTTGACCAGAGTCATATAGATCATGGTCAGTTGGTCCGTATGCGGTGTATGGATTTGGCTCGTCCGACTCCCTACGAAGAGGTTTGCGCATGTTGGCAATGTCCGGTGTCCAGACATCGCTGAAGACACGCGATCCATTGGCGTCAGTACGACCGGCGTTTGTAGCCTGGGAATACACGGAAGAAGTCGGGTACGCACAGTAACGAGTTGCATACAAATTATCGGCATTGTAGCCAGCCTGTGGGGGTAGAGCCGTAGTACGACGAGAAGGTTCCGGGTTACTGATGAATGCGTCATCATTGACAGTGAAGAAACGATCGATGCCATCAGCAGACGGCGACCCTGGGTTTCGAGCTGGTGACTTGCCTTTACGCGAGACTTTGGCTTTGACCTTTTGGAAGAGCGTCGGCTCTTTGTTAGTTTCATGCTTATCCAAAGTCGAACCACGAAACATTTCACGCCCGGCAAAACCCATCTCGACATCAACATATGATGAAGTGTTGCTCGACAAAGCAGCCTTATTCAGTGCATCACGCTTCATAACCATAAGCGGTGTGATGCGCATCAGCTTACCTGACTCCCACTTGGCGAGCTGCTGCTGCAAGCCACGACAATGAAGACACTCACCTTTACAACGCAGATAGATCAAGTGAAAAACCATCCCGATTAGTAGTACGGCAAGAGCGATGAGTGCAGCGAGAGAAACGTACGCGAAAGTATCGTTAAACTTTTGCTTTGGAGCGAGCGGACTGCCAGTTGCTGAGGAGGTGGGTAGCAGTGTTTGAGAGGAGAAAATCATCGATGAGATCGGGATGGTCGAGTCTGGTACATTGCTGCTCATGGCAGCCGAAGAGCTGGTAGCCGTTGTCGACACCAGCGTCAACGTCGAGGATACGGACGGCGCGATCGTAGCTTGGACGAAATCCGTGGGGAATACAGTCGTGAACTGCGTAATTAGGACCATGCTTACGTTTGCTCTGATTTCAGAAATTTCTTTTATGGCTTTATTGCGTCGTAAATGGTCTTGTCCGGGTGGAGTTTCGCGCTGTTACTCACGTGCTTTGTATGGTTCTCGCACTTTATCATCGTAGCATGAAAGATAAGAGTTATAAGCAACGCATCGATACGTTATCGAAGTGCAGATTGTAGTGCACTTACAATGCGTAGACAACCGGGCCGAAGTGGAACTCTGGGCACATAGCAGACCCATTGGGGGTACTCGATGTCCTCACAATGTTGATAATCTACACCGAAGCATCGCATGCGTAGGAATTCGTATCGACAACAATCACAGTCTACGCAGTCACACTCTACATTACAATGTTTTTCAGCGTCATCACTGGTTACTGGAACAAATCACAGTGAAGGAGTGGGATTCAAAAGCAAGCTTTACGACATACAACCTATTTCAATAAGAGGGATATGACAGCTTCATTACTTGCTATCGTGAGATTAGGGAGGATGCGATGCGATGCATATTGGTACGGCTTCTTCGATGGAGACTGTTGTATCCGATGTCATATCCGAACCTACAATATCATCTGACCGACCCCTGTCGCGCAGATGACCACGAAGTACGCTAAGAGATTCTAGATCTCTTCGAGGAGCACCTGCAAGCTCCAGCAACGGGTTACAATCCGCCCTTGTCCGTTTCTTACCAGTGATTTGATCATCGTTTTCAAACTCTTTCGAAGAGATTGGATCGTTTGGCTTATAAGCGAGAGCCAATAAAAGAGTTTGCGGCAGATGCGAGCTGGAACGACTGGCATGGTAGTTGATGTTCCGGGATTGATGTCGTGTGCGCGGCGTACTGTGTTCCCTATGTTTGCAGTATTTCTCATTAGTTTGCGGCGCAGTCTGTGAGTCATGAAGTGACGTTATCTTAATGTCTGGTTGTGGGACTATGATGGTAGCCGAAAAGACTACCGTAGAGGTAACACATGGCCAGCAATAAGCAGTTTCACTACTTATATCCACCACACAAGTCACACGCAGATGATGGGCAGAGTTGATAGAGTCTTGACAAGACTGTTTTGTGAAATTGAGACTATCAAGGTTACAGAACGACGATTGAGTAACGCCTCAAAGCGCGGAACGACGCACGACGAGGCGGAACGGAGATGCGCCTTTTGTATCCCTTTACGTGAGCTGTATGTCTGTCTACACATGCTTCGCCTCCACATTCTCGGCGTGAGAGATGGAGCCCTGCTTAGCGGCAACCTCCTCGACACGACGCTCAATGTCGAGACCCCAGTCTTGCTTGTTCATGCCAGGTACGAAGAGAGGAGCGTTCGTGAAGAGGTAGTTCATCTCCTCAAGCGGGCGTTTAGCAGTCTCAGGCAGGAAGCAGTAGAAGAAGATGGCATTGGTGGCGTTGCAGATCTGTGAAGTAAATTAGTGTTGAGCTTGTCTTTTGAACTTTGGAAATACTTACGACGAACAGCAGGTAGAATCTCCATCCTGCAGTTTCCATGCCGAGCTCAGTTACTTGGCCAATCATGGTGTTGAAGGCAAAGGATGTCATGGTGGCGATTGACACACCCTTGGAACGGGTCTTAGTATCGAAAATCTCGGCGGGAATAATCCACGATAGCGGTCCACAAGTGGAGCTAAAGCAGAAGTTGTACAGCCAAGTAACAGCAATGAAGCCCCATGAAGCGGACGCGTTTCCTGTCGCACCAGGAGGGAAAACAGCCAACATGATGGTCGAAATGACGAAGGTGATGCAGTTGCCAATGTTGCCACCGATCAAAGTCCAGCGACGTCCCAATCGATCGATGAAGGCAATGCATAGTGCTTGTCCGCAAAGAGCAAGAACAGAAGAGATGGCCTGGTACTTGAGCGCATCGGTACCGCTGATACCCATCTGCTTGTAGATTGTGACAGAATAGTACTGGATAGCCGAAACACCAGTCATTTGAACGGAGGCCTGGAGAGCACAGGCGAGGAAAAGACGGCGGAAGCATGACTTGTCCTGGAAAAGCTCCATGTAGGACTGAGCCTCATGCTCGCGCTCAAAAGTGAGGGCATCCTGAATTTGCTGGAACTCAGCTTGAACCCAGACATCTGTTGTGTCGCCGTGAGCGTGGAGCTTGGCCAAGTTCTGAAGACCTTGCTCGACCTTGCCTTTGCTAATGAGCCATCTGGGGGACTCGGGGAACAGCATGATAAGCGCGGCCAAGAAGAAGGCAGGTACGACCTGGATAGCTAGTGAGACACGGAATTGAGCGTTGTTGCTGGCATCAAACCCGATATCAACACCATAACTGATCCAGGCGGCGGCTAGGGCACCAATACCCAGCATGAACTGCACCAGTCCACCAATACGTCCACGGATGCTGGGATGGGCCAATTCGGATTGGTACATGGGAATGATCATGACAAGTTGACCAACACCGACACCAGCAAGGACACGTCCGGCGTAGAGATAGTTGAGGTTTACGGCAGCCGTCTGCAAAGCGCCACCGAGCATGAAGACCTACGATCGCCGGTATGTTAGGAAACGAAGGCGCAGGAGAGTGTAATCGTAAAAACTTACACAGGCACCTATCAAGATAGTCAGTCGTCGACCCAGGCGGTCACCAATAGGGCCACCGAACATGGCACCAAAGAAGGCACCGCCCGTAAAGACTGACACGACGGCTCCCTTTGCATTTGGGCCCGGATCGTTGAATTCGCGCACAAAAGCTCCAGAGGCAATGACTTGAGCAATGACACCGAGATCATAACCGTACAGTAGCGAACCAAGGGATGCAAAAAGACCCACGAGGAACTGGTATACTTTGGGAGGGAGCGCCATGGCGACTGCAGGCGATGTTGACAGCTGCAGTGGGAAGGGAGATGCAGAGCGTGAGGAGACCCACTATCAGCAGCGTGCAGGACTCTTATACTTGATGCTCTAATTTACCTTGCCTGGCCTGGCCTTGTCCGTGTTGCAATGTCGCATGGCTGACCGTGATCTGGGGAACGCATCGAAGGAGACTACTCCACGGTCTCCGCAGAGAGCGGGGACACTGACTCGACTCCGCGTTTATTACCTCCGCAACACGCATCTTCATCCTTTCCTTACCAACCATCGGCGTCGACACCGAGGCGGCGGCACCTGTTCGGTTGATCGTAGCCCGACTTGTCCCCTTACCGCCAACGCGATCCCGTTAGCACGTGTGTATTCGACATGCACACGCGGGACGCCCTACCTTTCGACTGGTGGAATGCCTCTTGGCTTCCCGTAACTTGGCACGGGCCTCTAACTTGAAATAACAGTAGTGTAGCGTGTATCCGGAATGAGAGGAGATGGTGTGGGATGCTGATGTTCCACGAATGAGAGAAAGCGTCCACGTCGGATGCATCAGCCAGTTTGGTGCTGGCGCCGGCGCCGAGTCGGAATTGCGCAGGAACGCCATGGAGCTTTCAACAACGTCGAGGAGGTCGTGCCACTACCATCGTGACTTTGGATCTTGAAATTGAAATTCTCCTCTGAGCCATTAAACGATCGGACTCGCAAGTACCACTCCCACATCTCATCATCATCATCATGGCGAGCTTTACCAAGATCGAAGAAAGCGAAACGCCCTCCATTACTATTCACCCTTCCCACAAGATCGCTAAGATCAACGACAACATCTATGGAGGGTTTACCGAGTAAGTCACAGGATGGACGCCCTCTGCAAGGCGTTGTGTGCATGCTTTTTCGGCTAACCAACCGCGCACCAGGCACATGGGCCGCTGCATCTACGGCGGCATATATGACCCCGGCAATCCTCTGTCAGACGAGCGCGGCTTTCGCAAAGACGTCATTGAGGCCTTCAAGGAACTTAATGTGCCAGTAGTAAGGTACCCGGGCGGCAATTTCGTAGCCACTTACCATTGGCTTGATGGTGTTGGGCCCAAGGAGAATAGGCCAAAGAGGTAAGATTTCCATGCGCATTCACTAATGCATGGCGTTTTCGGGACTATACGCCTGCAGCCTCGGCTTGGAGTACATATATTGCTTGTTACGTGGGAGCCACTGCTCCTTTCAACCTGTTCGACGTGGAAAGCTAATCTCGAGTCTAGGCCTGAGCTTGCATGGATTGGCATCGAGCCCAACACTTTCGGCACAGACGAGTTTATGCAGTGGTGTGAAGAGGTCGGCACAGAACCTTACCTTTGCCTTAACTTTGGAACCGGCACCTTGGACGAAGGTATGTGCAGCACACTTGATCTAGCCATATGCAGTCTGATTGGATATAGCGCTCGGATGGCTTGAGTACTGCAACTCGGACCGTGACACGTACTACGCCAACCTTCGTCGCAAGAATGGACGCGAGAAGCCCTACAACGTACGTTGATGGATTGCACATCTTCTAGAGCCATGTTCTACAGTCGTGCTGACAACCACCTAGGTCAAGTACTGGGCCCTCGGTAACGAATGTTGGGGCCCGTGGCAAGTCGAGCAGATGACCAAAGAAGACTACGCCAAAAAAGCGTATCAATGGGCCAAAGCCCTCAAGCTCCTCGACCCAACCATCACCACCATCCTTTGCGGTGAAACTGGCTACTCCTCTTGGGACTACTATGTCCTCAACCAGTGCGTCAAGTGGGATGTCCACGGCCTCAGTGGCGATACCACCAAGTCGCTGATCGATATGCACTCCATCCACATCTACACTGCCGACAAAGAACATCTTCCCAACGCTACAGCGCCTCGTGCGGCTGAACGAGCGGTACAAATGACAGCAAGCTTGATTGACCTTGCGCGTATCGAGAACAAGGTGCCGGAGACGGTACCTAGGCAAACCATCTGCTTTGACGAGTGGAACGTCTGGGATTCCTCCCGCGCGCCCGGTGAGCTTGGTGCTGAAGAGAGGTACACGCTTTCCGACGCACTTGCCGTGGCAAATTTCCTCAATGGCTTCATCCGCCAAGCAAAGGACATGGGAATGGCAACCATTGCACAAAGTGTCAATGTCATCTCCCCGCTGATGACAACCAAGAATGGCCTCGTCAAGCAGACTTCTTGGTGGCCATTGCTCCTCTTCTCAAAGTACATGCGTGGTCACACCATCGCGCTCAATGTTCGTGCCCCAGAATACACCGGCCGGACGAACCCCAGCTGGATCCGCAACACTATCGAGACGCCTTACTTGGATTGCAGCGCCACGCTTAGCGACGATGGTTTCATCAACCTTGCCGTCACCAATGTCAACGAAAAGCTGGACTTTGAGGTTGACATCCCGGGACTAAAGGCCGATAAGGTCCAAGTTCACACCGTCACTGGCGACAACGTTGACGTGTTCAACACTGAAGAAGAGCAAAAGGTTGGTATCAAGGAGAGCAACTGGGATGGACAGGGCAAGTTCAAGTTTGGCAAGCACTCCTTCACTCTGCTGAGGTGGAAGGCTTAAGCGTTCTGTGGCATTCAACGCGTACATGATTGATGGGATTCCAGGACGACTATGAACAATTAAATATCTCCATGACAATAGCTGAGACAGTAACGACCATGAATACGAAACATGTGTTTAGATCAACACTACTTTTCCAAGCACCCTCTAGCCCGTGCATACCATCTCACAGTTCTCCTGTCTCCATATAATTCTTTGCCACCTTCAACCACCCGTCTCGATATGCTCTAAAGTCGTCTGCATACGTAAACAACAAGAACGACCCAAGTGCCACTCCACCAGGCAAAATAATCAACAGGACAAGGTACTGCACCATACCCCACCACGCACTCTCGAGACCCTTGCGCATAGTCTTCTCCTCGCTCATCTTCGGGAAGCTTTCTTTCGGTGCTTCTTTGCCCAAGAATTGACAAAGAGGCTCCCATCTCAGATCCACATCAGTATCGAGCTCGAGTAGGCGATGTTGGGATACTAGCGAGCGGACCGTGTCGTAATGTCGATCGTACGCCGTTTTCGCTGCAGGACCACCATAGTTGTTATGGTTATGCACTCGAAATACGGTATGCACAAGTCGCATCAACGGAGCCAGTTGTGTGATGTTGAATTGCCGGCAGAGAGTAAAGAGCCGCCACGTATCAAGACACCATATACTTTCTTGCATACTCTGCTCCCAGTCTTTGTACTTTCTATTTGTCAGGATGACTTTGGCGTCTGGATAGGCCTCTACCAGTTGCGACGCAAATATACAGCCAGGTAGATCCATAACAACGTCGTAGTCGGCTAAGAGCTTGTCGAATTCCTCTTTGCCGTAGGGTTCCATGTTCCGTTGATTTGATGGCCGGTCTTGGGGCGGTAACAGAGTGACAGTGACGGCTTCTTCCCACAGCGCAAGTTCGGATGGGTTGGCAAGAACGTTGCGCATTTGATATGATGTATACCCCAGTTTGCGAAGCGCGACGGCGATGGAGGTTGTTTCTGTGCGACACATGCCTAGGACTAGGATGCGCATGGGTTTTGTGCGAGTGCGTTCATCGCTGTCGATCAGCCTCTGCGTAGACATTGCTGGTGTAACTTGCGACAAACTCAGGTTTCCTGTATTTGATTTGAGTAGTCGTTGTCACCGTCAAATAAAGATACGTTTGCTGGAATTGGACGATGTGGAGGCGTGGTGATGCATTAGGCTAATAAGTGGGCGACCGGGTGAAGAGGGCCGCAGGTGCGAACTGCAGGTCTGGGACGGCAAATCGTGCGCATGACATGCAGGGCACTGCGAACAGAGCATGGAAGTTGCTTGCAATATCTCATGTTGAGGCTCGACTCTGCAACTCTGCTTCCCAGTTCGAGATGAAAGTGCTGGTGAGGTGGTGCAACTCCAAGGTGCTCTGCGATTCTGGATCCTCCATGTAGCGTATCTCGTACCCTCTGTTCGCCCACTTCGCTGCGGTCGCCCAATCCTCGGCTCTGGCATGGCTGATGGCTGAAATCCTGTATGCTTTGGCGTAGTAGTCGGCAAGACCCTCATCCTGTACGAGCTGGGCGAGCTGCACACTCACTTCGGCATCCTTTTGCGCCTGACGTTTTCCAGCCTTGGACTGTGGAACCGCGAGGACGAGTTGGGGCTCAAACTTTGTGAATGCGTTCTTGATCGTAAGTCGGCGATTATCGCTAGCCTCTTGAGCAGCGCGCTCCTGTGCGCATGCTTCACATTGGCACTTGAAGCCATACCGATCAAGTTGCTTTTGGCGTTCTTCCTGACTGAGCAACAGGGATATGTAAGACACAAAGAACTCTTCTCCTGCTTTGATCTTGCGTGTCGCGTACACGATGCGCTTGTTCAACTTTTCGCTCCAGTAGTAGCTTGCGTTCGGCCGGCATGAGTGGTTGATGCGAGCGATCTTGGGAAACAGGCCGACTTGATCGCCGGTGTTGTACGCATTGTTGCGAAAGATGGTACCCAAAGCATCCGTGCTTTTCCCATCCACGACACTCGACTCATGTGTCAGCGAAAGGATGTCCTCTTGTGTCTCGAGCGAGAGTGCGTCAAATTGCTCACGAAGTAGCGTTGCCACTGCTGTCATGGGATACGGGCTTCCTTTCGCGAGTTTTGGTAAACGGATTTTGACAACTGGCGTCTCGCGCATGACGATATCGCCGACTTCCATGTCATGAGTAGCGAAGACTCCCAACCCCTTTCCTTTGCTGGCGTCGACAACATAGACCTGCGGCGGCCCAGGGCAAACGGGGTGCTGAAAGTGCCATGTGGATTCGGGTGGGCATCTTGTCGGATACGCAAGCACGGACAAGGGCAGAAATGATACAAAGCAAATGATTTGATTGAACATGTTGGAAGACAGCAGAGGGTGGCAGGAGACGACTCAAAACATGATGATGGCGTACCTACGGCTTTGTATACGCACGCCTGCTGTGAAACGTGTTTCATACTCATGTCTCGTTGCAGCGCCCTCCTACAGTGAGGGTGAAGGAGTCGTACAAGTAACCAGAGCATGGTCTCAGGCACTTACCCGCGGCCCAGTCGTTGACAGGGTAATTGGCAACGTTCAACGCGAGCACTGGAGTGCAGTGAAGAAACGAAGAGAGTGTTTTGACCATCGGGTGGCTCCTCCACATGGCGGAACTGGGCCGCGACACAACCAAACGCGGCCAGGCGCCACCTGGCAAGCTTCATCATCTGCATCAGCTCGGACACATGGCGCCTTCGCCTCTTCCGCTGAAGTTGTGCACCGGAGAACATGGAGTCGATTGATGTCCGCCGACCAAGATGAGCCGCGATGTTGTGATGGGCCTGTGGACAGGCGCTGCCGCCCCCCGCACTGCCGATGACGAGTTGTTGGTATGCCGCCAACCCCAACCGTGACAGCAATTTCCCCGCGTCCGGGTGGGGCAGCTGTCTCTTCCGTACCCTACTCCTCGATGGCAGCCATGGGGTATACAGTACTACTCCGACGCGCGCCGTCTTCAGACTGGTCCACACAGGTGCCCTCAAGGCAGCTTCGGAGCACGCCACTGATACATCACAAAACATCGCAGGCATCATGGTGTAAGTACGGCTTCTGCACATCAGCACGTATCGGCTAACAGCACAAACAGCTACACAGCATCATTCGCTTTCTTCGAGGCGCTCTGGGAGTATGGCGTCAGCCATGTCTTCGTCAACCTTGGATCCGACCATCCCTCCATCATCGAAGCTATCGTCAAAGGCCAGAACGAGAAGAAAGGCCAGTTCCCGAGGATCATCACATGTCCTAATGAGGTGGGTACTCGAGGCCCATGTCTCCAAGCGTAGTGGCTGACCGTCATAGATGGTCGCCCTCTCCATGGCGGACGGATATGCCAGACTGACTGGCAAGCCTCAATGCGTCATCGTACACGTCGACGTCGGAACTCAGGGTCTCGGGGCCGCCGTACACAACGCCTCCTGCGGTCGCGCACCTGTTCTCATATTTGCCGGCTTGTCGCCGTTCACCATCGAAGGCGAGATGCGTGGCAGCAGAACGGAATACATCCACTGGATACAAGATGTGCCGGATCAGAAGCAGATTGTGGCGCAGTACTGCAGATATACTGGAGAGATCAAATCGGGCAAGAACGTCAAACAGATGGTCAATCGAGCTCTGTCCTTTGCCATGAGTGACCCCAAGGGGCCTGTCTATCTCTACGGCGCGCGTGAGCCCATGGAAGAGGACCTGACCCCATACAAGCTGCAGATGGACTTCTGGCAACCCGTCGAGCCGGCTGCTCTTCCTCCAAAGGGTGTCAAGACGATTGCTGAAGCCCTCGTCAAGGCTCAAGAGCCGCTCATCATCACCGGATACTCGGGTCGAAACCACGACGCTGTGCAAGAGCTCGTTCGCTTAGCCGACAACGTCAAAGGCATACGCGTACTAGATACCGGCGGATGCGACATGTGTTTCCCAGCGAACCACCCAGCTTGGCTCGGCCTGCGATACGGCAGTGATCCCGCCATCAAATCAGCCGATGTTATCCTAGTCCTCGACTGCGACGTGCCCTGGATCAACACACAGTGCCCCCCGAAAGAGACTGCAAAGATCCTTCATATCGATGTCGACCCCCTGAAACAGCAGATGCCCGTCTTCTACCTAAACGCCATACAACGCTACCGAGCCGACTCGTATACCTCACTGACGCAGCTCAACGAATACCTCGAATCGCAGCTCAAGGAAGAGCTTTCTAGCCAGCTCTCTAGCCAGCGATGGTCAGCATTGCAAGAGTCGCATAGGAGAAAACTTGAAGGCATCGCAAGCGAGGCCAAGGTTGACGAGAACGGCCATTTCAGCACCCCATACCTTTGCTCCCAACTCAAGAAGCTCTGCCCAAATGACACCATTTGGGCAATCGAGGCCGTTACCCAGACTGGCTTTGTTGCGGATCAGATTCAGGCGACACTCCCAGGCTCATGGATAAACTGCGGTGGTGGCGGTCTTGGGTGGTCTGGAGGTGGTGCGCTTGGTATCAAGCTGGCAACCGACACAGAAGGAAAGAAACAGTTTGTATGCCAGATTGTTGGCGATGGCACATACCTTTTCTCTGTCCCTGGATCAGTATACTGGATCGCACAACGCTACAACATCCCCATTCTTACTGTCGTACTCAACAACAAGGGTTGGAATGCCCCACGAAGGTCAATGCTGCTAGTACACCCCGATGGAGAGGGCTCCAAAGTCAGCAACGAAGAGCTCAATATCAGTTTCGCGCCGACCCCGGACTACTCAGGTATCGCCAAGGCGGCGAGTGGTGGACACGTTTGGGCTGCGCATGCGAGCACTGCAGAGGAGCTCAGCAAACTGCTGCCAGAAGCCATCAAAAGTGTGCTCAGTGGAACATCAGCAGTCTTGGATGCGCACCTCGAAGGACCAGAGGGCAAATATGGTGCTGGGAAGGGTCGCTTGGGCTGAGTTGAACATTGTCAACGTTGTGTTCGTCGCTTAACGGAAGGTGAAACCGCTGCGTTGCAGACATGATGATGGTACATGTCGGAGACCCACGTGCAAATACATTACTGTTCTACCTGTAAGCATCTATGGAAGCAATGTAGTCGTCACAGTATACAGCATCTCAAGCAACGCGATCACGTTAGTTGGAGGCTGAGCGGCTCTTTCGGGCCGAACCGTACCTGGCCGAGCGTGCCGCAACCTGCATATCTTTCCAAATATCGACGTGCCATACGCTGGCTGTGGACACTGGAAGCTGGGACATGTAGATTACAACGGAGCCTCGAAGTATGGGGAGAAGCACAAAACAACTCGTCTTGAACGTCCAAACTTTCGAGCCGACTCCTCAGGTAGTGGGTGCCAAGGCTACCCAGAACAAAGGAAGCCAGCCACCGAAAACGCTGAAGTTCTGGTCTGCCCGAACGCTGACATGTTATACTCCTGAGCTGCGATTGATCTTTCGCATGCCGATGTTGTACTTTCTCCCCCTAAGATTTCCTGACGCCAATGTCACGTCGTTCCTTTCTATTCATTGGCGACGACATCACATCTCTTCTCGACCCATCAAATCATGCTTTCAACCAAAACAGCTGATTCATCTTCCTTCCCAGCATGAACGGTAACTTCGGCACACAGTACACCGCTGGCGCCTATATTGCGTGGTTCGACTACCTCCAGCTTGCTGATTACATGGCAGCCATGTCCCACGTAAAACGATCCAGCGCTTCCTGCTATTGGGTGGATTACCGTGCAGCTGGCAGCGAACGAATCATGCATCATGAGCTTCTCTAGAACACCATCGTTACCAACTTTTGGAGCTTGAAGGCATACAACAACACTGATTATCCGGCGCCGAAGAATGTGGCAACATACTCGCTAGCCGGCGAAGCAATTTCATCTACGCGGCCGAAAAGGCAGAATTAGGTATGGAAGCTGATTCTTCCTTCGCACTAAGCCTAGTCTCTTTGAAGATAACTACAGCTTCTGATGTCATTTACGTGTATACCATGTTTTGCGTCAATTGTAAGTGGCTCGGCAGCAGTGGGCGTCTGTAAGACTAAATCTTGGCCAAGCGAGCTTTTGGAGCCACAGGCTTACTCGTTTTCGCGAAGCCCAGTGCAATGATGCTATTTGCTTCATGCTCTCACGTCGTAAAGCGGGTTCGAAGAAAACCATACTGGGAACTTCTTGGTGACCCGATTCGACACCACTGCCGTATGGTGGCGTCGCAGCTTCGTTTGTACGTCCAAACCCGGGTACTTTCCACTGTGATGACACATGTCGCGCAAGTAAGAGGCCAGATGTGTTACCGGCCGCGGTTGTCCCCAAGGAGAGCCTAAGAGAACTTGCCAATTCTCTTGTGGGTATAGAAGACTGTAGAGCTAGCCAAAGACGTTGTTACAGCCGCCGGTAGCGGATTGCGCGACTTGTCGCCATGCCCAGGCGCACCATGTTCGACAGACGATCCCGTAATATTATCGTTTCTTAGCGGCTCCATCGCCTTGTCTGCATGTCAACGGAGGCTGGGTCGGAGCTTGGTATCTTGGAGCGGAGATACTTTTCCTATGAAGCGTGGTTGCTTTGCCCGATATCCTGGATCTAGAAAGTCGGTTCCAGGCTTACTCATTCCACGCCAAGTACGCCTGTGTGGTCACTTGACAAACCGCTGTTGGTGATTGCAATGACCGTATTTCGCATGCTGGTGTCGACCCATGATATATACGTTTTGTTTGCGCACGCTAGTTGGTGATGGGTAGGTAGGGAGTGAGCGCTTTGTGTTACTAAATGTGTGGTCGAAAAAGGCATTCCGCTACCGGTACGGGCACAGATATTGCACCGACCCGCTTTACCCCGCACACGCTACTGGCAACCGCTGATCTGTCAAGCTTCACCACCCACACCGTCGATAACGGCCATACTGCCAAGTTCCTTACGTGCAGTCTTCATGCATTCTCTGCCTATAGAGGACCATGCTGCCAGATGCCAACTACGGGGTAAGGCTTGACCTTGTTCGTTGCCAAGTGGACCCTTCCCCAGATTCGCTGCGATAGTCCGAGAAATAGCTTGGAACAGCAAGTGGTGCGGCAAACATGGGACGATGGTAGCCCTCGTGGATTTCCCCGCGGGGTATGACTGTAATGATGGTGAGGTAGCATAAAGAATATGGCTCGGCAATGAAGCCTTCGAGACGAGGCAGCGGGCATAAGAGGGCACTCACCCTTCGTTCGAAATCCTCATCACAGTGCTGGAATCTTAACTTCCCTCATACATTTCACGATCAACACCAACAACCTTCTGACGAATGGGCCGCTTCAATACTCATGCATCGGGTACTCTGGACCCGCCAGAGGTCCGCAACTGGCGGATCCACCTCATCGCACTCATCGCTTCGATGTCTGCACTAGCGAGTAGGTCTTAGTGAAGCCGTGTGGTCCCAGATATCTGACACTTGGGTAGTGGGCTACGATACAGCCGTCATCGGTGGGACTATGGCTCTCACTTCCTTCATTCGCGACTTTGGCATGAATGACATCGCCAAGAGCAACCGTGACACAATTCAGGGCAACATCGTCTCCACATTCCAGGTCAGTCTCGGTAATATATATATATATTTTTCAAATAAGAATAAACTAACAATGAGCAGGCAGGATGCTTCTTCGGAGCGCTTATCGCTTTCCCCTTCGCTGAACGAATTGGGCGGAAGAAGACTATGATAATAGCTTCCACAATCTTCTTACTCGGTGGCACACTTATGACCGCCTCTCAGGGTAGTCTTAACATGATCTATGGTGGACGAGCTGTGGCAGGCCTAGGTATCGGCGCATCAAGTATGGTCGTACCTGTCTACATATCGGAAACCGCGCCGCCTTCCATTCGAGGTAGACTGGTTGGCATTTTCGAAATTGCTTCCCAGGGAGGAGGTATGCTAGGTTTCTGGATCAACTATGCTTGTGATAGATCCATTAGCGTTGAAGGCACTACGCAGTGGGTCGTACCTCTCGCGATCCAGCTCATTCCTGGTCTACTACTGCTTCTCGGTGTCGCATGGTGCCCAGAGTCACCGCGATATCTCGCAAAGCAAGACAACTTTGAGGGAGCAGAGCGTATATTGTGTAAGATTCGGTGCCTGGACACATCGCATGCGTACATCCAGCATGAGATGAGCGAGATTCGTGCGCAGGTCGAAGAGCGTAGCGCGAACCGTCAAAGTAAGAAGGCGCAGTTCATGAAGCTGTTTCAGAAGGGCGTGCGCAACCGGATGGCCATTGGTCTTGCGCTCATGTTTCTACAGTCCTTTACTGGTGTAAGTATATACTGCCTGCACGATATGATAGGCGCTAAGCTACCCAGGTCAACATCATCACGTACTACGCGCCTCGCATATTCGAAACGCTCGGTATTTCCGGAACTTCACTGAAGCTCTTCTCGACCGGATTCTACGGTATCGCAAAGACACTCGGCATGTTCACCTTCACCTTCATCGTCGTCGAGAAGGTTGGGCGTCGCAAGGGGCTCATTTGGGGAGCAGCGCTCGGTTGCATACCCATGTGGTATATCGGCGGCTATGTCATGAAAGCCGATCCAGCTGGAGCTGCTTTGAGAGGCGATGTTTCGCGCAACGGTTGGGGTTACCTGGCAATGGTCTGCGTTTACGTCAACGCGTTCATCATCTGCGCTACGTGGCAAGGCATCACCTGGACCTACGCATCGGAGATCTTTCCACTCGACATCCGCATGCTCTGCGTGTCGCTAACGACTGCTGACACCTGGCTTGGTTCATTCATCATCGCGCGCAGCACGCCGTACATGATCTCAGATCTTGGTTATGGTGCATACTTCTTCTTCGCTACCATCCTAGTTATGATGGGTGTTTGGAGCTTCTTCTTTGTACCCGAGACAAAAGGTATCAGTCTTGAGGAAATGGATGCCCTCTTCCTGAGGCCCATGCACCAGGCTGTGTGGGCGCAGCTTCGCGGCAAGCCCATTTTGACCGAAGAGGAGGTCATCGCAAGAAATAAAGGTGTGGAGCCAGCACACGAGAAAAACTTTGGCGTTGAGAAGATTGAAATCGTAAAGAGATGAGATTAATGAACGGCGGTAAAGGGGTACGATCAATGATGATCGGCCGGTTTGCCTCACTCCCTTTGTCGCCGAAGAAGGCGGGCCGACGCGCATGATCATATGCGCGGCATTCAATTTACAACTCGTCTTCAAAACCCTCCAAAGCTTTTTCTTTTCTACTTTGCTAACCGTGGCTCACGCCGCCCGCCTTAATCCAGTTTCTGCAACCTTTGCCCAATACAGTCTCGACACGAAATCATTCTCAATGTTCTCCAACCACAACTTTAACATGTCCCCTTCCTAGTGCGCCTGTGTTGATATAGTATAGGTCCTCATCTGGTTTGTCACAACCCACTTAAGAAACAACGACATCACCAAAGGTCCGTGTGTGAGCGTGCCTGTTGTCTCAATGCCATCTTCCCGGATCTGCAAAGCTCCCGCGGAGGAAAGAAGGTAATGTCCAATAAGCGCCTAATTGACGTTGGTATATTCATCGGCAGACGCGAGGATGGCGCCAGGGTCAGGGAACCATCTGCCTCTTACCGTAGGTAGGGTTGTCCGAGGTAGTTTCGCTCTGCCTCCCTAGCCGTCCAAGGTTGGGTAGTGGGGGCTTGTGCCATCGCTGTAAGTTGGGGGCGGTGGGAGGATACTACCCAATGGTTAGAACGGCGATGTCAGAAACCATAGTCTTCATCATGCACGAGGTGGCGGAGGCTACGAGCCATACTTTAATGGGTTGGACAGCCTTCTGGACCGAGTCGAACATGCCCCAAAAGAACATATTGAATGATGGCGCATGTACCACGCCTAGTCTTTTTGCACCGCATACCACGTATGGGCGAAGCAAACGGACATATATTGCTTCTGCGAAGCCAGCGAGTTGCACCAGGCGTACAACAATTGCACGGCCCAGCTTTGTTAGAGAACTTCGCGATCTCAACGATTTGGAGCGTGGCAATTCGCGCGTTGAGTTTCCGCGGAAGCAGGAAATTACCAGGGCCGCTAAAGATCAGGCGCCAGCCCCTATTGAAAGCCACAACCGTCAAAGAGCTGGATTCATGATAGTCTGTACAACTTCGCAAGGGTCTTATATCTAAGAAGCTTTCTCAGTAGGGCAGTGGTAGGTATCGCTCTTTGTCGTTCATTGTACCCACAAAGTCACTCGTTTCGATCTGCGTGCTTCATCAGTAACTACATTCTTTCGTACTGTCGAAACAAGCATCATGACCCCAAAATTCGTTCTCGCCTCCCTCATCAGTCTAGCCGCTGCGCAAAAAGGCCCAACAACAACTATATCCGTTCCTTGGATTGGGATCGACTCGGACACTCCATCGGTCTTCACCGACATCTTCGCCTCCGTGGTTACGGCAAACCCGGCTGCTACAACTCTTGCACTCGGCTGCGCCCCATCCGTGAATTGTGGTCTTTTTCCCGCCCAGACCCTTGTCTTCGGTCCTTCCACTTACAACATGGACATGGGAGACCCAAGCCCAGAGTCCGATTTCACTGCTACGATGGATTGTCTGATTGCTAAGAGTGCTGTATGCAAGGAAACCGCTGGTGGTACTGAGGCCAACTTCCCTGGCACCAGCACGACGACATACGATGCGGAAGAGGTGGGCACGTATGGCTTGGTGATCACGGCTGGCGCGGATAAACTGAATGTTCAGGCGGAAGCTACCACTACTGAGTCGGCAGCATCTTCAGCTACGATGAAGACAGCACATGGCGTGTCTGGCTCTGCGGCGGAGTCTGTTGCAAGCACTGGTGTTGCAGTAGGCTCTGGGAGTGTGAGCCCGACTGGCAGCGCAGCTGTTGCGGAGTCTACGGGTGCTGCGAGTGCTAACGCTGTTGTTGGTGGTGGCCTTCTGACTGTTGCTGCTGGTGTGATTGGTGGATTGTTCCTGTAAGAGTCCTACTTGTTTGCTGAAGACAGTGCGTGGTGGAAACTTCTAGTGAAACTGCATGTATTAGGAGGTAGTCAGGCTATAGCGCTCTCTATCATGAAAGTACTTCGGCTGCGATCAATGACTTCAAGACTTGATACATTTTAGTGGGCGGCAAGGCGCGATTTGATCATGCGAAATAGCCCCCCACCTATTCGCTCTACTTCCCCAGGAGCGAAGCTCGGATAATAGACGCGATGTATCTAGAAGCTCTGTGAACCAATCTCGCGATTGCGTGTCTAAGCGTTGGAATACAGAAAGGGGTGTCACTCGAACTCGATCTTTAGCATGATTCGGACTACCACGTTACCTTGGGCCTTTGTCGTTGTGATGCGTTGAGTACATTCGGAGATGCTCACTACGGAGACTATGTCGTCGATCAGCCATCCTTGCATGCAAAGTGTCGCTCCGTCTATTGCGAAGGATGGAATTGCTGTAATAGCTGCATATCATTTGGGTTGATCTTGGTGAGTTTTCATTGAGGGATCTTTTTGGGAGTCAGACATGAGTGTTACTGGCGTGGCGTACATAATCTCAAATGTGGGAGAGTTGATGGCCCGACTCCGTCATGCCAATGGGATCCAAATATAGGGTATCTGCCCATAGTAAGACGGGCTGCAATTTGTGACGCAGCGTAAGCGATGTTTGATAAAGGAAGGATTTGCTGGGGAACCTCGATGCGTTATGTACATAAACTCGACACCAGAAGCATTCCTCCCCCGAATAATGGGACAGGAGGCCGTATTCCGCCTTATCTTTCAGGTGATCCACGATCAGAGAATATTGTGGTCAGCGGCAAGAGAACTGGATTCTGCTATAGGGATTCTGACATTGTAGGTCCATAATGGATGTGAAGCTTTTTCGAACGGCTCATCCGACGCTGCGACGCTGCTATTGCTCGGCTTCAGGCAGTCAAGTTAGATCAGCAAATCGGAAATATTCATACCACCGAAAAAGGCAGTGCACATGTGGGAATGCCAAAGGAGTCAGTGGAGAAAGTGGACCAACAAAACATGTTGGATGTGACGACGAAAAGGAAAGGCACATCGCAGGTTGGGATCCGGAAGGCCTCACAACAAAGTCTATTCGGCTGGTGGATGAGGATGAGAAAGATGGATTGAGGCAGGGGCGTAGGCACTCCAAGGCTGCCGCCCCGCGCTAGGCCAGATATCGTACAGTGGATGATGCGCGTCCCCTCCACGTGGGCGTGTACTCGTTTGAACGGTCTCATGGATGAAAATAGCATTCTCCTTGAGTTTAAATGTAGTCTCCCGAGCCAACATGTCAGAAAAAGAGATGGAAGCTCATTAACCAACTTTATGCCTCAAAATGTTGAACGTTCCTTCATTATATCAGAGACCAACCACACCCCCATACTCCCACCCCACAATGCCTGCAACCCCAGCACCAAACCCTAACCCAAACCAACGACTCAACCACACCACCATAGCCCTCAAATCCGGCACGATAGCCCACACATGGACACCCGACGCTCCGCCCAGCGCAACCATAGTCCTCCAACATGGCTACGCAGAATACGCATCCCGGTACCTGCACTCGCACCACAACCTCATCACGCACTTCCTCGCCGCCGGATATTCCGTCTACGCCATGGATATGTGGGGCCACGGTTCCTCCCCAGGTACCGTTCGCGCAGTAGCGCACGTCGGAAAAGCAGTGGTCGATCACCTTGAACTACGCAGCCACGCCGTGAAGCTGGGCAAACCAGTGATATTATTCGGACATTCACTCGGTGGCTTGATCACCGCAGGGAGTGCAACGGAGAATCCACATGATATCAAGGGCGTAATTCTCACCGGTCCCGCATTTCCGGGCCCTTTCCCCTACGCAGCTAGATTGGCAGTAGGCGTAGCAGCGCGGACGATGCCGACGGTTTCTATACCAGGTCGCCACGTCGATATCTCAGCCCTCACCCGGTCTGAGCACGAGTTGGAAAAATACCTCGCTGACCCGCTCTTCTACAAAAAGGCCATTTGCTTCTTGACTGCGGCTACAGCTGTAGATGTTACGGATGCCGTTATGGCCAAAGTCGAAGACTGGACTATACCGACAATGGTGTTACATGGGGATGCGGATTCGTATTGCGATTGGAAGGGTAGTGAGAGGTTTGTGCAAGGGATAAGGAGTGAAGATAAGGAATTCGGCGTCTATGCAGGGGGGAGGCATGAGTTGTTGCATGATGAGTGTGGGCATGAGGTTTTGGAGAGGACGTTGAGGTGGGTGGAGAGACATGTGTAGTGGAAAAGATGGTTTTGGATATTCGTACCTTGTGTATGGGCGGACGTGTCAATATCTCTAACGCCGCCCGATGCAGTACTATACTGAGCCCTAATAATACAAGCATATGCAAATCAGATGAGAGATTATACAAGGAATGAAACGAAGCCACGGTACTGCTGGAAACCGGCACCATGGGCGCTGTGCTGTGCGTCTGCCACCTGCAAAGTAAGATAACTGCCCAATGTGTCTAGACAGTGCTTCCACTGCTAAACACCTTTCCAAAAGCATCCCCCTCCTCCATACTCAGTCCCTCATCTAGAATGTCATGCGCCATGTTCACGACCTCGTCCTCAATTCCCGCTTCTAGCACTAAGCCCTCGCTGAATGCCAACCGGGTAAGTGCAACGAGGTATGCATGCTGCCCACCTAGTGTATTCACCAATTTGCTCTTGATATCGAAGTTCGCATTTGTCGTAGCAACGTGGTAGATCAGCTTCATCGTCGCATTGATAGATTCGACTTTCCGGTCTTGAGTCGGCGAGATGGGAAGCTGGTAGAGACTTGTGACGCAGTGATCGAGGTACTTGATCAGCCGGCCAATGCAAAGCCGATTCTGGGCTAGACGGCTGGAACCGTATTCTGGAATGGAGAACTGCGTCAGTACTGAAATGACTAGAAGACGGAGATCCCAGAGATCTGCTTCCAAGATTGCCGGGGTCGCGCTGGGAGATGCCGCAGGATCGGGGACGGGCTTGGGTAATTCGGTGAAGAGATTGGTGAGGCGGTTGACAAGGGCGTCTTCGTTGTTTGCTTGGTTGTCTTGAGGGGATTCTGCAGCCGTTATGGGTCCTACTGAGGTGGGTAGTGAAGAAGTACCAAGTATGCGCAACATGAGCGCGATCTGTGGTTGTGGCTGCTCTTTGACCAGGAGCATAATGGCAAAGGTCGAAGGTATCGCTTGCCACAAGCGGACTATTGCGCTGGAGTCTGCCGAAGACGCGCAGCTGCTTGCGATGAGATACAGTAACTCCAGACAGTCCTCCACGTCGATGTGAGACGCAATCTCTCTTTGCTTCAGAGAGTACAGATCGGCAATGGCTTTCTCACCCCCTTTAGCTGCTTTTGAAATAGGGTCGGCTACGAGATCAACAAAGGCGATGATGAGCGGTACGACGCGCTCAGTGATGCTGATTGCAGTCTCGATCGGTTCACATGCCAGAACAAAGTGCAGCGCATCGAGTATTAAGGAAGTCGGAGCATAGTACTTCTCGGTCTGACACCGCTTCCACAAATCGAGGAAAATGTAACATATTTGTAGCGCTAATTCGTGCACATCGGCCGTACTGATCTTTGCTAATCCATCATACACAATCGAAGACAGCTTTTGAGATGGCTGAGACGGAAATGCATGGAGTGTGAGTGCTTCGAAGATGCGATCTGTGCCATTCGAGCATGGCTGTGGGAGCAGGCGGTGTAGAAGGGCAAATCGTCGATCGTCACGTCGAAAGTGCTCGAGTAGTGCAACGTTCAGCACAGGTCCTGCGACTGGTGCTGGTTCTTGTTCTCTTGGCTGACTTTGTGGTTCGCTCAGATGGAGCGCAGGCAGTGGTATGGGGCTTTGGTCGATAGCCTGCCGTTTCCTCTTACCAGCCTGCTTTGGGGTCGCGGTCTTCTGCCGCTCGCGGAGTTTTGACGGCGACGGCATGATAACATCGTCGTGCTCGAAACCATCGCCCAGCGGACCTCTTGTCTTCTGCCCTCTCTTCGGCGTGCCTGCTGGGCTGATGACTGGCGGACCCGACTTTGGTCTTGACGGCATCATGTTGCCCGGCCGTCGCGCCATGCTAGTCTCTCGTGCCTCGTGCTGGTTGAACATGTTGTCCGTCTGTACCGACTCCTTCTCCCGCCGGAGCTTCTCCATCTCGGCACGCAGCCTGGCGAGCTCAGTACTGTGCATCTGCTGCTGGTCGGCCAGCTGGCGCTCGTATTTGCGACTTTCGGCATCGTAGCGTCTCCGAAGGGTATCGGCTTCACCCGACTTTGTCTGCAGCTTTCCCTTTAGCTCATCGGCTTCTCTCCTCTCGCGCGCCTTGTCTTGCTCTAACTGCGATGATTAGCAGAACCTCGAGAAACGGAAGGGGCAACATCGCACCTTCTTGATGCGTTGGAGCAGCGCGTTCGGGTCAGCCTGCGACGGGCGCGGCTGCTCGGCCACTTGCATCTGGTCATGGTAGTCGTTGTCGCAAGCGTATGTGCCGTCCTGCTGGGGCTGCGGCGTGTAGGGCTGCGTGTACTGAGGCGCTTGATGCGTCACCCAGGGCGATACGCGTGGCGGACCAGCTGCATCGTCCAAATTGACTACCTCGTCACCGTGTTCAAGACCGTAGTCGGACTCTGGGTCGGCGTCGGGCTGGTGTTGTGTCGCCCTGATGGCGCTTGCCTCCAGGTGCTCCAGGGCGTTGGCGGGAAGATCGTCCAAATCATCGTCGGAGAAGTCGTCAAAGTCATCGTCAGCCATTGTCGGTCCATTTGCCAGTTGGCATGCGCATGTGCATGTCCCACAGGGGTCGCAATGCGGGGCGCGACGCGTTGTCTGGTCTGGTGTTGGGCCGGGAAGATTCACATGCAGGTGTCGCTAAGCGGAGAAAGCCATGACGTCTGCCCGCTGTTACTTGTCCGCAATTTCACAACCTGCCGCCCAGCAAGTCAGCCAGCCAGCCAGCCAGCCAGCCAGTCAGTCAGTCAGTCATCCTAGTCGCCTGCTGCCAGCACCGCCGCACTTCACCCACCCCGCCCTCCTTGGCCCTTATACACCTTCTACCCCATCGCGCCTTCCTGCCCTGTCTTGTACGGTCCGGCCCTCCTCTGGCTGCCCCTATACAGCCCTCCAATACCCCCCCGGCGCAACCGCCGTCTCCCACGTACACGATGGCGCGTCCGAGAAAGGACGTCAAGTTCAACCACCAGGTCCGCAGCGCCAGCAATGGAAGAGCCCGGAGACCTTCACAGAGCCTGTCCGAGTTTAGCGACCCCGGGAGTCCCACCATCAAGGAAGAGACAACCCCTCCCGTATGTTCGCATGGCTCTGCCTACATGTCCACAAGCTGACAGCGCCAGTCCGCCGAACAACCCCCCCAAAGCGAGTACGAGAAGAAAAAGGCCAACTTCATAACGCGCACAGTATGGACCCTCGTCATGATTGCAGGCTTCTTCTGGGCTCTCGGTGCCGGCCATCTCTTCATAATCATCATCGTCACGGCGGTCCAGGTCATATCCTTCAAGGAGGTCATCGCAATCGCAAATGTACCCAGCAAGGCCCGCAGCCTGCGCTTCACCAAGTCGCTGAACTGGTACTTCCTGGGCACGGCCATGTACTTTCTCTACGGCGAGAGTGTCATCTACTACTTCAAGCACGTTCTGATGGTGGACCGTCTGCTGCTTCCCCTGGCTACTCACCATAGGTTCATCTCCTTCATGCTGTACATTATCGGTATGTTCATGATTGCCCTGCCGCACGCCTAAACTCACTCTTCTAGGCTTCGTCTTCTTCGTCTTTTCGCTACAAAAAGGCCACTACAAGTTCCAGTTTACCCAATTCGCTTGGACGCACATGGCCCTCTTCCTGATCGTCGGACAGGCACACTTTGTCATCAACAACATCTTCGAAGGATTCATCTGGTTCATCCTCCCCGTCTCCATGGTCATTACCAACGACATCTTTGCCTACCTCTGCGGCATCACCTTCGGAAGGACACCCCTCATCCAGATCTCGCCCAAGAAGACATGGGAGGGCTTCTTAGGCGCCTGGTTCTTCACCGTTCTCTGGGGTATCCTCGTTACCCACTTCGTAGCGCAGTACAAGTACTTCATCTGCCCTGTCAACGACCTTGGCGCAAACATCTGGTCGGGCCTCGAGTGCCGACCAAATCCAGTCTTCGTCGCGCGCGATTACTCGCTTCCCTTCCTTCCCGACGGTCTTCCAATTCCCCGCACCTTCAGCATCATGCCTGTTCAATTCCACGTCATCATGCTCGGAACATTTGCCTCTCTTATTGCGCCCTTCGGCGGCTTCTTCGCTTCTGGCCTCAAGCGCACATTCAAGATCAAGGACTTTGGTGACTCTATCCCCGGTCACGGCGGAATGACTGACCGCATGGACTGTCAGTTCATCATGGGCTCCATTGCATTCTTCTACTACTCGAGTTTCATTGCCGTTCACCACACCACAGTCGGTGGAGTGATCGAAGCAGCCATCACCGGACTTACCTACGAGGAGCAAATGGACGTCGTGAAGATTTTGAGCAAGCATCTTGTGAACCAAGACGTCATATCACCAAAGGTATGTGGTAACTCCCTTCCAATATGATCATACACTGACTGCTACAGGTACTGGAACTTCTTTCGGAGCAAATCGTGAGGAGATGAGCGAGTAGCTTTGAGAGGTTTCAACAATATACTTTTGGCACTTTAGACATGGTAAGAAGCGCTATGCATGATGCTGTTTCGACATAATATGATACGGACGGAGAGGGGCACGGGTTATGCATGAGATGGGATGGTATTTGGACGTATATACCCTTTTGCGATCAGGCACGGGATTGAAAAAGCACTTGGAAAGTGCATGTGTGCATATAATAATAAACTAAGCTCGTAGATATTCCTTTGTGTGCTGCTAGTCGTCCCATACCATGTCTTTCGTGCCAGTGGATGCGTCGAGCCGAGCCGCGCACGGATGCTGCATCTCATGCTCCGCGCATTGAAACTTTGGCATTGCACATTGTCAACGCCAATGCCACCCCGCCCATTTGTCAACGACGGGCTATGGCGATGCCTTTGTCCCAGTTTCCCGTCGAGTGTTGTAGCAGCACCATCCATCGCCCGAGGAGCGACTAAGTTGCTACATCGCCATGCATCCCGAAAAGATGCCATCGCTCGTTGCGGCCGGCAATTACGAGCCTACAACAGCTCCAACGCTCTCTTCGCCGCAAACGACTCGTTCTTCTCGCAGCCCGGAACTTCTGCAACTGGATTTCGGCCGTTTGGAGAGAAGCCACGCCCTTCACGCCTCCAAAGTTCACGAAACAAGGTTGCGCTCGCACAGCTACCGACCTATATCCTTTACGAGCATACGCGTGACGAGGGCGCAAGAGGAAACTGGGATGAAGTCATGAACATCTGCAGAGTATTGATCAAAGACCGAGGGGAGCAGCCAAACAGGGAAATGTACGCGGCGTTACTGCATAGCTTCGTCGACCCCAAGAACGGCACGGCGGGAAAGGTGCGCAAAGTGCTCGAAGAAATGGGCTTCTGGAACGATACAGATGGGGCCCTGATCGGACGGCCGAAAATCGAGCTGGATGCGCGGGGCTGTGAATGCGTGCTCGAAGTGCTTGCAGTACACCCCGATTACCTTCTTCGCAACGAAATACTCGAATACATGAAGTCGCGCTGGTTCATGCTATCGGATCGTGCGCGCAATTTCATCGTAGCTGGAATGCTACGTGACCGCCATTTTGAACACGCGCTGGAGACATTGGATGACATGGTCCGGAACAAGGCACGCGTCGAGGGCTGGCTGTTTGACAAGGCTATATGGGTGCTGCTGGAGTTTGGTGAAGTCGAGGAAGCTTTCTACGTGCTGAGCCTCAAGGAAGCTGTAAAAAGCAAGAGCAGTGGGACAGGTGCTGTGGAGCTCAGTAATGCTCTTTGGGGAGCTTTACTGGATGCCGCATCACACAAGCAGCTTGTAAGTGCGACATCTGTCATATCCGTTTTCGGAAATACGGTACTAACACTACAAAAGCTTGAGGAGACGATACTTGTATGGACGACACAAGTTCAGCCGGGCTACCTCAAGCCGGGAACTGGAGCCTGTCTATCCGTACTCACTCTCGCCTCGCGACACGGAGACGTCCAGCTCGCTACCGACGTCTTTCGCGTCCTGACGGAGCGAGGCACAACATTCACGACGCACCACTACGAGCTGCTCATATCCGCATACCTTAACGCCAACGAGCTCCAAGCAGCCCTGTCCGTTGTTCTCATCATGGTTGATGCCAACTTGAGGGTCAATGCTGGGACCTGTGATCCGCTCTACTGGTATCTGTCGGCAGGAAAGCCAGACCAGGACAGTCGACCCATGCAAGCCTTCAAGCACCTGCAGGATTTCGAGAGTGCGGGCCGCAAGGTACCCACCGCTGCCGTCAATGCTTGCATCCAAGCCAGCATTGCACGCAAGCGCCTAGACGAAGCCATTGAGATTTACAAAGCTCTGCACACCGTGTCTCATGCCGGCCCCAACACAAACACCTTCAACATCTTATTTCGTGGTTGCCACTTGGAAGGGCGCAAGGAGCTTGCCATGTTCTTTGCGAACGAGATGGTCAAGCTAGGTCTCCGACCCGACCGCATCACATATGACCGTCTCATTCTGGTCTGCCTTACAGCCGGGGACTTGGAAGACGCTATGCTATACTACGAGGAGATGGTGTCGACGGGTGCTACAGCCGGTAGAGCGGGCCGTTTGAAGCCCAGACGGAAGACCTGGGAGACGTTGATTCATCGATGCGTCCAGAAAGGTGACGAGAGGGCAGTCGCACTGTTAAAGGATTACAAAGACAGCGTGGAAGAACCGCGGAGAGCTGTGGAGAAGGCAGTAGTCGACCGCTTCGAGTATGGCATCATACGCAGCACAGATGTTACGGACGTCGGACAGGAACGGACCGAAAACACAACGTCCGATGGTGTGGAAGATGAACATGTCAGGCCAATGTCGGACGTTGGTCGGACTCCAGATGCTGGCGGCGCTGACACGGAACTCTCGGAGAAGCGAAGTGGGGCCAGTTCTTAAGAAACAAGTTCGAGTGCAAATACGGGGATGCACATGTATAGAGGCGATGATCTTGACGGGCTTGCACCTGCACAGCTTATCAAGGCTAGTAAGAGCGCCAAACAGTACTGGGATCGGAGCCATGACGCGAAGCTATCCAAAGGCGGCATCTGCTGCGATGTGGCCAAGGAATATAAGCTATGCTATCGTCTCACAAAAAGTCTTACCTCTCGTCGCATGTGCAGGTACAGCCACTCACCAGGCGTTGCTTTTTCAGCAACTTGGAGCCGAACACACGGTGTGGAGCAACCAGGCAGCTTCCGTGACTGCACCCGTCGCTTCGTCATCAAATCTGGGCCACGTGCTACCCACGCACGTTGAGCAATTTGCGTTACTCGCACGAGCTGCCCTCTTCCGATGTGATGGAGAGCGCACGGCGATGGTGGGGTGGAGCAAGTGCCGAGGCCGTAGCCTTGGCCAATCAAGCCTCAACCGCAACAAGATTTTCAAGCCGCCTAGGGCCTTCTTGGAAAAGCTTAAATCCTGCCAATCCTGACCGCAGAGCCTCAGTACACATTGGCCCACATCAAGCCTCAACCGGCATGATAGCGCGGCGACATTTTTGCTCCTCAGCCGCTGGTCTCGAGGCGAGCGACGCCGAACTATAGCCGCTGACGCGCCCTGCTTTCTGCTCACGTGCGAGTCAATTCCCGCAAGCTTGGACTCCACACCGGTCAAGACTCGACGCCGTTTGTGGAGGGTTGCTGGTTGCGGTGTATGGGGTCAGTGCTAAAACGAGGCATCCGGCGCGCTGCAACACTGCATCTCCTGTCGTCAACCCCAAGGTGGAGACGTCTAGTGCTCAATACTGCACTGACTGGAGTGTCCCCATGATAGTGCCCACATTGCAGGATATTGTGGGGAGGGGACTAGAGTACAAGTACTGAGCTGCTGTCCTGCCCGTCTCCTTCTGTAGTCCCCCTCTCCTCCCCTTCCTCTGTCTCATTTCCCTCAATCCTAACCATGGGACTCAGCGGCAATACTCTCCAGATGGCGCAGCTGCTGCTCGTCGTCCTGCCAGCCTTTGTGCTGTTCGGATACAACCAGTCTGGCGTTGGTGGTCTGTTGTCTCTCCGGGACTGGAACGACCACTTCCCGCAGATCAACACCATTGATACTACCGGTGCAGAAAAGAGTAACAACTCCACCAAGCAAGGTGCTGTTGTCGCTACTTTCACCATTGGTGCTCTCTTCGGTGCCCTGTCTTGCTCATGGATTGGCGACATCCTCGGACGACGAAAGCTCATCTTCGGTGCCGCTGCCCTCACCCTAGTCGGCGAGATTCTACAATGCACTAGCTTCCAGCTCGCACAATTCGTCGTCGGTCGCTTCATCCTGGGATGGGGAGTCGGAGCTCTCAGTGCTACCGTCCCCGTTTGGCAGTCTGAATGCTCATCGTCTGCCAACCGTGGTAAGCATGTTGTACTTGATGGCTGCTTCATCTCTCTCGGTTACCTGCTCGAAGCATGGATCAACCTCGGCTTCTTCGAACAAGACAACCTGCCTCTCCAATGGCGCATTCCTCTCGCCATCCCCACCGTCATCTCCATCGTTCCCATGCTCGCCGTATTCAGCATCCCCGAATCACCTCGCTGGTTGGTTGCCAAGGGACGCGTTGAGGAGGCTCGTGTCAGTCTGTCGAGCTTCAAGGGCTTGGACTTGCACGACCCCGAGATCACCACGGAGATCAGCGGCATCGAATTTGCACTCGAAGAAACCGGTCGCAGCGCAGCGAAGATGAGCGACATCTTTACCATGGGCAAGGATAAGCTGTTCTACCGCTTCTCGCTGTGTATTTTCCTTCAGTTCCTGCAGCAAATGTGCGGTAGCAACCTCATCTCCACCTATTCGACTGTAAGTTCTACTTCCTATCGGCCCCAAGGCACACACACTCATGATATGCAACAGATCATCTTCCAAGACGGTCTCGGCCTTGACTCTGAAACCTCTCGCATCCTCTCCGGTGGCGCCCTGACCTGGAAGTTCTTGTCCTGCTTTGTCGCCTTCTTCACCATCGACCGCTTCGGTCGCCGCAAGCTTTTCATGTTCAGCGGAGCTGGCATGGCATCCTGCATGTTGGCTCTAGCCGTCGCATCCAGCTTCCCCAAGTCGAACAAGTCTGCGCAGATTGCCAGCGCCCTGTTTGTTTTCCTGTTCAACTTCTTCATCCCGATTGGTTTCCTGGGTGCCAACTTCTTGTACTGCACCGAAGTTGCGCCGACAAGACTTCGTGTGCCTATGGCGGGTATCTCCACTGCTGTAAGTCTACACCTCGCGTTTTTTCCTGTAAACGGAAAAATGACTAACATGATTGAATAGAACCACTGGCTCTGGAACTTCGTCGTCAACATGGTAACACCCGTCGCCATCGAAACTATCGGCTGGCAATACTACCTTGTCTTCCTCATCATCTCCGCCATTATCCTGCCCATTGTTTACTTTGGATACCCCGAGACTATGGGTCGCAGTTTGGAAGAGTTGGAGACAATGTTCACAGAGGGCAAGAATATTCGCGATATCGTCAAGATGAGCCGTAAGCCTTTTACTAGCGGGCTTATGACTGATCATGTACTGGAGAAGGTTAGCAAGGATGAGGAGGAGTATGCGCACTGAGCGCGATGCATGGAGAACGACTTTCGAGAAGCATGCTGGTATATAAAGCGAAAGTGCCAAGTTATCGTGATCAAAGGCGACGCTATGTATATATGAAATGAGTTATGAATGATGCTGTGTAGCTCTGCACGTTTAATGGCCATGTGCTACTATGGACAAGGTATAGCGGGACATGCAATCAACATATAACTGTGAGATCGCGAAGATGCCACTACAGTCATAGTCGTAGAGGAAAAGAGGGAAGGGTACTGCCGTCGTCTCAACCCTTCACGCGTTCGTCTGGCGGACAAAATGTTCATGCGCAGTCCAAAGCAAAGAGATTGCAATTTGATCACCGCAATGGCCCGAGATCGACCATGCAACTTGTGGCTAATTGAATTGACAGCACGAAGCTTCTTCAGGCGCTATAAGCATCGTAGTCGATAACCCCTCCCGAACTACGTCGTCATATGATCTGCGAAAAAGGGCCGTGACGCTAGTCCGCACTCAGCCACCCCGCCTTCCTGTCGCCACAGAGGCACTGCAATAGATTGACCAGCACCACGATTTTGCTAGATGAGAGCATGCTGGAAACCTACAGATTTACTCTTTTGACAACATTTCTGGACATGGTGGCTCTATCTTCCAAGCGAAAGTGGCAGTTGACCCAAGCTATTCTGGCGCCTTACAACAACGCTGCATCACAACAGCAACAACAACATTTATTTATTCATTTATAACATTTCAAGTCCTCCTGAGAGCCTCTTCTTTAGTTCTATTTATTCAGAGCAAAAAATCAAGGTCGTGGTAGAGATAGAGCACACTACACTCCGTCAGCTTACTCCCAACCTTCGTTTGGACGCTAGAGCGCGGCTGTGTGCCCAGCTTGATTGAGTGGTGGTTTGGAAACCTGGTTCGCTTTTTGTCGAGCTCGACTAGCTGTACGCTAGCCACAGCCGGAGGCTATGCATGCAACACCTCGTATTCGGTGTCTAAGCCATGTGATGCGACTTGGTTGGAGGCCCTGAAGAAGATCGTGGGGATAGGGTGGTTACGCGAGAGCGTGAAGTGGAATATATAAAGATGCGCTGCGCTGTCGCTAAAGGGTGTTATTACAGCTTACGCGACACACCCAAGTCATCAAACACTTCACGGTCCTGAATCCACAGTACTTCACTATCCACAACCTTAAAGGACGGGTACTCCAAATCAGACGATATGAGCGCCACAGCAACCAACTCAGAAGAGATACCCCCAAGCTATGAAGAAGACGCAAAAGACGTCACTCCAACCTACACATCCGTCGCTCGCGCCCTAACCACCCTCTCGAAAGGGCCTCTCGACGAAACGATCCCCGTCCCCATGATCTCCCGCACAGTCGCCAACTCTATCCACAACTACAACCCCTTCTCTCGCAAACAGGGCCAAGTTAAATATTCTATTATAGTCCGGCAAATGAAACGGTCACAGTACCTTGCGCACTACGCCAAAGATGCGGATGGAAATTTTGTCGGTACGGAGACGCCCGCACCGGATCTGGGATTGGTTTTCGTGCCGGGGAAGAGTAGTAGTGAGGATTTACTTAAGCAGGCTAACGAGGTGGCATTGGGAGTGCAGAGGAGGAGGGGAAAGGGGATTGGGAAGTTTGGTATGCCGCAGGATGACGGTATTAGTGCGACGATGGGAGCAGGAGCAGGAAGTATGACCTAATAAGAACGACAACTGTGGTTTTGTGAGAAGTGCTTGAACGAGCAAGTCGGTTTGGGTGTCCCGCTGCGCTGGTCGCACGAACGAGAGAGACAATTCATTGCCCATTCCATGTGTCTTTCACCAGAATTCTCTTCCGCATGTGCGACATCGCCGTAGCCCTAACCCCGTTCGAAGACTAGATGATGTGCGAGAGACAACCACAACTTTGAGTCGTACAATTCAAAACCTCGCGTGATTCACAGCATCTGTCAGCCCTCTAGTCTCCCAATGATCATTAATGGATTGACAGCGTGAAATCCAACGCCAGATATCATACCTCGTACTCCCTCCTCAGTCCGCATCTAATAATATCCCATATCGTTCCATGGACTTCGTCTCTTCGCCCATTCATCAATCGGCGTCAACTCGACACCGAGCTCTTCTACGAGAGACTTCATATCAACATTGAACGGCTCGTCTTCGGCCTCGTTATAGTACGTATACGCCTTGAACATTTGATTGACAATTGTTTCTGTCTCGAGACCCCGCCCCTGCATCGCCTTACCAATCTTGTCGCAAAAGTCTGCGACAGTCTGGTTCTCGTAACCAAGCTGCCTGCCCCAAGCTTTTGATAACTTCTCAGTTAGCTCGGACAACACGACCGTCTCACAACCGCCGATGGGTATGTCGCGGCCCGCAAGCTCGGGGCGATTCATCGCGGCCATCATGATCTGAGCGACGTCGTGGTGACAGATCCATGACACGCAAAGGTTGGGTTTGTGACAGTAAACAATGGTATTGCGGTCGCGGATGGGAGGTAGAGCCCAGCCTTCGAGCAGGTTGTCGAGATAGACTACCGGCTCGATACTGATTGTTGGTACACACTCCCGCAACAACTTCCTCATCTCTCTTCGGTCTTCCTGGGCTACGATGCCATGGGATTCTTTGGGCACCGGCATACTCGTGTTGAACAGGATTAACGGGACCTTGGCATTCCGCGCGGCGTCCCCGATGTGTTTGGCTGCGGCGATGATGGGCTCGGATTGGTTGAATGATGTAGACGGGAGGTTGAGAAAGACTCTGTCAGCGCCTTGGAGCACTTTTGCAATGGCATCTCGGTCGGTGAAATCTGCGGCAAAAGTCTCCACTGGGTTTCCGTTCACCGGAACGGGTTTGGGGTTGCGGCTCACGGCGACAACTGAGTGGCCTGCTCGAGCGAGGGCATGGACTTGATGACGCCCTTGGACCCCGGACGCACCGAAAACGACGGCACGCATTCTAGCTGTATTTCTTTTCGATGATTGAAGTTTGGGTACGTATCGAATTTGGTGTAATTGTCAGGCCCTGTAGCAACATGGTCATGCAGGTACCATGTTTGGTTGTGAGTGCGGAATTTCAACGGCCGTGTAGTCGTTAGCGAGCCGGGAGGGTGCCCGGGAAACGTTACCCGCAACGGTCGCTTAAATGTATGAGTGCATGACTCCTCTTGAGCGGTATCGGTGTTTGCAACACTGACGGAGATTGCAGCTCTCATTAATCTTGTACAGCTGCATCAGTGCCTAAAGATACGGTGGATATATATCATCAACGCTGCTATCGAACTTGAGTGAGACACAAGCTATGGATAAAACGAGATCAGACATATAGCATCCACAAAAGCAATGTAATTGTTGGAGATGAAGAACTCATTGCATTTGCTGTAGGCTGAAACTCGACTCGAATGCCTGCGAGTCTATGACGGCAACAGTGCAAAGTGTCAGTGGTGCAGGCAGGGCGCCTACCAAGAGGCAGTGCTGACGATGTATCTGGTTTCATTCTCCATTGAAGATTGAACGAGAGGTAGGCTAACCAAGGTTCAAGCAGACATGAGCGATGGATCTAGATCCTAGGGGTCTTCTTGCTCCTCAATGGTGTGCCGTTCTCCCGATAGCGCTTACCGAATCCAGTAAGTTGGCGAGAAATCAACCTTTACGTCTTCATTACTTTATTGTGATGTTCATGCTAGCATACATGCAACCAACTGGAGTGACATGGTCCAGAAGCTGCAATTGGCGTCGACTTTAGCCTTTTGTATCTTGCAAGATGTGTATAACTAAGCGCGGTAGCTACTGGATAGTGGTTATCGCTTGTTGTATTTACTCTGCGGATCGTTGGCAGAAGGAGAGGGGATGCGGTGGGGATACCCGGTCTACAGGCAGGTATCTCCAATGTGTCTTCATGGACCTCGAGAGGATCGGCCGGCACCACAAGAAATGGGTACTGCCCATGGATGAGTTAGCGGAAGGCGATGAAAGGGTGTATTTTGATTGGGCCAGGAACGTACCACCGAACGTATCACATTCGAGCCTTGCAGCCAGCGAGAAATTCTCCCCCAACGTTGTCAATTGGTCGGGGTGTGAATTTGGCTCGATCAAAAAGTCGACAAAGGCAGAACATAGCCGTGCGATTTGATTCTCTGTTTGTTATTGTCGGGGATGAATTGGAGCTGGCGAAGGCCTTGTCCTTTTGAGACCGATGATGCCTTTCAGCACACCATCCTTGCTAGGCACGCCCTCGCACTAGCCTGACGCTTGCAGCCAGGATCCAACGGCCTCTCGGAAGTTTCGTAGGTGGACGGAAGACACCATCGGGTGGATTCCCCAAGTGGAACAACGTGGATGTGGAGATGAATAGTACAAGACCAAAAAGACCAAACGTGCGCTAAGCTACGAGGGCTAAACTACCTATACAACACGAGTGTAGGGTACCTGTACGCTATCTAAGCTAGTCTCCAAGGCGGGCTGCACTTGAATTAAAAGTCAACATGGAGAGATTGCGTGTATGAAGAATTATTAGCTAATCTCCAAGGTCTAGGAGGAGCCTCTACTATAATCATGTAATTCTTACTAGTTGGATGCTTTCTAACCTAGAGTTCTAGTAGTAGAGTCGCCAGACATGGGAGTTGGTATGATTTCAATGTTATAATGTTTAGGTGGCTCGCCTCGCAAACTAGCTTGGAGGCATCTTTCTTCTGGGGATTGAGCTTGTGCCAATCTTAGTGCGAGAAACGCGCAAAAGCAACCAGCTCGCGAGCACACTGGATTTGGAATTGGCAACATTGTCTTGTGAGTAGTGCCTGTGTTGGGTGGTAGGATGCGGGAGCCTTTCCTGCTTACCGCGATTGCGCAAGCCGGTTGCGAGGCATATGGTTTCAGGAGCAGTTGGTGACTAGCATTAGCGACGGCACTTGGTTCAACGTCCAACGCGCCTAGACGACTAGCGCAGACGGCTCAATCGTTCCTGATGCGACGGATGCTGCTCTTGAACTGGTTGGGAACCTCGTCTGAACACCTCCGCCGACGTCGCGCCGCTGGCTACTCTTCCCCGCCACAACGCCAGCGAGCCGTCCCCTCGGCTGCCCATGCGCACACCTTTTTCTAGCAACTGCAGCGATTTGAACAACTACCACCCTTGCCGAACCCGCCTCTTTTTTGCAGCACCCTGCAATGCGACTAACAACTCTATTGGTCGCGGCAAACGCCGCCGCGTAGCCATCGCAATCGGCATGTCGCGTCGATCCTGTGCGGGCATGTCTCCCGCACCGTCATGGCCATGCTCGACAGACGACTGCAGCACACCATAGATTCGCGCCTCAGTAGCACGCCTTCGACTCAGCGCATCGGTCGAGACTGCCCCGCTCGGTATCCTGACTCTGGACATGGTTATGCCGTCCACGGTTGCAGGAGCCGCCAACCATGGATCAACATGGATCTTCTCCCGTCCCATGGCAAACTTGCAACCCACATCATCCCACAATCACCTCGTCCAGCTTCAGCGACGCTGACCTATCCAGACACGCAAACTTCCATCAGTACACAGTGTTATCATCCAGCAAGCCTGTTGTGCTCATTCGGTGCTGACTTGGCCAAATCGTGGTAGCGAGTCATTCCGAATCACAAAACCTCCCAGACACAGATTTGTTAACATGAGCTTAGTGCTCATGCCGTCTAATCGAAATTATCCCCATATGCCAGACAGAAATCCTGGCATAATGCCAGGACAGCCAGGATACCCAGTGTATTTTCCAAATCAACCGCAGCCAGGGCAGACACCAGAGCCCGCTAGTCACGGCCCTTACGAGCTCCCGTCGCATCTCAACACCTTGACTGCACAAAATGGGGGATACCAGTACATGGGCGGGTACGCGCCGCATGTCCACCACTTGTCCACCTCACAGCCGTTGTGTTCGAGCACAGACGTCAACGCAAGCTTATCATCGACTGCAAACGCCTACCCGGTCGCAGAGCACCGCTCAACATTCACGCCTCCTAACCAATCCACAAACTCACTCACTACGCCCACCATCTCCCCCTCGCAAACACAGTTTGATGCCAACGATGCGCCCCAATTCTACCAGGATTCTACTGCCAAAGGACGACACGACAGTCTATACCCCAAGGAAGAAGCTGCTTCCCCACCGACAGATACGCCGCCAACACGGCGGAGATCCAGATCTCAGTATGCCGAGCCAGGCTCGGCGCGGGCTATATATCTGGAGAAGAACCGCAAAGCTGCTAGCAAATGTCGGACCAAACAGAAAATGGAGCAGGAAGTCCTGGTCGAGAAATCCAGGGATACGGAGCGCAAAAACCGTGTATTGAAAGCGGAAGTGAATCTGCTAGAGAACGAGCGGCGGCAATGGTTGGAACTTGCCCAGCAACACATGAACTGTCCAGATCAACGCATAGCCATCTATTTGCAGCAACGGGCAGACAGACTGGGTTCAAGACCACCACCAGGCCTTTCACGGCAAGACTAGGAGAAAGGAATCGATTTGTACCTGCAATGCCTATTCGACGCCGAGGATGTATTTGCGCTCAAGCAATAACATCTTCTCTCAACCCGAGGGCGGCCAATCGCCAAGGCTCCACTATGCAGCATGATTCGCATTTTTACCTATTCAAGTATGAATTATTATTATTATCGTCTCGAAGCTGTCAAAGCATACTGACTATCAACGTTAGTCCTTACTACGCCTACCAGTCAAAGCGCTAAGCAGCTTTTTAATAAAGGAGGGGAGGCATTAGAATCACTAGAAAAAAAAAGAAAGAAAGAGATCAACTTTGTCTAGTACTAGCATTGGGGGGCTTAGGCGCTAGTTAGAGTATAACTACACTGTGTTTTCTGTAAGCGACTAGATGGCATACACAGATACGATAGAGATTGTAGGATCCACCATCGCGTTTGTTGCACTCGGCATGTAATTGAGCCTTCGACCATTTCTTTCTCACCGACTGTTATGATCCGACTAGACGCACTTGCCATGGTGAAGTTAAAGGCTCCATGTACTAGCCTGCCCGAGCAGTAATTTTGACTCGATGGCTGTAGTACATTGATCCGGTTGCTGTTTTGGTGGTAAGAGTACCCTTACATCCCCCTTGGTTTCAGAACGCATGGCCAAAGTCGCCCGCAAAACGAGTCTTCTCTTCATGGGCGGCTCTCTAGGCAAGAGGCAGTCCGGTAAAATGTTCATCTTGGCTGCCAAACATCATTAAAGTCGCTGAAGATGCTCTCCCATCCCTGGGAAGAAATCCAGCCACCAGTGCGTACCCCATTCTTGGCTTCCCGCTGTCCAAGCATACGCTCCTCATCTGCACCCGTCGCTTCATCGCGGTAAGGTTGGAGCTCCATGGGCGAATCGCTTGGCAATTTCTTTTGATACCCATCTACGACCTGGCTTGGTCGGGCCCAGTTGAACGACACCATGGTGCAGAACAAAAACATGGCATCAAAGACATGCAGGTAAACCTCATGGCTAAGTAAGTATCCCACATTCCCTCCGATGTATCTCACGACACGGAACATGTTTCGAACCATGATGAGAGAACTGTCAATGTAAAAGTTGAACAGATGACGGTTCCAAGGTAGCTCAGACAGACTAGCAAGTCCATGATCCAGTAGACGAGGTGTAGATGGTTGGTTGAGATCGCCGGAACTTGAATAGCGATGACGGGCTGTAGCGTTTGGGTAGAGGAAGATCTCTGACGAGACGGCAGTGAAAAGCTCTGAACATGACGATGAAGAAGTCGAAGAAGATGAGCTGGACGAAAGGTCCGCCAATGATGATCCGCTCGGAGTCCGCGCTATCGACGACGGTAAAGCTCGCTCCAACTCGAGTCTTTAAGAGGCCGCTGGGGTGGTCGTCGCACTCCAAGCTTGTGTGTGGATGATCTGTTGCGGCCAATCGAGCCACTGCAAAAGATCTGGTGTCGCTGCTAGCAATTGTTCAGAGGCAGCAAGAAGCCACTGAGGCCATTTGACTACCCACCACACCGGACGACACTGAGCCAGCAGTGCAGCAAAATGGGTTGTAATGATGCAGGTCACCGGGTTATGACCTGCGAGGAGGTCGAAAAACCGGTTGGTTAGCCTGGCAGGCCAAAGAAAGAGTAGAGAATATTCGTCGCGATCAGGCGATATGTGTCGAAAGCGCAGCCAAGTGGCGTGGAGTTCGTCGATGGCTGTGGCACAGGCCTCTTTATCCTGGCTGTCCAGTAACAGCTCTGTAAGCTCTTTGAGCCGGAGAATTTCTTGGGGGTTCTCCTCTCTTGCAAGCGTGTCCAATGCATCTAGCGCTTCGGGGGACGCCATGTCCGTCATGTGGGCGAACACCAAGCTATCTTTAATCCGATCCCAGTGTGGTATTACAACGATTTTTATGCCCTGTAGCAGCATGAAGCAGTGGTGAAGCGCGCGAATGGGGTCTTCGGGACGTTCAAGCTGTGCTGAACCGAAGTTGTAAGTCAGAATGACCGAGGATAGCATGAACATTGGAATTGCCAGCTCAGCATTTGGCGTCTCTAGATTCTTCCGATAAGTATCCAAGGCATGGCTAATGTGTGAGTCTGCCTGGAGCAAAAGTCCCTGTCTCTCGCTAGGTGGCAGCAAGGATGCTTTATGGACTGCTGAAAGAGCCAGGAAGCCGCGAAGGAGAAAAGGGTATTCGAAGCCCAGCTCGATGAATTCATTCTGCAGACCATGTTATGGTCAGCCAAACAGTCTTTCCAAGGCTGCAGAGGGCGCTAGATCTCACCTGCCAGACTACACTCCTGATTGCAGGGTTCGGATGCAAGGACTTCGCGCACGACTTTGTCCAGTGATGCAGTAGACGCAGATCTGCGAGTGGCAGCTCGGAATTAGTCGGACTTTCTTCTGGGCTTTCTGCAGGGTGTGTATCAATGAATGGCGAAGAGACGCTCGGACTGTTTTTTGGAGATGTCGAGTAGCTGTCTGATATGAATGGGAAATGGCAATGAATGTCCAGGCGAAGACAGTTTCCACAGCGTGGGCGCGCTTCATTGCACTAGGAAGCGTGGTAAGTACAAGGGCAGAGATCACGACATGAAAAGCCTCGGAGCTTCGTGGTACTTGTCGCGCTCAGGACCTGAGCCTGAGGGACCGTTTGCCGGGGTGGAGGCACAAACCCGGATAGTACACTGTGATTGGCTGGAGAAGGCCGCAGCAGGATCGAATGTTGACACGTACTTTGGTATGTCTCTGTTTGCATTGGAAGCATCCCTTTCGCGACTTGGTGTGAGTCTTGCGCTTTGCGACGCGCTGTTCCGTCATAGTAGCGAGGACGAGATGAGTGTACGAGTGCGATAGAAAGTTACGATGATTTGGGGCTGGGCTGCGACGCAAGATGATGGGTTATGTAAGCCGCTAGCCGAGCCATTCGCGTGGATGCGCTTCCTCGCCAAGTTGCGGCTCTGAAGGTTGCTCCTGACCCATGTCCGCGAGCAAAGAGTGATCCATGACGGCCTATGAGTGCTTGAAGCTTCTTGGAGGTAGGAACGTCTTGGGGGCGAGTTTGACTTTAGTGCTCTATTGATATACTTGTCTAGTTAGCCAGCCAGCCACGGTAACGGCTGACACGACTACATTTCAAGTCGCATTTGTGCCAGGACAAGTGCGACGCGCCCTAGATACAGGCTCCATGTAATGAAGATTATGGTGTCTTCTGTGTCGTTTGTGCTGCGGTAGGTGCAAGTGGCTCGCCATATACGGGTCATGACAGTATCATTCGATGGAGGCTTTACGGGACAACCGACATTGTCTTGTCGGTCCAGCAATAGATACTCCTTTTGCAACGTTCCAGGATGTACAGATAGATGCCCACTGGATGTGGCATACCAAAGAGGGCGTCGTATTTGGGTGGGTGTTGCAGTAATACTGGAAGAGCATAGCAATGGGAGCATGTCCAACAAAGCCAGCCCACGTGGTCGGCGACCGACGCGAATCTCCCATCCCCTGCGCTGTTGCCATGTCAGCTATCCATGTAGATATACGCCCTCGATTTGAAGCCCTTCAATCAAACTCTTCGCATCCTACAAGCGTGTGGCTAGCAAAAGAAAAAAAGAAATGGGAGTTGTGGCGGGGAGTTCTGCGGGTCTGGGCAGGAACCAGAAGCTTAGCGCAGAATGCGTGCAGGGTGACGTACCCACCTTTCGGTCGCGCCTGCCCGCCTACAGCCAGTATCCCTCGCGCCTCGACTCTCGCCATGTGCCAACACCGAATACTGCGCCTACACACAACAGACGATTGCCGCAACAATGGTGCGCATGACAGACGACCAGCACCATGGGCATTCGCACTGACCACCGTAGGCATCGCTACTGCGGCAACTTGTAGCCGGTCCTCGCGCCAGGCATGCTGAAGCCGGCCTCGATCTGTGCTATGTGACGGACAACAGTACAGCCGCTTTACGCCTCACGTCCTTGTTCGCGCTCTGACATGCTTCAGTAATCGCTACATCAGGCCCCAGCGGCACCTACCCCCAGCGCGCCTACCGCAACCCGCTCGATTCACTCGTCAAGTTTCTCGACTCCAAGCATGGCGACGACTGGGCCATATGGGAGTTCCGCGCCGAAGGGACAGGCTACCCAGACTCAGAGGTTTACAACCGCGTCTATCACTACCCATTCCCCGATCATCATCCGCCGCCTTTCGCCCTCATACCAAACATCATGGCCAGCATGCGCAACTGGCTGCATGAGAACGACGGCAGGGTGGTTGTGGTACACTGCAAAGCCGGGAAGGGGCGATCAGGAACCGCTAGTTGCAGTTATCTGATCAGCGAAGAAGGCTGGCCGGTGCACAAGGCTCTGGACCGCTTCACGGAGCGGCGCATGCGGCCCAACATGGGCAAAGGCGTCAGCATCCCCAGCCAACTGCGCTGGATAGACTACGTGGATCGTTGGGCGAAGCACGGCAAGATATATGTGGAACGGCAGGTGGAGATTCTTGAAGTGCACTGCTGGGGCCTCAGAGACGGTGTCAAGATACAAGTCGAAGGCTTTGTCGAGGACGGCAAGCTTATCAAGAACTTCCACACCTTCACCCGGGACGAGAGGGAAATTGTCCGAGGCGAGGTCAAGACTACCGGCATGGCACAGGCGGTGCAAGAGGTCATGTACAAGAACGGCTTCGGGCCATCAAAAACTAGCGAAGGCTCCAAGAATGGCTCCACCTCCTCACTGGAACAGCAGAACAACGTCGATGGCACCACTGCCGAGCCGAGAGCATCGCGCGAGAGCCTCCCCATGGGCACCGGTGATGTCGTCTTCCGCCCGTCCAAGCGTGTCGTTCTTCCCACCAACGACATCAACATCGACGTTGAGCGCCGTAACAAAGCCGCCTTCGATCTGACCATGGTCACTGCTGTCGCGCACGTTTGGTTCAACACATATTTCGAGGGCAATGGCCCTGAGCAGAATGGCAACGTCGACCAATCTGGCATCTTCGAGATCGCATGGGAGGCCATGGACGGCATCAAAGGCTCGTCGCGGAAAGGCACACAAGCTTTTGAGCGGATAGCGGTACTATGGCGCGCGCTTTCCAGCGATGAAGGTCAGCCTGGCGTTGTCATTACAGAACCGAAAGAGGGTGAGCCGGTTTCACAAGCGGGACCCGCAGATTGGAGGGGTACCAAGGGCGTGGAGCCGTCCGAAGACAAAGATCTAGGTGTTCGTACGGCGAGTCCGCCCAACGCTGATTCAGATATCAGCCGAGCGAATAGCGTCCGAAGCCAGAACAAGAAAAATGCCAACATTGTCAGCGTTCCCGGACGGAGAGATAGCGGAGACAGCGACACCAAACATGTGCGACCACACGGCCCCAATGGAGAGGAAGTTCTGACAGAGCCAAACGGTTCTCGAGCAAGTACTGAGGCTAGCGGGGGCGGGCCGACAGCGCTGGCCTCGAACCCCACGCTATCAGATCGCCTAGATAATTCTAGTAATACCGCTAGTGACTCGCGATCCATAGACCAGCCTACTGGGTCACACAAGAGTCGGGGGCACATCAGTGGAGTTGCCGAGAGTCTGAAGTACCACATTTCAGGAGCTGCTTCCACCAACGATCTACCTGATGGAAAGCCAGAGAGTGAGATGAAGGACGCGAAGGAGCATGGATTAGGGCATATGACCTTTGGCAAGAAGAAGACGAGTTCGTGAAAGCCTATGCCATTGCAGCGACGGCAAATCTCGTGCATCGTGTCGACGACTCTGTACTCGGCTTCAAGGAATGGGGGAGGGGAGGGGCGTTATTTGGAGAACTTGATGACAGATTAGAAGGCTTGCGGTTGGCGTCTGGTCAGCGTATCACATGTGCGCACGAAGCGTGTCTGGCGCATGTTGCATGGTGCCGTATGCATTGACGGGGCGTTGCATCGCGCGATTCTTCGTCGTCCGGCATTGCTTTGAGCCTGTATGAGTCTAGAAAGATTGAGTTTGGCTGCTCTGTAGCTCAGATATACCAGTTGCCTTCGGACCACTAGAGAATATCGGACACCTCCGACCAGAGGCTTCTTCGTCACAGGCATTAAATCCAAACGTATATGCGACTTTATACTGTATATATCAGAGGGGAAGTGAGGCGAGCGGGCCATGGGTGTCCGCTAAGGCACACCATGCCCAGCCGAAAGAGCTAGCGCATTCCTTCCGCCGTCTGGCCACTTGCCACGACACACGAAACACCATCACTGCAGCTCAGCATGGGAGCACAACATCAATTGTCGAGCCATGTCGGTAAGATGCGTGTACGTCGCGAGGACAGGGTACTGATGTGGCACCGGAAGCGCAGGGCAGGCTGATGTAGATGACAGCCGCAGCGCCACCAAACCACTCTACAGGTATAAGAGCTGTACGCAGTCACGATGAATGGATGTCGTGAGCTTGATCTACGGCCTCGAACACTAGATGTGCAGGTCATTTTCAAGGGTTAACTAGAACTGACGAAAGCGTGCGCTTCCACACCCACACGCCTGCGAGGCTGGAATCTCTGTCAGACGAGGCTGAGCTACGCTTCGCCATAACATTGGTTACCTACACACCGGTCACGATATCGTCATCATCTCAGCCAGCTCGGGCCAATACATTGACGAAACGTTTCTCCCACAGGGAAATCGCTTTGTAGGCAGCAGATTTAGTTGAGGGTGTTCACCAGGTATGTGCGGCCTCTACTCCATTGAGACCCTGTATTGATGTTGTGGTAAACGATCTAGTGAAGTATATCCGGCTCCCAACAAAATCAGCCTTGTTGCATCCCGCTAGGCAGACCTCGCCATTTGCCAGATGCGCAGTTAGTCACTGCGGGGTAACTGAGAACGGTATTACAGAAGACTGTAGCCTGGTAGTGGCGTTAGGTGGGAAAAAGATCTGATTAGCAAGTGTTGTAAGTCAGATACACAAAAAGAGTGAAGCTAGCCTTCAACCTGCGGCTCTGCTTTGGTTAAAAGGCGTGAGACACAGGTCCTCCACTCTCTTCTGCTTACCCCGAGACTATCTTACCTATAATCATTTTCTCTCGTACATATTTCAAACCTCGGTTCCGAGTGGTACAAGTCCGTCCAGGTCCTCACAGTACGCGATACGTTCAGCGTTCGGATCGTAGTATAGAGCCAGACTCGCATCTTGGCAAGCCTGAGTCCCATGAACGAGCCGGATACTCCCAGGACTTCCCCTGATATCCCACCCTTACTCGCAAAAGCAAGCAAGAAGCTTTCCGACACCTCAACGTCTTCACCAGTAATTATAGTGACACCATCGATAAACTCCGAACCGGACAATCTTTCTCTACACGGGCGAATGATGGATTCTTCACAAGAAACCATAGAGACCCAGACGATTGACAAAGGCCAGACGGTTGAAGAGAAGCGTCCTGTTCATCAGCCGGAGGCTGAAGTGGCAAAAGTCGAGGTGGCCGTCGCAAAGAAGACCGACAAACAAGGGAAACACATATTAAAGAAGTCGAGGCGCAAGGCTGAGGAGAGCTGTGCATCTGATGCCAGTAGGTCTGAGAGCGATAGTGAGTCGGAAGACGATAGCGAGGATGAGAAGGCTAAGCGTAAGAGAAAACGGAAGTTAGCTGCGAAGCGAGCAGCGGCAAAGAAGAAGCAGAATGCAAAGGCGAGAAACAAGAAGAATAAGAGTAAGAAGCACAAATCCATGAGCAAGGATGAGAGTTCGTCTGATTCTTTTGACTCAAGCTCTGACTCTGAATCAGAGGATGACGTCAAGAAGAGTCGACGCAAATCCTTACATGCAAAAGCTAAAAAGAAGAGCAAGAACCAGAACAAAAAGAAGAAGAAGGAGAAGAAGAACAAACGCCTTGACAGTTCTAGCGACGACAGCACCTCAGACACGTCTAGCTCCTCTAGCAGCGATTCAGATTCAGAAGATAAGAAGTCAAAAGGCAAGCGAGCGAAAGCAAAGACAAGGCGGAAGGCAAAGTCAAAGAAAGTTGGAAGCTCTGAATCATCGTCAGAATCTTCAACATCTGATGCTGAGACTTTTGCCCCACCAACTTCGCCGCCAGAACCTCTGCTTCCGGGAGACGATCTCGACACTCAGGTGGCCAAAGTGAGTGATATTCTCAGCAGTCTCAAGGCTCAGAAGGCCTCTCTCGACGCTACTGCTGCAGCCGTATCTACTGCGAAGCTTGAGAAGCCGGTCAAGAAGAATGCCCTTGAATTCAAGCGCGTTGATCAAGTCTTCGATATGGAGATCCGTGACTGGAAACTCGTTGAGAGCAATTCCGACCACAAGGACGGGTTTGACTGCGTGTTCACGGTGCGCAGGAGACTCAACTGGGAGGGCAAGTACCAAGAGACTCAGCTGGATATCAAATCCAAGCTACTTCGCAACGCACTTCAAGAGGTGTTCAAGGACTGCAAGAGCATTAGTCTTGTGGAAGATACACCGCAGATTGATCCTCACACCCTTTTTCACTACTACGATGAGCTAAACGTCTACATCAAGAAGACGCTGAAGTCAAAGCTGAAGAAGGCGAAGAAGTCGAAAGAGCAGAAGCGCGCCAAGCAGCAGATTGCACAATGCAAGCTTCTCCTCGGCTACATTGATGAAGATTACGCGGCAACACGAAAAGCTCTGCGACCTATGCTCAAAGCAGGCACAATCACATATGACCTTGTTTGGGCGTTGTTTAAGCCGAACACTATTGCCTTCACGCCCACCTACCATAACAAAGAAGACCCACGCTGCTTCAAGGTAGATACCGCGTATGAGTACGAGAACTGGATGACGGGAATCAAGTCATGGTATGTTGACGGCAAATATTTGGAGTACGATGGAAAGTCTTTCGGCCTCGGAGACCACCAGATCACGGTGCAGGCCTTCAAGGGCCACAAGAAGATTACCAGCCTCTCGGCATATCCTTTGGAGTATCATAAAGACCCCGCGGTGAGTGCATGACTGACGAATCTGATTTACAGTAGCTGATTACTTTGCAGGGTATCAAGGACCAACTCATCCAGCGCGGCAAGAAATTCGTCGCTCTCCAAGGCATGAACTACCGCCTACAAAAGGGCATCGCGTACATGAAGCACAAGAACAGCATCATTCGCTTCATCATCAACAGCCGCGTCATGATTGACCCTGCAATATTTCGCCGCATCAATCCCAACTATCCGCTCTCGTACCTCAAGCAGGATGAGTTGGCACAGAACGAGGAGAATGATGAAGAGGACGACGACGACGACGACGATGTTTACTGCTGTGGATCCGATGAGGAGGAAGAAGACGAGGGGCAAGACAAGATGCGAGTGGTCATGTGGAAAGACAAGAAGGGCAAGAAGCATCCCATCCATGTGCCGCAAAGTGTGGTGGACAAGGAGCACGGTGATGACCGTGATAGAGGTCTCGAGACCGATGAAGATGGCAACGAGAGCAAGCAGCAGGTGTTCACGGAAGAGGAGCTACTCATTGCGTCTCCAGTGGTGCTTGGCTTCGCATTTTCGGAGAAGCTTTGGCTCGAGTTTTCCCTCTCTGGAATTGAGGAAATCAAGTGGAACGCCGAGGCCTTTGACAGCCTCGTCTTGCCTAGTCGCATCAAGCAGAACCTCAAGGGCTTAGTATCCTCTCATGGCTTCAATGCTGCGAAGACGATTGACGACGTGATTCAAGGCAAGGGCAAAGGCCTCAACGTCGTACTCCATGGACCACCTGGTGTGGGGAAGACGCTAACTGGCGAATCTATTGCCGAGTACCTCAAGTGTCCGCTCTATGCCGTCTCGGCAGGCGAACTAGGCACTAATAGCCGCTCCCTGGAAACCGACCTCAACCGCATCATGGACATTACGCACTCGTGGGGCGCTATACTCCTCCTTGACGAAGCCGACGTCTTCCTCGAAGCACGCCAACCCCACGACATTCACCGTAACAGCCTTGTGTCTGTCTTCTTGCGGTTGACCGAGTACTACCAAGGCATCCTCTTCTTGACGACGAACCGTGTCGAGACGTTTGATGAAGCATTCCAGAGTAGGATCCACATGGGTATCCGGTATGAGAATCTGCAAGCCAAGGCGAGGAAGAAGATCTGGCAGCATCATGTTGGTAAAGTGGAGCAGATGGGTCGCGAGGCGGAGGCGGAGAAGAAGAGCAAGAGAAGTATCAAGGAGGGTGGTGAGGTGAAGGGGGAAGTAGACAAGATGGAGCAAGTGGTGAAGCCGTTTACCGAAGCGGACTTTGATGAGTTGAGCAAGAGAAGTATGAATGGCCGACAGGTATGTGTCTTGGCTGCCCCAGCATCCACGCAAAGGTCGTTGGAGGTGTACTAACATTTACTGCAGATCAAGAATACGGTCAAGACGTCACAGTCGATCGCCCTCGCTGAGAAGTCGGTCTTTAGCATGGAGCACGTCAAGCGCGTGCTGGAGGTTGCTGAGGCGTTTGAAGATGACATGCGCGGCGGCAAGGGCTATCGCGATGCTATGAGGCAGTATACTTGAGAAATGTGTCATTGATGCGTGGGGCGGGGGGGATTTGGATTTTTGATGAGATTACCGTAGAGGAGCGAGTACGGACTAGTTGAGATGTATGCAGGGATATGGGTTATTACTTCGCCGTGTCTCAAGAATGAGTGAGCAAGCATATAGTTGGAGACTGGGGAATAGCACAAAATCCGACGAGAGATGTTTGACGTTAGCTGCGCAACCTTTGTTGGTAGAGTTGGTAGAAGAGGAAGAAGAGGTGCAACAATCTATATCTAATAAACCAATCAAATCCAATGTAACAGCGACTTTGTAGCATTGTTTTAGCTAGCCTCTTGTAACTTTTCTAATTCTTACCACTCTTACAATCAAGACGGGTTCTAGGCCCAGTCGCTCGTGTCGTGCCAAGTAGTCGAGTGGCTGGCGTGAACTCCACACAGCGTCCCCACGCAACCTCGGTGTCCTTTATGGCGCGCGTCGCTCCAGCGCGGAAATACTTCGACTCTCCTCCTTTTATTCCCGCCAACGTCGTGCCCACCGGCCGCCGCTTGCATCTTGTCGCATTGCTGAGGCTGGTCAAGCACTCGGACCAAGCCCACGCCCGCGTATAAACCCCGATCGCCGCCTGGTGCCGCGCAACAGCATGGAGGACCAAGGCACGCAGCCCTCGACGAGTCCTGATCCGTCCATCACCAGCGCGACGGGCACCCCAGGCGATGCGCCACCCAGGAAGAAGCAAAAGCGCAACAAGCCTACGCTGAGCTGCGAGGAGTGTGTCGAGCGCAAGACCAAAGTGAGTGCCGTCGCCCTGGCGCAGTGCCAGCTGCCGACTGAACCACAACCAGTGTGATCGCACTCGGCCTGGTTGCTTGGCCTGCATCAAGCGACAGTCGACCTGCAAATACTCGGAAATCGCCAACTTGATTGCGTCTTCGGCAGACAGGTAAGTTGTTGCCATGGCATCCTTGGTTGCGCTTCTGCTGACCATCGTGCACAGGGTTGGCGCCGGTCGCACTGCGGCACGGTCTAGGAAAACCAGCGCGAGGCCTTCGTTGCAGCTTGGCAGCGACCCGCAGCCGCACGGCAAGCCGCCTATTCAGGTAATAGAAATCTCTTGTTCCTGTCCTGTTGTGCAAAACTTCTGCCACCGTATCGTGACCCACCTGTTCCGGAGCGCCGAGTATTTTTATTCGTCATGGTGGAGCCTCGATGAATCCGCCGGCATGGTGGCACCGAGATCCGATGAATCAATCCCCACGGCACCAGAAGCCCTCCCCCCCCCTAGCCCATGTTTTGCAAGTGCTTCATCCTGGGTCGCAGCATCGGCACAAAGCATCTTCCAGTCAGCTGTCTAACTCGTTCGCCAGGTCCACATTCAGGTGCCGCCAACACCTGCCAGAACACAGTACCGGAGCGTGTCGTTGTCGTCGTCGGGATCTTCACCATTTCTGTTATCCAACATACCCTACTCTAATCATACACCTGCACCCTTTTTTGGTCTCGGCTCCGAGCACCCCTTTGCTAATTACTGGACAAGTCGCGGAGGTCTTGCTGAGGTTGTCGGCGTACTACCAGCCAAAGAACAAGCAGACATCCTAGTCGACAAGTACTTCGATGCCGTCGATCCGGTTTACCCCATGGTTCACCGTAGGAACTTCTATGCCGACTATGAACGCTTCTGGTCGCTGTCACAAGAAGAGAAGCACACGGCAGATGCTGTCCTCGTCGCTCTCCACTTTGTCGTATATGCCATGGGCACGCAGTTCATCCATACCACCGACAATCGTGAACGCGCGCAGATTGCCGAGTTCTACATATCAGCTGCTCAGCAAGCGTTGCGCATATCATCCTACCTCAGTCGAGCTTCCGTCAGGACTCTGCAGGCCATGGTCTTGATTGGATACTTCCTAATGAATGACAACCATGCATCGGACGCGTGGGCGTTTGGTGGAGTGCTAGTACGGCAAGCGTACGCCATGGGATTACATCGCGATCCAGATGTCATTGCGCCTCGGTGCTCAAGGAGCGACAAGCAACAACGGCGCAAGTTGTGGCAAGCCATTTATTTTCAGGACACTTTCCTCACTGTTCTGCTCAAGCTCCCACCGACGAGTGTCTTCTCAGACATACAGCCAGAGTCGCTGAGCGATGACCTCGATGACTACATGCCAAACGGTGCTTCGAGCAACGGTGCGACGGACCCCGTAATCAACCCCATGAGCATCAGCAACATCGCTTCCAACCATGATCTTTATCCTCCCTATGAGCTTTCGGATCGGAAATACATCCGCTCCATGTGGCACATGGCTAATCTTGTATCTCGTACTGTTTGTATACCACGGTCACTAGCGACGCCTTTGACGTCCTCGAGCTCGCACAAGGCTGAACTTGTGAACGAATATTTTGCTCTCCACAAGAATTTTCCCGCAGATCTCACAACATCCGACGACGCTACTATACGAAACATGGCAGAAACAAACCCCCGTGGTCTACGGCAGAACCTCTTCTTCCGCAGCAACTTCTGGCACTGCGTCATGGCGATACAGGCTGATGAGAACCCTGCCGAGGGCGTGCCATGCGAAGTCAAAGGTGCGCTTGACGCAGCTAGGATGGCGTTGCAGTCCTTCTTTCACTTCTGGGAGTATTTGAGAATCGATGCCAGTGTATGGTGGGTGTTCCAGCACCGCGCCTTTGAGGAAGCAGTAAGTTGCACTCGCTGTGTAGTAGCATTGCTTGGTTATTGACACTGATCCCAGCTCCTCATGGCACGCATCCTCGGCCAACAAGCACAGCCCCTTTCACCCACTCACAATGGCCTGCCTCCCTCGGCGGATCCTTTGCTCAAAAATGCAAAGGATGATGCGCGCAAGTGTCTTGATATCCTGGATCTGGTGGGCATCGCGCCCGAGATGCAGAAGACTAGAACCGAGGTGCTTATGACTGCCTTTTCCGATATATTATGGTAGTCGAGTGTGAAATAAGTGTTGGACAGCTGTGGCAGCAGCGTCCACTCATTTGGCAAGGTGATGTAATCCGAGACATCAACATGATTCCTACCAAAGTTCCTCGACAATAATTGCGATAGCTTATATTATAACAATCTGTCACCATGGCAATAACCACTATTGACATCATCACCAATCACGATGAGTTGCCGAGATGATGGAGGATTGAAAGCGGGCTGGAGTCTGGCTCGACAAGAGCCTGGCCGACAGCGAGTGGTCATTCACGCCGCATAGATTGAAGGAGCAGCCGAATGAGGTTGTGATGAATTGCTTAGGGGTATATATCTATCATGGACTTTATTATGGGACTTTCGGCTAGCAGCGCTCGTGCACCTTGGCCATCTTTCCCGTTGACTTGCTCTCAATAGTAGCATCACTGGCCGCACCAGGGCTACCTCTCCTTTCCAGGTGCGCCATGTGTGTACGGCTCTTGTCCGTTGTCTGTCGCTGACTACGTTCATCCAGAACGGTAGAGGTTACATAACCAGGCAGTCCTTGCTGTTGCTGCCATGATTCGGATGGTAGACTCCTACCGCCCAGGAAAATCTCCTCATCCGAGCTGGCGCTCTCTCGTCGAGCTCGCGAGGTTGTGATTGTAACCGACTTCTTGATCGATGGTTTGAGTGTGCTCAGTTGTTGTCCCGACTGCAGCGGTCCCGAGTTCAACGAAGGTTTACTCCATGGTAAGGCTGAGGCTGAGCGAGTGATCTCAAGAGCCTGCTTCATGAGTGGCCTTAGAGTCGCAATAGAGCCAGCTGTTATGCCCAGTCCTACTTCCACCGTACTCCAAATCGCAAAGTCTGTTGTTCGATAGAGGAAGTCGCCCTTGTATCCCTTCAGTGTGGTCGTGTAGGGGAGGCGGATGATTGTTGCTGTCGAGCCACTGTCGATCAATGTTAGAGATGCTACCAAGCAAGCGACTGACTACTTACATTGCAGCAAGAGCAATAACTCCGGCGACTACGACTTTCATGCGCTTCTTCATGTGCAGATCCTTGACAATGAGAACGGGGAGCATCGCGAATACCCAGTCCGCGAAGGCATTGAGTCCAGAAACGACAAACGTAAAGTTCATGACCAGGGTCGCTGACAGGCAAGTTCCAGTGTGACTTGGGTTCAGGTCCCACCAAAACGAGACGGGCTTGCACTGGAAGATTACCACCGACGTGTACGCGACTCCCACGATTGCAGAGACGACCATGATGAGTCGGATGATCCAAATGTGAATGGGGGCAACGGTAATGCGCAGCAAGAAGAACCCGACGGCGATCTTGAGCATACAGGTCGACAGTGTGTAGAATATCTCGCAGAAGAACCAGAAGTGAAGGGCCGTTTGCGCGCGTTCATCGGAGAGCTTCTCACGGCGTACGCCTGTGCCATGAACTGCGCCGCCGATTTGAGATGCCAGATAACCTGTAAAGAAGCATAGTGTTACGACCATGCAGTAGTCGTCAATGCCGAAGCCTTTGACCATAAAGATCCTACATCATGTTCGGTCAGTATCGCGGCCAGAAATGAGAATTGGAGAGGTGGATCGTACCTGACATAGCACCGAAGTCCAACAGTGACCCATGCTAAGATCATGAATGTGATGGCTATAGCCAACACCGAACCACTTCGGTCCTCCATAGTCGGCGGTGTGTCGGAAGAATTGTCAAAATAAGGTTATGTAGGCTAGGAGGAGGATTTAGAAGTCTGGGAGACCACGATTCGAACATGATCTTTGCAGCATATTGTATTTTGACATTCCTAACTCGCCCCCCCCCCCCCTCGTCGACGATCTCGCTTCGCAGGTGTCTCAACACTTTGTCCGAGCCGTGTCTCTCCTGGCACTGCAAACGCTAGAATACTGTTAGCAAGAAAACCGACGCTCCTCTGGGTATCCTTGCGGCGATAGTCGACACAGGTTGCTGTTCGAGCCAGGTTCCTTGTGGGGCAGAGCGACGGGGCCAGGCGCTGGATGATCGGCAACGTGCTTCGCTGAGCCTATGCCACACGAATAAGGAGACCGTTAGGCGATGCCCGAGCCAAACATGAAGTTACTTTGTCGCCAGAAGAAAACGCACACGTTCTTAGTGCTCTACTGAATACCCAATCAGGAAAGTTCCTTGATACTGTTGTCAGAATGGTGGTTCCCAATGATGAGGCGTGCAGCGGGCGCTTGAGTCGGAAGCTCTTAGCGAGTCAAAAAAATTGGGTTCGGAATCATGCAAGCATGGACGTCACCGGGTCGAGGTCAACCCTTATGGCGAGCAAGGAGCTCCGACAAGGCCTACCTTGCCCGAAAGGGCGAAAGGAGACAGGACGATCATGATACATGTCAAGCTGCTTTGAGATCGAAAAGAGCACAGGCCTTGCAACATGTACAGGTCAATTCAAGTGCCGTGTTTGAGCGGGTCTCCAGGGTTCACAAACCATTCCATATTCTGACAGCTTTGTGTAGCCTTGTCGTTCAGAGGAGCAAAATATTCGGCAAGGTTGCGCGTTCGTAGTCTTGGTCTCTCCTCCGAAGAGTGCTGCATCCGCGCCGTCAAAACTAGATATGGGAGACAAACTCTAGCAGTCGTTGCCCTCTCCGTCCCGTGCCGAACCTCCGCCTCCGCGCCGCCCAACGTCCTTCTAGTTCCCCAGTAGTGTTGGTGTGCTTCTCAGAGGTGGCTTCCAACTTCGCAGCTGCTGATTTCAGATTCCAGATTCTGGCAGTCAATGATGCGCACTGAGGGATGGCTAGCCCCCCCCCCCCTGGCTGCTGACTCACGTGGCAATGGTACTGCAAAGCATCACCGCGGAAGCAAAGGAAAATCCAGAACGACGTCGCTCTGGTTTTTCTTTACGCAATATAGTCTGTAGACGACTCGCAAATGTTCTTGAGGGTGTGCTCCTCGGTCTCCTGGGAAAGGCACCAACGAATCGTTTCGCAGTGTTCCTTGTCCAACTTCGGCAAAGGACGAAGGGCGGATCCGTTCACAGCTTTTGCACTAACCGCTTGTTACCGAAGTGAGACCGCTCGTAGGGAATGTAGCAACCCAACTCCCGCGGTGTTCCAAGGCGGCTTGTGCAAGAAGCAATGATGAAGACTTTGTTTCTTGCTCATATATCAGACTACACCCACAGCATGTCGTGATATAACACTGCCGGTCGGTCCAGAAGGTGTGGCGCAATCGATGGTGTCGGCACGGCGGTCCTGTCAACGTTTCTTCGTGCGGAGTACTAGAGGCGTTAGCCAAGGTGCGCTTATTTGGCGTGCGGATAGGCAAGCGTCAAAGGCGTTCGACCTTTTGTCGGCACTACTGCGGCGCCAGAGTGGTTCTTGGGAGTTTCACCACAGCACAAGACCCACTGGACTAAATCCCGATAGCGGATACTGCCCCATCAGGCAACGACAGCCACCCTATCGGACTAGACTATGTGACAATTCCGGCTGGGCAGAAGTTGAAGGTCAACATACTCCAACATCTTACTTGATATCTGAAACGTTTTTTACAGTGTACTTTTAGTTACTCGAGTGTTGCGCGGGTATCTTCTTATGTGACAGCGAATGACTGTTGTGTATCATCATACTGTTTTGTCTACTACGGCAAATACCAGGCTTGCTTCTTACAAGCACAACGAAAGCCCCCTTTAGACGCAGCGACAGAGCAGCGCTTTGACTCGCACCTATGCTCCTGGTTCATATCCGGAGGCATCCGACCGATATATTCATGGAAGAGCTGGCCAAGATATGCACAGTCGCACACAGGGCGACAACGGGACGTACACCGCTCAGAGGGGTCTAGAGACGATCTGTTTTCAACAAGTTTCAATCCCATCGACGTGGGCACACCAAGAGTGTACGGTGATCGTTCATTCTCATCAAGCTCTTCGTATCAGACTTATCGCGAGGATCAAGTCTACGGGATTGCTTTGACCATGGACCTGGTGAGAAACATGATGGGTAGGAACAACCTAGACCAAAGACAGTTAATCTCGAGAGAAGACAAAGATGAACAAAGTTGCATCCCAGATTTGAAAGCTTAAGATCGGGGTGAAGGAGGTGGTCGATGAACCGCCCGCTCGAGGGGAAGAAGATTGCAGCAATCCCATGCCGCTGTATACCAGAAAGCGACGGACCGTACTTCCTACAACCAGGTTAGTTCTCCCCGCCACGCATTGCTTTTCCCATGTTCATGGCTGTTGCTTACAAGTATGCGCTCAGCGGTGTACGACCGGTGATCTTGTAGTCGCGAAAAGTATGCCAAAGTTGATTGCACCTACATGCATATGTCAAGCTCTTTTGCGCCAAGTAAACACCGGGTAAATGCCCCGCGTCAAACCATCATCTGGGACACCGTAATCAAATGCAATATATCTGAACAAATGGCGAAGTACCAATCATGTCGACGAAGGTTGGATGCATAATCTTCCGAACCGGTTTGCGCTGGCGAATTCTTACAGCGACGGTCCGAAAGAAAGGCGGCCTTGATAATGAGGGTGAGGCAAAGCTCGCAGGGAATGTCAGGAATAGCTGCCAGATCCATTAGCGATGTTTGCTAAATTGAGGTTCTACAGACGATATTGCGGCTGTTGTGACCCGCGGTGTCCTAAATTAACATGTGCATACAGCACTGCGGCACGGGAAAACCCTCAAGCTTCACTCAAGTTTCGGCGGACGTTTATACACGTTCATGATTCACTCTGCGTTTGCTGCATCTCTTTTCCCTTCAATATCTCACCTCGTTAGCTTTTACGATGGTACCCTACGCCCTCATCGCGGCTACCCTTTGGGGCCTAGCCACTGCACAAACACCAGGAAGCACACCAGAAGTTCACCCCAAACTCATCACGTGGAAGTGCACCAAGACTGGAGGATGCAAATCGCAAAACACCGCTCTTGTCACTGACTCAGCTGCTCATTGGATTCACCAAAAGGGTAACTCAACACTGGGATGCGGAAGCTGGGGCAGCGGACCTGACCCGATGGCCTGCCCTGATGAGGAATCATGCGCGAAGAACTGCATCATGGAAGGCATCCAGGATTATTCAACAAAAGGTGTCTACACCAATGGAGGAGAAGTCCGCATGGACATGTACAACCCTAGTGGCGGAGTCGCAAGCCCTAGGGTGTACATTCTAGCCGAGGACGAAGAAAACTACGAGATGTTGCAACTGACTGGTAACGAGCTGGCCTTTGACGTCGACATGTCGAGGCTACCATGCGGCATGAATGGTGCTCTTTATCTCAGCGAAATGGAGGCCGACGGCGGCCGTTCTCAGCTCAACCCAGGTGGCGCTGCCTATGGCACGGGTTACTGTGACGCTCAGTGCTATGTCACTCCATGGATCAATGGTGTAGTGAGTACAATAACATCTTTCCCTCTGATGTTTTTGCTTACTTCTATCAGGGAAACGTCAAGAGCCAGGGCGTTTGCTGTAACGAGATGGACATCTGGGAAGCCAACGCTCGTGCCAACCAGATCGCACCTCACACGTGCAGTAAAGACGGTGTCTTTGGTTGCACCGGCGATGAATGTGGCAAGACTGGTCTGTGCGACAAGAACGGATGCGGAGACAACCCGTACAAGCACCGAAGGTAAGTTGTGACCGCACGAAGTTCGTGAACATACACTGATTTCCCATTCTCACCTCGGCAGTTCTCCAGACTACTACGGTCATGGCCTCAAAGTTGATACCACCAAGCCCTTCACTGTCATCACCCAGTTTCCAGCCAAGAATGGCATTCTCCAGGCTATCGTGCGAAAATACGTCCAGGACGGTGTCGTCATCGAGAATGCTATGCAGAACATCACCATGGACCAGAAGTACTGCTCTGCTCAGCCTGGCGCCGAGATGTACACCAAGCTTGGTGGCCACAAGGGTATGGGCGACGCAATGGCCCGCGGTATGGTTCTCGCGCTGAGCATCTGGTGGGATGAGGGCGGTGCTATGCAATGGCTCGACGGATCTGTGAACAACGCTGGCCCTTGCAATGCCACTGAGGGTTTCCCAGAGGCCATCCGACAAATCGAAAAGGCTCCTACAGTCATCTTCAGCCAAATCAAGTGGGGTGAGATTGGGTCGACATTCGCCGAGCAAAACTCCACCGCATTCCGCTAGAAGGCGTAGAAAGCGGTATCAGGAGAATTATCAATGAATGTATATATTAGCTCGACTCTAAAATTCAAGCTCGGCCACACGTATCCCGTATTGATGGTGTAGCGTAGCGTTTGTGAATGTCGCAATGGTTTGCTGTCGGCAAGGAGATGTATGGCCTTTAGCAGTACGGCGGCTTTCGACACGGCTCTCACGTCGTGACGCAGCAAGATGATGACTCAAAGGCCGATTCAACGTACGCGTGGACGTGCTGAGTTCTGAATGCGATGTATGCGCAGAGTGCCAATATAGCCGGTGGCGGCCGATTGACGCACTAAGCTTTTTTAATCATCACCGGACCCACATTTTGACTCAACCACGGCTCAGCCCTTCTACATCCCTCCGCGCTGCCTCAACCGTAACTCTTCGCAGCAACAACAAGCGAAGCGCCCTTCCGGTGTACATGTCTAATGATTGCTAACTCACAATTACTGTACATGCCGATGCACTTGGTCGATTTGCGGATAGGAATGAGGATGGCGTAAGGTAAGGCCAACGATGTGTACGACAGCTTGGTCATACAATTTGTGACTGTGCTGGCCTTGCTCTACGCGAAGCTCTCCAGCTTTTGCAATAAGTACAGGAGCGGGAGATGGTTTCTACCATGGGCGGCCATCACCAAACAAACATTTACGCGTCGCACGACACCGCAATCATCAAGATTTCAATCATACCCCCAAACCCTACTCCTTAAGATATCTTAGCATTCCAGCCAAACTCGTTCGAAGTTTATCACCCGCACTTATTGGAAAGAAAACATACGTGGCAGATACGACACTTCTCGACCATGTCATCAACAAAGCGGAACAGCTCTGGCACACCACCCGAGAATGACGCCATGTCATCAAAATCGAAGTCAACAATGGCATCTACAAAATCCCTTCTTCGATCGATACTCCTACATAGGCGATCAAAGGACGCTGGCGAGCCGAGGAAAACAGAATCATCAGTGGAGAAGGCGAATCGAGACCTAGCCCACGCAGAGGCTCTACATGGCTACAAATAGGGAGAATTTGCTGGACCTAGAGGTTGAGGAATCTTTCGGGTTTTGGCACAATATAACACTTTGGATTCCGGGCGGTTGTGGTAGGGTATACCCATAGGCGGTAGGCTTCGGAGGGATGGCGTCGAAAATACTGCAGTATCTCTCTTGACTCTAATGCTACGCTGAACCTCTACCCATTGCTAATGTATGTCGATGTTCGTACTCATCTTGATGCAATGTCCAATGATTCTCGGCATAATGCTAGGGCTGTAGGTGGCTCTCGAACACCGTTCGCAGCCTGGGAAGTGCGTGCATCAACGCTGCACTTCATCTCAACTAGTTTGTTCAAGGTATTCTCTTTGGTCTTTACCTGCGCATGCTTAAATCGGCGATCATTTTAATGCCGCTTTGATACTAGAAGAGGTCCAAGAGGAGTAAAGGCAAGAAGGTTATGAACGACAGTGACTTTCTCTTTCACCCCAGGGCCATCATGGAGAACGTAAGTGAGTCTCAGTACAGCCACCTATATTTGCTGGTATTTAACGCACCTAGGCAACCATCGATTCTCTTCTTCTTCTTCTCTCTTCACGATATCAACTCTGGTCTGAGCTATCAGTGATAGAAGCGACTCCCCGCTGTTCGAATCCAAGAACAAAGTTCAACTTCGCATTCGACCACCACACACCAACATCACCATGGACGGTCTCAAACGCGCACGCGCCATCAAGTCCGAAATCGAGAACAACATCTCTGTACTCATGCCTCAGAACGTGAAGACCAGCACCCGCCGCAACGACAAAGAAAACCCCGAGAACATCATCATCAAGACTCTGCGTCAACAGCAAAAGCTGTCCTGGAGCGAGATCGCGAACTACCTTAATCGAGAGCGCCTCAACAAAGGCGAAGCGGCTACCTTTACCGATGCCGCCGTCTACAGCCGCTTTGTCCGCAATGCTCCTCGCGTCGCTACATCCGTCGGCGAGATCGGTTTCGACCCAAAGGACTATGTGCACCTGCGCCACCCGAGCCAATACGCCTTGACCGAGGGAACAGGCAGTATTAGCAAGGCGGGTAAGAAGCGCGTCAAGAACTACGACAACGCGACGGAGCTCAAGGCCAACATTCGCCAGGTGGTCGGCCACGACAACGAGTTGGAGGAGGCGGAGAAGACGGAGCAGCTCATGGACGCTGTGGCAAAGTGCGAACGCAACTTTTGGAAGTATGTCGCGGATGAGATGGAGCGGACGACTGCTAAGATGTACAACCATGAGGAGCTTGCGAGTCGCTACCATGCCATTTGAGGTGGTTGAAGAGTCTATGATATAAGCGTATCTTGGGCAGGCGATACCATTCGGTGGCCTATGCGTTACATGAAAGGATTTGCAAAGCACTGATTCGGGCAGCATGGACTGGAATGTGCACATTGATATCCCGGTACATGAAATCTTCATCAACAAACATGATTATATTATTGTTATCAGTATGATGATAGGTTTCATGAAAGACCTGTGTAAACTCAGAGCACGCCTCGCTTTCTCTGCTTCCGCTATCACGTCCAGAGCATCACAATGACTGACTTCACTATTCCTTGCGCTGCGACTAGCAGGTGAATGTAGGAGGACCAGGGTTGGTGTAGCTTGTGGGGATCGGGTAGTTGATGTTGATCATAATACCTGGGTCGGTAGCCTTGTACGCCCCAGGAAAAGCGACTAGGTTGGAGGGTGATTTGCTGCCACCACCAGTAATCTCAAGCTGTGCGCAAGAAAGGTAAAACTGAGCTCCCCCCTTGCTTTGAGCAGTATGAAGGGCGATGTGCTCGTTGCGCATTAGGTACTTTCCAGGTGCAATGCACTGGGGGGTCTTGATGTCGTAGTTGGCCGCACCTGTACGCACGGAAATTAGTGCTTGCCAGTGGTATGATGAAGAGATGAGGAACATACTCAGCCAGGTCAACTGAGAACCAAATTTGGGTTGCTCGGCGTAAACGCGGAACCAGACAGCGCCGGTAGGGTCCCAGGTGTTGATATCTTGACCTTCTGGTACCTTGGCAAGGTACGACTGAAAGGGTCCAGGGTGGTATGCGTTTGGGTTGACGCTGACTTTGACATTCGATCCAGCAGCGACGCTGAGTGTTGACGTGCCGGCCTTGAGCTGGTTGCAGCGGATGTCGTTGCTGGTCACATCGCCAACAAATCCGTTGTCTTGCCAATTCTTCGCTTGGCGGACATGAGACCAGGCTGCATCACCGTTGACACTTGGGAGTGTGTCTTTGGATGGTTAGCTTCCGTTGATGGAAAAGACAGGATGCAACAGGGCGTACAGTGAGCGCTGGTCAGAGAGGCGGCAGCTAGTAGAACGAGAGATGTCTTCATCTTGGCAAGAACTTTGACTGATTGTCGAGATGAAATCCAACAAACATGCAGTTGATATTGGCATTTCATCTTTTCCGAGCGACATATATACTGTGTCGTGCGCCTTGGGCTTGCTCATCCGTTACGAGATATCCACCGGCAATAAACTCGAAAGAGCCGTACGCATCGCAAAACACCCGGAGGTTGAGCGCAGAAGCATGGCAAACGAGGGTATACTGAACGAAGCGAAGTGTTGTATAGATTGCGAGAGATGAACATAATCTATATGTAGTGGCAGACTGCTACAGGTAGCACAACACTAGAGACGGATGTCGCTTCCGATCTCAAATGTTGGCCAATAGCAACCCCAAGCCTGCTTAAAATGTCCAAATTACCTACGTCAGCGCCATGGATTCGGCAATTTAGGCTTTATGAGATGCGATCACACTTGTACGAAAGGTATGAATCGATCTTGTACACCCAGTGGACGTGGCACTCAGCGTCAAAGGCAAGAGTGTTGGCCAGGAATTGGACATCAAGAATTGCCTCAACACAAAGGCGCAAGAACATGCCAACAAGTTGTCTGATTTGCAGTGTTTTGATCGGGCTGATAGCTTGTTAGATTGGCAGGCGATGTCATAGGTTCTATACATGTCCCCTGGTCTCTCCGTCCCTATCCTGCCTCGCACCATGCTTGCCCTCATCCGCCCCCGTCACAACCGCCATGTCCTCATCAGCAGCCACATCAAAGTTCCTTCCTCTATACTCCGGTCCCAACGCCGTAAGGAGGATAACATACGCATATACACATCCCATGAAGATGCAGATCACCAGACCGTACTTGTAGCGGCTTGTACTGCCCTTGGGTGCAAGTGGGAATCTTTCGCCAATCGTCGCTTCGATGGTAGAAGAAGCAGAAGAGGCGAGGTTACCCAGTTGGTACGATGTGCCGACAACGAATGTCCGGAAAGATCCTGGGGACAACTCCATGAGGTGGATGGGAATGACACCCCAAGCACCTTGGACGCAGAACTGTTGGAAGAAAGCCGCTGCGATGACAGCGTTGCTAGATATAAACGTGTAAGGGTAGAGAAGAGCGCCGCCGATAACACACATGACAATTATGCTGATACGGCGTCCAAAGATGGAGGAGCAGTAGCCTATGACAGTACCACCCGTCATGGCGCCAAGGTTGGCGACCACTTGAGTGACGGTCACTTGATTAGAGGAGAAGTTGTACTGGTTGCTCAGCATTGTGGGATATAGATCCTGACTTCCGTGAGACATGAAATTGAAGCCCGCCATCAGCAAGACAAGGTACACAAGCAGAAGCCAGTGGCGCTTCAACGCGACCTTGCCTTCGTGAGCAAAGACCTTGGCGGCGTTGGGCTGGTCTTCACGTATCCGCTTGCGCTCGAGGTAGGCTTTTGTTTCGGGGAGAAAGAGCCGGAAGATGATGATTAGGACTGGTGGGCCGGCACCGAACCAGAACAGTGGCCTCCATTCGTGACCGACGGTGTCGACGAAAGCGCGTGCAAAAACCGTGGCGAGTAGGTAGCCAAATGCGTAGCCTTGTTGTAACATACCGGAGATGATACCACGAGCTTGTTCGGGGCAGTCTTCGAGAGCTGCAGTTGTGTTAGTCATCGGGCAAGTATGAGGCAGAAAAAAACGAGACGGACCAGTTGCAGCCGCATTGCCATACAATCCACCCATGGCAATACCAAACAAAGCCCTTACTGCCAGGAACTCGTTGTATGTGGAACAGAACCCTGTACCTAGTTCCAGCACGATGAAGAGTAGGTTATTGATGATGAAAGGCCACTTTCTTCCATAACGATCCGCTGCCAGACCAAAGATGATACTACCCACACTCCGCAGCATGAGCACCAGCGTGATACCCCATGTGATGTCAGCCTTGGTCTTCCCGAATGTTTCGGCCAGGTTTTCGACGGTGAGCGATACGGTGAAGAAGTCGAACGCATCCCATGTCCAGGCGAAAAATGCAACCAGAAAGAAGAGCCATTGCTGGAGATTCAGCATGCGCAGGAGGGCAATCGGGTTGGCGACCTTGTCGCGCGCTGGCCTCAGAGTCGAGATGCGTGTCGCCATGTAGCGCTCAGCTGACAGTTTTGGGGCCGGCGGAGCGTATTCGCACTGCTCGGTAGTGTCATATTTCTCGTCCGACATGGTGACTGTAGACGATGTCGGGCTGCGGAGGAACGCGAAGCGTGACAGAGGAAATCGTCGCCTCCCACAAGAACAACGATGAACAGGCTGTCAAGCATCACCACGCTCTCTTTAATACGATCAGGCATGCATCCGATCATCATCCGACCTGCCAAATGCGTGCTCACTGATGACCAGTGCGACTACTCGCGAATGCATCCTCGACATACTCATGACGTCCCCGCAACCCCGCAAAATCCACACGATATCCAATGGAACCCCTGCGGAGGGCGGCAAGGCAGTCTTCGGAGGGTCAACACGCGACATGGGAGAGGCGATACGACAGGGACTACTGCATGCTAAGAGTGGTCAAGAGGTCATAAGCGTCGCTTGGCTGGGGAAAGACGGCACAGAAAAGCTTTGTCAAAGGCCGCCGAAAAGCTTGGTCGACACCAAAGATGCTTAAGCCCTAGTTCTTGTGTGTAGACGGTTGAATGCCTGTCGATCCAGAGACAAAGGAACCAAGGTGCAAATCGTCTCCCTCCTTCACAAGGGGCGATTTAGCATCGTTGGTGTCGTCGGCAACAAGTGTAGTGAGTGTCAGGAAGTAAGGAAGCTTTTTACGAGTGATGGCGAAAACCATGTTCGTGCCAGAACGCCGAATGATGCCCAAATAGCGTACAGGAAGTCTAATCACAGCAACCCGCTAATGCAATATACGCCCAACCGTCCCATGCAGTGCTAACGTTTTCAATCTCATCGCTCAGAAAAAATCCATACATCAATCAGCCAAACTAAGCTCGGCTGGAGGCAGCCCTTGATCCTTCCGCGGAGCTGCCAAATTCCTCCGTCAATCGCTCCAGCTCCGTCATGCGAAGCGCCTCCTCGACACTTTGTACAAAGTGTCTTGGGCCGCCACACATGTCAATGATGCCGCTCTTGTCGAACAGCTGGTAGACTGGACTAGACTCGTTTGGTACTCTGCAAAAGAAGACTCTGACTTGCCGCTTCCTATACGACTCTACAATCTCAGCAAGGACTTGCGCTCCGGCGCCATCAAGGGATGTGACGCCATGTACATCGAAGATGATGTTCTTGTTGTGCTCTGCGCGGCGAACACGCGGAAGAGCGGGATGCGCCTTGTCGGTGCCGTGATCCTCGAGGCGACGCAGACGCGTCTTCAAATTTCCCGTGTTGGCAAAGGTCAGAGGTTCCGGTATCTTGACAATCAGACACCCTTCGATGAATTCGACATGTCCCGGGTGATGTTCGGCGTTTGAGAACTGGTTCGTGGTTCCTGGCATGCGGCCTAGAATTTGGATGCGCGGACGGACCGAATGACGGATTAGGCGTAGGATGGATAGGCCGATCCCAACGCCGATACCACGCTTCAGATCCCACACAATGGTGATGACGAAGATGAGACCCATGAGGATAAGCTCTGACCAGCCACGAATCTTGAGGAAGAATTTGACATCGTGTGGTGCTTCCTCGACAAGCGAATATGCTACCACCGAGACCATGGCGCAAAGAACGCCTTTGGGTAGGTAGTAGAAATAGGGCAGCATGAAGACGGTACACAGGATGGTGATAAGGGATAGCAGCACGGAGCTCATGGGAGTCAAACCACCGGTGGATGCGTTGACCTTGGAGCGACCGTAGCCACCAAAAGCTGGAAGTGCCATGAACAGTCCGCCAGTGATGTTTGCTGTCCCTAGCGCTATGAGCTCGCGGTTCGCACTGAGTGGCATCTGAATGCCATCCTTGTTGAGGTCGCCGCTACCGAGGGACTTGGCGGCGACTGACGACTCGAAGAAGCCGAGCATAGCAATGATCAATGCCGTGTTGAAGGCGTCGGACACATACTTGAGATTCGACGTCTCAAAGGGGAAGTGGATGGAGAATATCTTGGCGCTCGAGTTGACGTCTCCAAGAACGGCGAGCCCCTGCTGGTCTAGGCGGTATCTCCAGGTAAGCAGGGCCGACAGGACAACGACTACGAAGCGATCGGGAATGTATGCGACGTTTGGGTATCGTGGCTGCAGTCGCTTCTTGAGCTCTCTGGACGCTTGGTCAGTACAAGGGAGCATGAAGCTGGTGCTTGGGCAACGTACCTGAAAAACATGATGATGAAAAAGGCCGTGAAGGACATGGCGCATGTGAGGCCATGGGCGCGACCAAGGTTGCGGAAGAGGAAGAAGACCTTGTCCAAGCAGCTGCCATGGGATACCTGATCGGCAGCCAGTCTTGCAAGGCCCATTTGGGGGATGAGCTGATCGACAAAAATGACGATGCCAATGGCGCTGATGAAGCCTCGCAGGAAGGGGCGGCTCAGGACGTTGTCGAGGAAGCCGAGTCTGAAGAAGCCTGCGACGAGGATGAAGGCACCGGCCATGCATGTGACAATGCCAGCAATCTCCGCATTGCGCCTGCCGTCGTGGTCGTGGGTGGTACCCTTTTTGATGTTCTCGCGCACAATCTCACCGATGAGGAGCGAGCCAGGCGCTTCCGGGCCGACAATCATCTGCGGACAGGTGCCTAGGACAGCGTATATGAGGGGGTTCAGGGCGAAGCTGTAGAGGCCATGGACGGGCGGCAGGTGGGCCAGGTTGGAGGCGTACGAGAGGGCCATGGGTATGTAGAAGGAGGCCATGGTGATGGCTGCGATGAGGTCGCCCTTGAAGTAGCGCCACTTGTACTGCGGGGTCCAGTTGAGGACGGGAATGTAGTACTTGAGGTACATCATACGCTTGTCCTTGATGCCATGGCGCTCGGCGAGCCACGTGGTTGTGCTCATCTTGTGCCCGTTCTTCTTGTTGGTAACGCCGCCGGCAAAGGCATGGCCCCGCAGCGCATGTGCCTCGTCTTCTGGCGCGCCATGCTCTGCCGTCTCTTGTATGCCGGGGAAGGTGCCACCAAAGCTCTGCTCCGAGTGTATGCTGCCGGCGAAGCTGCCGTAGTTGCGATGCGCAGACGACCTCGCCTCGGCCCGGTTCAAGCCGTCCCAGTGCTGGTTGTCCAGCAGCCGCGTGCGCGCCGTGGGCTCGAGGTCGATCTCGATGATGCCGCCCGGGGAAGCGGCCGTCTCGTGGGCCGAGTGTATTGACGTTGCATCGGTCGTGAGCTGGATGCCGTGGGCGGAGAAGTCGAGGTCGTGGTGAGCCTGGCTGCTGGAGGGCTGGGGCTCGTTGCTGCTGCTGTTGTTGTTGTTGTCATGGTCGTCGTCGTAGTAGCGACGGGGATGCATGGCTTCCTCGGGAGAACTGGACCTGTCCGAGGGCACATGGGCCTGGCGGAGCTGGCTGGGCGTGGAAGGTGCGTGGGGGTGACGAGCACTGGCGCTGGAAGAGTCGCGCGAGTGGGAAGCCATGGTTGTGGGATGGGCGAGGTTGCTACAACGGACGTCTAGGGTGGACGGCACAGCGAACTTTGGCCAGCTTGAAGCATAGCGCTCCCGAGGCAAGAGGGCGGACGAGAGAGAAGCATGGACGGCGTGTAACAGCAGGTTATTTTTGCACAGCGGGAGAGAATCCTACCTAGCTTCCAACGTCGGTCCAGGGCGCTTGGAGCAATGCACGTGCCCCACCAACGCCCTCGGCGCTTCCACCTCCGAGGGTCGAATATCTCTCCGTGGGCGGTTTGCGGCTATGTCATGCTCATTGCAGCCCTGCAGTAGCCCCCCCGCTTCTCGGAGCTCGACTTGGAGCTACCCGCCATGGAGTCATCCATGGTGCCTGGCTTCGAGTCCGCGCCCACCCTCTGCAATACTCCGATCTCCGTCACCCTCTTAACGACGACCAGAGGCACACGAAGAAAGAAAAAAAAAAGAGGAAGAAAATATATATATAACAAGAGTCGCATTTTGCCCTTGTGCTTCTACTCCACACTTGCCGACGACATTCCATTGTCCACTGCACGCCATGTCTTTCCCCACGCTCCATGCCCGAGCAGAGGCCAAACCCCTCGAGCACCGTTCGTGGTGAGTAGACGTGTATGCACATGCACTCGCTGCATGGATATATACATGTTCATACCTTGCTCACACCCATTCCCAGCCTCACACCCACCACGGCCAAGAAGCTGCTCGATGCTGGCTACCCCGTCGTCGTCGAGCGCTCGCCCAAAGACGCCAGCTACGCCCGCATCTTCACCGACGACGAGTTCCAACAGGCAGGCGCAACCCTCATCGAGGAAGGCGCATACAAGAAGGCGCCCAAGGACAACCGCATCATCATCGGCCTCAAGGAGCTGCCCGACGACGACTTCCCGCTCGAGCACACGTTTGTCCACTTTGCACACTGCTACAAGCAGCAGGCCGGCTGGGAGAAGGTCCTGGCCAGGTTCCCCCGCGGCGGAGGCACCCTGTACGACCTCGAGTTCCTGCAGGACGAGTCGGGCAGGCGCGTTGCGGCCTTTGGCTACCACGCCGGCTTCGTCGGCGCTGCTCTTGCCGTCAAGGTAGGCTGGCCCAGCCACGACGCTGTGTTCCCCTGCTGACTGACCCCCTCTGCCAGACATGGTCGTGGCAACTCACCCACCCCAACGGCGACCCTCTGCCCGGCCTGGAAACCTTCACCCATGGCCGCGGATACTACAACAACGAGAGCGAGCTCATCACCCAGCTCAAGGACGATGTCGCCGCCGGCGAGAAGGTCGCCGGCCGCAAGCCCACCAGTCTGGTGCTAGGCGCCCTCGGACGATGCGGCTCGGGTGCCGTCGACCTGCTCAACAAGATTGGCTGCCCCGCCATCACCAAGTGGGATCTCGCCGAGACCAAGGAGCGCGACGGCCCCTACCCAGAGATTGTCGAGTCGGACATTTTCGTCAACTGCATCTACCTCTCCAAGCCCATTCCGCCCTTTGTCAACAAGGACAGCCTGCAGTCACCCAACCGCACACTCAGCGTCGTCTGCGATGTCTCCTGCGACACCACCAACCCCCACAACCCCATCCCCATCTACGACATCAACACCACCTTTGACAAGCCCACAGTCGACGTGGCTGTCGAGGGTGACGGGCCCAAGTTGTCCGTCATCTCCATCGACCACCTTCCGTCTGCGCTACCCCGCGAGTCGTCAGAGGCCTTCAGTAATGCTCTGCTACCAAGCCTCCTGGCCCTCAAGGACCGATCATCCACACCGGTATGGCAGGGCGCAGAGAGACTCTTCCAAGAAAAGGTACAGACTCTGCCTGGCGGTGTTCCCAGCAAGGAGGTGTAGAGCTTCTTGTCTGTCTCGTGTCCACCATTGCAGTTATACGACGTAAGACGTGGAAATGAATGAATGCCTACGATATGGCTCCATCTATTCAGCATCCGCAACCCAGACTTGATTCCGCTTGGAACACACGTGTTGGTCGAGGTCTAATTCATAGGCTTGGTTCTGCATGACGTCTAATCGAACTAGCGCTCATCCAACTCTATACGTTGTCGTGCGGGTCTTGCTCGCCTTTTTTTTTCGTCATCATATTTTTACCCCTCTATTCGAGACTTTGCACCAAAAGGTCACATATTATGTGCCGAGGGTTTTGGATCGCTCTCCATTGACCAGGAAAAGGCAGGCGACAAGTGTCTTGACACCAGCTGACACCAGAACAGCCACGCCGAAATCCGTCTTTGCGCCGACGCCAGCACCAATGAAGCTCCCAATAACAAGCATGACGAGAAATGAGACCCGCCTGTTCCTTCCACGATTTTCTGAAAGCTTGGCAGCAAGTTTCTTGTCGATGAAGATGTCAATGTATGCTGCCGTTGCCATAGCTGTGGTGATGTCGGTGACCTTCAACCCCCTCACCACGGCAACCTGTGACCCGGACGAGAATGCCAATAATCCAACGAGTACTCTGCCCATTCTAGTATCCGGTCCTACAGTACTGGCGTAGTGCAAGTGCAGACCGCCAGCTACATACACCAGTACGGTTTGCACAACACTCGACAACACCAACCATCCGCGCGTTTGTCCCACGTCCAGGTAGTTTGATGTCTGCCCTGTTACCAGCACACCCAAGCTGAAGAAACCAAGTGATACAGCAATGGTGGAGATTGCGAAAGATGGCGCGTGACTCCCGTCGTTTAGCAAAACTCCTACCGCGAAGAGTACGGTATTGCCGGTTTGATTCGAGGCGAAGCATCCAAAGTCCGGAAATGAGATGGCATCTTGGATTCCGATGGCTACTGCTAGGAGAAGAAGTTCGATTTCGAATAGGAGTGTAGTGAGCTCTGGTTCTTGCTTGAGGTAGGCTCGTACAGCACCATTGCCGTGGCGCCGACCAGAAAAGGTATTTGGTACTTCGGTTGAGGGATGCATTGTGATAGGTACAGCATGATGCATTGTGAGCTTGCAAGGTTTTTTCCCAATCAACGATGATCGGATATATCTGATGATTGGACACATGTTATATACTGTGACATATCTTTTATGTAAATTCCAACGACTGCTCCACTCGGGATATCGGGCTCCAAGCGGACTGTCGGCGACCATGACGACTTGCTTAGTAGTCATCGGACCGCCCCTCACAAACAACAGCATCTCAATCGAGGATACGATAAAACTAATGCACATGGTCATCTAGTGGCAAGAGACGATCGCCGAAATGCTCGACAGAGAGGTCGTTCTAACACCAATGCAAAGCTATCTGATCCAGCCCTTGGGCCCAGCCCAGTGGCCCGTGACGTGATATCTATTGTAGACCCACGGGAAAAAGTCCTTCTTCAGATGATAGAAGGCACGTCGAGGAACCGCCTGGTCGATTCCTACCCAACTATTGAATGTCTCCTTTGGCACACCACCGTACTTGAACTCGGCAAGAAGCACCTTCTTGTCGCCCGTCAAAAGCGGACATGATGTGTAGCCGTCATACTCTGATTGTGCTTCTTTCCCTTGCAGGCCGAGTAAGAGGTTTTGCGTGAGAATGGGCGCCTGGGATGTGATCGCAGCCACCGTCTTGGACGTAGGCAGACTGGCCGCATCGCCGAGTGACCAGATGTTCTTGAACGTCTTGTGCTGAAGCGAGTGTGCGTCGACATTTACAAAGCCCGCTTCGTTGCCAAGACCGCTCTCTTTGATAAAAGAGTATGGCACATTTCTGGGCGCGACATGGAGAAAGTCGAAATGTTGCCGCACCGGCTCCTCGCCGTTGGGTCGGTTGAATGTCGCAGTGTTTCCATCAATGGAAACGAGATCATGTTCAAAGAGTCCTGTGACGCCTCTCTCTTGCCGCAATTCATCGAGTTTGGCGCTGTATTTGGGTACGCCGAACATGGTAGCAAGTCCGGTAGCAAAGGTGGTCTTGATTGCCGACTTTTCCGACTCGTTGCTGTACAAGCCTGCTCGTTTCCAGTGATCCAAGGCGAGCCACATGATTTTTTGCGGCGCACCCGCACACTTGACTACACCGGAAGGCTGGGTGAAGATTGCCGAGCCCTCCTTGAGGCGCTGAATGTTTCGGAAAACTTTGTCGCAGTGTTCATAACTGTAGATGGATGCTACAAGGCTGTCGGGGTTGTCCATGGCCTCGGAAAGGCCCTTTACGCTTCCGTAGTCGACTTTGATGCCTGGCGCAATGACGAGTTGATCATAGTGAATCCTGTCGCCACCTTGTAGCGTCAAGCAGTTGTCGTTGGGGTCGATAGCCGCGACATGGTGATTATAGAACTTGATCCTTGACTCGACAAGTTCGCGCATTGGCCTTCTAAAGCTTTGTTTGTTGTTCAAGCCGCCACCCACCAGCGTCCAACCCGGTTGATAGTGATGCCACTTTCCCGGGTCGATGACCGCAACGTCGTCCTGGCTAAATCGTCCTTTATGTAACAGTTGATGGCTGACCGCGACACCAGCTGAGCCATTCCCTATGACGACAACTTTGTGATTTCTCGATGTGGTGGTTGCGGGCGACATGGTAGCGAGGCTTCGAAGCACTGGCCGCTGTCGAGCGGCGAGCGCATTTCGGACGGAAGATGGTGCGACGCGATTGACCAGTGATTGCATCTTGACAGTTACGACTTTGTGTTTCTAATGAAGCCGTTGAGAGGCGCTGACTCGTGATATGGTCGGCAAAAGTAACGACAAAGTTGATGTCTCGTCTCGAGAAGTCGAGTCTTGCTGCTAATCTTGTTTGACGCGAACAAAGAAAACACAGAAGAAAGTAGTTACTTCAAAAGCAAGACACAGTATTAGCTAGGGAAATGAATGTCCTAGAAGGAGTTGTAACGTCGGCGACTTGCGAGTGTCCTCGGCGTTCTTTTTTGTGGGGTAGACGCCGAACCCTGCCATAATGGTGGCCACATGATGTACTCTTTGAAACTGATGCCATTTTTAAGACGACGCCGAGTGAGGCAGTTTTCCAGTCATCTTCAATGCACGAACAATACCAATCGTCTGAATTCAAGATATGAACAGTTTGCGATCATTCACGAACACACGAGCATTCCGGGGACTGCCAAATCCATCCCACCACGCCTCGAAACTCCAGATTGGAAGACAACAGCACCGATTGCTGAACCAACGAGCTCATACACAATCCAACCTGCACTCAAGTAAACCAGCTGGCTCGACACAACTTTTGACCCATTTCACTCAAGCAAGCCCTGGCGTCGCCAACCCCATCAATCGAATCGTACAAGCCCGACGAAGAGCAGAGGAGCGATTGCCGTACAGTACCCAAGCCACCATGTCCGAGGAACCCGTAGTACACAGCTTGTTCGAGGAAAGAACAGGGACATGGCAGTACGTGGTGGCGGACCCATCTACCAAGAAAGCCGTCATAATCGACCCCGTGCTCGATTATGACGTCAACAACCAGATGATTGACACGCGAACAGCCGACTCTTTGCTCGCAATGACGTCGGAGAGTGGCTACCATGTTGAGAGGATACTGGAAACGCATGCACATGCCGATCATCTGACGGCAGCTTCTTACCTCCAACAACGCCTCGCGTCGCAACAGGGATTCAAACCGCCCATTTGCATCGGGAAACGGATTCGAGAGGTTCAGGAACGTTTTGCTGTCAGGTATGGAATTGCGGCTATTGAGTACGAAAGCGCATTCGATCATCTTTTTGAAGATGACGAGGTGTTTGAGATTGGACGTTTGGAAGTAAAAGTCATGCATCTTCCCGGACATACTCCAGATCACATTGGATATCAAATCGGTGGTAAGTGCTCGTCGCAACACTCATAGTTGCCAAAAAAAAACTGACTCTGTAGTAGACAACGTGTTTTGCGGCGACTCCATATTCCATGCTGATATCGGCACGGCAAGATGTGATTTTCCAGGCGGTAGTGCAAAAAATTTGTATGCTTCAGCGCAGAAACTGTTGAAACTACCAGAGGATGTCAAGATTTGGACTGGCCACGACTATCCAGCCTGTCCCGAGCGATGTGAGGCTGTGCCTTGGATGACTGTGAGGGATCACAAAGACAAAAACAAACATCTTGCCCATGATGTAAAGGAAGATGAGTTCTTGACTTTGCGAGAGGAGCGTGATGCGAGCCTGGCGGCGCCAAAGTTGTTGCATCCCTCTCTGCAGATTAATATCCGTGCTGGAAGACTCCCGCTACCAACACCGGACGGCCAGCGTTTGATGCATCTCCCAATCAAGATGAGTGGTGAGGCGTGGTGAGCTGGGGCGAAGCTATCATGAGGATTCTGGGGTTGATCAAATCAACAAGACAATATACGGTAGTCTCGGAAGCATTGCATAGAGTTCCTTTTTCGCCTAGATTTTGCGTACATAAAGCAACAGATTCGTTCTTACGCTTTCAGTCAACGAGTCAAGCGCAGCTTTGACGTGCTATGATGACCCTCTCAGATACCTAGTGCAGAGTTGTCAAGTCCCACAAGTTCATACAGATCCTGTAGATCGAAGTCGGGGAAAGTAACATTTTCCATCGATGCGGCGGGTGGTGTCGCTGTGCTGCTCGGCGATTCAACACAAGAATTACGGAATACCGCAGATGCTACTCTCTTCAATGTACGTAGTACGGTCCCAGCAGCCGACCATTGTCGACTCATAGCCTTGAGTACACCCAGAAGCAGTTTGACTCGATCGGAGTGTTGGTCTATGCAACCTCGTGAGCTTTTGTCGTGCATGGCGCCTATAGACAGCTGGACCACAGCAGCGAGGGCCAGCGGATATACGAACAAAGGAGTATGTTTCTGGGTCGTAGAGCGTAGCGCGGCTAGCATGGATATGATTTTGGATGCTTCGATGGCTTTGACGGAGTGTATGTGTTGACGATTGCAGGAACAGAGAAGCTTGGTACAGTTGGCCCCGAGTACGTCGTGCGTCAATAGATCAAGGGAGATCAGGTCGCCTCTAGGATAATGCAGGAGTATCGTACTCCACTGAATTATAGTGTGTGCTTGGAGCATGAGCTCATCCAGATCGCCGAATGTATTCGATATCTCTGCTTCGCTCTTGGAGCGTGGCAAGTGATATAGAAATGCAGCAAGCGCGTTGTCAACCGCTTGTACCAGATCTCTGTTCACACCATGCCTTCCAGTAATAGTCAAAACTCGTCCGAGAAGGCGCACGGCTTCGATGCGATAGCAGAAAGAAGAGAATATCTTCTCTTCTTCTGCGAAGACGTTTCCGTGGAAGTCAGCCATGGTTGCTGGCATAAAGCACATACCGGCTTCATAGGTAAAGTCATCACATGGCAAAAGCACGTCGGCATTGACCGTATTGGTTTTGAATGTCGACTTCCGCTGCAAGGCGGCAATGCAGCCGTCGATCACATACAGTTCGTACCAGGTCCTCCGCATGCTTTCTTCTAGCACAGCCAGATTGCCAGCATGCGTAGTAGCAAAGTCTTGCTGGTGCATGCCAAGTCGTAAGGCCAGTTCGATTGTGCTATCAAGGATTCTTTGCCCTTGCTCCGTAGCATTGTCCGCGAACAAGGTAATGGCGCAGAGAAGTCTTGCTTGTACCATCGCAAATGTGTCTTGGTTGCTGTGATCGAGTTCCCTTATCACACTCTCGCGCAAACCATCTGGCGATACTGTGTGGGAAAGGCGACCACCAATGAGTTGGACTACCGCTTTCAGATAAACAGGATATTCTTGTTGCCAGTACATATCCCTGGGAAGGAGGATAGGGTGACTTGGGTGAAAGTTGAGATAGTAAAGGTTGACCAGCTGCTCATTATCAGCCCACGAGACATGTTGGCCTGGCGGACTGGCGGAGAGTCCGTGCTGTCCTAGGGCGGGATCGGGCGAAGTTGCATCGTCGAGCGGAAACCATTGCGCTCCAGATGGAGTGCGTGCTAGTGCTTGATTGACGGCGGGTTGCGCGACTGGGTTCGAGTTCGAAGATGCAGCCAATGCCTGAGAGAGTGTCGGATGGTCTTCAGTGTCCGGGTGCGTTATGCCACGTCGGCGACCTCGACCAGAGCGCTTGTAAGTACACGCAAAACCACGGTTCTGGCATCGTCCACAAATCGGTGTGCCTCCATCACACTTGAGATGGGTGCGACGACACTCTAGGCATGCGAGTGGGGCTGGTCGAGCATGATTTCTTGATTCGGAAGAAGGCATCCAATTCGCCGTAAGGCTGTTGCGGAGTGAGAAGGTTTCCACGTTGCTGTGAAAGCGCGACGCGAAGGAAGATGCCGAAGACCGCGAAGACGCCGCTAATGCCAAGCCGGCGCCTCGCACTACCGTGTCTGTGCACCTGATAAGCTAATCTTTACAAGTAAAACTGGTAATTTTTTAAATAGCTATATATTTTAATAACTATAATAGATAAATATATTTATATAATTCTTTTAACGTATTTTATAAGCAAGCAGCTACCCTAAGTAAGTAGCTAACGCTAAACTAGCGTACTACTTATCCTATATTATTACGTAATATCTTAACTATAATGTAGCTAAAAAATATATACTAAAGCTAATATATAGCTTACTATTTTTAATATTAAAGCGTAATATATTTAAAGCGTAAATTATACTATAGCTATATAGAACGTACCTTAAAAGACTATTAGTAACTAACGCGCTAGAAAGCGTATATAACGCAACTATAAAGTAAACTTAAAGCGCTTAATAAAATTAGAAAAGGAAGCTATAGTATAAATAGTTCTTAACTAGTTTATATAAAGTTTTACGCTCTTAAGGTCTATTATATAAGAAATAGTAGATAAACTCCTTAAAGCGTAGTAAAGTAACTTTATTAGTAAGAACTAAGTTAATATCTTTATTAAGTAGACTTCTAAGCTCTATAAGCGCTAGAGCTATTTATATAACTATTAGTAAGCTACTTATAAAGATCTTATAGCTATCTAGCGCTAGCGTAACTTAGTATAGGAGATAAAATAGTAGTATAAGATTATAAATAATAATATCTACAATTTTAATAAGACTAGCTTTATAATAGGTAAGATTTTAGCGTAGATAGTTATTACTAGTTTAGATGTAGCTATAAGAAAGAAGGTTATCTAGCTAGGTAACTATAAGTAAGTTACTATTATTTAAGGCGTAGAAGCTATAAGCTACTTACTTCTACCTTTTATTATCTTTATAGGTAGCGTACTTATTAATATTTTGTTTAAGGACTTACTACGCAATTAGATTCTTAAAGTAAGTCCTAATAGCTAGATAAATAATTAGCTTACTCTTATCTAGTTAGAGTACTTTAATAAGTATACAAAGTTAAGCGCTATAAGTACGTACTAGCTACTTATACTTAATAGCTATAAGAGCTATAGCTTACTAGTATTCTAGGATCTTTATAAGAAGAAGAATATTATCCTTTATTATATACCTTTATATTTATTATACCTACTATAACCTCTTAATATTAGTTACTTTGCGCTATTAAAGCGAAGGTATAGTAACTAAATCTTAGCCTTAGTACGTAACTATATATATTACGTTAGTAAGGAAACCTTCCTCTAAGTATTTAAGCTAGCTTTTAAATACTCTTTAATAGCTAAAAATATTAAAGTACGCTTTAGAAGTGCTAGACTAGTTCTATATAACTAAGAAGCTATTCTATTAAAGCTTAACGTAAGGTTATAGACTCTAGTACTATTATTACTAGTATAGGGCGTATAGAAGGCGTAAATACTATATAATATACGTAAAATTAAAGCGTAGACTATACTTATTTAATAAAGAATATAAAACTATTATAGGTCCTCTATAAGCTTATTAGATAAAAAGATTTATTAGCTAAGTAAAGGCGCGTAGTAGATTAAATATAATATAGTATTATTATAAAAGAAATAAATACGTATATAAAGCGTAATTAATAAGCTTATAAAGTATTAATTAAGAAAATATAAGTATATTTAAATAGAGGAGACCCTGATAGTAAGAGAAGTATAAGACCTAATTACTAAAAATAAAAGTAAGAAGCGTAATACTAGTAAAGGGCCTACGCGTAAAGTACGTAGCGTAAGGTACTATAGGCGTTATAGTAAGAAAAGATATAACTTCTATACTTATAAAGTAAAGATAGAGGACTCTAAATATAGTAATAAGTCTAAAGAATAAATTAGCTTACTATAATTTTTAATAAATATACTATACGTTACGTAATTATTACGCGTAGGTAGTATACTAGTTTAGCGTTAGCTACTTACTTAGAGTAGCTACTTACTTATAAAACACGTTACCTAATATGTATATGTATATATAATATAAAGCTTAATAATATTAGAATTAGAATATCTAAAAATATTAAAGTACTAAAGAAGTTAAGTAAGTTTTAAAAGTTTTAAATATTAATTTTCCTAATAAAAATAGCTTATTAGGTAAACTAGTATAAGAACTAGCCCTAACTAGGTATAGAAGAACAAGTCCTATACGCTAGTGTAGGCTAGTCTTACTTATCCGTGCTAGTATATATACTATTCTAGACAAGAATAACTATCTTAGTTATTACTACCCTTCTGCTAGGGGTGTTTAGCGTAGCGGTCTAGAGCTATGTCCTTACAACTAGCTCATCGGGTGCACAGACACGGTAGATTGTTTCGGTCAAGGCCAGAAGCCCCATGCTTTAGCACTTTCTAGCTATCGTGTCCTCTCTTTCTCTCTCTCTCTCTTTGGACATTGCAGGTTTCCGAAGCCTTGAGTTCAAGACTGTTAAACAAGGCATCCAGACCTCTAAACATGTACGACATCCAAAAGTGGCCTCGTTACAACATGTTGGTTGCAAAACTCACCAGTCACATCTTCAACGGCAAACCGCCTACATCCTCAGACATGGCTTTGCCTTCCTGCCGGTAGAACCTGCTTGATATACATGCTTTCGGCAGTACTATTCGCGTTGTGCGGTGACCGCCATCGCTGCTTACTATACGCCCGACTGTCCGCCAAGGACATACGCCGCGTCGAAGCTGGTTAAATACACCGCAACATCAATGCGCAGAGTCACCTTTTCTGCAAACTGCATGATCCTGAGATTGTTGAGCTGCCATGTTTATATATATGGCGTAAATCGAGTAGACAGTTAGGCCATGAGCCTGAGGACATGAATTGATGCTTACCCAGAAGGTGGAGTCTCTTCACTTTTTTTTGCCCATATAATCTAGTTTTCCAGTTAAAAAAAGTGCTCCTCGAGACGATGACTTCTGACAAATCTACTCAGGTTCATACCGTGGAGGCTCAAGGCGTATTCAACGACTAGAGCCAGGACTACAACATGGCCGAGAAGAACGTAACCACAGCAGATGCACAGACGCAACAGGGCTTACGGTCATGATATTGGTCGTTGCAATCTTCGCTTGCGTTGCAGTCGTGGCTGCAAGTTCGCGTCAGGCGTTCGCTTTCGCTCGCGATCACGAACGGCATCCCGTTGGGCCCTAACCAACAGTGACCAACATGAACTAGGCAGTCCTGGACTATAGCATCTTCGTCTTGTTTGCTTTCTTTTGTTATGTTCTTCGTAGTCGACATGCGTATGACGGCCCAGTCAAGTACGTCCGGGTCATATAGTTAGCTTTTTGGGACATTGTGCCGTAGTCCGTCGGATCGAGGCTCACCGCGTATATAACAAAGTATCTTCGCTGCCAGGTCCTGTCCGTCATCGCTATTCGACGAATTTCAACAACATGTATTCACAACACGCCACATGTACCTAGAATGACGTCGTACCACTAAAACAATCTTTGAAGTAACAAATATAAAACGGATTCTGTATTAATTCAAGCAACCGATCCCATTTCTGCGCTGCACCCCAGTAATGGTCACGCAAGAGATAACAAATCAATAAGACGATCAAATTAACACTCCGCTGAAAGCGATAATCGCTGTATTCCAAGTTTCGTTGCTCACCTGCAAACATTTCCGCAGCTTGGTTTCTATCGAAAAATGCTTTTGGAACTTCTTGGTCTCACTTTGTCGGGCGTGTCAGCCGTCTTTGCAGCGCCAGTGAGCGCCTTCCCATCCACCTCAGAGCTAACAAAAGTTACAGTGATGGCGAAGTCGACTGCCAACCCCCAGGCCCTCCAGTGGAAATGGACGCCATCTGTACCAGCAGGGAACGAACGTCTGATCCCACTGTTGTACCTGTCTCAACGGAGCCAGTCTGGACACCTTCTATGTCCTACGCTTACACCGAAGCGTCCACTCTAACACCCAAATCAACCTCCGACTGGGTAAATACGCATCGCTAAAGTTCTAGCGCTATCTTGGCAGATTGGCAGATTGGTCTTTGCATCTTGGCTGGGATCATCGGCTTGGACCTATCTGGTACCTATTTACCTTATATTGTAAGTGCTTCCACAAGCGTGCTCCTCTCCCAACTTCTCATGATGCACCAGACGTCAAAGTGATCGCTATTTTTATCGTAACTCGCAAGCCCCAGCTTCGAATACCCCTCTTAAACCAGTTGCAAATTCTATTACAGAACGCACCGCCGAATTTCATTCAACACCGAGCCAGAGCTATGACGTAATTGACATGTCGCGACTGGCTAACCCACTCGATGGCTTGACTTGTGGCCCACGTCGTCTATTCCCAGTACATCAAAACATAATTATTCCACAGGAGACTCATTGGCCCCTCGGCGAGACCGAACAGTATGCGACGTGGATGCACGGTACTGGGTATCGTGAAGCTTGTGTAAACGAGAGGTGAAAGTGACTGCGCCATCTGTTTTATGCTATCTGCCCTTCTGTATTCAACATGAAATACTAAAAGACAGCTATTGTGGATTCACTACTACAAGGCTGTTCATGCTTCAGGCAGTGCAACTCAAAATGGGATATTTCGAATGTGGAATAATAGCCTAAGACGACTATGAATACTGCGATGAAGACCTCGTCCACTCTACTATCCCTATTATACCTCGAGAGGTTTAGAAAAATGTTCAAATGGTGCGTTCCCGATTGCGTATCGTGAACTGCCACCATTACAGCTCAGCTCTTGTCGTGTTGGCTTGCTTAGCTGGCCACCTGCAGTAATCGTAGATGATGACCGCCAAAGTCAGCAAAACCAACACCTTCACCACAGCTATAACAAAGAGGAACAAGTCCAAATACCACATGATTACGTCTGGAAATGGCGGATGGTGATGTCCCCAAACATAGAATCTGGCTATCAGCCAAGCGATACACTGGAAGACAACATTGTGTGTTACTAAAGCAACGATCTCCTGACAATTGTAGCTGTACAACTCGTGATGCTTGGTTATGTGGCCAATACGCGCACGAATAGGGTAGAGCGGCATGTCTAACACATATTGCTCGAAGCATACAAACAACCTAGCATATATGTAAGAGTCGGTCATGGTGCGGAGGATAGGTTTGCAGCAAATGTATTGATTGAGCCTAGGAAGATTGTGGTTCCAGTACGGAAAAGTGCCTGGACGTCGGCGTTTCCACTCTTGGAAATAGTTATCGCCTACGACATGCCCGCATGCTGCTATGTTAACAGCGTGTCAACTGTCACATGTAGAGAAACGTTCATGACAGATAAAGCACACATCGTCATCATTAACAACAACACTCACATAATCGTAGACCATGATCGATATTGTAGCTGTGAGCGGTGAGAAGAAGTGCTTCGGTCGACGTGCCATTCGGAATGCGTCCCTGAGGAGAGATAAATGTTATAAATTTGTTCTGTAAGACGCTTGAACTTATAGTACGAGTTGTAGTTGGGGCGAAAGGTAGATGGGAAGCCTATAGTAAAAGATGATTTTGAGTAATAGATGCCAACGGAGAAAGTTCCAAAGACCGTGTGTAAGTACAGATGACGCAAACCTTTGAAGTGCTAGAGAAACGTCCTCCAGTGAATGCAATCGGGTGAGAACAGTGTATGGGACTCAGCATAATTGAGAGAAGATCAGGAATTTACCATATATCTCTTCTGAATGAACTCTCCGACCGATGGCAACCATCGGTATCCAGACTCTTTTCCCAATGCTAGATGCGTTGCCACGAGCCAAATCAACAATATATCAACACTATGAACATACTTATCAGAAAAGTGTGAGTGCTTGGCCATGTAAATAGAATGACTTTCCGGGGACTTAAGCGACTTGTTGATGCGTGGTGGCAACACCGTCAGATGACAATTAAGATGCGGTTTCAAGTGTTTACGCACAGGGCGCTTATTGTAGGTGGTCTGATACACAGGTGATGCTATACAGCTTGACTCGCAACTTGCACGACAGTTGTATAATCTGTGATTCTCAGGATAGGTATGGTAGTGATGGGTTAGTGCTTGAGCTTCACCGACTGCTTCGGATCTAACACTTCCATCAAGGAAGTGTCTGGGTGTTAGCAAGGTTTACATCGTCTTACATCTCTCGTGCTTACTCGTGTAGATATGGGCATATCTTCCATCATAGCAGCGTCATGTAAATGCTTAGGCGAAGAGTATTCTTGGGCGGAAATCGTACCTAGGCGGAAATTAGCGAGTATGCACATGAGTTTCCTAGCCGGAAACTAGGGCGAACAAGCGGGCAAGACGCAGTTCACACTAACAACACGTGGTTGAAACGTACACACCATTTTCCAGACATAATCATTAATCATACTTCGTCATTTAAATCCAGGGTATAAGCATCCTGCGCCCTACAACCAAACGCCTGTTGTGCCCAATTTGGGATGGCTACCAATGCAGGTTGAAAGTGAACTTCAGAAGCGTCTGATTCAGTGTATGTAGCATACTCTGGAGAAGATTTCAAAGCTCAGGTTTGGCCTTATCCTCCATGATGTCCTCCTTCTCCACGACGACGAAGTCGTCTTCGGTATCGGCGGTCTTCTGCTTCTTCGGAGACGGCTGCTGAGTATCGTAGGTATCGTTCAGCTCGGCTGATGGGGCGTCAGGAAGCTGCGATGCGAGTTCAGAGGGTTCGGTTGACTGTTCCTCTTGAGGCTTGGAGTAGGACCCGATAGGCGGGAAGAAGTCACTGGCTAAGAGTCAGTTGACAAAACGAAGTTGTTGGCACCCAAGACTTACGGAAGGTTCGTGAAGTAGGCATCCTCATCCTTCTGGAGGAAGTTGCAGATGATGACGCGGTCGAGTCTGTTCGCCTTACCTTCGTCCTCGAGAAATTTGCGGACCGTTTCAAGCGCGACTATACTAGCTTCACCGCTCGGATAGCCATATACACCAGTACTGAGAGCCGAGAAGGCAATGCTCTTGCACCCGTGCTCAATTGCTAGCTCTAAGCTGGTACGGTAGCAGCTTGATAATAGTTCAGCTGAGCGCGACGCGCCCTCTTTCCAGTATATTGGACCAACAGCATGGATGACCTTCTTGCTGGGCAACTCGTAGCCATCTGTAATCTTGGCATTGCCCGTCTCACAGCCGTCAAGCGTTTCGCACTCGGCCAGTAAGCCTGGCCCGGCTGCGCGATGGATGGCGCCGTCCACCCCACCGCCGCCTCGCAGTGAAGTATTCGCGGCGTTGACGATGGCGTCTATCGCTAGGGTGGTGATATCTTGCCGTATGACACTAATCTGATCGTTCAAATCAAGGGATGGTTCGTACTTGGACGGGACGTTGTCGCTGCTAGGCACAATCTTCTTTAGTTTGTAGAGCAAGGTGAGGGTTGGGATCTCATCGAGACACAGGGTATCGGCCATGTTCGGTGAAGGGCTGCGAGATCGAGATGACAACGGTCTTGCAAGATAGTATGCGCTCGTCATGGGTATTCGTAGTGCTCGGAGTGCAGTAGTAAATAGCATCGAGGCAAGACTGTGGGTGAGTGAGTACCTGGAGAGCAAGAGCGCGTGGGCTGGAGCTTGGACCTCGCCCCTTCCCGCAATTACCCCGCTTATTGACTGGCCGTTCCACTCTCCTGCATACCTAGCTATGCCTCGTTCTCCTGGCCTGTTAACTTGACCTGACACATCACTAGCAGACAATGCTGATTTCTCATTCACTCCGAGACGAGTGCAATGACTTTTCCATTTTTCCCCTGTAGGTATGGTGTACACAGGGCATAATCAGTGCGGACAAGCTTCGCCTAGTTTACTAGAATGCCACTACGCGACTAAGCCCTCTACCGTATAACCAAGCCTTGCAAGACATAAGCTGTCATCTCCTTGGACTCAACCATCCGTCGGATCGACGAACGTGCAGGACCAAGCGAAGCCGTTGTCTGCAATGCCGACCCCTCACACTAAATACAGCAGGTGTTTGATCGCCAAGCCAGCGGGAAAAGGCCAATCTAGCTGTAAGAGGCAGCCGGATATGCAATCTGCTTGGTATCTATCTTGCCTTACGTAGCCAGCACCATGGGTCTGGTATGTAATCCAATCTTGATGATGCAGTTTCGAATATCTGATAGCATACTCTGGGTTCTCCTCCATTTCTCGTCTTCGTACACTCTATCTGCTCCTCGCCCAGTTGACACTACAGCGATTTGCGAGGGAACATGGAAGCTCCAAGTTTTCCTCGGGCCTCAATGGCTATTGTCGTCGGCATGATGCTCGGCTCTGCATCCACCGCTTTGATCCCTCGCCAGAATCAACCATTCGACCCCTTCGCCCCGATTGATCCTCAGAATTGGGTCAACCCCGACAACATGACTTGGGATGGTATGTGGAAGCAAATTGCACACAATACCGATGGTGGATTAAGTTTTCAATAGATTACAAGGCACCACCAACGACAAATTGGGCCGATCCGGCACGCAAGGGAAGGGACCGAAACTTCAACATTGCCATGGTGGCGATAGACTACCCCGACTCTCCATTTGTCGTCACCCTGCCCGCTCAGTCGGATATATTTGGGAACCCGCAACCTCTCGCTGCAGGCTTGAACCGTGACGATGTGCCACAGTTCTACCACGACCTTCTCAATGTGCCCAGCGAGGTCAATGAAGGCCACACGCTTCACGAATACTGGATGGGTGACTCTTTTGGAAAGTATGGGGTGGATCTGACTGTGTTCGGGCCCTACCGTATGCCGGCAAGAAGCTACCAATATGGAGTTGACGATGAAGAGGGTGGTTTTAACGCAGGTGCTTGCCCAGAAGGACCACCATGCTCAATTGATCTCAGGACCGATGCGCTCGGAGCATGGCGTGCTGATGTTGGGAATGAGACAGCGAATGCGTACGAGTTGGCTTTCATTCTCTCCGCCGGTCAAGACGAGTCATCGACGTGGCAGGAATTCGGTGAAATGAAGTTCCTTTCGAAGGAAGACGTGCCAGAGGAGTTCGGGCCGCCAGAGAACTCCTCACTACCGAATTGGGCTAGTACACGCTACGTCGAGTGGTCATCATGGGCGGCAGCTTCCACGATCTGGCCAAATGCCGGTAGCGGTTCTTCGACACAAGGTGAATCAAGTGGGATGGCTACGTTTGCTCATGAGTTGTCCCACTTGCTAGGTATTGGTGACAATTACAACAACCCCTTTAGCGACCCGCCTCGGCGAACATACACCGGTCCCTGGAGCATGCTCTCTCGAGGCAGTTTCAACGGACCTGGGGGGCCTCATACACGTTGGCAGATACCACCCGTACAAGGAGCATCAATGGGATCGCTGCACACAATGCGTGACAAGCATCAGATCGGACTCATCGATACTACTCCAATCCTGCAAATCTCCCGTGCAGGTCTCGCCGCTTCTGGCCCGGTTATCGCACAGATCACAGCGCGCTCCGTCGACCCTGTGGACAGCTTGATGGGATTCAATATCTCCTTTGGCGCTGCTGGCGATCTCGCGCCACCATGTAATGCGTCTCTCGACGCTTTGTGCGACGGACGTGGCTACAACAACTATAACTTGGAAGTGGTTCAGCGACTTGGTGCTGACTCTTTCTGCCCTGATTCCGGCGTCATGATCAGCAAGACCAAGAACAGCGATCGCGTGCAACCTTTCCAGTGGACGATCGATGCGAATCCTCAGGATGCACGTCAGGTCGACTTTTATCTCCCTAACGGGAATGCAAGGTACTGGACAATTGGTGATTACAGGCAGCTCGTTGATGCGCTGTTCCATGCTGGCACGAATTCTGGCTCAGAGTACGAATATACCGACGAAGCGAACGGGCTGCATCTGTACATCCTCGAGAGGATAATGGACAACGCTGGAGTGTTGCACTACACTGTAGGCGTCGCTTCGACAGCGACGAATGCGACGACACCCACTCAATATGGTATCGAACTTGGCTCCGGGAGGGTTGCAAGCACTGGGTATCCGACAAACCATGTGAACGGGACTTATTGCACGTTCGAGCTCAAGAACACTGGTAAAGCTACTGTCCCCGTCACGAATCCCCATCCGCAGGACCTATCTGAGTATCTTGGGTCCGACATCTACCGATTGAATGCGACTGTTGAAGGTAAAGGCTGGAAGGTATTTGTTCCTAATGCGCTAGCGTACGCTAAAAGTGGCAAGCAAACGACGGTTCATGTCGCTGTTCGTTGCGAGGGCAGCTGCTCAAAGGAAGCTATTGTAACCCTTATTGCAAGTAGCGAGAGTAGTAAGAAGGTTTCTAGGTTAGAGACATGTAAGGTCCGCTAATTGTAAGAGGCTACGCTTAAGGAGCTATCGCACAGGTTTACTAAGATTGTATTTACTAGAGAAGAGAAGAGAACTATAAGTAGCTTACGTTCTAAAGGCTATTTAGAAAGGGTAGGAAATTAGAATAACCTTAGCCTAGTACCATTAGCGCAAACGCTAGGTACTTTAAGTAAATATAAGTTGTAACGTGTTTTATAAGCAAGTCGCTAACCTAACTAAGTTACTAATACTAAACTAGCGTGTTACCTACGTACAACTATAGCGTCTACGCAATATATTTTTTTTTAAAATTATAGTAAACTAATATATTCTTTAGACTTATTACTATTCTTAGTATTTTTAATTGCTTATAAGAGGCTACGCTTAAGGAGTAGATATATAGGTATACTAGAGATTATATTTAATATAAAAGAGAACTATAAACTACGCGTACCTAAAATATATTTAGCGTAAGTAGCGTAGGATAATATAAGGCTAAGGTTTAGGGGTTTAGGCTATAAATTCTTTAGATAAAAAGGTTAAGCCGTATATAACTATAGCTAACTAAGATTATATTAGAAATTTACTAACTAGGCTTTAGCCTATTATATTACCCCCCTTCTCCTCCTCTAAAGAGTTATTATTAAAACTTATTTAGTAAATACTATTTTTTATTCTAAAATCTTTTTATATCCTTCTTCTAGTAGTCTAACGCTATAGTACTTTTAAGTTTTTTAACTAATTTAAGAAAAGTTTAGTAGTAACGTGTTTTACAAGCAAGTAGCTACCCTAAGTAAGTAGCTAACGCTAAACTAGCGTACTACCTACGCGTAATAAACGCGTAATATCTTAACTATAATATTGTTAAAAACTTATACTAAAGCTAATATATAGCTTACTATTTCTAATATTAAAGCGTAATAGGTTTAAAGCGTAAATTACACTATGAATATATATAACGTACCTTAAAAGACTATTAGTAACTAAAGCGCTAGAAAGCGTATGTAACGTAACTATAAATTTTTAGTATTGTTAAAGTAGTAGTTTGTAGCTAAAATATATTTTTAAAATAGTAAAAAGCTGCTTCTCTATACTTATTAGTTTTAGAAGTTAATATAAAAAAGATTAGAAATAACGCAACTTATATAGTAGGCTAATTAGAGCTTTATAACAAAGACTCTAACAACTATACGCTAAGATTAGGGTTATTAAAAAAAGCTTAGTACCTAAAAAAGACACCTACTAGAACCTTAGGAGGTCTAATAGCAATCGCTAGTATTAGCTAGCAACGTAATTATAATATATTATAATAAGAGAGGATATAGTACGTTACTATAGAAGCTTAGAGGTGCGTACTTCTTCTATAAATTTACTACTACTACTACTACTACTACTTCTTATCTTTAAGAGCTTCTTCCTATACTATATACTAATAGATCTAAATAAACAAAGCTATATAATATTAAGAAAGCGCAATAATAAAGGCTAGTTGCTAATTAAACTATGTAAGATATAGTATACCTAGATATTTAAGACACCTTACTTTACTATTATTAGGTAGCCCTCTACAGCAATCTATAAAAAGCTCTAGCTAAAGTAGCCTATACTTATTCAGTAGCTATAGTAAACGTACTTCCCTAATAAGTATATTATTAACTTATATAGCGTCTACTAGATTACTATATCTACTATTATTAAAAAGTAGTACTAGGACTCTACTTAGTATATAGCTTACGTTAGTTACTATAATACGCCTATAGTATACTACTTTACCTACCTCTATCTCCTCTAGTATAGTTAGCTTAGTAAAGAAACCTATAAGTAGCTTTATAAAGAGATAATACTTGTATAAGAAGCGCTAGAGGTAGTATAGCCTACTAAGGAGTAATTAGTATTTAAAAGGAACTTATAAGTAATATCTAGCTAGGTGTAGATAAGGGTGCTATTATTGTCTATCTTCCTAGGCGCAGCGGCGTAGGTAAAGGGATAGGTAGTAGTTAGGATATATAAGAATTATTAGATAAAAATAATAGTAAGTAGAATAGTAGTAGGTAAAATAGTAGTAGGTAGAATAAAAGGCGTAATTTAAGTTAGGAGGTAATGTATAAGGTCTTTTGTCTAGTTATATAATATACTAACTACGTATTAATTAGTTTTAAACATAGGCTTAGAATAGAGCCTAGGTGCCTAGTTAATAATCTTTTAAATTAGTCTTTAAATAGTGTTATAGTAAAAGGGTGTCTTAAAGACTAAAGCTACTAGGTCCTTTATACAAGGGAAGCTTTGCTACTTTTTTTAGGTTAAAAAGCTTATAGTAGCTCTAGTATTCTTTTAGTAGTAGTAACTTTACATCTACTACCTTCTTTAGCGCTAACGCCTTATTAATATCTATAATAGAAGTAGTAAATACCTATACTCTAGTCTCTAGGTTCTAAGCTCTCTATAGGAGCCCTATAAACGTAGCTACGCTTACTTAGTAGGCAACGTTTGTACTTACAACGCCTTTATTATACTTTACTTAAATACTTCTTAAGTAGATATATAAGCTCTATTTTACTAAAGTAATTATAACGTCTTAGTAGTTTATCTACCCTTTTCCTTAGACAACGTCCTTATTCATATTATTAATTACGTATATATAGGCAACCTCATAGTAGCTATATATATTAAACTTAAATTAGAAGACTTTCTTAATTCTAGATAACTTTCTATTCATCCCCTCTATTGTCTAAGAGGTAAATATAAAGCGCTTAAGATAGCTTTAGCGTAGTAGTGTTATAGAAAGTATTTATAATTAAGTAAGCTATAAGGAGCGGGGTATTTATATATAGGCGTTAGAACTAGTTCTATTTACTACTTATTTACTAATCTATCTTTAGGGGCTCTAAACTAAGACTCTAGTTTAGATCTACTCTTTTTCTAACTCCTCTAAGTTATTACTATTTCCTGCCTTTATATAGTATTTACTAGTAGGTAATAACTCTTATTAGGCTGCTTAGCTTACCTTAATATTTCCTACTCTTATATTCTTATTATAGTACCTAGCTATATAACTCTTTTTGCTACAAAAGTAGTACGTAATCTAATTACTATTTAGTCTCTATTTCTTTATACTTACCTTATTAACCGTTATTAGTTCCTAGTCTATATTTTCTAGTAGTAAAGGCGTTCTTGAATAGTTATAGTAGTTCTATTATTAAGAGTAGTAGCTATACTGTAGGCTAAACTCCTTTTAGCTACGCGTTACTATATTTACCCTATATAAAGTATGTAACACTTAGGTAGCTTTACGCGTAAACTATTTAAATAAGAGGACTTTATCTACAAAGACTAAGGCTCCCTAGATCTTAATATTTAGTCCTTTAAAGAATATACTCTTCTTTAAGGTGTTGCTAATCTATACGCCTAATTAGAGTTCTAACTAGTTAAACTCTATATAGCAGTCTTAGATAGAACATTTTCCTTATTATAGGTTTCAGAGCTAGTCTAGAGCCTTTGCTTTTAGGTAAGAGTTATTATACTATTAGTTAAAGAAGTACTATAAGTCTTCTACTAAGTAGTATTCCTAGTATTACTCCGCCTAAGGAAGTATAACGTCTAAAGCTTATTTAGAATAATAGCTAACTACGTAGGCTATCTTTATCCTATTAGAAGCGCCCTAGTAGTTATTATATAGCTTTGCCTTTATCTTGTACCTAAAGGATAAGTACTTTAACCTATTTCTATTAAATAGTTCTAGGTAAGGGTACTTTGCCTTTATATGTGCCTCTAGGTATACTAGTAAGGTAACTCCGTCTAATTAGTTTCTAGGTATACGTATAGGTAGGGTTAATAAAGTACCCTTTAAGGCCTCTAGCTATAATGTTATAGGACTTAATATTTAGGTAAGTGTAGCTATAATTATTACTATTACGTCCTAAGTAGCCTTTAGCGGACTAGTAAATAATCCTACTATCTATCTAGTAATTTTATTAATAATTATTATTATAGTAGCGTCCTTCTACCTATTACTCCTAAGTATATTAATAATAATTCTTTATATTTCTTTATTTAGTACTCTAGCTAGGTGCTTAGCTAACGTGTAAGCTAATAGCTTATCTGCGTTTAAGTTAGGTAGATTATCTTCTATCTTCTAATTATTTATTAGAAGGCTTATTTCTATATATACCTACTTCTTATCTTAGGCTTTCTAATTAGTATTTTCCTTTAATTATACTTTATTTTAAGTATAAGATTCTTATAAGCTTACTATATTATAGCCTACTCCTCTATAGTAAGAACTAGTAGGGCTTCTATAGCTTGTTACTATACAAGGCTTCTCTAGCTTACCCTTAATAGTAAGGCTTATCTAAATAACGTTTGTCCTTAAGCTATAACTCGCTGTTTTAATTTACTATTCAGGTTGTAACTTTTAGTAACCTAATTACTATACGCTTATAATTCTTGTACTAGTTAGTACTTTAACGTAGTATTATAGCCTATGCCCTATTTAATAGAGGACTAATAGAACTTTAGATAATAGCTTACTCTTTTAGCTATAATTTAGCTCTAGCGTAGGGTTATTTACTTATTCCTTAGACCTTAGAAGAGAAATAGGACTTTAACTACTATTACTTACTCCCTTATAGTTATTTTTACGCGCTAGTAGGACCTATACCTCTATACTATTAAGGTATCTTATAGGGCTTTCCTCTAAAAGGTCTCTTATACATAGACTAGGGTCTACTAGCTACTTAATACTTATTTAGTACTAGTGTCTTATTAGGGCTAGTTTCTTATCTAACTAAGCTTCTTATAAGGCTATAGTCCTAGGCTAGTAATCTTATAATAGCTTCTACCTAGTTATTATCTAAAAGTTTTTTAGGTAATAAGAGAATACTATAAGGGGCTACGCTTAGGGAGTAGATATATAGGTATACTAGTATATTATATTTAATATAAAAGAGAACTGTATGTAGCTAGCGTTCTAAAGGTTATTTAGAAAAGGTAGTAAATTAGGATAACCTTAGCCTAGTGCTAGTATCGCAACGCTAGGTGCAAGTAAGTATAGGTTATGCGCCTCGCGTACGTAACTAAGATCCTATTAAGAATCTACTAACTAGGCTTTAGCTTATTATATTACCCCTCTTCTCCTTCTTCTAAAGGGTTATTATTAATACTTATTTTGTAAACGCCCTTTCTTATCCTAAAATTCCTTTGTATCCTTCTCCTAGCAATCTAACGCTGTAATATTTTTAAAATTTTTAGCTAGTTCTAGAGTTATTTAGTAGTAACCTTTCTATTTTACCTTATAGAATAGCTTCTATCTGCAACCTCTACGTTGCTATCCTTTGCTTATAATTTCCTCTACTAGCTATTTATCCTCTCCTTTAACTCAAAGAGGTATTAGCTAGTAGTTATCTAACTTCTAACTTAGTAAGGGGTCTAAGTTAGTAAGGCGTAACCTATTTACGTAGAATACTAGGTAGTAACCTAGTAGCGTATTTAGCTTAACTAAGTAACTACTAATTAGCTTAATTACTATATCCTTAGTGCTTTTCTAGTTAAGCTTCTTTAATAGTTGCCTTATCCTATACTACTTATTTAATTGTAGCTATACCTTATTACTTACCTTTTATTATTAGGCTTCTCTATAGTGCCTATTTACCTACTTCTTTTGTCTAACTTAAGCCTCTACTATTCTTGCTTATATAAGATTAAATACATATTAGAACTTTACTATAATTTTCTTAGCTTTTTTATAGTCTAAACGTTCTTTAGCTATATACTTCCTCCTTTTTGTACCTAGTAGGGTTTCTAGTTGTAATAGATCTATATTATAACTATATCATAGAAAGAAAGACGCAAATCCTATAGACGTTGCGTCTCTTCTATTAATCGCAATTTAGGCTATAAAGGAGCATAAAGCCTAGTTATCTTATACCTAGCTAATAAACGCTTAGGTGTACAATTCCTATACGCTATTTATTTATTCTATTAAACTATCCATCTGCGGGTAAAGGCTATTAATAGTTACTAATTAATGTTTAGTATCTTATATAGGCGTTCTTGTAGTATACTTACAAACTAGCTACCTCTATCTAAAATAATAGCGTCTAGTAGCTAGTAGTACACAATAACCTACCTATTAAACGCTTAGACTATAGTTTCTGTCTATATATCTAGTAATAGTATAAAGATTAACCCTTTACTAAGTCTATCTATAATAACTGTAAGGTAGCTTATACCTTCGCTAATAGGTAATCTATTAATAAAGTCTATTAATATCTCTTTTTATATACGCTCTAGTATAGGTAATAGCTTTAGAAATCCTTAAGCGCCTTCTCTTTATAGTTTTGTTCTTCTATATACGTTGTAGTTCCTTACGTATTATCTAATACTATCTAACATACCTAGCTAGAAGAAGTTCTAGGCTAACGTCTTATACGTTATTTTATAGCCTAGGTAGCCTACTAAAGGGGAATTATAAACCCTACTAATAATTTAAGTGCGTAGACTTTTACTCTTTAGCACTTACTTCCTTCCTTAATATAATAACTCTCTATAGTTATTAACTATATACTCTGTAATTAAGCACTTTACGCTAAGGCTAGGAGGAAACCTTTATTTCTTATTTATAACTACCTATACTGCGTCCTTTTATTGCTAATTATCCTTTAGAGGTTTTAGCTATAGCTCTTTAAGCTTATTTCTAGCTAGTTCTTCCTTATTTACTAAGTCTACTAACTTAGCTATACTTATAAAAGCGTTCTCTTAGTATTCTTCTTTATTTACGCTATTACTATTAATAGCAGTTCCTAAATCTAACTACCCTTTAGGTAGTCCATAAGGTTTCCTAACTTTACCTACACGTATCTTCGCTAATATTACCTAAGCTCTAGTATAGTTATCTTAGTCTTCTAAGAGTTTTTTATAGTACTAATTTATAGGCTTTAGGATCTATACTACGCGCTTCTATAGGCGTTTATTATCTACGTTTTCTAGTAGATCTTATTCTCTCTATAAGAGCGTATTAGCTCTTACGTTTTGCTTTCCTAGTTAATATAGTATTTCTATATTGTACTAACTTAATAGTATAGCCTAGCGTATCTAACGCTTACTTAGTATCTTTAGCTTTATAAAGTACTTAAGGTTCTTATAATTAGTAATAACCTTAAAGCTCTTAACTAAATAGAGTTTAGTGCTCTATTCCTCTAGGTATTATACTATAGCTAATAGTTTCTTGTTATAGATCTTGTAATTATACTTATAGGTGTTATTCTTCTATAAAAAGTACGTATAAGGACGTAGTATCCCTTTATTATTATATTAGGATAGTACTCCTCCTACTATATATCTAGACATGTTGTATTTAAGGACTATTTTGCGTTTAGAATTAAATATAGCCAGGTTAGGTTTACTTAAGAAGGCTTCATTTAGTTTATTAGAGGCTTCTTGCTCCTCTTATCTTTAGGTAAAACCTGCGTCGCCTGTAAGACGTATAAGTTAAGCTATTATTCTAGAGAAGTTCCTAATACACTTTTAGTAAAAGTACATAAACCTAAGGAATAATTATATACCCTTTATAGTTTTAGGTGCTTCCTACTCTCTAATTACCTTAACCTTCTCTAGATTTATTTAGATACCCTTTCCTACATTAATAATAAAGCCTAGGTACTTTGTAGACTTTACTTTTCACTTGCTTTTCTTAATATCTATGTACAGGCCTACCTTTTAGAGCTTTCTAAGAACCTTTTAGACGTATTCCTAGTGTTGTTCTAAACTTCTATTAGTATAAATTAACACGTTGTTAAGGTACGCTAAAATAAACGTATCTAAGTATTCTCTTAGTAACTAGTTAATATACTATTAGAAGGTGCTTAGGGAGTTTGCTATACTAAATAAAGTTACTATCTACTTAAACAAGCTAAAACGCGTTTAGAAGGCTAATTTCTATTTATCTCCTTCTATAATTCTAATCTTGTAGAAGGCTACAATTACGTCTAACTTCGTAAACTACTTTACCTTACTAAGATTATTAAGGGTTTCTTAGATTAAAGGTAAAGGATACCTATCCTTCTATATAATAGCGTTAAGGGCTTAGTAATTAATAAATAAGTAGAGCCCCCTTTTTAGCTTTTTTATAAATAATACCAGTGCTGCGGCTAGGGAACTACTTATACGTATAAAGCCCTTTTCTAGTAGAGACGTTAGCTTCGTTTAGAGTACTAAAAGTTCGCCTCTAGATATATTATATAGTAGGCCCTATAGCAGTCTTTATTCCTAACTATCTTTTAGCTTAAAGTTAATTTAGTAGTTAACTCTAGGTCCTTAGTATAGGGGGAGCTTATTTACATCCTTAGAATTAAAGAGCTCTAAAAAGCTCTAATAGTGTATTAGTAGTAGGGATCTTATATCTACTACCTTCTTTAGCTCTAGCGCCTTATAAATATCTATAATTAATATAGTAAACACTTATATGTTTATCTTAGGGTCTCTTAACTTCTTAAGAAGACCTATAAAAGCGTTAGCGCCTATCTAGCGCGTAGGGTATATTCTAATAGTGCTCTAGTTATACCTAATCTAAGTGCCCTTTGTATAGATATATAAGCTCCTCTACTTAAGAGTAATTAATACGTCTTAGTAGTCTATCTACCCTTTTCTAAAGACTATATTGTTATCTATATTATTTACTACGTACGCGAATATAGTTTCTTAGTGTCTATATATATTAAACTTAAAATAAGTAACCTTATTGATTTTAAACAACTTCCTATTAATTCCCTCTATTATCTAAGGGACAGTTATAAAGCTCTCTAGACTAGCTCTTTAAGTAAACATCCTATTAACTAGTGCGTAATATAAACACCTACTATTAATTAGCGCGTTTACAATATAGAGAGAGTTTACAATTAGGTGCGTAGTAAGTAGAGAGGCGTTTACATATTCTTTTTTAAACTAGTTCTATTCTTTGCTTATTTACTAATCTATTTTTAGGAGCTCTAAACAACAACTTTAGTTTAGAGCTACTTTTTTTCTAACTCTTCTAAGTTACTAGTGCTTCTGTCTTTTATATAGCACTTACAAGTAAGAGTAGGTTCTTACTAGGGTGCCTTACTTACTATTGTGCTCTTTAGTCTTACGCCCTTATTATAGTTTCTAGAAATATATCCCTTCTTACTATAAGAGTAGTACTCTATCTAATTATTATTTAGTTTCTAATCTCTTGCGCGTACTTTCTAAACCTTTGTAGGTTCCTAGTCTATATATTCTAGAGAGGGAGTCTAATTATAGTTCTAGTTACTCTAATAATAGTACTTGTAAGCATGCTATAAGAGTCCTTCTTGCAACTTTACGTTTAGATTAATATAGTAGAGATTATTAGAGATTTCTATAGCTTTTTTTTATATATTCTGTAAAGCTAATATACTTAGGGGAACGTAGTATAAGACGTTAAAGCTCTATAGTTAGTCCTTTACTAAACATTTCTTAGAGAATAGATTTACTAAACTCTTAGCCTAATTTTACTCGCAGCTAGTTAAACTTAGAGACGTAATCTCTAATAGATTATTAGCCTTACTTTAAGTGTTAGAGCTTAATTGGAGCACGTTTCTATTAGTAAATATTAAGGAACTATGTATCTATATACTCCTATAGCTCTTCTAATATACCTTACTAATTCTCTAGTATCTATAGTAGGAGAACCTAATTAGCCTTCTCCTTAGATTAACTAAGGACGTATCGCTTCTTCGCGTCCTCTATAGAGAATAAGTATAAGTTATACTTAAGTTTCCCTTTATACTTATCTTTCTATTCTTAGTAGTTTAGCCTACTTCTATTAAACTATTCTAAGTCTAGGAGTTTCTTCTTCTGTAGCTTTTCTAGGTAGGAGAATACTTAGGCTTAGTCTAAAGGGCTTTTAGGCGTCTACGTAAGCGGAGTTAATTAAGTACTCCTATATTCTAGGGCTTCTAGCTATAATACTATTAGGGCTAATATTTAGGCAAGTGTAGCTATAATTACTACTATTGTATCTTAAGTAGCTTTTAGTAGACTGCTAGATAGTCCTACTATCTATTTAGCAACTTCCTTAATTATTATTGTTATCGCGGCGTCCTTCTACTTATTACTCCTAGGTATATTAATAATACTCTTTTGTATTTCCTAATCTAGTACTCTAGCTAGGTGCTTAGCTAACGCGTAAGCTAACAGCTTATCTACGTTTAGGTTAGGTAGGTTGTCTTCTATCTTCTAATTATCTATTAAAAGGCTTATTTCTATATATACCTACTTCTTATATAGGGCTTTCTAATTAGTATTTTCCTTTAATCGCACATTATTTAGTAGTTAAGCTTCTTGTAAGCTTACTATATTATAGCCTACTCCTCTATAGTAAGAACTAGTAGGGCCTTTATAGCTTACTAGTTCTATAGCAAGGCTTTCTAAATAGCTATTAGGCGTTTAAGTGTCGCGACTTTTAGTGCACAATTACCTTACACTTATAAGCTTATTAGTCTATCTTAGATATAGTGTTGTAGCCTACTCCTCTTTAGTAAGAACTAATAGGACTTCTATAGCCTATTACTATATAGGGCTTCTGTATCTTACTCTTAATAGTAAGGCTTTCTTAAATAGCGTTTGTCCCTAAGCTATAACTAGCTATCTTAATTTACTATTTAGGTTGTAACTTTTATTAACCTAATTACCTTACACTTACAATTCTTGTACTAGTTAGTACTTTAACGTAGTATTATAGCCTATGCCCTATTTAATAGAGGACTAATAAGACTTTAGATAATAGCTTACTCTTTTAGCTATAATTTAGCTTTAGCGTAAGGTTATTACCTATTCCTTAGACCTTAGAGGACTAATCGGACTTTAACTACTACTACTTACTCCCTTATAGTTATTCTTGCGCGCTAGTACGACCTACACCTTTATACTATTAAGGTATCTTATAGGGCTTTTCCTCTAAAAAGTATCTTATATATAGACTAGAGTCTACTAGCTATCTAATACCTATTTAGTACTAGCGTCTTATAAGACTAGACTCTTGTTTAACTATGCTTCTTATAAGGCTATAGTTTTAGGCTAGCAATCTTATAATAGCTTCTACCTAGTTATTATTTAAAAGCCTTTTCGGTAATAGGATAATACTAATCCTATATAGTAGATTAACCTACTTGCACGTAATAGTAAGGTAGTTAAGAGGCTTAACGCGATTTGTGTTAATAGAGTCTTAGGGTAAGGCTCTATTAATTAGAATTAAATACAAAATATAAGAGGCTACGCTTAGACAATAGATATATAGGTATACTAGTAATTATATTTAATATAGAAGAGAACTACAGGTAGCTAGCGTTCTAAAGGTTATTTAGAGAAGGTAGTAAGTTAAGATAACCTTAGCATAGTACTAGTAGCGTATACGCTAGGTGCTAGCAAGTGTAGGTTATACGCCTCGCGCACGTAACTAAGATATTATTATAGCAATAGCTAATTGGGCTTTAGCCTATTATATAGGGATCTTAACTATAGTAGATCTATATTACAACTATAATATAAGAAAAATAGGGCTACTTCTATCAACGTTGCGTCCCTTCTACTAATAGTTATCTAAGCTATAAGGTAGTACAGTGCCTAATTAATTTATAAGTTGCTAATAAACGCTTAGATATACGCTTTTTATACGCTATTTATTTATTCTATTACACTATCTATCTATAGGTAGAAGGCTATTAATAATTACCAATTAATCTTTAGGATTATATAAAGGCGCCCCTATAGTACGCTTATAAACTAGCTCCCTTTATTAGATATAATAGCGTTTAGTAACTAATAGTACGCTAGTACTTACCTAATAAACGCTTATACTACTCTTTCTATCTTTGTATTAGTAAGCGGGATAAAAATCAAGCCTTTTCTTAGCTAGTTAGTAATAACTATAAGGTAGGTTATATCTTTACTAATAGGTAATCTATTAATAAAGTCTATAGATATTTCTTTCTATATCTGGTTAGGTATTAGTAATAGTTTTAGAAATCTCTAGTCACCCTCCCTCTATAGCTTTGTTCTTCTACAAATGTTATAGTTCCTTACGTAGCGTCTAATATTATCTAATATCCCTAGCTAGAAGAAGTCTTAGGCTACTATCCTATAGGTAATCTCTCTACCTAGGTAGCTAAATACAAGAGAATTGTAAACCTTACTAATAATTTAATTACGTAAGTTCTTATTACTTAGTACTTACTTCCTACTCTAATACAAAAACTTTCCTTAGTTACTAATTAAGTATTCTATAATTAATTAATTTACGCCTATACTTAGTATGAACTTTTATTCCTAACCTTATACTACTTGTATAGCGTTCCTATACTACTAATTATCCTTTAGCGCCTCTAGCTATAGCTTTTCTAGTTTACTTATTTAGGCTATACTCCTATTCTATCTTACTAGGTCCTCTAACCTAACTCTTTTACTTACTAGGTCCTCTAGCCTAGCTCTTACTCTAGCTATCGTATTAACCTATTCTAGCTAACTTCTACTATCTTTATTAATAGTAGTATCCTATTGCTTTAACTATTCTTTAGTTAGACTTAGGGGTATAACTACTCTCCCTACGCGTATCTTTACTAATATTACCTAGCTACTAAATAAATTATCTTAATTTTTGCTAGCTTCCTTATAGTGCGAGGATGTTATCTTTAAGACCTATAATACACGCTTCTAGAGGCGCTTATCCTTAGCGTGCTCTAGTAGGTCTTGTTCTCTTCTTTAAAGAGTATTAGGTCTTACGTTCTATTTCCCTAGCTAATATATTATCTTTATATTAAATTAACTTAATAGCGCTACCTATTAGATTTACTAGTTAGGTTATATCTTTTAGTAACCTAGTTACCTTACGCTTATAATTCTTATACTAGTTAGTACTTTAACGTAGTGTTGTAGCCTATACCTTATTTAATAGAGGACTAATAGGAATTTAGATAATAGATTACTTCTTAGCTATAATTTAGCTCTAGCGTAGGGTTATTACTTATTCCTTAGACCTTAGAGGACTAATAGGACTTTAACTACTATTACTTACTCCCTTGTAGTTATTTTTACGCGCTAGTAGGACCTATACCTCTATATTATTATAGTATCTATAGGGTTGTCTTACAAATAGTATCTTATATATAGACTAGAGTCTACTAGCTACTTAATAGTTATTTAGCGCTAGCTTAACGTACGCCTAGTTACACGTCTAACTAAGCTTACTATAAGCTATAGTTCTAGGTTAGCTATCTTATAATAGCTTCTACCTAGTTATTATCTAAGAGCCTTCTAGGTAAGCAAATAACACTAATCCTATATAGTAGATTAACCTACTCGCACGTAATAGTAAGGTAGTTAAGAGGCTTAACACGCTTAGTATTAATAGAGTCTGAAGGTAAGGCTCTACTAATTAGGTATAAATAGATTTTTAGTTTTATTAAAATAGTAGTTTATAGCTAAAATATATCTTTAAATAGAAAAAAGTATCTTCCCTATACTTATTAGTCTTGAAGGTTAATGTAAACAAGATTAGAAACAATACAACTTAAATAGTAAGCTAATTAGAGCTTTATAATAAAAACTTTAATAACTATAACTATAGTAGAGTATTTAGCGTAGTGCTAAATACCCTATAGGAACGTGTACTTAATGCAAAAGTATGTATTAGTTATTGTGTATATTATCTATAAGTAGTTAGTTTCTTGTTATTATTCTCTCTAATGTCTGTTTTTTATCTCTAATCTTGCTCCTAGGTCTAATTAGCCTTTAGGCCCTTAGTAGCACTAGTTGCTCGACTACATAACGTGTTTTATAAGTAAGTAGCTACCCTAAGTAAGTAGCTAACGCTAAACTAGCGTACTACCTACACGTAATAGTTACGCAACGTATAATATACTTATTAAAAATTATAGTAAGCTAATCTATTCTTTAGACTTATTACTATCCTTAGAGTTCTCTATCTTTACTTTATAAGTATAGGAGTTATATCTTTTCTTACTATAACG